>JANVCC010000012.1:3746658-3851231 GCA_025345505.1 Todiramphus chloris collaris | reverse complement strand
GATACATTATTCCTCCTGTGTGAAAAGATATAACTTTTTTTCTCTTTTTTTTTTTATATGCAGGTAATTGTTCAACACTGTCCTTCATTTTTGTGTCATTCCAGGTTCTGTTTTCATTACCTAAATACCTATCCATTTAAAAAACTTTTATCTCATTTTCACGCTTTCTTCTATCAGAGATATATCTCTGAGATGTTACTGTCTCACCTGCTACAGGCATTTCCTGGATTTCTTAAATCAATCTCCAAGTGTCAGCTGTAGAATGCCAATGTAAATTGTTCCTCAGGAAATTTTCACGGCCAAGCCAAAATCTTAACAGCTAAACAGAGCTTTTCTTTACAGAGTTCCTCCCAACATCATCTCTCACCATGTTCTGTCATATTGTCCACAGAAAGGAGAGCTGATTCTGAATGGGAGCAATAACCTCTGACAGTTATAGCTAATGTTAACTCAGTACATTTCCATTATTCAAAATATACCTGCTTTTTTCCCCTCAAGACCTTAATTCACCAGAATGTCTGTAGGCTATTATTGTCAAGGTTTGACAAATGGCTTAGTGTGATTTTTTGATGCAAGTTAATACAGTGATAAGCACAGTAAAGTCTCCAGGAATAGCAAATCATTAATTTACTTCAGAAAATAAGATTCAATGATGAATAAACCCCATAAGGATTCTATAGTTTTAAGCAGCTTCATTGGCAATGAATATCTGAACTGCCTGAAAGAAAAATAAAACACATTACTAAACCAATGATTATTTTATACAGTTGATCAGCAAATAAGCTTTAGGACGGAGAATGCTTGACAAAGTAGTTTGAGATTAGACTTCACTAAAATAGATGATGCCTATTTTAAACACTTTATACCCCATAATTATAGGAGGAGATAACTGGAAGATGTAGCTAAGGAGTGCAGAGAAGAAGGATTTAGGCAAAACAAATCATTTTACACTGTCATTGCAATATAGGTAATATGAATCAGGGCCCAGTTTCATATGTATTAATAAATTAAACCTTGTTGATGGAAATGCTCATAGTGAAATAATTTGAGTTGTTCTGACGTTTATGATCTGGACCTCTTCAGCGCATATCTGCTGCCTGTCATATCATAGAATCATAGAATGGTTTGGGTTGAAAGAGACCTGTAAGGTCATCTAATCCAAATACCCTGCAGTAAGCAGGGACATCTGCAACTAGAGCAGGTTGCTCAGAGCCCATCCAACCTGACCTTGTGTATTTCCAGGAATGGGTCTTGAGCTTCTACCACCTCTCTGGACAATCTGCTTCAGTGTTACACCACCCTCATTGTAAAACTTCTTTCTCATAATTAGTCTAAATCTACTCTCTTTTAGTTTAAAAACATTACACTTAGTAGCAAGACAAAGACAATATTCCCCCTTATCTGTAGTGATGCTTCATTTTGCTCAAGCTTAAAGTCATTTTCCCAAATATATCAATCATCATTTAAATTCTGTCTCAGTTAAGTTGTTCTTAAAAGAGTATTTCAACTGATAAGATGTTGCTGAGGCAAATAACTAATGCAAGATCCTGAATTCACCAGAAGTCCAAAGTATTACCCTCGTAAGACTGTGAGCTAGACATTGATGTTTAAGTGAGATCCTTAGAGAACTGCCAAGTCTTTTCTATTATTTGAGATTTTAATTATCAAAACCAATATATGAAGTACTTTTGAGACAGGAATTGTGAAGAATACATCTATAGTAATGTCTAAGGATCAGCAGTGGGTGAATCAAGGACATTAGTGACTTATAACCAGGGAAAAAAAATCCTAAATGGTCAAATAACTACTTCTGATTACAACTCCAGGTTATCTGTCCGTATATCCACATGACATCTTCCTCAATTGTACTTTCAAGTTACAGTTGCACTTCTGGTGGTTAACCTCACTTCTAAATTCATCCTGGATTTATGGACCCAGTTGTAAATGCCGTAACATTACTTGGGCTCAAATCCCAGCTTGAGTGCCAGTGCTGAAGAAGGAGTTTGACAGTTTTGCTTCTACTCTCTGTGCAAACTTGCTTGAAGAATGAAATAACATGATTATGCAGAAGAATTTAAATTATATCAACCTTTGGTAACTGGGGTGATGTTACGGCTATGTATTGAGTAGAATTAGTTTGGGAGTTTTTATTCTTCTGTGAGTTCTAATATTTGAATTTCAAAATTGATAGTACATGCAGATCAGGTATGTGACATTTCTGAGATATTTATAAAATAAAATGAGAACATCAACACCATTTATTCTGATTGTTCTTCAAATTATGTTACTCTGGAAAAAATCAAGATTCTGTGCTTTGTTATCTGAGGCCAAAACATACATTTCCAAGCAAATGATAAATCTTTATGGATTTTCATTTACACAGAATGGATAATCCCCCTGGCATCAAGAGTTACAGGATGATGTACAACAATACTGCTCCTTTGCATAAGAGCTCAGCCTGAATGGTCTCTGCAGGGACTCTACCACCCCTTGAAATTCAAAAATGTCACTGAATCAAAGAACTTTGTGGCTCTGGTAGTTAAAAAGTAAATGTTAGTCCACTGCTCAAACATGCCATGATTGCATTACACATAGAGCATCCCGCACAGGAAGTCAAATTTTTTTAGAGCTCCTTCTTAAAAACCAGCTTGATTTACAAAGACAGGAATCCTCTGTGAATCTTACCAGTAGTCTGTTTTAAAGGATGAAAAGATTAATTCATCCTTCTCTTGAAAACAATGAATAGAAGGTAAATAACAGTGTCAGTGAAGGAGAACCGGTCTGCCCAATGGAGACATTCTCTCATGCACTACCGTAAGAATATGAAACCAAGATCAATAAAATAAATCATTTCCTTGGTGTGAAGATTGTCTGGAGTGAGAAGGCTACAGAAAACCCCTATCTTTTTTGTCTGATACCTACTTATTTCCTATGGTATGTCCAGAGGAGCAATGTATAAAAAGCAAAATTAACCCAGACTTTTTTTTTTTTTTTTTCATGAACAATTGAAAAATAAAACTTAAGTGAAAGCCCCCAGAGCAAAATTTAAAGTTTTAGTGGTGGATTTATTAACAAATAGTTGGTTGGCAATTAATTAATTACGTAATAATTTTCTGCATTGGAAATCACTCAAATCTTAACCAGAGGGTCTCAAAGGAACAGGAACACTGAAATGTCTTGGCCATGATACAAATAAGAAAATTGAGCCAGGAAAACCGTAATACATAACAGATTGTGTGAGCCTTGTTTCATGAATGAATCAGAACCATGACATCCTTTTGGAGATAACCTACTGTCTCTAAGATGGTGAATTAATCCTACTCTTCACAGCTTAATGTCAACCTTACAAACAAGCTTCAACAATGTAAAAAATTACATGGAAACCACTTGTACACATGGAATATGATCCAGAGTTTACTGAATTTAATGGAAAATCTCACTCCCATTGATGTCAGTAATGTTTGGATAAAAGTTTTTAAGGGATCTTCTGAAAATAGTGATGTGAAGTGGTATGATAATAATTTCAAATTAATTCCTCCATGGTCAATCTAATGAGATTATGAGTACAAAATATTCACAAAAGAATGAGAAATCAGATTTATGCTTCTGTCTTATTATCCCCAAAGAGGAACTTTCTAGATATGAGATTCTTCCTTAAGTCTTCAGGGAATACGCACAAATGTAACTTTTGTCATTATCAGAGTATGACCAGCAGATGGAAATTTTGGATAAAGTTTGGGGCATTGAATCTTGATTGTTGTTTAAGGTGCAAGAGAAATACAGAAATTCACTTGCTTTCCAGGTTTTATATTTGTAGGTTTCTGAAAGCAATTATGATATATTGATGAATAAATGGTCATTTAAATGATTTTTATATAAAATAAATATTTTTTTAAGTTTATTAATTTATTTAGATCCTTGAGATATGACTGTCACCCAGGTACCCTTTCAAATCAGATCCCAGCCTTGACAAGGGACTTAAATGTAGATGTCTCTTTGGTCTCTCTTGCTATGTGCCTACTCATACCTAGTCCATGAGAACAAGAACTCTGGGCTGCACACATGCTACACTAATGGGATGCCTGAGCCATTCCACATTTCATGATGCGGACATACTTCTCAGTAATGAGTCTTTGGGTCTTTGAGTGAGACTCAATGACTTGTAATTTACCAAAAGAGTGACCTTGTAACCTAATGACCTTAAACACTGTGGAATGATTAAGCAATTATTCTGCATAATGTCTGCATATTCTGCATACTATGAAATTAGTATTTTAATCACAGAAAAAGAAATGCAAAATGATAAGTGCATTATATTTAAAGGACTAGTCCATATTTTACATTTTTAAGACAGTTAAGAAAGAGATAATTGGGACTAAATTAGAACCCAAGAGCAGTCAACTCTTTGTATTTAATCTTTACTTAACTTTTACTTTAATATTAATTTTGCAATTTAATGTATTCAGAAAGAAGGAAAACCTCCTGAAAAACAAGAATAAGATTGAAGCTGTTTTCTTCTTTCCAGATGAGGTCTATGGCTTAAAATCTTAGGTGCCTTCATCTTTTGTAGAAGGCAAGTAACTTCTTTTGTTGATGTTGCACTGCAGACAATTATATTTGAATGACTTACAGCAAAGGAAAATAAGCCTTAAGAATGAAGAATTTTTGAGGGCCAATGACAAAGAAAATGAAAGTCAAATTGAAGGAAGTATGTACAGAAATAGACAAAAAGGACGGTGAAGGAAAATAACCTGATTTTTCCTTTGGATAACTGAGAGAGGCTGTCAAACGTTTTCACCTCCAGGGCTTTTTTTGAATTAGCACTAGTTTGACAGTTGCTGCTGTGAGGTGCCTCAGGATTAAAAGTGTGGAGAATAGAGATGTCACTCTGACTCCAAGAGAAGATGACATTCAGTAGATTTGTATCGGATTGCATCTTTATCACAGTAAAAAGCATGTCTCACTTGTTCTAGTAAGTGTCTTGCTTGCTTTTCATTCTCTGGACACCAAAAAATACAGACTGACAGTCTGATTAGCTCTCATAGCTTCTATTAATAATTCTTCATTCAATCATACTTTCAGGGACATTTACTCCTTAAGATCAAGGATGTAAAGGAAAAGGAAATGATACTATACAAATTATTGTATTCTTTCAGGTGTTCCTATGAAATACAGAAATTATTATTTTACTGTACCAAAATGTGAAAATATTTATCACAGTCATCACTGAATATAAATGTTGTCTCCCGTGAGAATTCTACCTGCAATTGAACCATTTGGAAAACAGCATGGGTAATTATATTATCCATGTCTGTTCTGTTTAATTCATATTCCAAAATAAATCTGAAGATTCATTAAAATAGAAAAAAAAAAAAAAATGTAGTGACAGGTTTTTTTTAGGAGCTACACCTAATGTTTAATGAAAAAAATATAAAGGAATGTCATCCCCTGGCTTTTCGAAAGATAAAGATGCAAAGGAATGGATTAACTTGCAGGGAAATCTCTATCCCTCAACTCCTCCTTCTTTTGAATACAGAAATGATCATAACTCCATAAGAATAATGTTTGAAGAGATTGAGAAAAGAAGATACTAATTTTGAATATTAAGTCAAGATGCATCAAAAAACACCATACCACAGGATAGCATGCTCAGTGTTTCTTAAATGTAAGATTTTTAATGTGTCCAATATTTTGCAACTGAAAATATAATCTTAAATGGCCTGTGATGAAATAATGGCATCCCATTTATTCCTGAGCTTTTTATTATTTTCACAAATTTAGAATTCAATATTAATATGTGTAAAGTAGTAGTAAACTAGGAGTGTATTTAAATGAGGTGTTTTAATTAAGTGGTATCTAGACTGTGGGAAATAAAGTCTTGAAACATGAAGAAACTGCAATTCAGAAGAAGAAATAGTGATAGAATTTATATCTTCTGCAATGTTAGTCTTAAAACTTTCAGTTAATATTGTCCTTTCTGTATGTATTACCAAATCAGCATAGAAACCTAAATGGATTAATTTATTTATTAAAACAAACCAAACCAATCAATCAGACAACCAACCAACCAAAAAACCTCATGCAACTTTATGGGAAATTGGTACTTTTATTCTTTAGCCACACTCACTCTTCAGGTGAGATAATTATTTTCATTCATGATGCCCTAACAAAATCACATTCCCTACTCAGACTTTTTTTTTTTTTTTTTAATGAGACAAGCATTTTAGTTTCCTGTGGTAAAATAATCTGTTCTTCTTAAAACATTCTATTTTCCCTGAACTTACTTTCTGATTTCTACTGAACACCTGTTACTTAATGCACTTCTGTTCCAAATTTGCCTTTGTCTTGATGACTTTATACTGACGTCTTTCAGACATCCTAGGATGAGCTGAGGCCTTCTTTCTGTGCCATTTCTTAGCAAAAAGCTTCTAGCTCATTTGAGAGATTTTGATTACTTATTTCTGACTACTTGACCTCCTAAATTTCTTTTAACTTCTATTATTTTTGTCCTTTAATCTAACAATTTTTTCCATGGGACAGATTTTGTTCCTGCAATGCTGTCCAGCTTTGAATCATCAGTAAATTTTATCAACTCACATTTAACCTCTGATGCTGAGGTCATTAACAAAGCTTTCATAAGAGTTCACAGATTAGTCCTTGAGACTCTTTCCTGTTTTCTGTATTACATTCTGTTCTTGAAGCATTCTGCTTACCTTTTAAAATATTTTACCAATCCTATTATTTTTGTAATTTCTACATTAATTACACATATGACAGTTCATGATGTATATCACTGAAGCCTTGACCTATTGCACTTCCTTTGTTAAGAAAAGCAGATATCTTACAAATGACATGTAAAGTAGGCTATGATCAGAGGAAAATGAAAAAGCAAGACTGTTATCCAAAGAGAAAAACTTTTTGTTTTCTGGATTGTTATTTTGCCATGATCATGTTCTGATCTCCACAAAGTCAAGCTGTCATGTTAGAGTAGCTTAGTCAGAGCTTTTATAAAAACATATTTAATTTCTGCTAGGAATAATCTCAGACCATATTCAGAGATCCAAATGCCTGTTAGGGTTTTGGAATTTCAATCACACAGGTGAACTTTTTGGCTAGGGCTTGTGTTGAATTTCCATGTACGTGTGCATAATTCAACAGTCTATGAAGATATGGCTTTTTTAGCCAATAAAATGAAGTAACACTTTATGAATTGGTTTACCTGTTATTTTCCTTCTGAAGTCTTTTCCTTATAAAATATTAAAGTTGTCACGTCTGTAGGATGGAAATGAGCTCTTCCAAGGAGGAATTTAAGCACAGGTGGACAAGAGACATGTTCCTCATTCTTCTCCATACTTTGCCCCATGTTTGAAGAGCTTGCTCATGAAAGTGCAGGAATAAGTCATTACTGTTATTGGTCCATTCATATGTTTGTCTCCTGAGACTGACAGAAGGGATATTCACACACAGAACAATGTGATCAAGCGAATGCTGTTTATTATGGGTTACATAGTTGCTTATATATCTCCCTATTCCTAACATGCACTACTAATCTCTACATGATTGGTCACTTTGTAAAAAGCTATGCACTCTTAATTATACATGATTGGTGACTTCTGTCTGTCAACGCGGCAGGCACACAGCAGTCTTTTCCCTTATCTTCCTTCTTGGATTCAGGGAGTTGTTCTTCTCTTAGCTATCTTCCTCTCTCTCAGCTGTGGCTGACCTTGAGGCATCATTCTTTCAATAAATTCTGTTAGCTTATGAAGGCTAGATTGCTCACATGTCCGTTGCTAGACAAAAACTCCTCTACATACTTATAGGCCCACTCAACCAAAAGGAACTGCCTAGGGACCACTATCTCACTTCATTTAAACCAAAGCAATTAGGAAATTATGAACACATTCCCGGAAACATTCAAGGTTAGGTTGGATGGACCTACCTGATCTAGTTGAAGATGTCCCTGCTCATTGCAGGGAGATTAGACTAGACCTTTAAACATCCCTTCAAAACTAAACCATTCTATCATTCTATGATTATTGACCTTAACTACATTTGAACTGGTGTAACAGAGGGGAAAGACTGTTAATCCCATTATAACAATGCATGTCTTGGGATAGTCATTCTGCAAAGTTGCTGCAAAATTTGGAGGAATATTAGGATGGAAAACTGGAAGAGCCATAAAAGACCAATGCAATGAAAAAAAAAAAAAACCAACAAAGTAAATACAGACATGAAAACCAGCTGTGAGTGCACCAGAACACTTATTGTTTTGCAGTTTTTCTACTGCTTACCACTTATGTATATTTTTCCAAAGCATTTCCCTTACCATAAAAAATCAGTTACCCTTATTTTTGGATTGTGAATTATAATTCTAAAAAAAACCTTTATTTTTAAAAAATTACATAAAATTACTGCTAATTAACTTTCTCTAGGTAATGATAAAATGGTTTAGAGGGTTGTTATTATTACAATGTTAAAAATCAACTTCTGGAGCAACCATACATACATATAAATCTATTGTCCTGGGCACTATTAAGACAGAATGATTTAAAGTCATGCCCTAAATTGCTTACAATCTAAACAGAAGAGCAGGCAAAAGATTAATGGAATATCTGGAATATTACATGGCATATGTATGGAAAAATGGCTTGGAAACTGCTTCATTAATTCTCCACTTATTTGGGAAACACATTCACAAAATAATGAAACAGAAAGAATAATGGTATTAAAAAGACAGAGTCAGGAAAAAGAGAATAACAGGGATGGAAAGATAAGGGAAGCCAGTGAGAAGTTGAGTGAAAATTTGTGGAAACCCCAAAGAAAAGATCAGTAGGAGGATAAATTTCCAGAACACGGTATCCTACTAACAGGTCTAATATAGCCAGGGTGTACTACATTTTCTATATGATCATAAAGTTAAGTTAAAATTGAGAGTTTAATTTTAATAGCTTGGTGAGAGACAATTACACATGGTCAAAGAATAGATTTCTGTTCACTAGAAAAATACTAGGGTGTCAAAACATTTTCATCTCAAAACAAAGTAAAATTCTCTCTATAACTTTATTAGATTGGTTAAATAATTTCATTTAGATATTTTATAATTTTAACATTTCTTCATTTTTTATTTAATATTCATCTTGAAACAAAAATATTTCATGATTATGAAAGTTTTTATTCCAAGAAATAAAAAAGTCATAACATTTTCAAAGTGTTTTACTTTCTGTACAATATGTTATAATATGATTTTGTCCAGGCTAATGTCATTAACAGTAAAAAAATAATTGAACTGATTTTGTATGAACAGCACTGAATGAGAGAATTTGCCAGGAATTTTTCCAGCCAGCTTTTTTATTAATATCTTCAATTTCCTGTGCTAGAGTTATAACTTTAATTAATTGTACGAATGGAACTTTAATATAAAAATTCAAGCAATGCTGTGAATATGACAGGAGGGCAACTGGTCACTTTGGCATCTTTTGACCTGGAACTTGTACGCTGTCAGGAGTAACATTAACGTACATGCTATGGCTCCAGGTGTCCCTGAGCAACTTACTGACCAAAGACAACAATTTGATGCATGAAAATAATTTTTGAGAGCACAGAGCTAGGTAAAACTATATGAACTTCGAAATGAACCACTAAGAAATAACATGTGATCAGCAGCTTTACTTCTGGAATTGAAGAGCAAAGTCCACAGTTGGTTAAGTGAAAATTTACTTCATTTGTATGTACTCCCTTTCTATGGGCAGGAGATAACTCATTTGTACACTGCACCCCAGGGGTGTCAGATTGGTTTTAGATAAGGAGGTAGAAAAAGGGTTTCTCTCTTCTTCTGTGGGAAAATGTGATGCAAGTTTATATTGATTTAGTTTGATCTTGCCCCTTACATTTACTTTCGGTCAGGGAAAGTGAAGAAAACTGGCAGATTTTTGCTCAGTTTCATTGGGATGGGAAAAATCAGAAAGAGAAGAAAAAATTCCCTGTGGTATATATAGCAAAACCATTGCTGTAATTTGCTTCTCTGTGATTCTCAGAGGATGTAAATAAGCAAATTCACTTTACTTATATTATTTAGTATTTTCCTCACTGTGAAAACTTAACTTCAAAGAAAATCTAATGATTTTTAACATTTTCATGTTTAGATGTTTTATTTTTGTAAAGGATAGTGATCTTTTGCAACGTAGACTTTTCTGCAATAACCTTTTAGAGCAAAATAGAAAAGACTCTGCCACTGAGATTGTGTTACTTTTTGTTTTCTCCTTTTGATGAGCTTCAGCTACATGACATGCCCAGTAAGAGTATGATACTATTTTAGTCAATGAAAAATATAACTTCTAATTTATCATCATTCTTCTTTCAAATGCAGAAAGCACTTCCATGGTAGAGAACATGAGATATTGAATGATATACATTTATTCTCTCCAACACTTTTATTCAATCTTTCATCTCATATAATTGCACTTTTTTTTCTGTGAAACTTTCTCTGACTCTGTGTACAGTAATCATATAGTAAAAAAAAAAACCATGAAGACATATCCACCCATAGACTGAATGTGAATGACAGCTGATCTTGACTGCAGACTTCAGTAATTAAATTTAGAAGGTATTTCAGGTAGGAAAGTTTGATTAATATCAAACAAAGTCCATTTAATACTACACCCTTTTCAGAATGGAGTGCCACATTTAATAACTGTATGAAATGGCTTTAATTTCTAACACCCATTTCATACCTTTTTTTCATTTCCATAAGATTGACAGGATAAGAATACTTAATGCCCAAACAAGAAATGCAAATATTCCTAACTATAGAACTTTTTGTATTTTCTCAGTGTAACTCCATGACTGAAATAAAAATTGTTTCCTACATTATTTCCTTTCAGTATGGAAAAGAACAAAAAAAAAAAGAAAATCTTGTAGATTTACTAGACCTACTGCTGGGTTATTAATCCAAAACATACTAAAAAGATGTATTGAAGATGCAAAATCTCATCTAGACAGAACTATTTTAAGAGGAAATTGGTTTATATATTTCTTTTATTCATATTTATTCAACTATCTTTTGCAGTGATGAATAACAAATGTATATATACATAACAAATCTCCATATGTCGAATAGATGTCAACACATGGAACAAAAAGTATTATTCCACACTATGCTATAAATAAGTGAAACTGAATCTATTACTTTTCCCTCTTATTGAGTATTCCAAACTGTAGACAACATCCCTTGAATTGACTGAGATGGCCCAGACACATTGCTTTGTAAAACAAGAAATGCACACATTTCAATGATTGCTCTTCCTACTGCATACTATTATGTTTCTTCTCCAGTCTTTGTTTCTAACAAAAGAAAACAAAGCTGTGTTGAAAAAGATATTTTCCTCCCCCCACAAAAAAAAAAAATATATATATATATATCCCCTTCTATTTTTAGATTCTTCCTGAAGATTTCCAAACAGTTTGTCCAGAAATGAGGTAATTGTCACATTGCACTAAAAATCACTGCTATGGACCATCTGTGAATTTAAGAGCTCATGTGATTGAGTACCACAAAGCCAGCTGGCATGAAAGATGGATGCAGGACTTCTGGAGTTTAGCTTCCTAAATGCAAAACTGAGAAAATCAAGACATCTCTTTCCCTTCTTGGCAAACCTATTACAGGTGGAGGACAGAATAATAAAAACAGAATAAAAAACAATAGAACCAAATCAGTTAAAGGATTAAGGTAGTCTCTCTTGTCCTAGCTCACGTGTCCTAAGACGTTCTCCAGCACAGTGTTCTGGCTGTGTACTGAACTAAAGACTATGCCATGCAAGATGTCGAAGTAATGACTTTGAGGCAACTCTCTGAACTTTCCACACTCATCATCTCCTGTGTTCATTCATTCTTACATGCAAGACTTGTAACCTTCAAAGGTCCCCCATGACCTTTTCTGTTCTTTGGAGGATAAATGGGTGACAATCATACTGGCAACAATGAAAAAGCTGTAGCTGCATTAAAGGTGGCAGCTGTGACATCAACAAGTGGTTTCCATCTCTGGATTTCCAGAATTATTTTCTAATTTGCACATTTTTTGAAAATTTATCTACTTTGTGTCTGTCTGAGTTAAGCTGTGTGTTGTGCTAAGCATCCTTGGCTGGTCCCTAATAGCAGCACCGAGCACATACGCAGTAGTTAACAGTATTATAAACAATGGGAATAATGGTATTATAAGCAAAGCATTATTTAAATTACTAACATTATCAACATGTAGAAACTCCTTGTTTTCTGCAATGAATTGCCTTACTTTGGTGTCAGGAGTCTTCTTCTCAGGATAAATTTGAAGAATACTTGATGAAGACATGCTCTGTTATATGTTTTGGTTATACTGTCATTTCATTGTATATAAGCATGTCGAGGAAGCCTCTGGAGACAATAAAACTGATGCTTCAAACTGATCAACAAGGACAACTGACAATCAGGTGTATAACTCATCCAAACACCCATACAGTCAAAATTTGATAGTTTATGAAGATTAAATAAGGAGAAAGAATCCCAAGTTTCAATTTTTTTCCATCCCTTTATGACCTTAAAATACTTTGAAACACAAAGTTCAACAATTAAGATATTATCAGGTATGGAATAAGTCCATATCCTTACTTTGATTGTTTCATGATTACCAATCAAATAAAAAAAAAAAAAGTGTCAGCACTTATCCAGACAATGTACTTGTTTTCAACTTCAGGTCTTGCTCAGTTTTTCCATCATTCTTTCTCCAAAAATGAAGTGTACATTTCTAAAACTTTTTAAATCAATATTTATTGTATAATGTGCTGGTCGGGGACATGCAGTTGTGATTAAAATTGGCCCTTTTTGTTTTGTTATAAACATTGCCATTTTCCAGTATAAAGCAAGCATTGCATGAAGTATCTAATTTCTGTCACTTGTGCTAAAGGAAAGGTGTGTGGTAAAGGTTAGTCAATTAGTCGTCTTGGGTCCCATTCCTTTAAAATAAAATCTGAATTCTGTTATGCAGAGTTTTTCACACACTTTACTTGGAAAAAATGCTGAGCCCATTTTCTCTTTCATGAATAAACTTCAGTGAACTGTATTAATCCATTAAACACAACAGAAACAATGGTGGAACTAACCCTGCGGTAGAGAGGAACAGACTGGGTGACTTAATGAATTGCCCTCCATTCACCATCTTTGATATTTGATAAACTATGTTACAGAATTGGCTTCACCTACATTACTGGTGACCCATGCAGAGGTGCTGCCTCCGCCAGGTTATGTGATACTTGTCTCACATGAACAAGACTGTTTAGATAAAGGAGGGAGGATCAGAAAAGAATGAAAAACACCTTTTTTTACGATCATATAAATACATTAGCTGCATGGAAAAGCAAGGTGACAAATGTATCCTTTCTTTTAGTGTATCATGCAGAACAGCATCCCTGCAGTTATAAACCCTATCCATAAAGAAAGGCTTTTTCAGAGATCCTATCAGGCAGATGGAGGCCAAAGCTAGTATATAGTATAACACAGGAGTAAATTCTGAAGTCAGCTGTGAAGCTGGGTGTAAGAAAGTCTGAATAAGCACATTGGAAGATGACCCATGATGAAATTTTCCTTGGAAGGAATCAGTCGTTAATGGCCAAGGTAGAATCCATTACTAAAAAATGGATCCTTATTACTCTATGAGGTTAAATAATAAGGAGTTTCTGTTCAGCAACCAAGGAAGAACCAATTAAGTATGTTTTCTTATACATATTTAAATGCATATAAAGTTCTCCACACATTTAATGGTCACATTCTGGAACACTGGCAGTTCCATCTCAACATGAGGAAAAACTTCTTCACTGTGAGAGTGATGGAGCACTGGAACAGGCTGCCCAGAGAGGTTGTGGAGTCTCCTTCTCTGGAGACTTTCAAGACCCACCTGGATCTGTTCCTGTGTTGCATGCCCTAGGTGTGCCTGTGTTGGCAGAGTGTTTGGACTCGGTAATCTCCAGAGGTCCCTTCCAATCCCTATCTATTCTATGATTCTATGATTTGTTCTAACCCTAAAACTCAGGGAGCCATAAAAATTCATCCTGATACAAGCCAACATAACAAGAACCATACAGGGATTTGTACCTTACAACTAGTACATCAGATCCTTAGGTTTGGAAGGTTTTTATAATTTTTTTCTTCTTAATCACATTTGTAAACCTTTTAAAATAGGTCTAGCAAGCAAAACTGAAATGAATGAAGTTGAAAAGAAAAACAAGTATATAAAAATAATGTTTTTCATTATATGAATGCTTTCCCAGGCCCATGTTATCTTGTGGCATACACAGGTATTTCTGTCAGTGCTACAGAGGAGGGTAGTGAGAACTGGCAAGAGGGCAGAGATATATTATGACAGACAAAGCAGGCATGGAACTTCTTAAACTTGTTTTTATATATGAAAAAATATGCTGATGTACTACTCACTGCACATGAAATACAGTGTACATACAATTGCTAACTTGCTATATTTTTATTGGTACCCATCCAGTCTTATGAAGAAGCAATTGTGTGCATGTCTTTCTCTTCATCTACTCCATGTGAAAGTCAAGGAAGGAGAGAAAGAGTTAATTATGACAATTTGAGCACTATTGAAAAATTGAAATTATTTAATTTCTGTGACATGAGGTCAATAATACTATTAGTTGTTAATGCATTCATACTCTCTAGGAAATCACACCGATAGCGTTATACCTGCACACTCGAAACACTGGATTAGCATTGCTTGATAAGTGTATTGAACCTCCACTGTAATGGTGATTTACTTGTGGAATAGAATTATTTTTATTATTATCCTGGTTTGAGTTAGAACAGAGCTAAATCTCTTTGGTGATTTTACTTAACAGCTCAGTCTCTTCTAAGTGCACTGGCTGAAGTTAATGGCATATTCTTGAAAACAGTGTCTTCTTGTAGCAGAGATAATACTCAAAATTTAGAGTTAATACCAAGGATGGATGTGCAAACCAAGGTCACTGCTAAATCTTGCATGCCATGTTGGGGGTACAGAAAGTAAAAGACTGCACCTTCAGGGAGGAGTGGACAGGATGGGTAACCCTAAACTGACCAGTGATAGATTCCATCCCATATACGTCATATTCAGTATAAAGCTGAAGGATCATGAAAGTGAATCTCTCTACTTCAATGGCCAGCAGCTGAGGAGGAGGACTCTTCCTGTTCTACTTTTTATCCCTATCTATGTGTTCCTGAATTCAGGTCTAAAATCCAGCTCTTGAAACCAATTCCTATCTGCTGCTGAGTCCAGTCTGGGTATTCCCCTGTGTGACGTAATTGCCATCAGAGGAGTTGGGTTCAATACTGGTTTTGTATGTACTTGTATATATTCCATTTTATTGTTTTCATTAAAGCTGTTCTAGATTTCCTTTCTAATCCATAAGTCTCTCTCTCTTATTCCCTTTCTCTTCCCCTTTGGGCTGGGAGAGGGGTTAACAGAGTGTTTGTTACAGGTCTAGCAGACTGCCCTGACCCTAAACCTTGACAAACATGTAAATAATAGATAAAGCTCCATCCCATTTTGTACTGATGCACCGTTTTTACATGGAGTGCCAGATCAGCAAGAAGAGGCCATAAAGATACTTTAACGGGAGAGAGAGGGGAATTAATGGTCAGAAATGATATGTCTACTAAAAATCAAACATATACAGCAAACCATTTGTAAAAGCTCCACACTTTTCCAAGACTTTTGACACCATTTTTAGAGTCAAAGCAAAAATCCTCAGATCCTTTTACAGTTACTCTGGTAGGTTACATCTGGAATAACCTAAGGACACATATCTGAGAGGGTGTGAATACAAAGACTTAAGAGGTATTTAAGCCTGAATACTTGATTTTTCCAGCTATGTTACTTTGCCCAAAACAAAATGCAACAAAACACTACCTCTAACTACTTCTAATTAGCCGTATGAGATTTTTTCCTGCTCATACTTTTTCTGGACATGCTATAGAGAAAAGGCAAAAAACACATTACAGAGATCTTTGCTTTTGATGGTTGAAATAGTATACATGGTTGTATGTATGTATATATGTATTATAGATAATTTCATTAGGTCTCCATATCCTGACTTCCTCAAGGTCTTCCGCAAATGTATTTTCTTCATGCTTTGTTAGGGATGTTATTATTTTCTAGTAACAAGCTGACTTTTTTCTGCATATAATAAATACATCAATGCACTGTAAGGGAAGACATCAGTAGGCATGGAAGAGGCCCATGACATGATGATGTCTTTTCTTATGTGATGTCATTTCTTATGTGATGTCATTAGACCTGAGCTAAATGTTATTTTGGGCAAACACTATAGATTCCACTTTCCTTTACATGTTATGAGGATAACGTGAAACTTAGTAGAATAAGTTCTAAGGCAGCAATTTCTTCTTCAAGATGTGCTGGTCTCTCATCAAATGTAGAAGAAAAACAGTTACACTGTTACCTTCAACCACTCCTTATTTGTTTATTCCTAATAGTGCCCCAGGGAAAACAGAACGAAAAAGAAATGTATGTAGTATGAGTAGGAAAGAAAAATTCTTCCCTTGGTATAAATATAATTTTACAGAGGCATATAGCAAATGGAATCAATAAGACTCTTCTGTCATGAAATTGGTGTACACATAGGTTCAAAATGGCCTCCTTCATGCAATACCAAGCAGTGTAAACATAGCTGTCCAGAAGTATGCATTATTCCCAGAAGAGAGGAAGTGTGGGAAGAGGAAGACATCATGTTTTAATCAACTTCTTAAAACACAAGAAATACTCCACTAATATTTCCAATACGTACTCTTTCCCTGAGAGTAGCAGCAGAAAAGGCTGTTTAGGGAGAGTACACAAGCCTAACACTTGTACTCAGATAACTTCTTCCACAGTTATTGCATTAACAATGTTAGAGGGTATATGTCTCCGTATTCCCTTTCATATCTGTTTAAACCTTCCTGTTGTCCATATTATAGAAAAATGGAAACTCTGGACGGAATGGACCTCTAGAGGTCATCTAGTCAACCTTCTGCGGAGAGAATTGTTATGGTTTAACCCAGACAACAACTAAGCATCATGCTTGCTCACTCCTTCCCTCTCCCAGTGGAACTGGGAGAACTGGAAAAAATAAAACTTGTGGGTTGAGATAAGGAGCATTTATTAACTGAAGTGAAAGAAAATATAATAACAATAATGATGATAATAATAATAATAAAGAAAATGAATGTAACAAAAAGAGAGATAAATAAAACCCAAGGAAAGATAAGTGACACATAATGCAATTGCTCACCACCCTCTGACTGATGTCCAAGCAGAGATCTGCCCCTTCCAGCCAACTCCCCCCAATCTATATACTAAGCATGATGTCCTATTGCGTGGAATATCCCTTTGGTTAGTTTGGGTCATCTGTTCTGGCCATGCTGCCTCCCAGCTTTTTGTGCACCCCCTTCTTGGCAGAGCATGGGAAAATAAAATCCTTAATTTAAAATAAGCACTACTTAACAACTAAAACCATCAGTGAGTTATCAACGTTGTTCTCATACTACATCCAAAACACAGCACTGTACCAGCTGCTAGGAAGAAAATTATCTCTATTGCAGATTAACCAGAACAAGCATTAATGTTTTTAAAGCTAGATAAGGTTAGCTATGACCATTTAACCACATCTGGAAAACCATTAAGGATGGAGATTCCACATTCTCCCTTCTTCCTGATCCAATGTTGTGCAGCCCTCTCAGTGATAAAGATCTTTCTAATGTCTACTTTGTACCTCCCAAACCACAGCTTGTGTGCATTCCACTTTGTTTTACCATCTGCTGTTACAAAGAAGAATTGAACTCCATCTTCTTTGTAACTCCTCTTGATTTAATTGAAGGGTATCATTAGACTCCTTGTTTTACTCATCTTAGTTACACTAAACAACCCCTTGAACTCTCTACTTTGTGTACTCCAGGTCCTTTATTACACTCTTCATTCTTTACTACCTCTATTTTCTCCACATGCTTCTTGAAATTCAAGTGTCCAAGACTGAACAGTGTGTAACTTCACCTGCAGTTGTGAGAGAATAATACTAACTCTCAGTATTCTGTCCATGCTTCTCCTTCTGTATACGGATATGGATCATGCCTTATTCACAGTAAGAATGCTCCTGGCTCCCGCTAAAATACAGTGTTCACCCACTGTGCTCAGGTCCTTTTCAGCAGAACTCTTATTCAGCTTGTTGGCTACCAACTCTAGTTATAAATGGCTTTATTCTGCTCATGTGCAGGATTGTGCCCTTCTCCTTGTGAAACTCCATGAAGTTCCTGCTCACTCAACCTTACAGTTCATCAAAATCACTCTAGGCAGAGGCTTTTTATTTGTTTTGTCAGTTGTTCAATAGTGTAGTATTGACTTTCCTCATTTAATATATAATTTGTCTCATCTAATTTGTCTGCTTAATTTCTCTAATCCTTTTTGAACTTCCTGATACACTGGGCCTCCACAATCTCCTCTGGCAACAAGCTCCAACATGTTATTGCTTCCCTCATATATGTTTCTACCCTCAACAATTAATATACACAGCAAAGTCTGAACCCTTCTATGTATTACGATAATTTGTGAAATTAGGACATATGTTGCAGTTTCCTCAAAATCCTTTTAGCTTTTGGTGTTTTTTTCCCCTATCATCTTTGTATATACTTGTCATTAACATTTCAGGTCCATGGCGGGATGATTCTCCAAATACGAGCTATTCAGCTCCACCACTTGTCTTTTGTCGTTAAGTTTCTAACTCAATGTACCACCTAAGAATGTCCATCATCATGCTCTTTGCATGTTTTCTTGAATAATGATGACAATAATGATGACGTGCATTTAGTGCACTGCTGAATTAAGGCCTACATGAAGAAACTACTCATCTGTTCACTTTTTTTTTTTTAATGTCTTATTGTGCATAATGAAATAAGTTTACAACAGGAATACGATTTGAGTCACAACATGGTGCAATATCAGGACTACAGTAACACCCATCTAAGTCAACCTTTTTGGAAAATTGAGGAAAAAGAAGGGTGTCTGTGCAACCAAATGTATCCCTTCTTTGCTAGGAAGAGAGATGAAAAGTCATTATGCTCTTTTAGAACAGCAAGAAAAATAAAAATCCTTTATTTATTTAGAAATTGTTCATAGGAACCTCTACACCATGAGTAACAGAGGATGCTTTGTGACACTTACCCAAGTTGTCAGCCAAGATGTTATTTCAACATCAAGTGTTTTATTCAGGAAAGAAAATGTAGTAAGGTAGAAATCTTTCCAGAAAGAGTGGAAATTATAGATGTGACCTTTCATCCTCCAAATTCTATAGCTACTGTGTCTGTATGATGGATATTTTCAGTTATTTTTTTTTTTTTTTTAATTTTACGAGTATTTGTAAATTCTAATTTACTAAGGGACAGTTCAGGTAAATTCATGACACAGCATAATTCATGACAGAGAAATGAGGTGAAGGGAAAGAAAGGTGGAAGCCAGTAGGACTTGGACTCCACTGTCATTTCCCAATATTGCCCTTTGAAGAAATCAGAAAAAAAAAAATTCTTCTCATGTTTAAACTCTTGATATTCTTGAAGGGTTCTGAGATGTCAGCACAGACTGAAGTGAAAAGAATAGAAATAAAACAAATAGATGTTTAATTATGCTCTAATATCTAAACTTGGTAGTCCAGGCCTGTTCTTCTGACAGTGATAAATCACTCATGCAAATAAAGTATCTAAAATAAAATGAGTACAGATTATTTAAGATCTACTTTAAGAAAGACTTAATATTCCATCAATTAAGGGAATATGATAAATTACCTCAACCTTGGTGCAATCAATACATGAATTTACACAGATTTTATAAAATTTCCAGCCAGTATTTAAGGCTGAAACTGTCAAAAGCTCAGGGGTAAATTATATGCTACAGAAAGTCAGTAGAAATATATTCAGTCCCAAGCTCATAGAGTAATTCAGGTTACAAGGGACCTTTGAAGGTCATGCAGTCCAACCTTCTCATTAGATGAGGGTAAATTAGATCAGGCACTAAAGATCTTATTTCCAGGGACTGAGAAACCACAGTGTCTTTGGACAGCTTTTCCAGTGTTTGTCTACCCTCCCAGTGAAAAGATTTTGCCTTACATATAATCAGATTTTACCTTGCTGCACTTTCCCCTTTCTTCATGCCTCTGAGAAGGTGCTGGTTACGTCTTGTCTAAATCCTCCCATTAGGTAGCCGAAGCCCACAATAAGGTCTCCCTTCACTTTCTCTTTTTTAGGCTGTCCAAAACCAATCTTTTCAGACTTTGCTTGTTTGTTACATCTCACATGCACCAGCCCTGCATGATCTTCATAGTCTACTGCTAGACTTGCTTCAGTATGTGCATATCTGTGCACAACTGAGTGCAGTACTGTAGATGTGGTCATGAAAATTCAGTAAATATCAAGTAGAACATAGACAATTAAGACCACAACAAAAACTGTGTAAGGTTTTTATTGAAAATACATGTGTCATAAAGACTAATTAAAGAAACATGTCAGTATAGATTCATACTTAAATATGTACTTGAACAAATAGTATCCTTAACAGATTTTGAATGGGGGCCTTGAATAGTAATTTGAATTTTTAGCCACAGCAATAGTCAGAAGTTAAAACTACTAGATCTCAATGTTTATTACATCTAAATGATCACATCTTTATTTGTTTTTAACCTAGGGAAACAAAAAGCAGGTAATAAAAACAAAGCCACCTGAAATACTGCTGTTTTACATTTTCTTACTTCGTTTTCTCCATGCAAAGTCAAAAGTGCATTAAAAAGTAATATTGTGCTGAGCTCACAAATATGTGAACGTCTCTAGATATCTTGTCTCAATAAAGTTTATAGAATGCATTCCCAAAGGTCTGACAACAAAACAGAATAAATCGCAAGGCTCATAAAAAGATAATGCATGCCATTTTTTTGCTTACATAAACACAAACAAATGTAGAGAGAGGCAGGAGTGACTCTAAGAGGCCTCTTCTATTCAAACTAATTTATCCTATCATCACATATGTTTGTAATGAATTATCACTATCCAAGGCACAAATAAACAGCAGTTTATATGAAGCACATGGATGTTTAAAAAAAATTCTACATTCTTGCTGGTTCTGTGGAAAATTGTCTTTTCCTTTCTATTCTCAGTTACTCAAATCAGTTGTTGAGTATCATAACCTATGGGTACATCACTCTCCAAAAAAAGGGAAGAAAAAAAAACCCAACAGAAAAATGTTTCATGTTAGAGTAGAACAGAAACTCATCTGTACCAGAAACAAGCAACGCCCATTACTAATTCATAAAGAAATAAAAATACATAGACTCTAGTTATGTTCAAAGCAAAAATATCCCAGGGAAACACATTTCTACATCATAAACTGGGGACACTGCTTCCCTTTTCTGTGAGCAGGAGCTTTATTCAAGCCATGAGAGAAGTCAGGGTTTTCTTTACAGGTATGATCCTGGCCAAAAGTGAATCCAGAAAAAAAAAAAAAAACATAACATCTAAGCCTTAATAGCCTAGTTACAGAAGTCTGACAGGAGTTGCTAGTGTATGATTATAGTTTATCTAGCTAAAGATTTATACTTTCTAATTATAGACAATTTTTAATCAAAAGAACACCTAATGGGAGAGTAGAAGCAGATTTATTTACATACAAGCATGTACATACACACAGACATATTTATTTCATATTTTCAACCTGGATAACATCATCTCTGTGTTCCTGTGGCTCTCATGGTAGAGCTTAAAAAATTAGAAAGTGTGGGCAGATTGAGGCTTTCTTTAAGCCTCTTCCACCCTTAAAATATTTCTAAACCATTCATAGTGGGTGCAGATCCCTTGTGTGTAACTATATCAGTGAAATACAAAGTCAACACTAATAATAAGGAGGAAGTAATTGCACCTAAGAGTAGCTGTCAGAAACAAGGCATTTCGTCTCAGCTCCTCAGCAAGTTTCACTAAACATCCCTTAGTTACCTGGTTTTGGATGGGATGAGTAACCTCCTTCATCTATTTAGACAGCATAGACAATATGCCTAACATTTAGACACCTAAAATAAAGCAAGAGAAATTCAACTTCTATACCAGCTTCATAACACCTTAATGACTGGAATACCCAAAAGATGTATGTTGTAGAACGGCACAAGTACAAATGTATCTGCATTAGCAGAGTAACCAATACTGAATGTAAACAAATTTATTAGTAGTGTTGTTGTCATTGTGATGTTCTAAAATTATGAAAGAAGACTTCTAGGGAGAATTTGGTTTGTTTTTTTTTTTTTTCTTAGACTAATTGATAGTATTTTTGGGATGGAGGCACAGTAAGAGAGAGATGACTTTTTATACACATCATTCCTTTTTTGGATCTGCAATATCAGCAGGAAACTGAAGATTTGTAGATAATTGTGTTCATGTCATATGCAGGAGGGGATGAACATTACAAGGCGTTGTGGAGATGCCTAATCTTCTTCTATGACAAGATGACCCACTTAGTGGAAGAAGGAAAGGCTGTGGATGTCATTTATCTGGACTTTAGTAAAGCCTTTGATGCCATTTCCCACAGTATTCTCCAGAAAAAAACTGGCTACTTATGGCTTCGATGGGTGTACACTCGGTAAAAAAGTGGCTGAATGGCCAGGCACAAAGAGTGGTGGTAAATGGAGTTTAAAGACGGTTGTCAGCCAGTCATCCTGTTCCTCAGGGCTCAGTACTGGGGCCAGTTCTGTTTAATATCTTTTATCAATGCTCTGGCTGACAGGATTGAGGGCAACCTCATTAAATTTGCAGATAACACAAAAAAAAAAAAAGGAAAGAGAAAGGAAAAAAAATCCATTCTATGAATCATTTTGTCCCAGATTAATGGTAGTCAGCACTGTCAGAACTAGTTATGCATAAATTAGATGTTTTGGTTTTTTTTCTGATGAATATTTGCCATAGTTTTGCTGCTATTAAGTAGGAATTTCCCTGACAAGAACAATATCACTAGTGTTTTAATATTTACTACTATATTTGTAGTTGTAATCATGAAATCATGAATATATTATGTGGGGTTTTTGTTATTTTGTTGCTGGTTTTTTTTTCCACTAACAATAAACCACTGAGAAATACCACTACCTCCAGGATACTTTTCAATACCTTACAATATGGCTGGGTTGTTATGATTCTTCCATTCACATTGCAATAACTGCTGCAAAAGCAAGGCAAAGTCAGCTTATTTTGCAGAGTTCCTGCCTAATAAGAATAAATACTTGTGGACATGCAGCTTTCATTATCATCAGTAATGGAACAATTACAATGTAAATCAATGTGATGTTTCAGAGTACCTATAATTTGTACATTATATGCTAGTTTAAACTTCCTGAAGGTATTTAAAATTGAATTATAAAAGACAGAAAGCACATTCTGTATGGCAAGTTCAGGTTGTTTCAGTATCTGGATTACAAACAAGGAACCATATCTTTCAATTTTTAAGACCTCAAGATATCATATTAGGAAGCATGTCTCATACATCTATATAAATATGGGTACCACTTGTGAGTATGTACAGATGGAAAAAGATGTCTATTTTTTTGTTCCTTTTTAATTCCTGTTGAGCTGTTCAGCAGTGCCAATAGAGCTCATTGAAATCTTTTCACCCATTTGAGTTCTGTGTTTTCAGGTTCACTAATATTTTTGGCTCTGTCCTATAGCACCTGAGATTTTCGTGTCGTCTCCATAGTTACTAGCAAGGTCCAGGAGACCACTGGACGTATTCACTATGGAGTTGATGTCAGCAGAGATATCTATAAACAATCTATAAACACTAAAGCTGTCTACACACACTGATTGAACAGTTTTAACTATCCCATATAGCTGAAGCCCTTTAGGCATGTAAAGACAAATATTGGCTGAAGATATACTAACATTGGTATAAATGTGCCTGTATCAAAATGACCTCTTACATTGCAAATAATGTAATACAGACCAATACAAAGTACTTCAGTAGCTCCATTAGTTTTCTGCTGCAGGCATTGCATCAATCTGTTGTTCAAAAATCACATGTATCAATGACAAAGTTTTACTCAAACTATGTTGAAGTTGAGGGAGCCAGTAACAGATTTCTGTAACTGAAGTTACTAATTTGTGTTCAGATTGGACTTTTGGGTCATTTGAAGTGTTCATTCAGTCCAAAGCTGGAATCTCTGGTTCGTCTTGAGATATTGGTTCCAAAGAATGAATGTCCTCCAAAAAAACCATACAAATTCCATGAAAGACACTGATTTTCTTTAAGTCATGGTACACTTCTCCTCCTAAGAGGAAGAGGCTTAATGTGATTATGTCTGGGAACTAAATTAAAAGACAAGGTTCTCTGAAGGATGATAAAAGACAATCCAATTCCTGAAACTTATCTTTAGTCCATCTATGACATGAACACCTTCAATAGATGGCACATCAAGTAATAATAAGTACCATGTAACTATGGGGAAAGTAAAATATTTGACTCATTTCTTCAATAGCATTTTATACAACAGGTGGCTAATACTAGAGTCCTCAAATTACCTTCCCCTTGATTTTTCTCATCTCAGGGTCTATCATTCCTGTCCCTTCCCTAAAAGACATTTAGTCCACAGTTGAAACATGTGCATCTTTCTGGGAGACAGGAACAACATGACTATGTCCCCTGGTCTCTGTTACAATTTCCTTTCACTTTCTGGAGTCATATAAATGTAGGACCATGCCTTCCATTGATTGATTACTGGCAGGTTTGATTACATAAATAGCACTCTGCAATTCAACAGAATTGCAGGCAACAATGAAGGATTTGCTGGAGATGTATTCTTCCTTTGCAGTCTCATTTATCAATGTACAGTTTCTCACTTGCCATTTATCATCTGCTTTTCTGTGCTTCCCTTGACATCTGGAGGATTTGTAGTCTGCTAAGTGGAGCAAGGCCTTGCCTTGAATACCTTACCATTCCTGGCCAGGAAACATACTCCTGATTTTTCCCCTGTTTAACTTTTCTTTAAATAAACTTGACAGGTTCAATATATCCTCACTACAAAGGATATGTTTAGAGCAATTGTAAGTAATAGAGAACAAACTGAAAAGCTACAGATGAAGGAAAAAGAGTGTGACAGAGAGAAATTCACCTCTAATGCTTGTATGAATTTATAATAACAAGCAGTTGTGATAATTGCATGTCTTTTAACTCAAGAGGGCCATAAAATAGCATGATGGAATATATGCACGAGTGCCAGGTGGGAAGCAGGTCTTCCGTTTTGCAAGTACTTTCAGGATTTAGAGATGTAGGATGTAAAGAAGCTCCTTGCTCTCATTAGTTACAAAACCAGTTATGCATCCTGGTACATTTGAAAAGTCTACAGGATGTCTAAATCTGTCTTTGCCTGACAGATGTTCCAGTACTGCATATCTGAGAAATAAAGAGGAGAGAAAAAATGAGAGAAAAAAGAATCCAAAACAAACCCAAAAACAATAAAAACGAGCCCTTTGGAAGAAATCAAGTTAAGAATTCACTTAAAAATTTGTAATCGCTTTTTTTTGATAGTGACCTTTCAAAGTTTCTTTTATTTTTATTTTCAAATGTCAAAACAGGACATTTTGACAATTGCAAACCATGATATATTTTCCTTAAAGCTGAAATGTGATATTTTTCACAACTGGTCCCTTTATGCCAGTGGTTTCACTTTTGGAGGGGAAAAAAAAAAAAAAAAAAAAAAAAAAATTATTGTTTTCAGGGTTTAGGGGAGATACAAAAGATAAAGCATTTCTGGAAGATGATTGATATTCTGGATTAGTAAAGCACATGCTTGGCTAAATGGGGGCTACTTGTCCAGTTCAGAATCCAAAAGGTCTGGCCCTGGGTGAGTAATAACCTTTTGTGATTTACCTTGTTGCCCAGTCAAATGGCAAATAGCACCTTAAGTGAGAAGGGCAAGTATGACTGAGCTGGGAATTGTCCTGCCCTGTGTCCAGTACCTGGACTAGCCAAATCCCTGACCTGGCCACCAGGTGGAGGAATTATACAGAACAAAGTGTTTTCCCTTTGCAATAGTTATCGAGTGCGTTAATATTTAGCTGAACAGACTTTAGTATTCTTGTCTGTAGTCAGTATACCAAAAGTTGGTGAAAGTCTGATATCTTGTCTTGAACTACACCATCTTGAAGAGGTTATCTGACACTGTTTGCTGAAGGGTTGGGATGAGACCTAGGTGAGGTGGGTTCACTTGGTGCAGTATGCTCAGCTCAGCGGGGCTTTGACAGAGTCAACTTCATGTTGTTAAATTGCACTGAGGAATGATTTGACTCCCTTCCAGGAAGCATGGTCCTCTTTTGTCATAGGTACTTCTCTCTTTTGCATCTACAGCATTTTTAAGATACTCACCACAAAGGTTTTCAGACACTTCATCCATTTATCCTTGAAACACTTCCTCATTCTGTACTTCCAAGCCTCAAAAATCTCACGCACAATCAGCATAGGAGTGTATCAACACCAAACTCATGGATAGGACTTGTGTATTATTTAGTCTTGCAGTTGCCAAGTTTTAACTGAA
This sequence comes from Todiramphus chloris collaris, assembly GCA_025345505.1. Lineage (NCBI taxonomy): Eukaryota > Metazoa > Chordata > Aves > Coraciiformes > Alcedinidae > Todiramphus > Todiramphus chloris. Next base: position 3,824,622 of record JANVCC010000012.1, on the reverse strand, counting down.
GTAACTGCTTTGTCTATTAGCCGCTTTCTTCATCCAATTTCCCAATAAAGATCAAAAGTAGATATTGTGAGATCTCTGTCCATCACTCAGCCTTTCGATGTAGTGTTTTGTAATACTAACTGTCATAGTATTTGATCTCATTACACATCAAATTAAAGAAAAAGTTAGTGTCCCAATGGACTGTGAGGAAGAAAAACATGACAGAGCAGTCTTAAATGGTGTCACTTATGAAAACTTCATCCAAGCTGTTAGAAATATGAAGGTTTTCCCTAGCATCTGACATTTCACAGAATCACAGAATTTTTGGAGTTGGAAGGGACCTCTAGAGATGTATATAGTCCAATCACCACCACCCCCCCAGATAGTCCACCACGCTGAAATATAATGCCACTTCTGTCACCCATCGTCTCTTTACAGAGATCATACAACTACTTGATGTATTATGCTAAAAATTATACATATTTAAAATTACATTTAAATCCTTTCAAGATCTTTTAGTCATGCAGAAGTACTCAATTAAAAAGTATGAAAAAAAAAAGTAATAGCAACAAAAAAAACAACCAAACAAAACAAATGAGCAATGGTAAAGGTAATAGAATTTCTTGCTTCCATAATAGCATTTAACACCTTTGTTAGTCTCTTAAAATTAGTTCCTATCAATGGACAGTGGATTAGTCTTAAAGCAACTGGCAAGGTTGTCTTTGAAATATCACCATTCATGGGTTCTAATAAGAAAATTAACAAAGGACAAATAAAATAAACATGGTTTTAGTGGAAAGCTTTCTGAGAGCTGCTTCTGTCTTTCTTAATCAACTAAGAATAGGCTGTGATTACAGTAATCATTATGCAATTAATCACTATAATTACTTTTTATTGGAATAATAGTTTAAAAAGCAACTAACATTTTACTGTTCTTGTTTGACTGGAAGACATTAAGTGCTTGTCAAGAAGTTACTAAAATTATGTCTTTGTTATTTATTTTTCTTTTTCTCATCTTATTTTTCTTTTAATGTAAAAGTAACAGTGCAAGTTTATGCATGTCATACACACAGACAATATTCTCACAAAGCAGGAGATGTGCTGTTCTCCAGTGGTAACAGGATGCTATTTTTGTGTACTTGCCATGCCACATGTTTCTATTTGGCATGTATTTACATGTAGGTATCTATAGTATGGGCACCATTATAGATGGGTTTGCATCAATAAAAAACCCCAACAAATTAACAATTAAAAATGACTTCTTATTGTGAAATTGAAGTTTGATCCTTTCTGGACTTCTTTTCTTTGTGACATCAGTCTGAGGGTAGCTCTTACCATTTGACGTCTGGGCTATGTGTAGCTTTTCCTAAACTTGACTACAGGACTCAGTCCTTGTAATTACTTCTTACCTTCAGTTTCAACGTAATAAGAATAAGGAAAGAAGAGTCCATGTAGGACTGCAGCTAAGAACATTTTATACATATATCCCTATTTCCATATCAAGACTGTGATGATATGTGTACAGACTGAGTTTGGCTGGCATTTGGTGTTCCTCTTTCACTCCTCCTCTTCTCTGTAACTCCTCAGTCGTGGAGTGACAGTCTCCCAGTCTTTCCACCACACCAGCCTCTAATTCCCATAAATCTCCCAGAAGAGTCATCCAGGAACTCTGCTTAATCCAGGCCATCAGCCTTCCTGCCTTTCATTGTCCTAACTCAGAGCCCAGGATGCTCTTACTATTTAAAAGTTGTTAATAAGATCCTTCTTACAGAGTCTTTGCATGGCTGTGAAAAGGCACAATTCTTTTCTGTCTATTTATACTGCTGGTTTATACCACCTTTACTGTTCGCAAGAAAAAAGAATGATATATACTTCCAGACAACTATATGGACTGTTTTGCTTTAGCTGAGACAGTACGGTATATACATGAAGCTGTATAATTAAGGAAGAAAACTTTATCAAGTAGGCAACCAGTAAGCAGTGCATGGCTGAATCCACTGATAAACAATTTAAAACTAGACCTGCCTAGACAATGTCAAGGAATCTAAAATGTTGAGGCATTCCCATAAGTAAGTAATTTAATGTTTCTTTGAACGATGATCTCTAGAGCTCCAACTCTACAGCAAAGCAGGCAAGCAAGCTGTCAGTGCTAGTGCTTAAACACACGTGTCTCCACAAGATCATAATCAGGGCATAACGAAAGGCTACAAATTTAAGATTAAGCCTGGCTTTTTGCTTTAAACTTTACATGGAACAGTTAGTATGCTAAGCTTAACTGACCACCTTGCATCTATTTTTGTGTATCCCAGTATATATACATACATCTATATACAAATATATATATCCCTGTAAATTTCTAATACTAATTATAGTCAAGTATTTAAGAAGACATAAAAGGTAATAAATATAGGAAGTATTTTACACCAACACTTTCTTATAAAAATCGTTAGCCTGAAATATTGGTGAAGAGCATGGATTTAGTTGCTGAGAAATTACCCTACTTAAAAATCCTTTTTACTCCACCTACCTTTTAGAGATGGATCAGCAATAGCTATTTCTGTTTTGCCAGGCAGGGAGTAAAAATGCCTTTAAATAGCACCCTTTAACTCCCCTCTGATGTTGGACTTAGCCAATCTAGTACCAACAGGTGAACACAGTGAAATGGCCATTAAATAGCAATTCCTCCCCATGCTCCCATCTTTCCAAGTATGTCTCCAATTGGTAGCCCAGGAAAAATGCTCTTAAATTGCATCTCCTGCCAGAGTGGGACCCTGCTGGTACATTTTAAACAAAGAGTGAACCAACATAACTTGAGTTTACCCTGCAATAGATTTTTACAGGTGATTGCTGGAGCATTTAGGCAGTTATGGGAATTAAACTCAAAGCAAAGCTACTCATGTAGACATAGACACATTCTTACAGAACAATTTTATTTGCACAGATTAACATTTTCTGACCTCTGGAAAAATTCTGGTTCTCCTGAGGGGAATATAAATGCTTTGTCTACATTAGGGTTTTAATAGACACAAGTTAACATGTCTTAATAGCAGAACTTTTCTCTGTGAATGTCTGTGACACAGCTGATCATGTAAGAGCTTTGGGTAAAGAGATGTCAGTAACTTTTTCTTTTTCCCATTTGTTAAGAAATTGTTTTGGGGAATCCTGTTACAATGTTGATCTCTGAGGTTTGGATAACGGCTTTTAGTTTCAATGAATGAAGAAAACTTCAACAATTTCATATCTGATTGCTTTGTGGGTTTTGAGGTTATTTTAGACCCTTTTAAAATTTTTTCTTTCTTTCTTTAAAACAAATATAACTTTTTTGAATTCCAAAGTAAAGTGGTTTTGAAATGGATAACTTTATATCACCTGTATCTATTAATAAATTATTTAATAAATTAAAAAAATATTTTAAATAGCTATAAAACTAATTTTTTCAATAATATTTTTGGCAAAAATTAAAGTCCAGTTTTAACCAAGTAGGATGACTAATTTCCTGTTCTAGGCTTGAAGCTGTTTCCTAAGCAGTTGCAAGGACACACAGTTCCAGGGATGTTTGATACTTAAAAGCGTGTCTCCATTTTGTTTTCTGCCTGTAAGATGCACTGATGACTTTTAAAATTAGTCATATTTGTAGAGAGACATTTTTTATAATCCTTGATATCAGTTTCATTAACTTGTCATATATAGGACAGTTGTCTCCACTGTACCCCCTTAGAGAAGCCCTTTGTCATCCAGTGCCCCTCACTGAGGGTGGAAGGAGTAAAATATTGCATTTTCCATTGAAAAATACAGTTGATATGCCTAGCCAGCAGAAAAGTGTCTCTGTTTTGTGTTTTACAAGAGGAAAGTTATGAGATTTACCACCCCAGCACTGTAAATATTGAGAATTTATCTTCATTTTGACAAAGTAAGAATGTATTTTGCCTTTGAGTCAGGTAGGTGAGTACCTGTTAACTTTGGGGTTTGGCTTTGAACCAATGATGAATTTCATAATACTCTCAGTCAGAAAGCATCCATCTCCACTTGATTAAGACAGAAAACCCAGAAGTTTGTCTCAGATCAAGATAAACCAGAATATATTTAAATATTTGTAAAACTTGTGTTTCCCTTTTGGTGAGTTTGGGTTAATTCATAACAGAACCCAGTCCCATGAAGTTGCATGGCTTCTGGCTTCTTTGAGGGAATTTTTCAAAGGTGAACTAATAATACTTTTCTGATCTCACATATGTTTAAAAAAAATATATTTTAATAGTTCTCTGTGTCTCTTGATGTGGTTTTTTCTTCCTTATTTTTTAAATTTCTGGCAACTTAATTAGGCCTTGTACAGTATTAAAGTAAAACAAGTCCTTTAAAAATGCTTTGGGGCACAGTTCAGTCATTATGAGCTGGTATTTAGTCCAAGAATTATCATGTCTGGGACTTACAGAGACAAGTTCCTGCACGTCAACAAGATAAGAGGAAATATGTCACACTGTCTTTGGCTCTAACTTCTTACACAAATAGGCACCTGGGTTTTCTGAAGGCTTTCTGTAGCATTTTCTTTCTGCTCAGTTGACATCTGCTGATGAAAGGGTTCTCTGAGTAGTGTTCTCAGGTTTCTTTACATCAGAACAAAATGGTAACTCAGTGTTTCAGACTAGGGTAGAGAAAATAGAGATTTTCTGCTAAACTGAGCCATGCAGAAAGATGACTGACAAAAAGAAATAGGGAAAATAGAGAAAAATTAGGAAGGGCTGGTCATGGCCTGTTTGCAATACTATAAAGTCACTAAAACCTTGAAGGTACCTAAAATATTTGATATTCATGCCACTATATCAAAAGGTTTGGGCCACCATTTGGTATTAAAATTTGTCATTTTAAATTGATTTTTTGCCAGCACTAGCAGTATAGATATTGAAATTTCCTCATAAAGTGCTTATCTCATCAAGAGTAAAATTATAGTATGTGAAATACTAATTACAGTATTATGAAGAAAGGTGAACTTTCTGGTGACATTTTATCTATTAGTTGAATACTAATGTTCTTCTTTCTTAAAGCAGAAGAAGCCACACTTCATGGTTTCTGTTATTTTCTCACCAGAATCTCTATTTTTATATATATATATATATATGTATATAAAGAAATGATTTCTTAAAACCTTCTTAAGAACCCATGATTCCATAGAAGCAGATGAGTTTCATTAACATGCACTGGGAAACTATTCATAATGTCTAGCCAGTAAGATAATACAAGGAACTCGTCCTAGAGCTATGTAGTTTCATGTTAGTGAAAAATCAGCTGTTATTTCATTTTGAAAGACACATTATGATGTACTGTTAGAATAGAGTAGGGATTTTTTTCTAATATTTTTGTGTGTAGTTTACTCCTATTATCAAGGAATAAACTGTTTTAGATGATATGTAAACTTACTCCAACTTTTGCTAAGACCAGGTACCATCTTATTTTGTAATATGATCAATTTTAGTTGACAACTTCATTTAAATATGTCTTCTTTTCCATCTATTGAAACAAAATCAATTAATAGGAAATCTACACTACATTTCCTTCCAGAACTTTTTCCATTTTCTTCAGTGCATTTTTTTGTTCACTCTGTGTTTGTTCCTGCAGTGTGCTCGATATTGTCAAAGTCAGTCTGATCTCAAGAAATGTCATACTGGCACTATAAAATATTAAAGAAGTTTGTATAAGTTTTGGATATCTAATGAAAGCTATTTCATTATGTCTGAGCTGTACACAGTTCAGTTATGATCTCCTTTGGTCAGTCTCAAAATAACATTTTAAAAAAAGTCTCAATAAATATTTTATCTGACAAATTTTTCTTCTCTTTCCATTCCCATAATAGTATCCTCCAAAAGATGAGTTTACTCACATGTTTTTTTCACTTGTAGTTAGGAGGTATTTTTTCTCTGTATATACAAAGGCAAGCTTCAAATATCCCGTGTTCACGCTGTTAAACTCTAGCTAGGTGCATAGCAGAGATTTACTAAATCTGTCACAGGGTTTTGCTTTCATGGTTGACAGCAAAAAGGCACAATCTATTCAACCACAAATATATTTTCATGAGTGTTTATCACTATTGTTCCACGCACAATTTTAAAATTCATTTTTGGTAAACATTTGACCACTTACTCTACTTGGAGTGCTAACAGAAATAACACAGCATCAATGCATTTGAAAGCCACATTTTTTCACACCAAAAATAGTTTCTTCTATCGCACAAATAATTCTGACATATTCAGATCATTTTTAGTCTCTGCTTTATTATATACACTACTCTGCAAAATTTTAGTCTGTGTTCAGTCACTCCTGGAGTTGAGTAGACAAGTATTTTGGGTACAGATCTCTCACTTGTGGAATTTATTTGTATATCTCATGAGTACTAGAGTTCATTTGCTTCTGATAATGATAGAGCTATTCAATGTGGCTTTTATCTGGGACAATGATCTACTGACAAGGGGTACAGTAACATATGAATGGGAATAAGAATTGATTACCTGATTAGACTTTTTTTATCAATGGCTAAGGATAGTTAATTTATTTTAATGGCTATAATGGGGGGTACTTTTCTTTATCTGTCTATTTATTTATTTTAAAGCTGTGGCCAGTTGTGTGTGAGGAGAACACAAACAAGTAAGAAACACCCATAAAAGCCAATTTATAGGTCTTGTTCTCACAAACCCAATATGTTGCATTCATATACCAATTTCCATGGGTGGGCTGTGCCTGTCACAGCTGCAAGCCTCAAACCACAGATAAATTAGACTCCATAAATTCCTTTTCTAAGGAGAAAGAATAGGAATCATGTGCTGTGTGAATGAGCTGCAAGCTGCTAATCATCATTCCACTTGAGTTCATCTCCACTTCTAGCACCTATTATGTAAAAAAGGAATATACTTCACTAAAATATGAGTTTCATTGACAGGAGTGGGAGAATGAAAGTATGAAGAACCTGAACTCATTGTCTTCCCAGGATTTAACCATACCACCATCCTCTGAGTCACTATACCAGCATTAAGATCATTATTAGCTTCCTCTGATCAATGTCAGGCAGGTGAAGAAGGTTCTTGTGCTGCAAAAGGGTCTCCTGCTAAATACAGAACCACTTCTAATAGCTCTGTAAATCAAAAGCACTAAGATAGTAGGTTTTATCTACAGATCCGAAGGTTGTTTGTGGCAGGCAAAGTACTCAAAAAGATACATCATCTTATTTCTTAGAGTAACCCACAGCCAGCATTTAAATCCTAAGGAGGTATTTTCCTAGAATCCATTTGCTGTAAAGAAATGGCTATCTTGAGCAATAAATACAGACCCTGAATTCTTTACCAGCTAAGCAGATTGTTTCCAGAGAAGATATGTAGTAAAAAAAGGAAGCATATTCTCTGTTATTGTAATGAATGATGACTTCGTATATACGTAACTAAAAAAGCAATATTATTGACACTTACATTTATGCCTTTCTTCTGAAATTTGAACCTGCAGACAACACAGTAGGTGATTTTTTTCATACATCAGACAGGCATTTATACAGATATTGAACATATTAGTAGTACAGAATCTGTCTTACTGCGACTATGAATTGTGTCCGTCTGCACATACTTAAAATGAAGTGTGGTCAATTGAATAAGTGGAGAAGAGATTGATTTTTAGACTGAAGTGTGATGACAATAAGTGATTTGACTTTCAAAAATTTCAGTCTCAAAAGCTCTTGACAACCCTGACTTCCACAGAACTTCAAGGAATCTGTATGTTTTGAGGTTAAACCATTCTATGATTATCAGTTGTAAAAATAAGTTTTACTTCAACTGTATTTTGTTTCCTCTGTTTATCCTGTTTCTTTGCCTCCCTGGATGTCTTTGCACTGTGGGATCTCAGCATGGAGTATGGAGGGATTAGTGACTGCCATTCCAGATAATATTGTCCTTATAAAAATCTGCCTTAACAGTAGAGCTTCCAAATAAGAAAAAACACACGGCATAGTTTGAAAAATGCTGTTTTCCTTACTTTGTTAATAGTCTTCAGAAAACAAGTCAAAAGAAAATGTAAAACTACTAAAATACTATTTCATATAAAACATCTTCAGAAGTAAAACAAGAACTGATACTTTCATACATGAATGTATTACCCAATAATAATTACTCCTTATCTGATGACATTACCTACAAGCTGTCTTCTTTTTCTCAATTAAAATTTATTTTTAATAGATCAGGACATTGTTAAATTAATATTTTTTTTTTCCTGGAGATACTGAATCTTTTGCTTTTATGAAAGATTTCTTTAACAGATAGCTACATTAATAAACATAATTTTGTGAATATTATAGTAAAAATTATTTCTGTGTAACATTCTAGAAGCACATGTGAAAAGGTGCAAAAAAAATTAGAAGCACCTACAGATTTAATTGGTTTCAGTTTGTGTTAAGAAGACCCACATATAATGATAGTATACGGAAGAGAGAGCTATTTAAGAGAGAGATCTTATTATCTGTCATATACCAAAGCACAATAAAGGAGAATTCCCTACTCCAAAAGACTGTGAAGAGAACAGAACTGAAAAATATAAAGGAAAAATAGAAGGGTTAAACAAATAATATTTCAAATATTCAGATTATAATTTGGACTATAAACTGTGAATAAATAGCCAGGGGTTTTTTTAGAAATCTTTCTGTATTATAAGGGTTGTACAAGATGGTGTATAAGTGCTTTGATCCTCAGAGAACAAACATTAATGGTAATAGGAGAGCTCTTTCTCTCTGCGTCTCTGAACAGAGTCAGGTTTCCTAAAGGGTAAGTCCCTGGGCAATTAGAAAGTAGCTTGGAATCAGCTTTCCCAAAATAAAGATTGTGTTGTTCAACTGCATTTTTCAAGGCCTCAGGTGTGTTTGTGTGCAGAACACTTAAGACATACACAGACTGCATTACTGACCTCACTATTCTTAAAACCTTCAGCCAAAGCATCCACTGGCTAGAAAAAAAAATGTGAAAAGTAGAGAAAAGCACTGTTTTGATAGATTGCAAGTCACTGTGCAAAAACCACACTGCAATGTGCATTGCACATTGAGGATAACACCTGTAACAGCAGCTAAAGCTGAGCTCCTGCAGATGGGTACCTGTCTGTGCTCTCTGGGAATGATTCTTCTCTCAGAGCTGCATTAGAAAACACACTTGCAAGCGGGTGAATGAGATGTTTGATGCCTCAGCAAAGAGAGAAAAAAGGAGAATGTAGCAGGATGACTGTTCAACAGAGCATTTACAGAAAACCATGCCACTAAGTCACAAACCACAACAAAGTCCTGGGGCAATCTTGGACTGTGCAGGAATCACAAAGTGAAATATGTGATTTTGTTTTAGCTGGGAATAAGCATTTTAAGTGTGAGCCTAACTCAAATTATGGAGTCCCATTTACCTCAGTGGGAGTATTCACATGCTTAAACTTAAGCATATGCTAAATATCTTGTACAAGTGGGACCCATTTACATCTTTAAGTAGGAAAAGCAGCGTGGGTGATGGAGTAAGTAATTTCTGGAGCTCAGGCAGGGATATACATAAAATTAAAATATGAAGAATAAATGAGTAAGTGGAATATTAGAGTGGTAAGTGTCTGCCTGTAAATTGTTAGAAAACTCAAGCCATTAACATGAAGTCACATGTTTCCAGAAAGACAGTGTGAAACATTACTGTTAATGTATGTCATAAACATCTCTAATTATCAACAGACATAAATGACCTCAATATTACCAAAAAAAATATAAAATGAGTACACGGCTACGCATGTATAATTTTCTCATGTCTCACTGTTTGCAGAGATTTTCTTCCTTTGATCTCTGCACAGCAGGCTTGTGTATGGGTGTCAGAGTACAGGGATGGTGGGAGGAAGGAAAAACCAAGATAAGGAAGCATCTTACAGCCTTATGTTGCTGCCCATGCTTTCCACGCACAACTCCCTTTATGGTCCCATCCCCTGGCGATACTGATGCTACTGTAGCATCTTCTTCTGATATATCCATTAAGGGCCAACAGGAGATACAAAATAGTCTGTGATGTGAGGATCCAGGTAACTATAGACCTGTCAGTCTGACCTCGGTACCAGGGAAGGTCATGGAACAGATCATCTTGAGTGCTCTTACAAGTTGTATAGAGGGCAACCAGCCGATCAGGGCAAGTCAGCATGGGTTTAGGAAAGGTAGATCTTGCCTGATGAACCTGATCTCCTGCTATGACAAGATGACCCGACTATTGGACGAGGGAAAGGCTGTTGATGTGGTCTACCTGGACTTCTGGAAGGCTTTTGACATAGTTCCCCATAAATTTCTAATGGAAAAACTGGCTGCTCATGACCTGGATAAGAATACGATGTGCTAGATCAAGCACTGGCTGGACGGACGGGCCCAGAGAGTAGTGACCAATGGTAATAAATCCAACTGTCGTCGGGTCACAAGTGGTGTTTCTCAGGGCTCAGTGCTGGGGCCATTTCTATTTAACATCTTTATTGATGATCTAGATGAGGACATAGAATCTACCATGAGTAAATTTGCAGATGACACCAAGTTAGGCAGGTGTGCTGATCTGCGTGAGGATAGAGAGGCTCTCCAGAGAGACTTAGACTGGATCGTTGGGACACTGTTAATGGTGTGAGTTTCAACAAGGCCAAGTGCCAGGTCCTGCACTTGGTCCACAGCAACCCCATGCAAAGCTACAGGCTTGGAACAGTGTGGTTGGAGAGCTGTCTGGTGGAGAGGGATCTGGGGATTATAATAGACAGGCGAATGAACATGAGCCAGCAGTGTGCCCAAATGGCAAAGAAGGCCAACAGCATCCTGGCCTGTATTAGAAACAGTGTGAGCAGCAGAAGTAGGGAAGTGATTGTCCCCCTGTACTCAGCACTGGTGAGGCCTCACCTCATCCACTGCAAGACCTCTGACAGAACAAAAAAGTATACTTTAGTCCATCTGTCTGAGATAGAACAATATTTTCAAGTAGTTTGTGAATTTTATGCTCTTGAAGAACCAAAACGGGCTTGCTTCATCCAGATGTCCCTCGTTTGGGGTCAATTTGTTATCACTTGGGCCTATTTGGGCAGCTAAAAAGGAGTCATCAGTGATCATTTCCAGTAGTCAAACTCTTCCCAGTCCTCTGCCCCCCTATAAATATGAGTTGCAAGGGTTTGATCTCACCACCCCCAGATGAAGTATCCAGTGAGCAGTCTGTGCTAAGTTCAGGTGGAGGCACAAGGCAGAAGCTCTCAGCAAGGACTAAATCTATCAGTATGGTCACATTCCTTCTGCAGTAAATTGACCCAGATTTAATTATTAATAAGCAAACAGGCTCAAGCCTACAGTTAATAAAGGAAACTGAGTATAACTGACTTTTTGTGGACACATAGACAGATCATTGTTCGTGTGTAGATTTTAAGTTGTAATTTAATAAGACTTTTTGTGAATATTTGGCGTAATGGTTTTGAAAACTAATTTTTTTTTTTTTATTTAGGTTTGCATTGTTCCGATATAATGCTGTTATTTCTTCTTTCACTTCTTCATGAAAAATCCACTGATAAAATTTATATTCATAAGGTCTATGTCTTAAGGAACTGGAAGAAAATTAAGTACATATTGAAACACTTACCTATACATAATTGCTGAATGTACATTTCTTCCAATACTTCCCCTTTTTTGAGTTGTCACAGCACAATCATTTCCTGTATAGAAGCATAGAGTTGGTCACAGCAACCAGGAATGATAATACTGAATGTGGTTTTGTGTGTACATTTTTTTATCTCTGCATGCCACAAGTATTCTGTGATGAAACCACTCATGAATGCACACACGTAGTTGTGTCTATTTCTTTGTGAAATCTATGGCATTTTGTAACTGGAGAGCTAGTTCTATTCCATGTTTAGTTAAAAGCAAAAAAAAAACCAAAAACAAACAGAAAGTAAATAAGAAGATATCAAATAAATAACAGGCCCTTTTTATCTAGTTCTGGAGTATTAGGAATTTCTTTAATTTAAAGGCTGTCTCATTGACTGAACACAGAGCACAGATGGACATATAGAAAATAAAATAGTTGCAACAAAAAGCATTCTGAATCTATCACTTTTATGTTGTGCTCATCACCGTGGTATGAGAGTGCCAAGTCTGCACACAGTCTCAGTGAAGGCACAAATAGGTACTGTAAGCAATATCCTGCAGGAAAACTGTTCTCCTCAAGCTACTGCCTGAGCGGCTGTAAAAAATATGCCCTTGTGTTTCTGGGTAGTAATGGAAGTGCCAGAATCAATTATCTCTGAGAGTTCTCAGGCAGTAGGAACAGACACATCTGACAAAGCAAGGTGCGCTTGCCATGCAGTTAATTGGGTCTAAGATATGTAGCACAGACAACAGCTCCCTCTGTTATTGCAAGATCCTCTTTTTCTGTGGACTGTTAAGAGGCAACCCCATTACTATAGCTAAAGAAACAGGAGCTACATGCCCAGATTGGATATTCCATATTTACAGGGCAAGTTAGGAGCCTCTTGGGTCATTTTCATTTACAAATATCACACATAGACGTGCACTTGGGATACATGATGAGAGAAAAGCGGCAGGACATAGTGTAGAGCTGCTGCTGCTGAGAAATAACATAGCTCAGTGTGTTGAGCTATTTTGAGGTGAGGTCATTTTGAGGGCTTGCTGTATATATCTACACTGAACATGCTAAGCAATACATCTGCCTAATGAAGCATTCATAATCTGCCTCTTAACATCATCTGCAGAGTGTAGGGTGCCTTCATCTTCTGCTGGCTTTCCTGAACAGAGATCTCCATCATTAGACCCTCAACCAGGCAGACAGATATGGTGCCTAAGACCCCTAAGAGTTTCTAGTCTAGTTTCACCTAGGACAAGGTGAAGGAGAGAGTGAGGGAGAGTGGGCATGGGAGGGTCACTAAGAGAGAGAGGATAAAAGAGAGAAGGAGACTGTGAAGGGGAGAGAGAGAGGAAGAGAAGAAGAAAGAGGAAGGAAGGAAGGAAGGAAGGAAGGAAGGAAGGAAGGAAGGAAGGAAGGAAGGAAGGAAGGAAGGAAGGAAGGAAGGAAGGAAAGAAAGAAAGAAAGAAAGAAAGAAAGAAAGAAAGAAAGAAAGAAAGAAAGAAAGAAAGAAAGAAAGAAAGAAAGAAAGAAAGAAAGAAAGAAAGAAGATCTTTTCACAGGATTTGTGTTTGGTACATTTATTTTAATATAAATTCCCTTATTAAAGAAGCCTTATAATTAAAAATTTAAACAGTAGAAGGAGAAAAACATGTATTTACAATTATAGAAATAGACTAAGGAGGTATTTTATCAAGCTGAAATATCTTTTTCCTTCTCCTTGTTTTATTAATTGATTTTCAAATAAAATTAATTTGTCTTATGACTCAGAAGAATACTCAGATCTGACAAATTAACAGCTAAATTGTTTTGATGTAGTATTTCAGTGATTATCAAGAAAGCCATTAGTCATTGCTCAACCTGCTCAAGAATGATGACAAACCCTCTTGTCAATCATTTTACCGACAGTTGAAGCAACAAGGAAAACAATCCTGCTTTGGGCACTTCAGTACAGCTTTGGGGGTGGAGTGGGTTTTTGTTTTGCTGTAGTACCTGATCCACCTCAGACCTGATGCATAAATGTGTGTAAGCAGCCACGTCAGTGGAAACAAACTCATGCTGAAATTGTAGCATGTGGGTGATTCACAAAATTACGGCTTCCAACAAGCTAGGAAAAAAAAATATTTCCTTTGGGATCCTATGAAAATCAGAAGTTGCCATCAAAATGGGACCTGAAAACACATTTACACACATAAAAAAAAAAAAAAAATCAAATTAAAAAAAAAAAAAAAAAAACAAACAAAAAACCCCAAAAATCCAAACCCAAACCAACAAACCAACAACAGCAACAAAACCAAAAAAGCAAACAAAAAAAACCCTGCAGTACATCAGATACCAAACTCTGTAAGTAACCGGCACACAGGCACAGTACAGCTCATTTCTACCTTGATCACCTCTGTCCTGAGCTGTGAACTTGCAATATGGAGCTGAGGCAGAGAAGCACCAAAACTCACTGAAGAGGTGGCTGATACAAGTGTAAATAGCATTAAGTGTAGAATATGTAACAGTTGCTTTTCTTCATTTCCCCCCCTCACCTCCCCCCCCCCCCCCCCCCCCCCCCCCCCCCAATAATCTAGAGGAGAAAAGGGTTATCCAGGAGGTTGGCAACTTATGTTAATTACATTTCTGAGACAAAAGGAATTAATACCAACAGCTTCAGTTGCAGGTGCCTGTTGTGGTCAGCTGAAGTTGAGTGGGAAGTCTGCTTCATTCCTGATGAAGCTGAACCTTAGTCAACCACAAATTCAAAACCCTAGAGACAGAATGACTATTAGTCAGGGAAGGAGTTAAAGAGGGCACTGGTTTATCTTGGGGTACTTTATCAATACCACTGTACATGAAAGTAAAGAAGATGCTCAGGACTAGCAGGTATTGGAAAGAGCTCCACTGAAGGCTTAACATTATTAACATTCTCGGGGTTACAGGCCAGGACAAATTAATCTCATGACATGCTTACATTTCCACAATGACTCGAGTTTAAGTCATAATATCAAGTTATACTGTAGCTAAACAGTCTCAGACAGAAGCTGCTTTTCAAGGGTTTCTACTTTTATATAATGAAAAAATTTCTTTATCTGTGTTATGGCAGGACCAATGCAGAAAAAAAAAAAACAAATATGGGAATGATTAACTGCTGAATTTGACAGCCAAAGATGTAATGTAGCTGAAGTAACCTTCCAAGAGACCCATACTTAAACTAGGCATAAAATTACATTGAAATCAGAGAAACACAGTATTTTGATAACTACTACAGTATTCTACTATTACTATTATTGCTTATTTAATGGTAAATTACAGAACTGAACCAAGATTATGGCTCTATAGTGCCACATGCTTGAAATGTATAAGGCTGTGTGCATTGCTGTATCATCAAACAAATTTGAAACTGTAATTTATCTAAACATCAAACATTTTTAGTTTGGTACAAAGAAGATCTCAAGGCATGGTGCTTAAAGAAAACTGAATCTGACTGTGTGACCACATCCTAGCATATCATCTATAGATAAAATTCTTGTATAAATAAGCCCATATCTAATAAGTTTTCCATCTGTGTGAATCTTTTCTAGCCCTTTTTCATACCCTTAAAGTTTTCCCTGACTTTCCATCCATTTTGTCAGAAGATAGACAAAATAAAAGGGAAATGACACATTTAAGAAATTCTGGTGTATGTATCAGAAATACTGGTCCTGGGATCGGCACATAAAGATACAATGTTTATTAAGAGTATCACCCCCTAAAAGTAAAAAAAAAAAAACCAAAAAAAAAAGGGGGGGGGGGGGGACCCCCACCAAAACACAACAAAACAAAACAGACAACAATCAAAATCTAACAGATGTGTTATCCAGCCTGCCAATGAAATTTAAAATATCAGATGACTTTGAAAATCTCAGTCTATTTACAGTTATTCTTTTCATAACTCTCTTCTCCATTTAGTTTGATAGGATTTCACTGAAGAGATTCTTTGCTGGAAAACTGTTTCTTAAGCTAAAAGCCCTTACAGTTATTGAACATGAAATGCTCTCTTAGGAACAGTATTATATAAAAAAAAAATTCTCTCACAGAATAAGATTTAGCATTTTACATGTAAGTGTGTGTGTGCATAATATATTTATATACACTTATCTAAAAATAGCATCTTCTGTAATATGTAGCCTAAATTTCCCTTTGCTCATGAACTTCTCAATGCTCCTATCTGGACCACTTGTACTTAGATGAAATATTTCTATTTTTCTGAAAACTATTGTGATCCAGTTGAAATACCAACCAGCTAATGAAGATGATAAGGGTATGAAAATTAATTCCAATTGGGATCCTGCTATCTGTATCTGGTATGTCCCATCACATTGTCAGTTATTTGACCTACAGCATAGTATGATGTGACAACTCTTAATATCAAATGAAATGGCACAATATAATATGACAACAATATAAAAGAATACAGTGCTTTTAGACAGGGATTTTACTCTTCAGTTCTGATGGGCTGTACACAATTTAAAACAACCCACATTGATGAAATGACAGTATAAAACAACTGTTTTAAATACCTAATAATATAGTCTACCATTTTATCAATGTGTTTTCAGGTAGCTCAGATTAAATATTACTTTTGTAAGCAAATGCTGTGCAATCTAATTATTTCATTAAGTTTTATACAACTTCTGTGTAGCTTGAGGTGCATTGAACTCATTATGGACTTAAACTTCAAAGGATTTTATTGAGTTTGAGCATATCGGCAAAACCTGAAGGACTTGAGACTCTTCGTTCAAAGTCTTTCAATTGACAGCCACCATCATTACTAAGCATGCTACTGTCAGGTAGTCAGTCAGTTGTACTTCCTACTTCCATCACAAACCTCCTTTTTTTTTCTGTTTTACTATTAGAAGGGTCTATCCAAGCGAATTGGTCTCTGTTCCAATTCTAATATGCAATATGCTTTCACATGACCCTCTAGGAACTTTTTTTGAAAATTGCCCTTCTAAAAGAGTTAAAACTGGCTGGCACAAAGAACAGTTATCATGTGAATGAATGAAAGCTGCAGGTGAATAACACCATATTAAACTTCAGAGTTCTTCCAAACATCCAAGATGCATCCAGAAACACCTACAGTCTAAATAGCAGTACTTGAACATGACTGCATATCTCTTTTTTTTTTTAATATATATTTATATATATATATACACACTTCTGTGTTCATTCTACATGTTCTCTAAGGTGGTTTGATGGCCCAGGTTGTCTTTCTCCAGGGAATAAAGTAGACCTCACCAAGAGCAGAAACACCATTAGATGTGCTTTGATTCTATTGAATTCTCTTGGAGCATAGACATATAGGCATGCATAGCCTGTCAGTAAAGCATGAATCTGAATAACAAATGATTTGGAAACAAAAACTGCATGATCCTAATTTACATAAAGATGTGAAAATAAAGTTATCTATGATACAACTCTTTGCCGTGAGCTTGGAAGGATATCTGTCTCTCCTCAGGACAAGTACATGCACTGGAACACACTTCTGGTTGTTCACATTATGAAATCTTTGTTTCCTCTTGGAAGCACAAGATTTTGACCTCTTCAGTAAATAGGATTTAAGTTCGAAGAACCTTGCAGGCATTTGTTAGTTATTACTCACAGCATCCTACTAGGAAGATAAGAAATTGCTGTTGCTCCATTTTATATGTTGGGAAAAAATAGAATCATGGAAACGCTAAGGTATTTACCAAGCCTTTTGTCTGTGTCTTACCTAACATCAGGGGCTCTGGACAGGAGGTGCTGAAGTTATGTGATTACATCGTACTTGAAGAAAATACAGAAAAACATTATGTTTAAAAGACCAAAGCCAGTGAAGCACTTTTTGTCTTAAATAAGAACAATTATATTAATACTCAATATTAATTTAATTATATTATTTCTAAGAGTAAATAGCTGTATATTTTATGAGCTCTTATGAAAATTTGAAGTTTAACCTTGGAGACTAAACCTCAAAAAAGTGCACAGCCTTTTAGTTCTTTGCGAAGTGCTTAAGCTGATAAAAATTAACAGCAGTTAATGTTTCTCTGCCATTGCACACAAGTTGAAAGTCTCTTTTGTCATTTTCTAATAGGAATTTTTCGGATTATTCTTTCTCCCTAAGAGGTTACTTGGCTTTCTTCAGTCGTTCATAAAACCCACTCTTCCACTTTGACAATGAACAAACATATCCCTCACTGCTGCCTGCTAACACTGGTTCTGTATTCAGATCAGATTTCCTTCATCAGTGAGAATTTTCCTTCTTGCTGTTTCCTAGGACCTGAATACAGCATCAAACATCTCATGAGAAACGTAAGATTCTGAAGGTGGGATATGAAAAGATAAAAAGAAAAAAAAAAGTAGAAAATTTCTTTCTCTTATGATATGGAACATCTTTTTATCCCTGTCAGATGCTTCATATCTGCCATAGACTATTTGATACCCATGCATTCACAACATACTGTATCTTAGATCAAGTGCCAGGCAGTCTACATCATCCCAATTCATCACAAAGCCAAATATGTGTCTTTGCATTGGGTCCAGGAAATACAGGCTAACAAACCAAACAAAATATAGTGCAGTCTTTGACACTGATGTCGCTTTGTGATCCAGAAACAGACAGAGGCTTCACAAGACTCCTGACATGGAAATCATTAAAAAGAAACTTAACCCAGATACTTAAAGACACAGAAGTCCTGGTATTGTGGTCACACGAAGATTCTGCCTCCTTTTCATTCACTTACTCTTTGCTTATAGCTTAGCTAGCTCTGGAACAGCCACTGGCTTTCCTGTTAATTTCTCCTGGAATTCTGCATTGGTTGTATTCCCTGCAGTCTCTGAATCTTCATTTCAGACAAACATGACAGGATTTTCAGGTACTCACAATATGACCAATTTTTAACCATTGTACATGTATTTAAATTATTATTTTTCTTGGAATTAGGCATTTGCAGCAAAATCAAAACTCAGCATTTGTTTTCTTCAAAAATCTAACAAATGTTCAAGAAATTCTGAGCTATGTCTATTGCCAGGTGAGATTAGTGTAATAGTATTCCAAAGGTCAATAATATTAATTTGAAGGGATTTTACTGGATGTCTTTTTTTCCTTAATGCTATCTGTGCACTCTAGAAGACATGAAATGCCGAGAGCACTGGGGTTGGACTTTGGGAAACAGATGGGGAGCAGCAAGAGATCCCTAAACTTAATCTGAGATAGGGCTCTCTTTTTCTGCTCTCACACAAAGAGAAGGGAGCATTTATAGACCTCTGCCCTTGAGGGGATTGTGTGGATTTTATTGGAGGTTATTACATGCCATAAAGCCAGATATTGCTTGATAATATGCAAGGAGAAAGGGGTGAGAGGGTACAACAAGCAGGGAAGAGACTTGTATTCACACTGTTTCTTTATTATACACTGTCTGCATTTCTCTGTTTCTAAACCTCACTGCTCTACTAGGTTTTTCAAATAAAAAAAAAAAAAAAAAAAAAAGAAAACTAAAACAAATGATTGAATTTTTTTGTGGTGTTTTCTGAATTATCATTTTAAGGAAAACATGTAGCAGACCCTTCTAAGAGATCTACCTGACTCAAGGTCTTGCCATCCTGTGCTTTAACACTCATTTGTCTCAGACATAATTTGTGAAAAACTGCACACATATGGGTAATGTGGGCCTGGAGATGTAGCTGTTGGATCCAGTCTGCTTCTTCTGACGAGTACTATATCAGACTCAATACTACAAAAAACCCTAACAAACAAGACAAGAAAACACACCAAAAAAAAACCCAAACCACACCAAAGAAACAAAATACAAAAAAAAAATGAACCAAAACAAAAGGCTCAACAACTGTTAGGTATTTTCAAGTGGTCTGAAAAATGTGAAGTATGAAAATACCACTTTTATTACTAGCATCTCATGTTTATATTTCAGCTTTGTATAACAAAATGTTCATAGGTGTTAAGAATTGCCTGTACTGGGAGCCATTCATGTGCAAGGTCATTCTATCATCACATCATCTAATTTTATCTATAAAAAAGTTAGTCATCAAAGGTAATTACCTACAGCCAGTACAGAGACTGTAGCACCTCCACAGGCAATCCATCCTGCATATTGCAGGCACCTACCCTTGAAAGTAATGTATGGCTCAGTACTGATACCTCTATCTCTTCATTGCATTCACTGGGAATTTAAGCAATTTGGTTGTATTAGCTGCCTAAAATTTTTGTGACCAAAGTTAAGCAGAATAAATGGCAGATGAGGAAGATTGGCTTTCAAAGAGATTGAGATTCCACCTCACTGACATGAGGTCTAGTGATTATCAGAAGACTTAAGCATCCACTAAGGGATTTGCCTCACAGAAAGCCCTGACTATTTAGGCTGTTGAAAGCTATAAGCTTCAGAGGGAACCTTGGTGAAAAAAGCCTTCAGAATCTACAAGGAGGGACGTATGGAGTCATTCCTGAATGTATGGATACTAAAGTCTGTTATAAAAAGAAACAGCTAATTTATCCTGGATCTTGGAGTGTTTATTAGTAATAAACAATGCCCAGAAATAGTGCAGTAATTTGAACACTCCAGATTTTGGTGTTTTCTTTGATGTGTGATAGAAAGTAATTTGAATCAGCATGAGAGTCTGAATCAAGCAGTGTAAGCCCTACCATAACCTGCGGGGGCTGGCATTCTTCTGCCTTGATAAAAGGTTTCTGAAAGTATTAAGTAAAGTCCCTGGGGGGTGAGAACATAAACACAAACAGAAGACACTGAAATATAAACTCCATCTTTCCCTTCCCTCTCAGTTATCTTCCTTCTCCCCAGCATTAGTATGTCATGAAGTGCTTAGAATCATAAAGTACCGTTAAAAAAAAAAAAAGAAATATAAACTGTGCATCTTGGAAAAAAGTTCTTGTGATGGAGTACTTATTAAGGTCATACCCATGTACTTGTAGCAAACTTGGACACAAATATTTTAAAACAGGACCAATCTCCTATTTGAAATCATGGGTTTGACCACATCAGTGTAACTCAGGTTCAGCAGTCTCTGACAAAGCAAAGACTGTAGTTCATCTCTGGCAGGTTGGAGCTGAGGTGGAAGGAAGTCTATTCATCCTCCTGCATAGACCTGGTGGTTTTGTCCAGATCAATGCATGTCATTGTGTCTTTTAGGGTGGTTCTTCATTCCAGAAGTGCAGCTTTTGTTACATGAAATGTTGAAACATATCATATGCAGCTGACACTCTGCACACAAATACGATAGCTCAAGTGGAAAGCTTTAACTGCTGAATGCAGCATCAGAACAGCTTGGCTTTAAAGCCTTGAGATTATATAGAGCTACTGTGTTCAGGGCCTTTAGGAAAAGAATACCAGACAAGTTAGATCACTATGAAAAATGATCACTAGGGACTGCAATACATAATAAGTTATATAAATAAGTGTCACACAAAACTGCCGTAGAAAAATAAGAAACAAAGCCTGCAACATTATTCCACGTAATGGCTTTATAGAAACATTACAATATCACACAAAGCCTAGAGTACAATATGAACCCCTGCAGACTCTGAAATGTGGTAAGCTGTAGGGTACAGGAACCCACAGAGCAGCAAAAGCAAAGTTTTAATGGTATTTTAAATGTTATGTCTATACAGAAGAAGAAATCTGCAATATAATCCTTTTCAGAATTCTTTGTGTGTAGCAGAATAGGTGGGAGCTCTGATGCCATCCTGTAAATCTGGCTGTGACTGACTGAAGAAGAAACTCTAGTAAAGGCAGGCAGCATTTAAGGAAAATAGTTTGCAAATGCATATCTTAGGATGTCACTGAGTTATGCACCACTTTTGTTCTCGGTGCTTCTCTTATTGCAGTGCATCCTTGATGAGCACATACATTTCCATTTTGACAACCTCTACTGTGTTGCAGTGAATATATTTTGCTTCCAAAGGGAGAAAATTGCATGATCAGACACCATTGCATTTGCTGTGAACTGAAATCCACTCCTATTGGAAGTTCCTGGAAAACCAAAGGAAAGGCATTTGGTTTCTAAAGTAGGGTGCTTCCAGGTTAAAAAGAGTCACTGCAAGATTTAAAAGTGTTGTAAAATTGCTCAGGTTTCTGTAGAGTTTCATCAACTGGAACTCAAACGGCACTAATGCAAGGAAAACACTTTGATGATGTATTTTTTTCTACTGTTCTGCCAGACAGAGCTGCCTGCTTGTCCCTGTAACCCCCAAGGTTTCCTTAGTACGAGTCAGATGGGAAAACAAGAGAGGGCTCATCACATGAGAGTGACATATAAATGCATTTAATGTGAGAACATTCCCCTTCAACATAGTTGTCCTTTTACAATTGACAGATAACTGAAAATGTTTTTGGTTTTATTTACACAGCCTTCTGATTGCTTTTTGTCACATCTAAGATTGTTTGCAAATTTGGTTTTGAACACACAAACCTGAATCTTGAAGAGAGAGTATTCACATTAATGCAAGCTATTCAACAAGTGATAAAAAGAAAACAAGACAAAACAGAAATTAAAACACATCTTTGAGAAGACATTTATTTTATTGTCTTGAAACAAATCTTTGTCTGTCGTAAGTCCTGTTATTAGCCAGCTGTTAGTTAGTTAACTGAAATATTGATCAAGGCTGTCACACTTTCTTTGTCTGTCAGGAACAAGGGAAGGTGCTGACCCTTTGCAGGAAACAGTAGTGACAGGTCTGTAATTTGATAATCACTTGTTCAGGAAAGTTCTCGCTTTGTTCCCTGATGTAAACTCTGGCTGCTTGGTTTCCTTTATTTTACTTCTTTTTTTTTTTTTTTTTTTAATAATATCAAGCTTAGCATACTAAAAGCTTCAGAGTTAGATAAAGAAACACAGTATGATTATCACTTCTTCAGAGTACGCTTTCTAAATTTTGTCTCTGTATAGTTGATGTGACTGTTTATTGGTGAGAAGCTTTTTTTTTTTTTTTTTACAATTTCTTACCTTGCGACAAGATTCCCCAGAGAATAATCCTGTTGAATTGCTTTTTTTCAGGCTGAGTTCTACCTTGTCAGACATTTTCTACAGCTCTTCTTACTGTTGGGTCTCAAAGGGTGCTTCACCACAACAGGCTGTTGGAGTTGAGCGTTTCCCATCGTGTAGCGGTTGAGAAACTCATAAAGTACCTTTCAAATATTTTTAACTAGCCACAATGTTGTGATTCAGGAGAAAATTTCTGTTTCTCAAATACCTTAGGAGACTTGAATCTCTCATCAGAACTTGGAAATCCGTGGGAGAAGGACTGTGCACTGTGCAGAGTAGGAAAGCTTCTCTCTCAAAATTATGAATAATCAAATAACTAAGTTAGGCAATCCTCCTGTAATTATTTTGTTCCATTAAACGCTCAATCCATCAGAAATTAATTGTGGTAATTAACAATAGAAGTATTCTCTCTCTTCTTTCTATGTCACTGAAATGATCTTCTGCCTGCCATTACTTGGCATCATTAACTGAAATGAAGACTGTGTGTCTTTGTTTGATGAACAAGGTTGTCACCTTCCCTAGATTTTTCTGTATTTTTAGTATGATTAAAAGTAGTCAAATATTTTTCCCCACAGCTAAATTATAGCAGTTGTGCTCAGAGGTTACACACTCCTGAAACTGAACCAATACTCCTATAACAAACTTTAGTTGTTTCTGAGAGGAGCTACATTTAAAACAATTGTCTGAAAACATATTTGGTGCTGAAGCATATTATTAATATAGCCCCAAATTGAAAAAAAGGTATAATTTTACCATTCTACTGTTTGGTATCTGATTGTGAATATTTCTTTTTAACATGTTTGTGAATTGTCTCTAAAGAAAAGTCTTAAAATGAAGTAAGAGAACAAATCTTGTCACATCTTGGAGATTCTTTTAGAATCCTGAAATAATCCTGAGATGCTGTTACTTCTCACTTAGATGAAATATATTTATCTGGAGCTCCTGGCCTGTTACTCAGGAGTGGATTTTGCCCTGTGCATTATCTGAGAACCAAGAAACTCCATTCTGCTCTATTCCAGCCTTCAGAGGTTAATCAACTATGACACTGATTAATAATGTCTTAAAATTATGTGAAACATGAAATCCATTTTATTGAAATTTACTGTGAAAAATCATGCATATAGGCTAAGCTGGGGTTTCTTCTGTACTCAAGAGAAAGATATGCAATTTAGGAAACCATTCTAACCTGAGTATTCATGATAATGAGCATGACCTTACCTTCTGTGGATGCTTCTGTTTTCCTACAGACCATAGGCAGGACTTGAATAGCGTCTCTAAAGGGAGCTAAATCTTGATGAGGTAAATCCCAGCCTTACTGACAAATATTTCCTTATCCAATTCAAGAGACATCAAAATAGCATTTTTCCCATCTAGGAAATATCTGTGATTCCATGGCAACATCCTCTGCCTGAATCTGTGGATTGACATCTCGTCTGTCTGTCTGACGTAGACCCTGTTGTGGGAGTTTGTTATTGCCTCTGTACTATCCTGAGAAACAGTTTAAAACTCCTTTCATTCACACTGCAGCAAAGCAGGTGTAATTCAGAGAACCAAGAAATAACTCTTTGTGCAAGAGCAGAATTAGGTCTTTTTTAAGGCAAAAAAACTACAGCAAGTATATCTGGCATGTCATGTATACATCTCAAAGACATAAATGAAAGGGGTAAGAAGAAAAGGAAAAAGCAGACAAAATTGTGTCACATAGGAAAGAGCTGGGCAAAAAAATTATCTGCATGTTTCAGTAACTGTTGCTTTTTAATTTTATTTTTCAGTTAGTTTAATTCTTTGGTCTTACCATTTTTGAGCTTATTGCATGTTAACAGACTTTGTTCTAAGAAGTTAAAATTCTCATTGAAGCCTTCAGAAATATAGGAGAACTCAGCTTATAGCTAGAGGTTGCAAAGCTTGCTGAAGATGGTCTTTTTTAAGGTGATGCAGTGAAATGATATCTTGACTCCTGATCAACCATTGTAACTACTAGGCTGCTCATACTAGTAATGCATTCACTCTTTCCCTATGTCAGTGAAATATTTTCCTTCTTATTTTCTTTAAATAAATGGTGCTTGGTTACACTTTTTGTGAATTTCTATCTCACCTTCCTGAAATGTGGCCCCAACAACATCAGAGAATAATTTTTAATCCAAGTTTTATGTGAGATGCTCCCTCCTCCACCCTTTCCCAGTACTGCTACTTCAGCTCTTTTTTGATAGATTTTTAAGCAAAAGCCCATTTTCTGCTGAGCACAGCCCAGTGCCTCTGATGGTTCTGAGGAGTTTTAGCAACTATAGGTGGTGCTGTGCCATAATTTTTTGAAATTTTTTTTTAAATAATTTTTTTTTTTTTTTAAGCAGATAAAAGAGGAATAGGGACAATCAGGAAGGAATCTGTTGTTTTCAGACAAAAAGAATAAAAATTAAAAAAAAAAAAAGGATTTTTAAAAAGCAACCTCAGTGGCTGTTCTGGTGTACTTCTGAATTCTCATCTGCTTTTTCTCTCACTCCCATTTTTATACTTCTGCTTATTTCTTTCCCACAGATGTCCTCTGACAGCACCACCATCTCTGGCTGTCCTTTTCATCCCGGTACTTACAGGGTAGCCCATTTTATGGACATCTCACAGCTTGCCACCTTCATTTACTTTGCTTATGTGAAGAAAAGCATCATTGCAAAAGCTTTTGTACATATTTATGTTTGTCAGAGTCTATCTTTTTCTTGATCTCTAGTAATTCGCACAATATCTGTTTCTGAAGTTCAACTGGAAATCAACTTAAAATTGTGAAATAGAGTACTGATGCAGAATCTGATCTGAATTTCTCCAGCTAGGAGGCCAGGGTGATTTACCAAACAAGAAGCACAGAAGCTTGCCTGAGCCCTTTGAAATATGAAGCTGTCTCTAGAATACTGAGATAGAAATGTCCTAGGAAGGCCCCTTCTGAGACATTTGCTGGTTTAGTTCAGCTGAAAAGGTCTGGAATCATCCTGTCATATGGTATTACTTTGAAAATTAGTGCAATGTCTATAAGTGATAATTTCTTTTTAAAAATCTTCTATTTTAACCTATTCTCACACCCACCCCACCCCCTGCAAAGTTCCCTTTACATTTTTCTTTGCCCAAGATTGGCTCATTAGTGTGCCTGAAAACAGTACCTCCATTCCTAGGTGTTTCAGGGGAAAAAAGCCCTGATCAATTCATGTGATTTAAATCAAATCAGTATCAAGGAGATATGTTGATTCATTAACACCACATCATTATCTTGCAATCAGCAAACTATACAGTCAGGATCAATTCAGCAATAAAATAAATAAACCACAACACTAGACACTTGCAAAATTCTAACTAATGTATATGCATTTTGAGACATCCTCCTTTAACTAATCCCCGAAAGTTGTAATCACACCCACATATACCCACACAGACACAGAGCTGAGTTCACACAACTCCCCCTGAGATGTGGGGGGTAACAACCACATCCCTCTTTTCAAAGCTGTTTCCATTTTTATACCCCTCCTGTTGGAGATGTGACAACTGTACCACTGTGGGTACCTACAGTGGTTCCTACAGTCCCCTCATCCCCACGTGTGTGTACTGACATCTGCACACACCAGGTGTGGGTGTCTCCTTGCTGTCCCTGCACTGTGAGGTAGGAAGGGAACTGTATTGCCTGTACCTTTCAATTATTTTACTAGGTTGTAGGCAGCACTGTCTACTTTTACCACCCCTTCTTGCTAGCAGATGTACACACTAGTTGACGCTTCCACTGCTGTATGTCTCAGTACAGTGTCCTTGGGTATCCCTATCAGGATTTGCTGGGCTATTTGGTGTCTAATCATTACTGATTAGTTATTTCCTTTTTCATCCTTTGTTAAATATACTAAAAAAAAGACACACAGAACTTTCTTACAAATTCGCTGATATTCATGCCAATTACCACCCTGTGAGACTTCAGTTTACAGAAAATTTCTTGATTTAATAAAAAAGGAAAAAATATTTTTAAAAAAATCTTTTTTTTAATGAAAGAATTTCTGAATTGCTTTTCTCTTTGCAACATGCCTGGCTATGTATCTTCTGGGTTTTTTTTCATCTTGCAAACAGAAGAAAAGGTCCAAGTAGGGTTTTGGTTTTTTTTTAAAGGAAGAGCTTAATAAACACCAACTGGACTCAAGAAAAGATTTAATTTGATTTTAATAAATATCCATTTTGGACACTCCTGCAAATGTCATGGACTACAATAATATTCATATTCCTTCTGTTTGTGAAATAAAAAGTACTGATCTGAAAAGCAAAAATACCATGACTAGTCCTCTAGAGAGTAGGGTCTATATTATACTTCTGTGCTCTTTGTTTTGCTTAACATCACGAGGATATCTGAGTATTTAGCAGCAAGTAGATGCGCAAGATCCATTATTTTCTGGATAACATCATTTTTATATGGGGATAGTTGTCACAAATTCCCTTCTGTTTATTATGGAAAGTTTTGGTCATGCAGGGAACTCTCTTCATGCAATCAACAAGTGGTTTGATCCAGTGCTGATGGTTTCTGGAAGCTTAGTCAACTTGTTCATCTATAGTGAAACAATTTTTTTATTCCTGTTGTATGACTTCTGCTTAAATAGCTAAAAACTATTCCAGTAGTTCTGAAGCACCTAGAAGGAGAATCTCTGAGGTATTTGCAACCTTATTTTTGAATTGCTTTGATGAGCAGAGTTCACCGACAGCCAAGGGAGAAACAGATATGTTTAAGGCTCATCTTGATTCATGGGGGAGGTCAGTAACCAGCTGAGACTGTACATTATTTTCTTCCATTCAGCAATATATGCAATGAAAAACAGCAGTGCATTGCAGAGGTGAAAAATGTACGTGTCACTGTAACTACATACTTCCATGGGAGAGTCAGGAAAAGATTCTCAGATGCTGGAAGTACAATAAGATAGAATGAATAATATGATACATAGAGAAAGGTATGCGTTGTAATGGTAAGAAAGTGTTTGTGCTACAGTTGTTTTGAAACACCTTACTTGCAAATATGAACTTAAGCAGGAGCATGTACACAGTCTGGTGCACAAGAGTTGTACTTCAAAATTCAAAAAGATGAGAAACATTTTTAAGGCAAGAGACTAGTTTACAATTGTTTTTTGTAAATACACTGGATGGGAAATTACCAGAGAAGAAAAGGAACTGGAGCGACAAGGTCCAATGGTCCATCAATTGTTTATAATTGTGTTTTAATTAGGAACTATGAGGAAGACCTAAACACTCGAGCAAGTCTAGAGCCAGAACAGTAGGGGAGAAATAACCGCTGAGCTAATTTCAAGATGTAGCTTATATTCACAGAAGGGATCCTGTGAGATAGAGTGTGCAGAGGACTGGATGCACTAAATAAAGAGATTCCTCTCCATTAAACATTCCAAATATTTATTCTAAAATTACAATGAAAGAAAGCCTAAACACATTGGTTGATCTCTTGCTAGCAGCTCTCTCTGTAGGAAGATGGTGTGGAGGACAGATTGGTATGGGTCCCTCATGTGTGTAACAGGTTTCAGAGAAAAGCGTTTGCCTTCCTTGTAGTCTTTGGGATCTTCTGGAATCAAAAATACATGAATCATCACAGCCCCACAGCTTAGTCACTGTCTGCCTTACTGTCAATCCTCTGCATTTTCATGTACTAGATACCAAACAAGACATGTAAACGTAAGTAGTGAACTGGAGGAAAATATAAGGGAAGGACTTAAAGTCCTTAAGTCCTAAGTCCCATCTTTTAGCCTAGTCTTTTGACAATTTTCTGGCCTACTGAAATGTGCAGACCATTAGAAGCTCACAATCCCAGGTGTTCCACATTTTTTTCCATAGACATTTTTGCATCTCCTTTCTATTCAGCTGGGGGTTACTCTCCCTGCTTTCAAATGCCTTCTCCAGAGGTATAATTTTTAGCACTCAACTCAATCTACTTCCTCCTTTTCTATCTGTCCTGATTCTATGTTTAAATGCTAAAATCTATATGCAATTATCACCCAATTACTTTTACTTGTTATAAACCTTTTTCCTCCTACCCACTTCATTTCTTGCTATGTTTTGTGTTTCTCTACTTTGAGACAGAGATCATGTATTTTTTGCCATTTCTGAAGAGAATGTCACATAGAATGCTACATATTATTAGTAAGGATGAAGATGTGAAGTAAAATTCTCAAAAATAATTTTGCACATTAGACCTTGCTGTGATCAACTCAGCTTTCTCAGTCATTAAGAATAACTTGTCCTCTATAGACCTTTCTGGAGAAGCAGAAGGAAAAGAGGCATTAGATCTGCTTCTTTCAAATACTAAGTTCCAAATTCTGTTTATTGCTTTGTTTAGTTGATTATTTACTTGGCCACATCATAGCATATTTATGTGCCTAGATGGTTATTTGTCTAATAGAAAATTACAACAGTTCGAGGAATTTTTTTCCCTACATTTAAATGTTAAATATTTATATATGTATTAAAAATGAAATCTCTAAATCATGCAAAATGTGTAGAAATAATTTTTTATCTGTTTATGTAGTCAGACAAGATACTGCAAACAACAAACATCATAATCAGTTCGAACAGCACCTCTAAGCCTTCCTGAAATTCAGCTTATGGAAGGGAAACTGTACTAACAGATTGCTTTTCTTACCAGATTCATTCAATGTAGGACAAAGAAATACATAATGAATAGAATTCCTTTTTGAGGGGTTGGAGGATTCTTCTACATAGCTAGGAAATTTACCATAGGGATCCAACTTATTAAAGATAAGACTTTACTAGGGAATTTTATTTTTTTTTTTAGCAGCTTAAGTTTTTAGTGGTTCTCTGATTTTTTATTTTTGGGGAACAATTTTATTTTTTTTGCATTGTTGAGTTACATGTACCTATACCAAGGTTCTTAAATGTTCAGCTAACAACTGTTTTCAGTCATGAACCATTACAGTTATATGAGTATATGATTTGAATATTAATTGATAGGTATTATCTGATTAATTTACTATTTCATGCTTGCTTCCCCCCACATATAAAAGACATGAATAAATTTCTGAAAAAGACCCACAATTCCCCAGCATTTCAAATATTGGAAAACCTTATTAGGAAAGATATTTTAAACTTTCCTTGAGGTCTTCCTCCAAGGACCTCTAATACTGCTACATCACTTCACAGAGATTATGGGAACAAGATCTAACCTATTCTGTGATAAGCTACTCTATAATAAGTTACCAGTCGAATCAGACATAGAATTAAATGAAACCTTATTCTTAGTTTTCCCATTTCACCCCTCCATTATTATTTGTAGTGTATTGAGAAGAACACAATTCTCATGTTCATCAATAAAAGCAGTTAGTTTTGGACACAGTAAAATGTAGACTCTTCCAAAAAACCCATCACCTGCCACTCTTAAAAACAATGCCAGACTCTTCGCTGATATCTCAAAATGTATGCACAAATAAGTTTAATGGGTGCATCATGGATTTATTATTCTTACTTTTAGAGCAAGTTTAAAGAAAAAAACATGCTATTAGTTTTGCCTCAAAGAGAGACATTCACCCACAATGGCTGAAAAATGGGGTTTTTTTGTGGTTTTTTTTTTTTTTTTTTAATAGATCAGAAAGAAGAATGGAGAGAAAGGGCACAGCGCAGAACTATAATGCTCTTAAGTTTACATAGAACCCTGTTAGAAAAGCTCTGCTGTTTTTCTGTCATTCTTAAAGCACAGTGCATACCAAGTTACTCATACCCAACACCTCAGGACCCCCATCACTCCACAGCTGCATAACTGCTGAACTGCTACAGGCAGCAAACCAAGTCACCACTTCAAACGCTTTGAGCTCACTCGTGTCTCCTTCGTCCAATATTTCTGAAGTGCTCAATTAATAACTGTGACCAAACATGTTCTCTTATGGCAATTTGTACCCTAGGAAAATGCAAACACAAGTGTCTCACAGGGAGGAAGGGAGTTTGAAAGGTGGGGCTACTGAAAAATGTAGCATAATAGAATACCCTTTAAGAGACAAAACTCCTTATAACATTACTTAGGCAGTAATTTTGATTCAAATAATGTCAGTAACATTATTTAAAATCCTTTTAGATAAGAACACCCACCCCCGCACACATCTCTTCATCAAATGACACCTGTCAAGAAGAAACTGTGGGGGGAAGGACTGCTCTTTAAAAGGAATTTAAATAATGTTAATACATTGCTCAACAATATTTGGCAAGACACTTTTCTTCCTAGCAGCTCACTTCTTTGACCCCCATCTGCTTATGCAATACCCTTGCAGAACAAGGAAAATATAATAGTATTTCAGATGGAGTTAATAATTTCATTTTTATTTATTTTGAGGCAAAGACCACAAGTAATAAAATAATGTTTAATTACTTAACTTTTCCTGTAAAAACTACAGATGTATGAATAATACAATATATCAGGCACTGTAAAAATACTGCTTTTGTCAACATCAAAGTCAGTAAGAGTACATACTGGATATAGCAGAGGTGTCAAACAAGTTTCTCAAAAAGCGTGTCAGTATTTTAATTAATTTGTTCATGAATGATAATGAACAGGGACTAAATTCACAGATAATGGAGAAAGTTGTGAAAACATATAAAAGAAATAAAAAAGTAAAAAGGACTAAGAGGAATTAGAAGCATGGGCAGAAACTATGAGATTCACATTTTGGGAGAAGTAAAGAAACTTATGTACAGGAAACAGCTCAGTGACATATGAGGAAACTCAGGAGAAAACTACTTAGGTGAGTTTTCTTCTCACTGAACAAAAGGGTCCTTCTCTAACTTGGGTCAAGAAAGTTGGGTCAACATGTTACCTAGCTCAGGCCTAGAAATGTAACACAACTCAGGTGCAGCAGTTTATATTTTGTCTCCATTTTGGTGTGTGTGTGTAAAATAAGGAGAAAAAAAAAATCCACCTACTTGTAAAGAGACCTTATCTCTATTTGAAAGTGAATCAAATTTTCAGATTAGTAGTGCAGCAAGATTGTATGCTATTTTGTTATTGTGCCATCACAAATAGTTACTGAGCTTTGAACTCTTTTCACTTTTTTTTTTAAGCCTTAAAAATGTAAAAATAAAAAAAAAAATTGTACACTCTAAGGGTATTTTGGGGTTTCAGAATAACTGAAACATACAGACAGATGCTACATGACTTTCCAGGCACTGTCAACACATGCTGTCTGTGCTGTGTGAGTTGCAATACACCTCTGTCCTGTTCAGCGTGTATGGCAACAGCCATATCACGTTCAGCTCCTGGCTCTCTCCAGGCCAGAAGGTGCCAATGGAGCAGAAATGTGCCAGGTGTACGCGTATGTGATATAAGAATAGTTAACATTTGTACTGCTTTCCTTTCTTATTACCTTCTTCTATGACAATGAATTTATGAGTGGCCATTTCCTATCCCATCAGTCTTTGCCAAGACACTGAAGTATCAAAATGGAAATGACTCATGCAGTCTGGGAAAGATAATGTGAACATATACCACTTTGACTTTATCACTGCTCTGTAATTCAATTGCCTATGTTTTTTCTCTTTCTCTTTGTTTTTGACCTTCCTGATCTCAGAGAAATATAAGCTTATATTGTCCAAATGCAAGTGTCTGAAGTTCTTTCAGTCAGAACAGATAAGGAAGCTGTTTTTCAGTACTTCTGAGTGGCTGGAATTGTTCAGTTTCATGTTCCAATGATTATAATCCCCTGTTGTGAATAAAGACCCCTGTGCTTCCATTTGTATAAGCACTTAGAGTAAGGCTGTACCTGTCTCTTGGTAAAGAAGATGTACAAAACAGAAGGGAAATGTGTGCTAAATATTTAGAGTTTGGGACTCAATGCAGAGAAACTGTCATACAAAGAAGCTGCCACCACACAAGAGCTAACAGATCATGGCTTATTTCCTCAACTGCTTCACTCTAGGATTCCCACACAACCAAGCAAGAAGAAGGGGCTTATCTAGAGGGAGACAGATCTTATGGAACAATATATCTCTAAGGTCATTCAAGTCAGTGGTCCAGTTTCTCTGCAGTGATTGGAAGTGGATTCTAAAGAAGTCACTGTAGATATATCTACTCTACAGTTAAGAGAGATAAATTTCTCCCATCAACATTAGCAACTTGCTGGTAGCTCTCCAAGGATATGCACTTACATATATCCTTGGATATACACTTACACAGCAAATGTATATAAGTAAAAATTAATATACTCACAATGAATCCATGACAATATACTAGAAAGTGGAGGTAGATATGTGCATGAATAGGTAGGTCAAAATACTGCAAATCTTTCCACAGTGCTTAATTATGAAAGAGGGAAAAATGTTTAAACCAAGCACAGATATACAGCACAGCAAATAAATTTGGAAAGCTTTGGATCACATCTCTTAAAGAGATAGAATTGATATTGTCATCATTAATAGAAGCAAAACACAAGGAAAAAAGATTGGAAACCACTGAAGTAGGGCAACCTTTTTACAGTGGAATCAATTAAATACATGCTGCTCTCTTAAAATGCACCACTTCATTTTAAGGAGCTTAAGGTATGAATAACAGGGCCATAAAATGTTAATAACTATAATAACTGTAGCTTCTACGATATTTTTTAACTGTGCGGAACTGTAATGTGACAAGTAATAATAAGAAGTTGCAGAAATTACTTGGGTTTGGAAAGGCTGAAAGATTTTACTGAGAAAGCTCTCCTATTTCACCTCTTTGACCTTGAATGAACAAATGTCCAGACAACTGAAGTGACCAGGTAGTATTTTTCAAGCCACGCCTTAGGAACAGCCATCGCATTTATTTTGTTACTGCTGTTTATATTACTGTAAAGCCTAGAGGCCTCGTCATGAACAATTTTTCTAAGCACAGAAAAATATAGATTAAAATGACAGTCTCTGTCTCTGAGAGCTTGTATGTAAAGTGTAAGGCAAGAGAAAACAGTCTCATGCAAAGAGACAGGACTACACAAGGAAACGTTTTTTTCTTGGTCAGTCTGATAAGCAATGGCCACTTTCCTGAGGGGTTTTTGTGGGGTTTTTTTTTTTGTTTTTGCTTTGGTTTGTTTGTTTTTTGTTTTTTGTTTTTTTTTTTTTCTCAGGAGGCTAAATTACAAAGAGCTTCACATGGGATTTACAAGAAAGCAGAGCTTTGTGGAAGATATTGGAGGTTTCCCATCAGCCAAAGAGGCTGTGTAGTTAGGGTTCCAAAAATGTTTTTTACATTTCTGGATGGGGGTTAATGAAGGTTCAGCAAGACCAAGTGCAGGGTCCTGCACCTGAGGTAGGACAATCCTCATTATCAATACAGTCTGGGGGATGATGTGATAAAGAGAAGCCCTGTGGAAAAAGACTTGAGGGTACTGGTGGATGAAAAGCTGGACATGAGCCAACAATGCAGCCCAGAAGGCCAATTGTGTCCTGGACTGCATCCAAAGAAGTGTGGCCAGGAGATAGAGGGAGGTGATTCTGCTACTCTGCTCTGATGAGACCTCACTTAGAGTACTGTGTTCAGCTCTGGAAACTTCAACGCAAGAACATGGACCCGATGGAGCAGGTCCAGAGGAGGGCCACAAAAATGATCAGAGGGCTGGAACCCCTCTCCTGTGAAGACAGCCTGAGAGAGTTGGGGTTGTTCAGCCTGGAGAAGAGAAGGTTCCAGGGAGACCTTATAGTGGCCTTCCAATACCTGAAGGAGGCCTACAGGAAAACTGTGGAGGGACTGTTTAAAAGGACATGTAGATATAGGACAAGAAACAATGGTTTTATACTAGAGAGGGGTAGATTTATATTAGACATTAGGAAGAAGTTTTTTCTTTACTATGAGGGTGGTGGAACACTGGAACAGATTAACCAGGGATCTGGTGGAGGCACTATCCTTGGAGACATTCAAGATCAGGCTTGATGG
Source organism: Todiramphus chloris collaris (assembly GCA_025345505.1). Classification (NCBI taxonomy): domain Eukaryota; kingdom Metazoa; phylum Chordata; class Aves; order Coraciiformes; family Alcedinidae; genus Todiramphus; species Todiramphus chloris. The sequence goes on along the minus strand of JANVCC010000012.1, from coordinate 3,790,095 downwards.
GGCTCTGAGAAACCTGATCTAATTAAGGTTGCCCCTGTTCACTGCAGAGGAGTTGGACTAGATGACATTTAAAGGCCCCTTTCAACCCAATGCATTCTGTGATTCTATGATAAAGGAGACTGGACCATAAGCAGTAGATCTGAGCTGATCCAGAGTGAGGAAGGTCCTTTGGAGATTATGTGGAAAAAAGTAAACAAAGGGAACTGGGACTCATCAATACCAATGAAGGGCAAAAAATCTTCAGATGTTCTGCAAATGGATAGAAGTCTGAGGACAACTGAATGTGGTGTCCAAGATAGTTTCTTGAAAAATATTTAGTGTTCCCTCTCTGCTCTGCTGACTGCAAGGGCACATCTTTAGGGAGGGAGAGACATCTCATCATAACTCCTTCTGTCAAAGACATAGAAAATACAGTAGACTCATTCTGCCTTTGAGAATTGACTGTCCGTCACAAAGGAGGAGCACCTCAAAAGTACACCCTGGATGGCCTGTTTCACCCAACTCTGCATGCATACTGTCAGGGGTTGCTGAAATGGCTAGACCAACAGAGGTGAGGCAGCTGCATCTCCATGTTTCCAGGTCAGCTAGGAGCAACTCTGAACGTGTGTTCCTAACAGGCACATACCTGGCCATATGAAACAACACAGTCAAGCAAACTCAGCATTCACATGAACACAAATAGCACCAATGGGCTCATTCTGTTCTGTAGCAGGAGTAAATACTATCAGTTGGAAAAAATGTTCAGGTATAGATATGTACAACATGGATCCCTTAGTAAGCGGACTCAGTCTGCCTGGTATTCACCCGTGGATCACCAGTGTCCCACTTGCCCCCTTTAGACACACATACACATACACTGTTACCTCAGTCAGCTCCCAAATCCTACAGTCTCTCCATCAGTTAGCACCCACACTCTGTCCCTCCAGTAGCCAAGTCCTACAGCTGTCTCACTCCTGCTTACACCCTCCCCAACACTGACTCTCAAACACTTCACCCTACACATCAGCTAGTCTGGCTTGACATTTGCTGGTGATGACACACTGCCATACATACTTGTGCTCACCCCAGTTACTGGTGCCATAGACACAAGGACCTCCAGTATCCTGATGATGACATAACTTGTTCTGCCCTGGGGTGCTCCAAATCAACACTTACATACGTCTTTGCAGAGGCAATCCTAGAAAAGCAATCAATTGATTATTTCATTCTTTTTGGCAGTGAGGAAAGTACATAACCTATTATGACAACAAAGGTTCTTGCTCCTTGCCCTCAGAAGCACCAGGCCTGACTTTCCATTCAGGAAGAAGAAGTAACAACACAGAAGGCAGTTTAACAATGCAATCATCCTCCATTCATAAAATACAAGATGAGTAGCTAAAATATTGCTTGCACCACCTTCTGTGAACTGCTGTGTTAGTCTCACAGGTTGTGAAGCATGGCTATCCAGAGGAACAGGGAAACAGTGCCATGTCTTCCACAGGCAGATGTCTCTTCTGGTAAATGCAATATATTATTATATGTATACAGATGCAACAGTAAGCAATGTTGTTTCTGGTATCACCTCCAGTGACTACCTTTAATTACTGTTGGGTAAAGGAGAGGTCATAGGGCATAGCAGAGCTAGAGGTTTTCCACTGCTTATATGCAGCTCTGTGATTTTAATAAAGGTTGAGTCCAAGGAAGGAAGGAAGAAAGGATTTCATTGGAAAAAAAAAATACAAACAAACTTTCATTTGACTTTTTTTAGAATTGACCTTCATATCAAATGTACAAGCCCAAGCCATTGTTCAGACTTGTCTGTCCCTTCTTTAAAATTCCAGTGTGGTTGTACAGATATTCACCATCTCTCACTTCAGCTCTTCTATTTCCCACTCCGTTGGCCTTCTGCCTTCTCTTTCACCATGCCTATGGCTGTAATTCACACCTGTTCAGATTCCTTGTCCTCCTTCCCAGTCTCCAAGCAACTCTGCTTTGCCTGTGACATTTAGCTGCAGTTCTCCCTTGCTTAAATCCTTCCTCTTGTGTGTGTTTTAAAGCACATTGAGTTCAGAGGCAAACATGCACTGCTTATTTACAGACAGACTAAAAAGTATATGACTCTAAATTCAGATAAATATAGTGAATCTATTATTAAGTTCAGACAGGGATAAACAGCCTCCACCCATTTTCTATGGGAAAGTAAACTGTGTCAAAGCTAGAATCTGTTCTGACCTTACTGAAAATAGTAAAAATGTCTGAGCAAGCTTACCATAGGGCAGACTCTGGGCCAGTTCCTCTAAATGACCTTTACATGCTTTGTAGCTTAGAGCATGGGCAAAGGTGACCCATGACCATGCTGCCTCTCCACAGGACTTGGAAAGTACTTACTGTACTGTGACAAGCAATAGGGTATTACTTTCATGAAAGAACACAGGCAGATAAAACTCATATCTTCACTGCTTTTCTCTGTGTAGCTTTTAAGTTTTTAATCTGTCACAAATGAGTGCATGTTAAATATCTAGGCAGATAGATTAGATACATGCCAACCCAAAGAGGAGCAATCACCTCTTTCTGTAAGAATTTGTTTGCACAGGAGATCAGAGGAAATTAATTTCAAATTAATTTTTAATGGTTTAACGAAGCAATGTAAACACATGTTATTAGGAAATAAACGTGGATATAATCTATCTTACTTTAAATCAGTTTACATCCACGTAATTATGTAATTTGGATAAGATTTCATGATTTTTGCAGTAAAGATGAGCCCTGAGCCTTCCTGAAGTGACAGTTCTCTTTGGTACCATGAAAAACCATGCCCAAAAATGTTAAGAACAGATGTAGTGAGAGCTGTTTGCATTGAAAATTCCAGTCTGTATATAAAGAGCAAAATTGCTAAAAGCCATTTTGAGATTAAAACACAGATCTAAACACAGAAAATTTCCAGTTTTCAATAAAAAGTTTGCAATTTGAGGAAGACAGGAGTTTTATTTTTTCTGTGTAACCCCTTAAAATAGTCTTTTTTTTTTTCCCTGATTTTTGCTTTCCAGAAATTTATACAAGAAGTTAAGTTTCAATTAAAATTTTTAAGCCATATATTTTATAAATCAGAACAAAACTAATTGAAAAGCATTCTACCATCACTAACATTCTTGGGACAACTTATATCAATGGCTCTGACCATTTAGAAGGGGTGTGAGCATCAATTCTATGATCTGTTCCTATACAAATTGCCGTATCAAGCTGCATTTCCTCCAAGCTTCTGTTTTTGATTTTTGTTTCTCAAGTGCTTATTGCAGAACTGAGTGAATCTGGCACATTTCCTGTGCTGAAATACAATGTGGGCAAAAGGAAGCCTGAGATACACAAATCTACATTTCCTGACTCTGAGTCCAGAGCTTTACCCATAGGAAAGTGAAATTAAAAAAAAAAAAAAAAAATTAATTACTTTATGAAATGCATTTTTAAAATCTTTAGCTCTAATTTTGTTGTCAGATGATCACAATAGGAAGGACAGTCCCTGCTTCTGAGAACACTAGGGCAAATAAAACAAAGGTGAAAAACTGAGAGCACAATTCTGACACTAAATGGTCAGGAAGTAGAAATAAGAAAAGACCTGGTTCTCTTTATCACCATACAAATCTTGTTGTTATGGTAGTCTCAGGTCAACTGGGACACTAGAGACCTCACAGCAGATTTAGGAATAGAGCCACCAGCAAATTAAATTATTGCAAAGGGAAGAATTCACATGATTAATGCAGACACACAGAGTGTTGGTGTCTGCATTGGCACTGATCACATTAGTCTCATTTCACAACATTGCTAGACTCCAAGGGTTCACTTCATTTCATCACAGATATCCAAAAAAGGTCACAGCATAGAAATATCTCTCTCCGGTGACCAAAAAAAAAAAAAAAAACCAGAAAAAGGAGTTTTGGTGTCCAGTTAAGGTGCAGAAGTACTCCAGATGGATAGACAGAGGACAGCTGTCTCAGCCTTTGATCTTCAAGCACCCAAACTAAACTGTTCAGTATCAACAGTTTAAACTTCAGACAGAAGTCCAATTTTATATGTTTTTTACAATGCTTTCTATCTTCCTTATAAAAATGAACATGCTGTGTTTGTGGTCTGTAAAATATCTCATTAAGCTCCAAGGATAGTGATTTTTTTATTCAGGAGTAATTAAGTGAGTTTATACTGTGGGAAAGTTACCGACGGGCATTTAGTATTTCTGCAGTGGGAACAAAAATAACAACAAGGAAACACTTCCAGTCTCTAATCAGGACGGACGTTAGGACAGACTAAAAAACATCTCATGCTGCAGTGTCATTTATTCAAACTTTGCTTAGCACAGGTGATCTGTTGCTAAGTACTGACTAAAATGAAATTGCTTACCACTATTATTAATTTCTTAGTGGTCCTGTATCAAAACTACCACCAAACTGATGGTGATAGTACTTTCTAACCTTCACATGCTACTGTTCTGCCCACAAATTGAAAGGTCATGCAATAGGCAATGGTTGCCGCTTGCACTGTGCTTCAGAAGGTATGTCCTTAAGTAACAGTATATGTTAAATCTGTACATTATATCTGTAGATCACACAAAGGATCATAATGATAAGTGATAGAACAAGACGAAATGGCCTAAAGTTGAACCAGGGGAGATTCAGGATAGATATTAAGAAGCATTTCTTTACAGAAAGAGTTGTCAGGCATGGGAATGGCCTGCCCAGGGAGGTGGTGGAGTCACCATCCCTGGAAGTATTTCAGAGACGGTTAGATGTTGTGCTTAGGGACATGGTTTAGTGGCTTTTGATAGGGCTAGGAATAAGGTTGGACTTCATGAGCTTGAAGGTCTCTTCCAGCCGAAACTATTCTATGATTCTATAATTCTGTATTTTGCATCTGGGAAAACTGGGAAAATCCCATCTGACATAACAAGGTAACAATGGATTTGCTGTATGTATACAGGTCAACTGCACAGTGCCTATGCAGTAATTCTACTGTAATATTGATACTTTGGCCATTCTGTATATTGGCAAACAAAGACTGAATGGATATTTTATTCAAAAAAGAACTGTTTGGGAATTCTGAACACATTGCTTCTTAGTCTCGTATACAGGCTTGATCCCTGTTACACACTTGATCCAAAACTATGTAATAAGTTGCTTGGTCTTCCTAGGTGCTAAATAGCATTAAAAAAAAAAAAAAAAAAAAAAAAAAAAAAAAAAAAAAAAAAAAAAAGCAAAAACAACAACAACAACAGCAAAACCACACAAAAATACCCCAAACAAAACAAATATGCACACACACAAAAAAAAACAACCCAAAAAAACAAAAAAAGAAGCCCTTGGTAACTGTGCCAGATAACATGCCTGTTCTGAGTAGCTTTTGTATGCAGTACGTTATACTTTATTGTCACAAGATTAGTAGTTCCTTTTAAGCTCATACCTTTTTCAGATTTAACACTGGGAAAAAGAATTAGAACGGGAAAAATAAAACTGAACTTCCTGGACTGTCAGAACTTTTGGTTGGTAGTCAAAAACAAATAGAATGGAGAAGTGTAGAAAGGTGCTCTTTGATTGTGTTGTTCCATTACCAAAATACAGTTAACTGAGTTGTGAACTGAAGATGAGTTTTCTGTCTAAACTATTTAATTATACTTGGACTTATAGACTCACAGAGCACAATTTCATAAAGACTTTTTAAGAACAATAACAACAATATCTTTAATATATCTATGTACAATCTATCAATTAAAGGCTCACTGCTGTGCCTAAGTGGGAACATTGTGCTCAGGCACTGTATGTGTCTTACAATTTACCAGGCACATCATGTAGTTACCACCAATTTTAGAAAAGTTCTAGTTAGCCATTTAATCAATTTTCTTAGACTTGCTTTTTAATATCAGTGAAGCACTCCTGTCCCCCTACTCTACTGTGTTTCAGAAAAAAAATACCTGCTTGGGAGATCTGTGAATTACTGATGTATTCCCAGGGTACATTCAAAGAATGGAGGAAGGAGAGAGTGGCCAAAACTAATTCCTTCAGTTGAAACAAAGACAACAACCTTGTCTGAAATGAACAAAAGCAACAATGAATGAAGTCCTCCAGTCCTGCAGTAATATTATCCTTTCTCTCTCAAAATTCTTCACTTTGAGAAGAAGAAATGCAAACTTTAGCTTGCTAGATAAATCCTATTTTTTTAGTGAAATTTGGTGAAACATTAGGTCTTGAATTCACACAACTTTACTGTTGGGATTGTCTGTTGCTTTTAATTTGACAATATTGTTGCCCTTGACTCCCTTCAGAGGACAAAGTAAATCTTAACAGTGCTGACTCCCCTGAAGGAGAGTGTCTCTTTCCATGAAGAATATATTTCAGCCTACATTTTCCAGGCGTGATTATTGTCAATAAAGAGAAACCAACCAACCAATCAAACAAACACCAAAAAAACCAACAAAACTAACCAAACCAAACCCCCAAACATCTTTTCAGTATCAAAATATTTCAGTTACTGCTCGTGCTAAAGAGCTTTGCAGCTAGCCAAAGCTAGTTCAGCATTTGAGGCAGCATTTTGCACATTTCTTATCCATGTCCTACAGGATGAAAATCAGTTCCTTAAAGTTATTTGTCTAGTATTATTGAAAATTTCCTTTGATATCCCTTCAATATCCCTTCGATATCAAGACTATCCTTCGATAGTCTTGAGTTGTTGTTCTAAAAGATGACCAGTCATACCCACCATCTCCACAGTGATGTTTTGGATATCCTGGAATGTCTGAAGCACCAATTCAGTATGTAGGCAATTGAATCCTTTCACAGAACCACAGAATCAGAGAATATTAGGGGTTGGAAGGGACCTCAAAAGATCATCTAGTCCAACCTCCCTGCCAGAGCAGGATCACCTTTCCTCTCTTTCCGATACAGCACTGTAACAGCAACCTTATCAAGAAGAACATTTACTAATTGAATGATGAGAAGCACATATTTATAGAGGATAGAAAGAAGAAACTCTAAGATATGATAATCTCAATATTTATATACAAGCCTTGAACCCTGGGCTGCTACAGGCCCTCTGTCCACCTCTGAGATGTTTCAGAGCTTGGAGCACACCACAGGAATATGAAATGAACTAGTGTCTTTCCAATTATTTTACACAGTTCATTCATGTAATGGTATTGTTGATGGAGTCTTTTCCTTTGAGGAGAGGATTGAAAAAAAAAAAAAAATTTGAGGATTTGTACGACCACCATACAGACAACTTGCAGTCAAACTTTATGCGTCATATAAAGTTGACTCTTACTTCTGTCCTTCTCTTATGGCTGACTGTTCATTTGCAAAGTTCTGAGAGAAGCATTTGAGGTTTTTCATATACATACTTATACGTGTGCAGAGAAATGTAGGTTTTCAGAGCATCTTCAGGGATTACCTTCCTTTAAGAGTGGGAGTTAAACAAGAAAATTCTATCCTTATAAGTTTTATAGTGTTTGCAGTGTTGCAAGACTATTGTCACATGATTTGGTCCTTACTTAGGGATGAGGAAGATAAAATTGTCCTCCCCTCCCCATATGCAATGGCTTGTATTTAGATCATATTTGCTCCGAAGAACTTATTACTCAATGACTGACCATAAAATCAATCTAGAAGTGCATTAGGTGACATATTGTGGCCTGTGGCAGATAGGAAATCTAGCTTAGTAAAAATGAATTTATCAATTCCTTCTGACTGGGACATACTCAAAACAATGAAAGCTTTGAATATGCTCATGAATGGTTTTTACCATGGATGGGAAGGGATTAAAATCTTTTATGATGATCTTAATTTGTATCTACATTTGGTCAAACTACCAAATTATCTCGCATAATTCAGTACCAATAGACATTTTCCTCTTTGTAAGAGACTTCTTGGTCTTGGAAAGGAAGCACTGACAAATACCTTATGCCAGAAAATGAAAATTTCAAACTTTTCCTTCTGTGGCATTGTGTGAGGTGATGCAGGACATCATAAAAAAAAAAAAAAAAAAATTTCTAATCCTTATTTGGTTTTCTGTGCTTTTGTAAATTATTTGTACTTAATATCTCCATAGCACTTTCATTTGTAATGGATGTCTTCTAAAATCCAGCATTGTTTTTAATATATACAGTTTATTCTTTAAAAATCACTGGCCTATCCTAAGTATGGAGACAGAGTATATAACTGGAGAAATACTTCCTGCCTTGCAAACTGTTAAATTAAAATACATAATGATGGTCACACGTCTGCGAAATTTCTGCAACACCAGTTTCTCAAATGCATTAATACTGCAGAAAAACATATACAAAGGACCAAGAAAACGAAGTCCACAGGCTGAAACTCCTTTTATCCAACTGTAAACAGCTGGATAGAGCAAAGGCAGGGAAAGAAAACGCTGTGTTCATATTACTTAATTGTAAACAGAAGGGGAGGATTTAGTTACCTGAATATAGGTGTCTGGTGATACATTTGCTGTGTAGCGTATCCCAGTTGTATTCCAGTCCCTGCTCTGTAGGGGTTGGTGTCATGTGTCATGTCTTCCATGTGGCTATACAGGGAGGCATGCCCTGCTCATCACCCTGCCAAGAATCCCTTCAGCCCAGGCAGCAGATGCAGAGGACGCTGGGGTCACCATTATGTTCTTTCACTGAATGTAGTTGAGAAGCAGGACAAGAGGATGTTTCATTCCAGACTGGAGCAAGGTTGTTTCTTCCATGACAGCAACAGAGCACAGTGGGGTAAATGGAGAGGGACATGGGCTGCTGCCAGCAGTGGGAGCCGATGAGACAAACACACAAGCAGGGGCTGGAGTGATGGGAAGAACAAGAAGGCTCAAGTTTGTAGAAGGAAAGTGGGAAGGGTCTTCTTTTATGAGAGACTGGATGGAGAGGGAATTTGTTTCAAACTTTTTTACTAAAAAAGTGGGGCTGCAGCTTCTCTTTTTTACAAAGTTTGAGGATCTCCTTTATATCATAAAAATTAGCTCTAGGTTTGCCAAGTCCTTTGAGTGTTTTTTGGGGCTCTCTGTTTAAGGAGGAGGTGCAGACAGACTCAGCTCCGAGCTCTGGCTGACTCTGTGAGTCATCAAAGACACCTTCCAGACACACAGAAAAAACTGACCTCTGAAGCAGGAGGCCATAGAGTCACCATAAATATCTCCATTTGCCACTATTGTTTCGGCTCCCTGCTTCCCCTTCATTTGCCTGTCAGCTCTTGATCTCCTTCACCTTCTCATTTCTGCTTCACCTGTATCCCAAGAAATCAAGTCTGCTTGGTAATGAAGATCCAAGCGATGAAGCGTCTATCATATTTATTCTATAGCCTACCTCATAGTCTTAGACCACTCTGAGATGCAGTGAATGATTACACAGAAAGAGGGGTCATTTCAAGTAAGTTTCTCTGGAGCCATGGATACTCCTGAACCAATCTGGGGCAATTGCCATAAAGAATCACTAACTTGTTGTTATAAAATAGATAATGTGAGAGTCAGGAGAAGGTCATATCAATCCTCTCTCTTTTAGTAAACTATCTTTAATGTGTCTGGTCAATGTCACATCTCACCTGCTCACCTAAAAAGCCATTTGAATTTCTCCTCTATCTGCTTATGATGTGCAGTAAATTTGCAAGGTGATGCTGTCTCAGCTTTAACAATTGCCCTGTACCCCCACTGCCTCCCCAGACAACCATTCTGTTTAAGAAAAGTCTTCATTATTTCTACTGTGAAGTAGTTTACATTTAGAGAAGAATTATGTTATCTTAACTATTTGAATACTTTATTGCTTTCCTTTAAATGCAAACAATTGGTCACTGGCTACTGAGCTAAGACAGTTTCAGCAGGATATATAGCCAAAGAAAACACACATCTGCAATAACAAAATATTTTTCTTTCATTCTTGATCACTGCAATTTCCTTTCAGATTTTTCAATATATTGTTGTGTTTGTGTTCCAGCATTTTATAACTAATATCACTGTCAAAGTTACAAAGTGCTTGTATTTAAAATTCTCTCTGCTAGCAGATGCACCTGAAACAGATGCAAACTGTTCTTCAAAAGAACTAAATAACCTGGTCTTTACCCTTTATTTACAAAAGGGAATTGACTTCCTCCAGCCTTTTCTGGCAAAAAGGTTATTTTATCCTTTACTTTCACAGGCTGTATTTGTATGAAACTAAAGTAGTCCCTTACGACAAAGGGAAGAGGTGGTTCCTGCCTGTCTAAATCTGGTCACTGAACAGAAATATCAGTCCACAAAGCTGATGTAGTTTAGAAATCTGACCTGTTTTAACAACAAAAGGTTGGATTTAATTACAACTAGACCAAGTTTAGCAGTTGGGCTGGGGAGTAAAATTTCATTGCTATTTATTAAAAAAACCTCAAAGCATGATGCTCAATGTATCATGCATCTGCCTGATATCAAATGGTCTGCACTCTGAAACAGTCATGGAAATTTTCATCTTTGTTCCCCTGCAGAAAATTGCAGATAAACAGGTGGTACAGAGGTGGCTTTTTTTTGAGGTTAGAGAGAGATCTGGGAACAGCGAGAGATCATTTGTGAGGGACTGAGACTATATTCACAAGTTTCACAATTTGAGGAAATGACCATAGGCAAAAACAGGAAAAAAAAAACCTTTAAAAGCTCCAAGGATTGATGTTCATAACAAGTCTTTTGATTCTTTGGTTTATAAATGGAATTCATTTTTAGAAATTAAAAACTTCAAAATAGTGATGGTATTTGAAATGGAGGAACAACATTAAGACAAACACTGTGGTTTTTTTTAGTTAAATCAAATGTTTTCTATTGCCCTGAAAGCTGTTTTCAAAGGAAATATATATTACTTGAAAAGAAAGAGTGCATTTTGGTTTGACCTAAAAAGAATATATAGTGTTTTTTATAAATAAACACATAAATTTATATATATATACACACATGTATAATTTATTTATTTATATTTGGATATCAAGACAAATAGTCTCTTGTTTCTAGGCTGTGAGTTAATGCAAATGTCATGAGCTTATGAGATGAGAGAAAAGACCTGGGAATCCGGTTTGATTGTGTCAGCTTTGGGAAAGCATGAGTTATGTTCTGAATGATACACACTTCTAACCTCCGGATACACAGAAATCTACAGAGCCAACTTGTTGAATCCATCACAACAATACTTCCATTTATCCCTTTGATGGGGAATTGTCATTGAAATAGATGCTTTGACTAAATAGTTATGTACAGCTGGTAACTAATGCATGGTTGTCTGTAGAAGCTTGAACAAGGTTTAATGGAGCTTTATTGCTTTTCATAGAGCTCTATTGTTTTCAGCTCTATTGTCCTATATTATCTACTAAGATTATTTTAAATGCTTTTGACACTTTTGTTAAAGGAAAGACACATCTGCTGGGCTTTGAGATGGAAGTATTCCTCCTCTCCTGAATTGATGGATGTGAGGTTGTTGTTGCTTTTCCCATTTTGGGGTCCAACCATGCGTGGGACTGAACACATAATCCCTATGTACACATTGGGTAAGAACACAGGTGCTCATTCAGATCATCACAAACAGGGAACTGCATCTTTACACCTTCAGAAAGAAACAGCAAAATGTCACATGGACTTCAATAGCATATACCCACCACTTTTCTGTTTCTCCATGATGGTTCTTCCTCTATCCACCTTTTCTCTGCCTTTGCCTCTTCACAAATAAACAATCCGCAGCTATTTGTTTGTTCTTATCGTCCCCAGTTTTCCAAAATCTGAACCCAAATTTATATTTCTGATATGATTAATGTAATCTTAGTCTTATCTACTTGTACTGCTACTGCTATGTGGGCATCATGCATAGCCCTTGAAAGACTCTGCTCCCCAAAAGGCCCTCATCACCCTGTCTGTATATTTGGAGTTTGTCCACCTCTCACCTAACTCTTCTTTAATCAACCATTAACTCCATCCATCCCTACAAGGTTTGGCCAAATTCTAATACTGTAGTTTGGTATGTCCTGAGGTTTCTAGTATCATGTCAAGTGTTTATTCTTACTCATACTTAGGTCAGAGTCTAGACCATACCTTAACAATTTCTTGTCCATAAGTTTTTATTTCCCATCTCTTAGGTTTGATCTAAAGCCTACCAACATCAATAGCTACCTTCAGTGGGCCTTGGATCAAATCTTTAATGCTACTGCCTAACTTTGAAAAATAAATGGGAAACTTTAATATTAAAAAAGCAGAATGAGCAATTTTTTGCCACCATCTGGGGAAAAATAATTTTCTCTGATCAGGAGAAGTAACCTTCCACCTGAGGTAACTCTAGTAATTGGGAATCAGATACCAAGTCCATCTGCTTAATGTGTTGATTCTTTGGTTTGACCATCTGTCACACAGGTAGAGGTGGATTAAAAGCATGATCTTTACAATAGAATTGATTCTCTTTGGGTTGAATTCCCTGGGTAACTATAATATCATTATTTTTACAATGCCTGTACTTGAAATTCAGATTAGAAAATACTGACTTAAAGCTATATAAGTTATCTAAGTTACACTTGTTTTTAATTCCTAATCAGAAAACAGTGGAAACTGTTTATATGACATTCCATACCTCTCAAAATCATTGGAAGAATTTCAGTGATTTCTGAGGCAACACAGATGATATCAAGATATCAGGAGTTCTTCAGAAATGAGAACTAATGGGATTAACATTTTATGTTGACAGGGGATGATTCCTTTTTAGTTCACTTTACTGTAAGGGTTCTATGCAATTAACTTGTTAATTCAGACATAAGGATACTACCTAATTAGGTTCATACAGTAGTCCCAGAAAGTCTTTAGAAAAAATGTTTGCATGCAGGAGTCCCATTTTATAAACTACTATTCATTCAAAATCAGTTAAATTATTTTTCTTTGTTGGGAAGAAAAGTGATGCCAGGATCAGGATTTGTCTGAGATCAGAATCTATTTCTAGTTTCCACAAGAAAAATTGGAAAAGACAACACAACGGGTGAACACTGACATATTGATTTTACTTCTCAATCTCTTGGCGTTGATGACATTACACAGCCCTACACTTTCTAAGTGCAGTCCCCTTTCCCCTTTTGCCCTCTAAAATGGGTAAAGTAGTCTTTAATATATTAACAAGGAAGAGAAGCACTACATCATTAAAAGCAAAGTTATTTAGTCTCTTTTGTGAAATGTTATGCTCTGACATTTCTGACAATTCCCTCTTTAAACAAAGTTTGAAAATGCATTTCTTTCCTTGAGTATGTATCAAGTTCCACAGCTTTGTAATGACTGGAATCTTGCCATAAAAAATAAAAGCCTATAAGATAATTAGGAAGTACACAAACTAAAAATAAACACTAGAGCTTTAAATGGGCTTTAACTAAATTATTGTAATCTGATTATGTATGTTCAATGTAACTTTCCTGGAGTTAACATTTTCATTGATGTGGCTATCAATTAAAAAAAAAAAAAACAAAAAGAAAAAAAAAAAGTTTTGTTTATTATCAATGACTAAGTGTTGTAGAGAAAAAATTTCCCTTCCTGAAAAATATATTAATAACGTCCACAAAAAGAAAAAAACCTCTGGAGAAAAGTCATTCCCAGGCTGTTGGTGAAACTCAACTTTAATCAACCAGTGAAAAAGATGTGGTAGATTCTGGAGTCCTGCTATTCAGTAATGAAACATGGGTATCTTGATTACAGAGGAAGGGTTATGATGAGTCCAAGAAAACACAGACAGGAGAGATCAAAGTTGAGATTGAGAGATGTACAGCTTGTCCAGACTGGTATAAATCAATCTCAGTTAGCTTGTGTTTCTAAGTCTAGACAAAGCCTCTGTGGAAGAGAGTAGGGGGTGAAAGAAATGCTCAGCTAGATGACCTCCAGCAAGGATAGTAGCTTTTCTATGAACTGGAGCAACACTGACCAGTTCTCTCATACGTGAGCTGATCGGAGAAGATAAAGATGAAAGTGCTCATAAATAAGCAATGAGTGGCATGTTGGAAGTCTGAATATTAATTAATACTTTAGTGTGAATATTAGACATTTACAATAGTCTAAATTAGCCTGAATTCAACCAGGAAAAGAATAAAAGTTAATTTTCTCCTACCATATATAGGAATATACAGGAATAGCAGGTATACAATGAATTATAGGACATGGTGTAAATCAAGAGAAGTCCAAATTAACTCTTATAGACTATCTGGAATTTTGGTTTATAATGAAAAATGTTTATGAAATAAACTCAGCACAGTATTTGCCAACTCAAACACAGCCCACGTAGAGCTTTTGCTGGGTGGGTGCTGAATAGCTGCTCAAATGTGTTTGAATGATAAATCACTTGACGTCAGTGCTCAAAAGCCTAGCATGGTCCAGCAGAGTTATCACTGTGCCTATTTCTTGCTGCTTTTGGTACCATTTCATGTTGAGCATGTAATGATTACATCAAAGAGAGTGATCCCATTTGTCCATGGCTGTTAAACTTCTATGGAGCCCAGCGAAGTAACATGACTTTAAACTGCTTTTGTAGAAGGTGAGTGTGTGCCTTCACAATGAATCCTGAAGTTGACTTGATAGTAAGTAATTCTCCTCCAGCCTTCATAAGCCTTTCTGATCAGGAAAAAAAAAACCTAATAAATCCATTATTAGATGACATAAGAAGTACATATGTCTGCATACCTCTAGTAGGTCTGAGAATGGCCAGAATGACCAGTATAGCTCAGTAGACTGGTATGCCCCTGCAATTACATCCATCTCCTCTGATCTGTGTGTTGTCTCTGCCCTGCTCACATCTCCCTCTCTCTTCTTCATAGTCATTTCCTTTCTGGGTTTCCTCCTAGGTAAACCAAATTGTCCAAAACTGGATATATCCTGGTGCCTTCCTCACTTTATAGTCTTCCCTGAAAGTGTTTAAGAGCTGGATTGATGTTGTGCTTAGGGACATGGTTTAGTGGCTTTTGATAGGGATAGCAATAAGGTTGGACTTGATGATCTCGAAGGACTCTTCCAGATTAAACTATTCTATTATTCTATGATCTTCTGGTTTCCTCCGCTTCCCAAATGCACACATACTTTCACATCCTTTGTATTTGCTGAGAGTTGTACCAGTACTGTAGTTTGTTCTGCCTTTGCTGAAATTTCAGTGTTCAAAATCAGGCTTCTTCTCTCCTCTCACCTATCTCATGTTCAGTCGACTCACACCCAAATAAGAATCATCCGGACCCACCAGTATTTTTCCTGACCCTGAAGACACATGGCAACGACCCTTACAGACTCTAGCAGCTTTCGCACACAGCAGTCTTCATCTCCAAACACACAACCAGAATTCCTAACTTATTTAGAGACAAGTTGTCCAATTCATTGCACTCTTAAACACTCAAAAAAATCTATAAAAGGAATGAGGTTTGTCATATACATGATGGGGCAATGAACTGTCAAGTTTTATCAGTGCATCTTCACAGAGAATTGTGTAACTTGTGGCTTTACTATCCCCAGGTATGCCGTTGTCCCAAATCTGTACTACTGAAAACCTTATGCTGGACAACACCAAGCTTTCCTATAACTCCCTCTATCAATAGGCATAATGGCTTACTTCTTCAGGTCCTGTAAAACTGCACTTTCTCATTTAATTCTGTGAAGCATCTTAACTGCCTGAAACCAACACTTAAAACATGAGTGTACATTTTTTAATGCATACAAAAACCCTCCTGCATGTTAATTCAGTACCCCAAGAGGTCCCTTCTAGACCAATGTTTCTAAACAGAATTCATTATTTGCAAAACATCTCACAGATCTGCACAGATGAACTGTTCTGATTCACAGTTTAAGATTAATGACTATGATTGTTGTTTTAGCTGCATATGTGTGTACTAAAGAACTTGCACACCTTCTCATCCCAATAAAGAAAAATTACAAAAGTGGTAGGCATGCAAATTAAGGGTTTTTTTTTAAATCACCCATCTTTCCCTTTCAATAAAATAACATTGGAATTTTTAAGAAAAGGAAAGATTACCATTTTAATGTAACACCTAAACTACTTAAAAAAAAAACCAAACCAAAACAAGAAGCCCACACCACTTTTGTCAATACTCTTAATAATCCTATCCTTGTTCTCAGATGAAATAATAAAAGCTTCTAATTTTTTTCACATTGTTAATTTTGTAATCAAAATTCTGCTCTGAAAAATTATCACAGAGATGCTGCCATGTTTGTGAAATGTAGGCCTCATTGTATTAAGATAAAGGAGATTCCTATTCATGCCACAGATTGCTCGTCTTTTGAGATACATTTTGTAGTCCATTTAGTCCATTTCCATAGCATGAAAAGAACAGAGAATTGTAATTAAGTGCAGTAGCGTATACAACACTATAATCATAATTGCTAGAATTATATTCACAATTTTCCTCACATGTTTTGCAGATGCATTCTCTTTTATCCACATGCCATGTAGTTCATGTTCCCATTTTGCAGAAGTTGCCACCAATTTGTTGCCACATGTTTTATGTGTCACCATGGTTTTTTTTCTCATCCTTTGTGGAGGAGAACAAGGGTCTGATTCAGTAGAAATGTCCTGCAGATTCCTTTGTTTCTCCAGTTCTCCAGGCTCTGAGTGGTACCTTTCACTCTGCATCTGGTTTGTCATTTGCTCAGCCATGTACTGGATTATCCGCTTGAAAAGAAACTGCACCAATTGCATGCTCAGCCCATCAGCCTGAAAGTGGAGAAAGTACGAAGTACTTCTCCCCAGGAATGAACTGTGAAATGTACTTGAGATCAGAGTTTTTATTAATTACAAGTGGCATTTGTAAGCCTCCTGCTGAAGCTCACCGTAGTTCTCTAAGTAGTGTCGTTTGTGCCAGTTTATAATGTAAAATGAAAGGTCTGCATCCAGCTTTAGTATTAGTTACAGAGTCCTAGGTGGGACTTTGTTATTCAAAATTCTTAATATCTCAGAATCAGCTTTTTAATTCCCTTGCTAAAACAAATCTATGGCAAGTTAGAAATTACATCATACTGTGGAATATGGTCTTGGTTGTTACTACTGGCTTCTCACCTTCTTCAGGAGGAGAAATAGCAGACTTCAACATCTGTGAAATGATGGAAGGACAACATGCAGTAGGCAGAGTGAAGCATCAGATGGCATTAATATCTCACACTGACACTAGACCTGGATTAAAAGTATGTCTCTATCATGCTTAAAGGACTAGTAGTTTTTACCAAATAACCAAGAGATTTTGTCAGGTCACAGGGAATGAAGAGATGATGATACAGAGACCTTCCTATACTGCTTCTCTTTTCCCTTCTTCCCACCCAGTATGTAAAGTATTCTGGATATTTTCAGAAGTTTTTATTTTTCTCAAGGTTTGTTGGTTGGTTTTATTTGGGGTTTTTTTTTTTGTTTTTTTTTTAATATTTGCAGAATCTCCCTGACAAGAAATGTGACACTGCCAGGATATCCTCTTGCATCCAGAATAAAATCCTCAAAGATATCAGTGGCTATTATTTTGAGGCTTCTTTAATGA
Organism: Todiramphus chloris collaris; assembly: GCA_025345505.1. Lineage (NCBI taxonomy): Eukaryota > Metazoa > Chordata > Aves > Coraciiformes > Alcedinidae > Todiramphus > Todiramphus chloris. Next base: position 3,772,603 of record JANVCC010000012.1, on the reverse strand, counting down.
ATCAGGTTTATTAGATCCAGAGCACTTGAAATATCTTTCAGAAAAAAATGAGACAAGTGTTTCCAGTGACTGACACGTCCCCCAGTCCCTGTGTGGCTCCTATAATGCCATTTTCTTAACATCTTCTTCCTATCATCTCAAAGTCCTCTGCGACAAAGAAATCAAAGGTTACATGTGCACCTTTTAATGGACACATACCAGTCGTACTTTTCCTTCCCCAAGGTATCATTTGTACAAAGTTAGTTAGAACTTTAAAGCTTTGCGTGCTTTCTTGCTCTGTTTTTCATTTAAACTTTTGATTGCCAGGCAGTTCCTTAGGTACACCTTTTATTCTCTTAAGAAATAATTTGTCAAAATCAAAGCAAAATCAAGGTTTCATAGTGCTATTTTATCCTCCAGGAATGCATTCATGTTCCTTGTTTATATTATTTATCATAGTTAAATGCATAAAATATTAACATTGAAATAGGATCCTTGAGGGATAGTGGGTTGAAAGAGTAGTTTGGGATAGAAAGAAAGCATCCAGGAATAGAGATTTGATTTACTTATTTACTATAACAGCTGAAACACAGCAAATATTTTACAAGGAGATACCGTGTTTTTACACAGAAGTCAGCGAGTCCCTAAAGAAGAAGATCAGCAGAACTGGTGTTCCCCAGAGCCATGTACTTCAAATACATGTCAGAAACAGAGCATGTGTTTAGGTTCAACTGGAAAAAATCCTGGTGAGATACTGAGGTCTGAGAGTTGCTCCTCCTTTTCAGCATCTCTTAAGATTCCACCATGTGAAGTGCAACCTGTCTCGAGATATACACTTTGAAATTATCAAAAGTAATTTGCAAATGTATAAAGAGTGGAGTAGGATGCTTGAGGCAGGATAGTGATATTTCTTATTTTCCATTACTTTCAGTCTCAGCTTTTTTGTCTTTAGTCTTCAGTCTTAACCCTCATATCTGTCCTCTAAAGTAGAAAACCATTTTCATGATCATTTGACAAATAAGAATAATTAAGGCAGAAAATGAAACCTGTTTCCTGCCTAAAGCCTCAAGAAATCATAACAAAAGCTGGCTTGCAATTCCTTACTCCCAGTCTTATAGACAGGTCACCTCACATCCCTCCTTAACAGGGTATAAACAATACAGTGTTTTTGCACTGCTAGTCCCATCCTCGTTCTCCATTCTCAGCATTTACCACAATGGAAATCATGACAAAATATTCATTATAACAGCTTGGAAGTGACCCTGTTTAAAATACATTTACTTCTGTGTCTGCATGGGCTATAGAGATGAAATAGGAATTTATGTGTAGGAGTTTTCTGCATCACAATGCTGCTCCTTTAAAGGTTGAAGGTAAACTTTCCAGAAATTACCCAGGTATTTTGTGTGCTACTGCACACTTGTGTCTAATTTGCTCTTTACAATCACCGTATGAATAGAAATATCTTTCAAATGGAAAGGGAAGGGAGGATTAGTTGAAAGAATCTGGAAAACTGAGTATAGTGAATACACAAAGTATTCAGAATAAAAAAAAGATCTTTTCCAGAGGAAAAAAACACCAACTTATAGTGGGGTATTTTTATGTCCTAGAGTTTAATTCCCTTAAAAACAGGAGTTATCCACACAGAACTTTCTCTCAGAAAGCCTATTTCCCAGGAAAATACTTGCATCTCTGCATTTTTTTGGGTGTTGTTTTTGTTATGTGTTTTTTTTTTTAATCCCAGAATCTGATCTTAGTTAATCATTAGATACATTAAATAAAAAGATGTTTCTGTTGTGTTTTGTGCTCTGTCAAAACAAAGAGAAAATTCGCTGCATTTTTCTCTGTGAAAATTCACTAAGCTATTTTTTGTTGCAAGGTATAGAACTGAAAACTAGATAGTTTCATAATATCCATTTAATTTATGAATGCTGAGAAATTTCAAACCTAAACCCATAAAACTTTGGTTTTGCTTCATTGAAGTGACCTGTGTTTTGACATCACAAGCAAAAAAATCCACTTTTACTAGCAGTTTGTGGAGATACTGTCTAATGGAAAGAGGTCTGACCTGGACTTCAGAAGATCTGTATTCATTTTCCCCTTCAGCTACAGACTTGGTGTGATTTCATCTAACAAATACACCAAAAGAGAGCACATAGACAATTCCCAATAGACTGGCATAATACATATTTAAATACAAAATAGCTACTCCAAGGGTATTTAAGACTTACAATCACCCCTAGTCTCCAATAGAAGGCTATCATTTCATTTTCACTCTCAGACTCCATCTGGGATTAGAAAAAAATATCATTACTTGAAGCTGTGATTCACACAACTGTCAGGAACTTCACTTTCTTCTGAGATTTCTGAAGACTTCTGTGGTTTGGGAGTGCTATCCAGGAGAGGCTGAGCTCTTAGAAGCCTATCTGAATATCACTCATTATTTGGCTACATAGTGAGCAAGAGAGACCATCCTGAGATGCCTAATAATTCTTACTGATGCCAAAACTTCGGGCACACTTTCTTGGGTATTAGTATGCAAGTAAATAGCAAGACATGATCAAAACACATGCTTGAAAGTGACATGTAACTTAAAACAAGAAATTTAAAAGTTACATGATTCTTTGAAGATCTAAGCACCTTCCTTGGGTGTCTCACCACCATTCTCTGGCGACATAGCTCATCATTCACTGAATGATGAAGGCAAATCTGAACGTGATGATTCAGTGATGTTTTGGGAAAACCTAGGTAACATCTGAGTTAAGCGTGGATAAAATTAGTGTTGGAAAGAGTAATTATATAGAGACAATGCATGGGCTGAAAGTGATAACCCTTCATATAAGCACCTTGCTGATGCTGTCATACTGCTTTCAGTTCTGGAGTCAGCCTGAGGAGTTCTTCATCATGCCCATAACACACAGCAACTGTGCTCTGAATTTCCACAGCTGTTCAGTTGTAAACTAGATAGTCTTCTAAGGATATGTCCCTCTTTTTCTAGACTGGTATGATCCATGCTCTGCAATCAAAGTGAAAAACTTTTCCTCTCTCTCTACTGATGGCTAAGCTGGAAGGAAAAGGAATCTATTTGATTCAAAAACAAACTGTAAAGAGGACAGTTTATGTAATTCAGGTTAAAAGAAATAGCAGTAGCCCTGCAAATGGGAGACTGAGAGTATAGTTTGAGACTGGGTACAGGGAGATAAGAGAGCCTGGGACTTTGTGTGCATTGCAGAGGTGTGGGACTCAAGAGCATAACAACACTGTGGGACCAGGAGTTGGTGAGTTAATAGAGGTAAGATAACAGGAGGGAATAAGATGGACTGGGAGAAAAAAATTGTTTGGATTGGATTAGGACTAATGAGAAGTGTGAAAGCAAATTTGGAGTGATTGAGGGGGAAAAATGAAGATTCAAAATATATTGAAATTAAGAAAGGAAGAAAGTGGAAGTCTGTGAATAGGAGATGGGAAAGAGGGTTTCTGGGATAGGAGTCTGGAGGCAGAACTAGGAAAGACTGGAACAAGATCCTTGCATTGGTAGACTCATAATAGACAGGGGAAAATGAGCAACAGTACAGGAAGGCTTACTATTATTTGTTATCTAGCCATCTCACTCATACTAATGGTGTTGTCTGGGGAATCAGTGCTTGGTACTATCATCCCATGCTGAGAATCTGCACACTCATCAGTAGCTGGGTTACTAGCATGTCGCTCCTTCCTCCTCACATCCGGCAAAGACTCTACCAGTGGGAACTCGTACAAGCTACATTTGCAGCACAGAACCTCATGGGGCTTGCAAAATGTGTGTCAATCACCCCTTAAGAGGAGCTTCTCTGTTACTGTGGTTATCCATATCTTAGCAATAGGAGTCTGAAATGTAACTTAAGTTTCAAATCCTATCAATGAGACATGTAAGTTTTAATATTATGCAAAGGATGAGATTTTGGTTTTTATTAATTTCATTCTTTAAGATTTAATAAACTACATGTGAAAATCCTCCCTAAAAACACAATTATGATAAAATTACAAAAGTCAGGCATACACTAGTTAAATGCACAAGAAACTTTAAATTACCTTACTCTTTTCTGACCCTCCATCCTGCACTGGAATACAACTGGGGTTCATTAATATTTTTAAAGAAGATAGAATGACAGAAAGTCCCATATGGAAATGAGCAGAAAATGTTGTCTAGACAGAATTCAGGAAAAAATAAAAACACAAAAAAAACCAAAAAAACAACAAAGTAAAAAGCCCAACAAACCACCACAATAAAAAAGCCACATATTGCATAAGAAAGATGAAACAACATACTGTATTGCATTTCAGGATCAAGTGAGACCAAGGCATTCGGAAAAACACTATATGACCACATAATTAAAGTCCTGTATATATATGTTTATTTATGGGGACACAAGCAACTAAACTTCTCTGGAGACCTTGACCTTCTGTTTGCTAATATTCTTTCAGTGGAGCTTGAAAAGCAGAGGAGTGATAGCTATCTCTGCATATGATTGTGTGTGTATGTGTAGTACAAGTAGTTACTAAATTGAGCATTAATAGATGGTGCTTAAAATTTTGTAGTTTGTTTGCTGTGTTATTCAGGATATATAACCTATTTCAGCAACTGCAAATGGTTCCTGTGGCAGTCCTTTATATTAGCTTCTGTATGGGGAGACAGATGCAACAGCTAGGTCTTGTGGTAAAAAGGCACCTCCATGACCACTTAAATGTTACAAACTTCACCAGGCAAACTGAGAAATGTCTCCCTCTGGTATTTCAGTGAAATGACATCATAATTCATTTTTAAAAAAATTTTTTTTTTTTTTTCAAATTTCTAGACCCACTTCATTTTCATAATCTAAGATAATTAGTTTTGCATGTGTAAAGGCACCAAATAGTGAAGAACTTTGTTCTCCTCATACAATGCAATAATCTAAGAATACCACTGAAGGACGTTCATCTGCAAAGTAATAATAACCAAAAAAAGACACTATATAATTCTTTTGTCAATGTTGTCTTTACTATAGATTTATAATAATGCATACATTTTAAAAATGCAAATAATACCTTCCTATGCAATACAAAAACCTCTACCAAGGAAATGTTCTACTTTCTAATATTTCTTCCCATGAGGTCAAAATAAGAAAATAGAGCATCCAAGACAGGTGTTTCTTGTAACACTTAATTTTACAGTACAAAGGCACTCAGCCTCTGGAGGGTAAGGCTCTCTACAGAATAGATCTGCCACATGAGCAAATGAAATACAGGGTTGGTCTTTTTTCAAAAGGTATTTCTGATTAATGTTGACAGATCACCGTGGTGCTGATGATCAATTAGTTAATGTTTGTACAGTGCTTTGGAGATGTAAAACCCTTTAAGTAGTAAGCGTTGCTATTATTACAAGTACACTTCAAGATCCTTAGGTAACTGTTGGGAGTATAGTAGACATGATCTTAATCTATTAATAGCCCTTTATAAGTGCAGTTGTTCACAAACTGCCAAAACATCGTTATTGTAGTATAATTCTTTTTTCTCTCTTTTTTTTTTTCTATTTCTTTTTTTTTTCCCCCAGATAGCATGGGTGTCATGAATGTTAATAGCAAGGAAGCAAAATTGCTCCTGTCATCTTCTTCCCATTTTTGTACATAGAGTATATGAATGAGTCTGTCTCCTTAAAATGACAAGAGAAAATCACATCCCCCTAAGACTCCAATCATCTGCATAAGGTCTTTAATTTGGGATCTGAGTGCCAGATAATTAGTAGCTGAGGTAGAATCACACTGCTTTGTGAGTCCCATGGCCCAATTAGTAAATCAGATTGTAAAAGGTTACTAGAATGGGCCTTTAATCTTACCAGCATTTTACTGTTACTGCATCTGGTAGACAGAATTCTGTATCAGGGACAGGAAGAAGGAAAAATTTAGTGTCATAGCAGATAATCTGATGATGTAAATTCGTACATCTCCTAATTTAAATCTGCTGGGAACTTGGCTCCTGGCTTTATAGATGCTGTACATAGTGCCTGCAATTTGTCACAAGTAGCCAATAAGGGTAAGTGAAAAACTACCCAGTGAGGGAATGTGTGTCTACCAGTGAAAGACAAAGCATAATAGCCAAAAATCACAGAAGCAACCAGCTTGCGAGCAAAAGAAGTCAATGTAAACTCAATTAAGGTCAGGGAAGAAAGAGCAAGAAAATAATCAGGACAATAAAAATGTATTTTTGAGACAACCTCTTCCCACTTCCCATGCAGACATACAAAATCACACACATACAATGCCAAGTATCTACCAGTGTTGGTAATTTCAGAGAGAGTTTGTCAAAAGGGTGTATCCAGAGTCAAGGTGGAGCTGTATGTAAAGGTCATCACATGTATTATTTAAAGATCCCTCTGTCCTACCTGCCCTGACAAAACCCTACATCTGAAATGAGGCCAACAGGAACTGGAAGGACTTGCTTCCAGCAAGCACTGAGGTGAGGGAAAGTGACTGTCAGTGGTACCCAGGGTGTCACCCAAGATCAAGAGAGTGGGAGCAGTGTGGGTCATGAGAGGGGCACCTCATCAGCACTGCATATTTTGTCACTTCCAGATGTGCGAAATGTCTGAAGGAGGGAAACTGGGTGGCAGTGGTGGTCCAGCAGCCTTTACCCAGTGCATTGCTGCATGATCCCGGTCAACTGCTTCACCTCTGTACCTTGCTTGCTCCTCTGCAAAGTGGAAGTGGCAACTCTGTGAAATGCTGTGTGAATATGAAGTGTTAGTAATACTAATTCTGTTTCCAGGAATATTTGTTACTCTTACTATTACAGAAGCTGGCTATTAGTCTCCAGCTTTCATTTATTTTTGTTCAATGTTGTCCGCACAATCACAAAGTCTCATTATGAATGTAATTGCTGCCTGTATCACTGTGTTTTTGTTTGATAATATATTTCATGTTCAGGAGGGCCTATTAAAATTATCTAGTCTGACCTCCCACACAGTGCAAGCACTATATTCTCACTGAGCCATTCTTACAACAAATCTCACAGTAGAGCTATTAAAAATAGCAACATATGTTCATGGGCCAGGATGCCACTGTATGAGACACATAACAAGGGATCATCTCTTCCCTGAAGAATTTATAATTTAACTGGGTCCTGCAGGAGGGTGAGAGGGAAGAAATGTGTCTGTCCTTAAGGTTATTAACAGAATCAGTGGAAAGCACAGAGAACAAATCTTCTAGCTCCCAGTGTATTGTTTTTTCCCCACAGTTGTCCATTTTTTTGATAAACAAAAGAAAAAAAAAAGTCTTTTGTTATGGTAATTCTCTGTCACCTCTTTTTTCAGTCAGTATATATTTTTTAGGATAACATTCAATCTATTTACTGAGAAAGCAGTAGGACTTCAAGTCCTCTTCCCAGTAGATGAGGTCCTTAAGAAACTCTGCACTGGTGTCACAGGATTTCTGCCTGTGCCATGAACTGATCTCTTCTGATACTACACATCACTCATCATTGTCATTGCCAGCAAAGCAGCCTTATGAAGATGGAAACCTCCCATGTTAATTTTCAGAGGTCTGCTCTCAACAGTACTGTGTTTTGGATCTAAAATGAGAATAATGTTGATAATACACTGATGTTTTAGTTGTTGCTAAGCAGTGTTTACATTAAGTTAAATACTTTTCAGCTTCTCATGCTTCCCCGCCAGTGAGTAGGCTGGGGGTGCACAAGAAACTGGGAGGGGACACAGACAGGACAGATGATCTAAACTGGCAAAAGTTATATTCCATACTGTATGATGTCATGCTTGATATATTAATTAGGGGGAAAGCTGCCGGGGGGCCCACTGCTTGGGAACTGTCTCAGCATCAGTTGAGGGTGGTGAGCAATTGCATTGTGCATAACTTGTTTTGTATGTTCTAATTCTATTACTTTTATTATTTTCCTTTCCTTTTCTCTCCTAATAAACTGTCTTTATCTCAACCCACAAATTTTACCTTCTTGTTTTTCCCCAATTCTTTTCCCTATGCCACTGCAGGGGAGGGGAGTGAGCGGATGGCTGTGTAGTGTTTAGCTACCTGCCGGGTTAAACCATGACAACCTGCTACCCAGGGCATTAGCCTCACTACTCCCATTAGCTCCCACTGTGTTGAGTCAAGAATCAAGTGCATAAAGGATGTCAGGCATTGTACGCTCACGGTAATCAGATTTGCTGGTCACTTAGCCCCAGCTGCACTTAAAAATATGTGTTCAGAATAAAAATATTGAAGAGTAGCAAAGCTGAAATACTTGACAGCAGGAGGGTTCTTTTAGGCCACATAAAATATACTTTAGATGCCAACGTACAAGGAGAATCATCCCAGATTGCTAATGTGGAGTTGGAATTTAAGTAGGCTTTTACCAGAGCAGATGTTGGTACTGTCACAGCAATTTAACTTTCCATCTAGGATTTCTTGTGTATGTGGCATTATTTATATGATTGTTTGTACTGTCCCGAGGCCACAGTCTTTATCAAGCTTCCATTGTGCTGAGTGCAAATAGACAGTCTCTGCCCTCTTGAGCTTCCAGTCTGCAGAATAATGTCATTACTTCTCGGCTCAGTGTCACAGTTCAAGGAGAAGCACCCTGGCTGGAGGGGAATAGCTGAAACTGCAGGAGTTGGTCCGTCTTTCCCCTTTCACAGAGGAACATAACACATAATAACAGCCGTCTCTTTTCTTTTCACCCCATGCTCCCTGCTGTCAAACTCCGCTCGCTGCCATGGCATCTGACAAGTAAACCTTTCTTTCAGCCTCACCTTGTATGTTTTTTTACAGGAGCGCATTATTAGCAACATAAATTATGGTCTGAGGTCAGTGCTATCAAGCACATGGGATTAAAATTGCGTGTTTTAAAATAAAAACGTCAGTCTTGCAGGTGCACATGACCAGCTCTGGGAAATATTTTTGACAAATATGAGATTTCTTTGAAAACAGAAGTTTGGAAGAGAGAACTATTTGCAAATTTGGTTCAAGTTTGATTAGGTAAGAAATTATTAGGAATGTATTTTTCTAGATATTCCCAGATTTCTTTTAAAAAAAAATCTGTGCTGAAAATAGAAAGCTACATAAAAATGTTAATTAATAAATGTTATTGGAATAAAATAGAGAATTCTACCTGAATTAAAAATGAAATATATTAAGTTTACCCAAAATAAAGCAAAATATTTTTGGAGAAAATATACATGAGCTCTACTCTTATCTTAGCTTTTTGATTTCTCTCGATGACTAAGCCTCAGAAATACAAGAGTCATGTAGTTCTATTTATTACTTCAATTTTAGGGACATTCATATTTAAATGACTGGGAAAAGAGTTTCAAGGAAAGGTCATTTATATTTGCAATTGCCCAGACACAAATTCCCAACTCCAAAATAAAATTAGGTGTTAAGGTCTAAGTTCAGGTTTGGGTTCCACTTCAGATGCATTTCAGACACCATGGATTTGAGCAGTATATTTAGATTTGCAAATAAAACAGAGAGCGCAGCTATTTAGATTGTTTCAGGATGGTAATGGGGATGAAATAAATGTGTCTTACCTAGGTTTGAAAGTACTGCACATGTTATAATTGGAGCTGTAAGAAAAGCAGAGGTCTTCATCTCTTCCAACTTACATGGCAGCTCTGCTTGTCAGCCATTTATTAGCTGTGAAGTTGCCATTAAGGATTTGCATTGCCCAAGATCATACAGAAGTTTCAAAGTACAAATGGCAGTACTGATACACTGTCTAGCAAAAGGAGACCTTTTTTCCCCATGTTTGAATTAATCTTTTGTATGATTATACTCACACCTTATGAACCAGAGACTCAACACATCAGTAGAGCAAGACAAAGTGCCCATGGGACACCAGGGACATTCTTGAATCTCTTTTTTAGGAGTAACACCACTGATGGTCATAGGTCACTCTACTTTCCAAGTTCCTCAGCTTACCACCCCTGGGCATAAGAGGGACGAGCAAATATGACAAACTAGACCAAGCCCCTCAAAATTATTGTACTAAAATTTAATTACAATGTTTCCTCTCTTTTACTTATATTTTATTCATAATCTAGAGAAAAATAGCAAGTGGTGAGGGTCTGAACCCAGGGAGAAGAGGTAGAAATTTCTATATAATTTACATTTTTACATGAATTTCCACATACACAGACTGGAGTAGATCACAAGGAGGCAATAATCTTCTCTCTGGACTAACCCATGGACTCTAGAAGCTCTACAGGGTGACACCTCCTGAATGATCTCAGTGGCTCTTGTTAGATTCTTTCTGCTAAATACTTTGCAGCATTCAGCTCTCACTTAGATCTTTGCACTGCATCTCTCTTAGCTTGCACATGAAGATCCAGTCCTAAATTACATTGTTTTTTCACAGACCTATGTTTGATGCTGGCACAAACAGGCTAGTTTCAAAGGCAGAAGATCAGTACGACACAAAAATATAGGTACCTATACATTGAAGTTTGAATGTTGAGCAGATAGCTATCTGCAGCTCTCTTAGTCTTCTGCTATTCTTCAGCAAATTTAGGGATTTTTTTTTTTTTTTTTTTTTTTTTTTTTTCCAGAACATCAGGTCAATTTTCTGTGTCAGAAATATATTGCACATCAATAGTAATGTGGAATACCAGACCAGTTGGTTACAGCTAGAGTCCTTTAGCTTAGCATAATGAAAAAGGCATACTTAGTAGGACAGAGGGCCCCCAAGGCTGTGCAAAAACATTCATAAACATTAGCCCTAGATGAGAACAGCAGAGAAATTCCAGACAAACATTCTGGCTATGATCAGACCACACACATATTTTCTGATAGTGTAAGAGACTATTTCTAAGAAACTGTGATTGCAAGATTACAGCTGGATTTTGCTGACAGCATCTTTGGCTTTTTTTCTTTCTTCTACAACCATTGCTAAATATGAACAAAAAAACTTTGCTCCATTGTCCATACTTTGAGGCGTATAAAATAGTAATATAACAGACTAAGTGAAAGAAAATGCTATAGCAGTTGGAGTGCCTTTTCCAGTACCATTTTCTTCATACATGAGAAACCTCCTGCAAATTATTCATTTGTTTTCCCTATGTTTCTCAACACTTATACGAAAATATTCCATCTGACCTGTCAACAACCCAAGGCCCTAAGTCATTGGCAGTCTATGCAGGTAAGACTTCTACAGGCAGGTTGGTGACAGCTGAGGACTGACAACTGCATAACAGTTCCTCCTATGGTCCAAGCCATCCCAGGAACTGTTCAAACACATTCACTGCTAGTTTTAATACTTCAGAGGACTTAGCTGCTGAAGCACATTCTGTAATTACAAACCTAAATCAAACACAGTCTTCTGCTGGCTCATGTTCCACTGTAAGAGACTACTCTGCTAACATGATAGACACCTCTGGGGCAGGCAAAGGTTTCCCCCACAGACATATGACTGGGACCAGCTTTCACTTCTCAGACATTATTTTGCTACTGAAAGTGATGCAAAAAGAATGTATTGATGGCCATTTCTTCATCTTACAGGGCAGCACGACCATTTGCATGCACCATGTTTCTTGTCTGAAGTTCCTGGTAAAGCACACAGCCTTGTGTTATGTGAAATGTAGGCTTGGTTTGCTGGGTGTGTGCTACTTGAGTAAGACTTTGCCCTTGTATAACCCCTGTGAGTGTAACTCAGTGCAGCTTGTGCATAGGAATGGGTTTAGTACATTGGATACAGTATAAGTCTTATAACCAGTCCTTAATGTGCCGTGACTTCAATTTTCTTCTCAGGGAACATACGAGGTCTACACACATTCAGTAGTTGTCAGAGGCAAAACACAGCTATTTTCTCTTCCTCTGCTAGCTTGATGATCATTTCTATTCCCACACTGCTGGGGTATCCCATCGTAATCACTGTAAAGAAGTAGTGAAGTCTGTAAGCCACAGTTTTTTACCCACAGATAGTGGAATGACTGAATATATATACAAGTGTAAACACCAGTCAAAATCTGTATCAGCCAGTGCAAGCCTGCCTGTTCCAGTGTTTTGGGGCTTTTTTGTGTTCTTTCTTTTCGATAGAGACTTATATGAATACCTCAACACTTTTAATACAGGTTTCTGGGCAGTGCTAAACAAAGTTCTTCTAATATGCAATTATCTTCACTGAAAAAAAATATTCAGGAGTTGAAATGCTCTCTTTTGTAAGATCTTTAGACAATTTACCTTTGTGGCAATGTAATAAAATGAATAGACAATATCTTTGAGAAAGCTGAGCTTGCCTTTAGGGAAGAATTAAACAATCCAAAAATTTCTCTTTGAAACGTCTCTTTTGTTGAGCAGTTGAAGCTGCCATAATTTAGCACTGTTTTGTTCTCACACAGGTTTGTTTACATTTGAGAAAATGCAATGGAACAATTAAAATTTAATAATATGGTAAATAAGATCTGAATAATTTATTCAAAGCAAATAAAATGAATGTGGATAATCACATTTTCTGAGATAGAAGAAAAAAAATTACTTCCAAGACTGTATAGAAATTTTGTTCTTTTGTTTGGAACAAACATGTTTATATTGGATCCATCATTGAAGAAGAAAATACAAGTATTTCTTTTTAGACACAGAAATACATTTAATCATGAACTCATTTAAAATTAGATAAACTTGAATAATATAGAAATTACAAAATAGCAAATACCGATTTTGAAATATCATACGTCAACTTTTCCTATAAGTAATTTTACATATATGTACTCCCTTGTGTAGTTACTCATTTCTTTATACTTCTGCAATGGAAATAGTAGGGAGCCTAATTTTTTTCTATTAACAGTAATAGGATCTGTACCATTAGCTTCAATAGTGCATGACCAAGACTATTATTATTTGTTACAAAGACATCTAGAAGCTCTAAATAAATAAATCAGAATCACATTGTACCTACATATAAAGGTTCAGAAGTGAATAGCATGCTTTTTTATACAGAGTCTACTACTTCTGCTGAAAGCCTTTTTTCCAACAGTATGTATGTAGCTTTTTCTCTGGAAAAGGCTTAAAAGGCTTAAATAAGTCAAATGATGCATCTTCTATTCACTTCATATAGTATTTTCTATCTCATAATTACTTACACAGTCAGTAAAAAAAACCTTGTTTATTGTTTTTAAACACAGAGGAATATTTCTGTGTGATTTGGAGCTCAGATAAGTACAGATGACGCCAAGCTGGGTAGGAGTGTTGATTTGCTTGAGGTTAGGGAGGCTCTACAGAGGGACTTGGACAAACTGGATTGGTGGGCTGAGGTCAATTGTATGAGCTTCAATAAGGCCAAGTGTCAGGTCCTGCACTTGGGCCACAAAAACCCCAGGCAATGCTGCAGGTTTGGGGAAGTGTGTCTGGAAAGCTGCCCAGTGTAAAAAGACCTGTGAGTGTTGGTTGACAAGCGGATGAATATGAGCCAGCAATGTGCCCAGGTGACTAAAAAGGCCAAGAGTATCCTGGCTTGTATTAGAAATAGTGTGGCAAGTAGGACCAGGGAGGTGACTGTCCTGTACTCGGCACTGGTGAGGCCACACGTCTACTACTGTGTTCTGTTTTGCACACCTCAATACAAGAAAGACATTGAGATGCTGCAGCAAGTCCAGAGAAGAGGAACTAAGCTGGTGAAAGGTTTGGAGAACAAGTCTTATAACGAGCAGCTGAGGGAACTGGGACTATTTAGTCTCAAGAAAAGGAGGCTGAGGGGAGACGTTATTACTCTCCACAACTACCTGAAAGCATGCTGTAGAGAGGCAGGTGCTGGTCTCTTCTCACAAGTAAACTGTTCATAGAACAAGAAGGAGTGGCCTCAAGATTCACCAAAGGAGGTTTAGACTAGGCATTAGGAAAAAAAAAAAATTACTGAAAGGGTTGTAGGACATCGGAACAGGCTGCCCAGGGAGGTAGTTGAGTCCCCATCCCTGCATATATTTAAAAGCCATATAGATGTGGTGCTTGGGGTGGACTTGTTAGAGTATGGTTAATGGTTGGACTCTAAGATCTTAAATGTCTCTTCTCACCTAAATGATTCTATGATTCTATACTCAGAAAACTTACTCATGGATAGATGCTTAACTCTTTAAGTTCTGAGTTCAGGTGATTCATGGGACAAAAACGTAAAATAAAAATTGTTCAGACAATTTTTAATACAAAATATTAACAGCAGAGTGACTCAGTGAAAAACAATAGTAACAATCCTCCAGAACTTTACCTACTGTTGCCTTCAACATCCCACAGAGCAGTGGATGTTTAAAGCATTTTTAAAGCATAGCCATGAATTTGAGAGGTTGTCTAGTCCAACAGAGAATAATCATTGCTGCAACTCTAGGGAATGCGACAGTAACAACTATTAAACCCATAAAATGCAGAGTCATATGTGGACCATCTGAAGTTTAATGTTTCCTGCAACCTATGAAGAATGCAGTAGGATTGTATAACCAGGTCCTGTGTCACAACTGGACTGAACTAAAAAGTGGGTTTCAAACAGCATAGCAGAACTCCAAGAAGCAGGGGGGGGAAAAAAAAAAAAAAAAATATTTAATGGAAGGGCTCAATCTGCCTTCCATACAACTGGAATGTTGTATTGCATAATTTTGTAGATTCATATATAATAAGGAAGAAGAAAAACTGAGGCCAGTAACATTATTTCAAGCTACCAATAAAAACAATGAGTGTCTCAGACATCTGCTCAAATTTCAGGGTTATTTTCTGTCCTTGCAATAGGCTGTAATATACTCTATGAACTATCCACAGCAACTGACAGTTATTCATGTAAATAATAAAAGAGAAAATTAAAAAAAACAGTCTGATGAAAAAAAAAGCCAGGCTGAAATAAAAAAAGAAAAAAAGGAAAGAAAAGAAAAAGAAGTCTAAATGAATAATCAGGATGAATACTCAGGATCAAGAGGCAAAGAGATAACAGGAAAAAGGGTCATGGAAAAAGAGGTTCTGATCTGATTTTACAGCACCAGTGAGTACGTTATGGTGACATCTTCAGCCCACTGAAGAAGTGTCCATTTTTACACTACTGCCTTTTTTGCAAGAGTGACATATTTTGCTGGATGACCTACATAGGTGATTTGATCCTGTAGTCACTCTAGTGAGTCGTTCCAGTGGTGTGTTATAGATTCTCAATCATGTTAACATGGTGAAATTATCACTGCCATTTAAACAAGCAGTCTTGTTCTTTCCATGCCCTCTGTCTTCTCCCTTTCCACCCTGGCACAGTCCTTCAACCTGACATTAATCTGGAGAGAAAATCAAAAAAAGGTTTAACATGCTGTGTGGTTCATCTGATTGCCCAGCAGCACAATGGTTAATGTTGAATATTTTGGTACAAGTTTTTTTAGTCTGACAAATGAAAGCCTAGAGCTTGAGTCTGCAAATCCGTCCTCAGTGGGATTATTATTAGTGGGGCAATACCTGTGAAGGTCAAAGGTATCTGTCAGATCTCAGAGAACTTTAAGGAAACACCAACATGCTGAAAACCCTGAAGTCTGCAGGTCTCCTCTGGTCAGTGTTGCACCAGATCTCCTTCACTGTTGTACTGAGTGAAAAGAGCCTTTGACCATGCAGTATCTATTTATGGCCAATGATATTTATCTAGTTGTTTTATTAATTGCTGTAAAGTCCATAAATAAAATTCTGCAGTGGTCTACAGCGTAAATCACTTCTACCTGCAGATTGTATCTTCTGCAACCCAAGAATTCATGTATACCTATAATAAACAGCAAAATCCCAAGAAAATCTCACTAAGAAACTAGTCCTCTCAGTAGGTTTTATTCTTCCTCATCTTTCAACACTAGCTCATTTGCTTTAGTCTATGAAAGTTTCCCCTTTTTTAGGTCTTTGTTATCAGTGAGAAAAAATGTTACCTACAGATGAAGAGATATCTTTTCTTCTCTGTCTGCTAAGGTATTTTGTTTACTGTGCTCTGGAAATTTGCCAAAAGGGAAGGAGATAACAATTCTGAACACGGGGTGGATGGCAACCATAAATCCGACAGAGAGATAAACTACAGCAACTGACTGATAGTGCAGAGATTTCACAAAGGCTGTTTTGTTTGTTCTCACTGAATCTGGTATTTTTTTCTTCCATTTGTATCAGTGAGAATAAGGAAAGTTCAAATCACTCACCAAAGGATGTGCAGGATTTTTTTTAATTATGTGAATTCCGTCCTTTTTGTTTTGGCACTCCAATTTAATGAAGTCATACCTTTCCACTGCAGATGGGAATTCATGGGAAAGGTAAGAAAGTGTTGCACAAGATGTCTACTTATAGTTGGTAGCAATACCCAATTGCATCTTTACATTCTAGAGTGTTTAAATTGCAGAGTTAAATAATAGGATATTGAGAAAGATAGTCTTTGAAAGCTGCATTGTTCTCTGGTTTAGTGGCCTTTGAAAAAAACAGGTTCACTTTTTCAGGATAACTTGGAAGGCTAAAGATTTTGGTCATCAATTACCTTGTTTACAAGATATGGGAATAGTGGAAGACGGATTAATGATTTCAACATATGTAGTAATTTTTCATGGAACGCTTAGGTTATCCTTTCCAAATCTCTCAGGTTGCATATCACTACACCCAGACACAAGTTGACTCTTTTGCATAAAATATCCATTCCAGCAGCAGTCAGTTTTTGGTCCAAGAGAGAGTTTGGTGCATGCTTCAGTGTTTAAGGAGATTTCTTGTTAGTTGGAATGCATTTGCTTTAAAGAACAAATACAGGTACTAGTCTGACACAATGGAGTTCATTGTGTGATGGCTGCTATGGCTGGATAATGCTCTTGGATTCACTGACCTGAGGACAAGATCCACCTCCTGATGCCTAGTGTAAGTCGGTGGAAAGGCTCCAACTCTATCAGAGGTTTGTGGATTAAGTTTGTCCTGCAGGGAGAAATAGCTCCTTCTCAGAGAAAGTCAAGACAGAAGAAAATAAGTTCTAAAGGTAGTTAAGGATGCATTTTTTGTTTTGTTTTGTTTTGTTTTTTTCTGAGGGCTACTTTAGGCATTGTGTTGAACAGGTATATAAAAGCAGCTTCTTGTGAATTACAATTGTTATATATTTCCTTTTGAAGAAAGACTTGGCTCTTTGCCTTAAGTAGCACAAGGGATTTTTCTTTTTCTTTTTCTTTTTTAATGATTTTCCATTAAATTACTAGCAGAATGTTAAGTTGTAACATTAGCTTTCTTCCCAAGGGAGAGACTGATATACTCATGTCTGAGGTGGTGTGTCTGTCTCTCAATCAGGGCTTTTTTCTCCCCATTTATGTTATGTTTAATCAAGTTTGGTTTGGTTTGTTTTCTCAATAATGCTTATACTAGAGAAATACCTAGCCCTACCTCTTAGTAATTTATGGGAAAAGGCCCTTCTTTAGTATCCACTTGCAAGTATTCACAGTAAGGTTACTTTTCATTTGCAGTTATCTTTGCCCTCTTCGGGGCACTGAAATGTCTTCCCAGTTTACATGCTTATTTCAACAGACATCATATAATTAAGCAGTGGAATGATAACATGAATATTTATTTAATCTAACTAGTTAGTCTAACTAGTTTAGAAACAATGACAGTTTACCAGCACAAGCTGTAAGCCCAGGACTTCTACACTAGTACATCACAGTAGCTGTGGTGTATGCAGTGATTTGACAAACATCAGACTGACTACTAAGAATGATCAAGGACAATTATCTGGACAGCCAACACCACATCCTTCTCCTATATATGCCATGGAGTTCCTATCCTGTGGAACCCTTTTTCTCCCAGCACCATTACTGATTATATCACATCTTTTCCTGTTGAAGGCTCAATCCAGTTGAGCCCAGAAGATCTCAACTTCTCTTCAGACAGCCCTGCTGTGCCATGGAGTTGACAGTATGAATAGGTAAGATAAAAAAAGTATGGATGATAAGGAAGGTTAACTTAATATTATTTGAGGCAATATTTTTATTAACTTGTAAGTCATTCTGAGTAAATGATTTCCTAGAAATGATAAACTGGAAAGTACACTTTGAGTGCAGCAATATACATTTTAATAAGGTACTTTTATTAAACTCAGAATTAGCAGAAGCCCACAGCTGGACTGAGAAAACTCTCCTGAAATGGATGATCCAAAACCAAACTGAAATCAGGCAGGAATCAGGTCTGAGAAGCAGGTTTTGGAAGTCTTGTAGCACAACAGAAAGGCTTAGTGTCATCACTTGGGGTAGGCAACCAGCCCCTTCAAGAAATTATATTATAATCCACCAAACTAGCAGAATTAGTCTCTGTTTAAGATTAGTTTGATTCTTAAATATAGATGAAAGCATATGTAAGTGTTAACTTAAGCTCTTTAACTGCACATTTTTCCCTCTTTAGATATGCTTTCTCAGAAGATGATGTGAAACTACCTTTTTATAGTGGGGGTTCAATCACTGAATAAAAAATAGGTACCTGGTAAAAACATCCATGAAAGCTGTTCCAAGTTGCTTTTTCACTTTGACCAGCTGCTAATAGGAATCATTGCATTCCTTACAGTATCTAAAGGAAAACACTAAGCTAGTTTCAGATACCCTGATGTAGTAGTGAATTTGCCTGTGTTTTGATTCTAATTTTAGACAATACTTCTTGTTCTAATCAATGTATGATCCAGTCCTGATTTTGTTAGATACAGTAGTAGAATGACCCCAGCAACTCAGAAGGAGTACATTAAGTGAGGAAATTGTCTCTGGATTGCTGAGTTTTTTGTTTCTTATCCCCTCCACAACTTACTTATGTAAGTCTCAGTCTGGCCAGGGAAGGTGGAGGAAGAACTGGTGGCAACATAACATAGTAGTATCAATGAACATTTCCATTTTGCTTAAAGAACAAGAGGGATATAATGACAGGGATAAAACAGTGTTTACATTTCCCATGTGAGTGAGCCAGCTACCTTCAGGGAGCATTAAGTTTCATGTTGTGAAGCTAATACACTTTGCTGCAAAGGAGAGAAGGTAGGTTAGTCCCAGCTCACCAGGGTTTCCACCACATGACAAAAACAGTGAGGATGCTTTGTTCGAAACTTCACTTGAGAGAAGCCTATTTATTTTCCCACGGGGGAAAACAAATAGGCATCTCACTCAGAAGAATGTCCTAGAGACACCAGCTTGGTCAATCTGATCTTGGGCAGAGCTGGGAGTAGCAATAATACCATATATAAACCTCACTACATAAAACTGAGGCAGTCTTCATTACTGAGGTAGTGTCTCAAACAAATGTCATAGTGTTTTAAACAAATAGAGAGTTGCAAAGGTATATGAAGGTTTATTTTTAGTGAGAAGTTTGTAAAGAGTAGTATACAGCTAAGTCCTTGAGGATGCAGCATCATTCTGAATTACTAATTACTAATTGCCTAATTACAGAATTATTAAAGATGTCTTGTACTAAGGATTTAAAGATGTCTTGCTTTTCAAGTCATTTTCTGTGCCCTGGACTCCTGTGGTCACTCTGTTTTTCAGAGTTCAGCATTTTCCTCCCTGAAGTTGCTTCCCCAAAAGTGAGACTTATCTTACCTTCTCTATAAGCTGTAATCAGCACCAGGTCAAAGCAATTAATTCACTTCAAAGAGCTGTAGCTGCACAGACCCATATGGCTGCTTCCCATGTGACTCTGTAAGCTAATTAGACTTGACTTTATTTCGCCCTTTTCCATTTTCCTCTACCTGAGGACCCAGTCCTCCAGTGACTTAGCCTCTACACCCATGTGCAACCCCTCTGAAGTCAGTTTCTTGCAACTACGAAGTTCTCCCATGTATTCAATTCTTTCCTATACTTAATTCAATTACACTGTTTTAATTGTGTCTTTTTACATCTTAAACAACAGGGTTTGGCAAAGGTACAAGTTTACAGCTGAGTAGATTTGAAGGGACTACTGTGACCATAGAATCATAGAATCATAGAAAGTTAGGGTTTGGAAGGGACCTAGAAAGATCATCTAGTCCAACCCCTCTGCCAGGGCAGGATCACCTAGATCAAGTCACACAGGAACGTGTCCAGACAGGTTTTGAACGCCTCCAGAGAAGGAGACTCCACAACCCCCCTGGGCAGCCCGTTCCAGTGCTCCGCCACCCTCACTGTGAAAAAGTTTTTCCTTATGTTTACCCTAAACCTCTTGTGTTCCAACTTACTCCCATTGCCTCTTGTCCTAACATTGGATGACATTGAGAAGAGTCTGGCTCCATCCTCCTTACACTCACCCTTAACATATATATAGACATTAATGAGGTCCCCCCTCAGTCTCCTCCAGGTTAAATAGACCCATCTCTCTCAGCCTCTACACATAAGGGAGATTCTCCACTCCCTTAATAATCTTGGTGGCCCTGTGCTGGACTCTCCAGTAGCTCTCTGTCCTTCTTGAGCTGAGGTGCCCAGAACTGGACACAGTAGTCCAGGTGGGGTCTCACCGGTGCAGAGTAGAGGGGGAGGAGAACCTCTCTCAACCTGCTGACCACACTCTTCTTAATGCATCCCAGGATGCCATTGGCCTTCTTGGCCGCAAGGGTACATTGTTGGCTCATGGTCATCCTCTTGTCCACCAGGACCCCTAGGTTTTTTCCCCAGAGCTGCTTTCCAACAGATCAGCCCCCTGCCTATACTGATACATGGAGTTGTTCTTCCTCAGATGCAGCACTTTACACTTGCTCTTGTTACATTGCATTAACTTTCTCCCCGCCCAGCTCTCCAGCCTGTCTAGGTCATGCTGGATGGCAGCACAGCCTTCTGGAGTGTCAGCTACTCCTCCCAGTTTTGTATCATCAGCAGACTTGCTGAGGGTACACTCCATCCCTTCATCCAGGTCATTGATGAATATATTGAACAGTACTGGACCCAGCACTGATGCTTGGGGGACACCATTAGTCACAGGCCTCCAGATAGACTCTGCTCCACTGACCACAACTCTCTGGGTTATGTCCTTCAGCCAGTTCCCAATGCACCTCACTGCACAATCACCCAATCCACCCTTCTTAAGCTTGGCTGTGAGGATACTGTGGGAGACAGTATCAAAAGCCTTGCTGAAGTCAAGAAATACCACATCCGCTGCTCTCCCCTCATCTATCCAACTACTTGTGCCATCATAAAAGTCTATCAGACTAGTCAAGCATGATTTCCCCTTACAGAATCCATGTTGACTACTCGTGATAAGCCTCCTTTCCTCCACGTTCTTTGAGATGGTGGCAAGAACAAGCTGTTCCATCACCTTTCCAGGGATAGAGGTGAGGCTGACTGGCCTATAGTTACCCAGGTCCTCCTTTTTGCTGTTTTTGAAGATTGGGATGACATTGGCCTTCCTCCAGTCCTCAGGCACCTCTCCTGTTCTCCAGGACCTCTCAAAGATTATGGAGAGCAGCCTAGCAATGGCCTCAGCCATCTCCCTCATCACTAGCAGGTGTATCCCGTCGGGGCCCATGGAACTGTGGATGTCGAGTTTGTTCAACTGATCTCTAACCCAAGCCTCTTCAACAGAGGTAGAAAATTCCTCCCTCCAGACTTCCTCTGTGGTCTTGAAGGCCTGGAACTCCTGGTAGCTGGCCTGAGTAGTAAAGACCAAGGCAAAGGTGGCATTCAGTACTTCAGCCTTCTCTCTATCCTCGGTCACCAGGGCACCCACTTCATTCAGCAGCTGGCCCACATTTCCTCTAGAATTCCTTTTGCCTATAACATACTTGAAAAATCTTTTCTTGTTGTCCTTGACCTCCCTCGCCAGGTTCAGTTCTAGAGAGGCCTTAGCTTTCCTTGTTGCACCCCTGCATCCTCTGACAACCTCCCCGTATTCTTCCCAAGTGGCCTGCCATGTAGGTCTCCTAACTCTCTTACTTGATTTCCTACTCTTTGGGATGCACTGATCTTGAGCCTGGAGGAAATGCTGCTTGAATATTAGCCAGCTTTCTTGGGCCCTCTTACCTTCTAGGGCCCTATCCCATGGGACTTTTCCAAGCAGTTCCCTGAGGAGTCCAAGGTTGGCCTTTCTGAAGTCCAGGGTAGCAATCCTGCTTGTGGCCCTGTGCCTAATGCCCATAATTCTGAACTCCACTATCTCATGGTCACTATAGCCAAGGGTGCCTCCCACCTTAACATCCTCAGCCAGTCCCTTTTTGTTTGTCAGTACAAGGTCCAGCAGCACTTCCCTCCTCGTTGGCTCCTCCACCACCTGCATTAGGAAGTTATCATCAGTGCTCTGGAGGAACCTACTGGACTGCGCTTGCATGGCACGTCTACATCTTTGTAGATGAATGGTCTGTATTTATTAATACCATGTTGCAGAGTTGGGTTTAGGGTAGAGAAATCAGGGCATTGTACAGCACCAGGATCCTAAGTGTTTGGGGTATGCAGGCCAAGTTAAGCAGCAGTGGGAATCATCCAACATAGAAACATCTTCTGCTTGGGGCAACCAAGCATCTAATGCAGTTATTTCTGCATTGCAGGTCAATTGTGAGCTGCAGATTTCTACTGGCATAGTTGTGTTAGACAAGGACATACAGGTGTTCAGTCCCTGATTGACACAGCTGCAATGCTACAAGCACCACCAACAGCCATAGGTTTTGCTGACAAAAGTACCCTTCTCCTGGCATACTTTGTTTTATCCAGAGGTAAACAATTTCAATCTATCAGCACAGGGTACAACATTGTTGATTAAGCATAGATGGAATGCTTTAATGTTCAATATAACAATTTTACTGACTTGGCAAAGCATGCCTTTGGTTGACATGTACTAATAAGACAAATTAATACTTCATGCTGACTTCACCTGAGTAAATTCCATCAATACAGTTATCAGAATAAGAGGTGCATTTCACAGGATTTCTCCATTTGACTGGAAGAATGGTCTCATGAAGGCGCTGATTTCTTTTACAAAGGTTGACTTTAGAGTCAGGTCACTAGCTGAGAGACAGATATCTTACACAGACGTCATGAATCCCAAAATTTCCATTTGAGGCCATAATAAAATTAAGAAGCCAGTGTTATTATTGTTATATTCCTAGATAGTGATCAATTTTCTGGTGATAGAACAGCTACAGAAATAGGATGGAAAGAAATACTTAATTTAATTTGTTTATGATATACAGTGGTTTAGAAGTCTAGAAAATCTTTTATTTCATCCTCATGACCTCCTATTGCAGGATTGATTCCTATATTATAGCTTTACAGTCCTTTGTACATTTTAGTTTTAAATACTATGGTGAAAGGTCACAGTCTGAGAGATTTTTCAGGATATGAAGTTTTCCCCCATGTCAGTTAAAAAATAAAAAATAAAATCCCTCTCTATGTGTGACCTCCTCCCCAAGTACATTCTCTCACTTTTCCTGTCCTCTGGTGGGACACTGAATGCTGCCAAATCACACTGAAGTCAATGGGCTATTACATGCCTTCTGTAACTTGCCAGAATCAGCCCTTTGATATTTACAAACTATGTTTTTTTTGTAGAATAAGTTTGGGTATAAAAAAATGCAGATTTGGTTCTTTGGTTGTTCCAGCAACCTAAAAAACAAATGATAAAAAAAATTCAGGTAGAAAAATATCTTCTTCTTTGACCTATCCGATTACCTTTCATTTCAAGCTCTCTTAACTCATTTTTTAAACTATCTTTAAAAAATTGAACTGAATTTTGGCAAGAAACTGCTTTTGGAACTGGAAAGTCAAGACATA
This sequence comes from Todiramphus chloris collaris, assembly GCA_025345505.1. Taxonomy (NCBI): domain Eukaryota; kingdom Metazoa; phylum Chordata; class Aves; order Coraciiformes; family Alcedinidae; genus Todiramphus; species Todiramphus chloris. Next base: position 3,748,968 of record JANVCC010000012.1, on the reverse strand, counting down.
TTGTTTTAATATTGAAAAAGAGCAAGCAAAAGAAAACATATGTTTTTTTAGAGCTTTTTAGATTGGGTGAGGCTATTTTGTATCAGAAATGTGTAAGTAAATTTGGGAATGTTCTGATCAACAAGAAGCTGCACATTTCAGACAAAAATATTGCCTGCCACTTTTGTAGGTAACTTTTAGACTAATCCCTTAATAGCATTATAATATTGGAGGATTTGGTATTAACTTTTGAATATAAGACAGTCCCTGTAGAACTACCCATTCTATATTCAGAAATACAGGCTGCAGGAGACAGACCCAAGAGTATCAATGTTTTTTGGTTGTACCTTTTCTGACCATCTATTCAAAGCTCTTCCCCCCAAAACCCCTGTATATCCACCTATTCTTTTTTTTTTTTTTCTGTAAAAAAGACAGTGGGAAGTTAAATGATATGGTCTTTGTATTAGGTATGAAACAGTTAACATTCCGAAGCCAAGATTGTCATTTGAGTCCCAATATACCTCCCATTTAATCCATCTGCTGAAGAGGGATGCAATATTGTCAGTCATCAGGCAGGAGGATTTTAGCTATGCCCATAAAAATACTTGAACAAGTTCCCTTAGCTAAATGTTAATTAAAACACAGGCTTTGCAAAAAGTGGCCTGGAACTCCAGAGGTTTCTCTAGTTTTCCTGTCAGGAAAAAGACTCTACCTAAATGAAATACTTAGAAAAAATTGCTGTGCCTTTGAGACACAGGATTTCTGGTCACTAGGCCTGATTGACATCTTGCCTGTGACATGAAGAACTTGTCTGCTTTATCTCCCTTCTGCTTCAGGTTCCTGACACACACACAACTGCTCTGATAGTATCAGCCCGCTCACACTCACAGTGAGGCTTAATTAAGAGAGACGTGTAAAATCTTCTCGAATGCCTTGGGTGCACAATAGATGAAAATACAACAACTGAGTTTATATGCAGCAAAAATACCACTTTAGACAGCTCTTTCTCAGGGATGATCCTGAGTAAGAATGTTCTTAATTGTTTTTCTTCAGCTGACATAAACTGAATCCAACAAAACTATTACATGCTCTCTCTGTAAACCAGCAAACAAGGAAATATGCTTCAGTGTTTGGTGCCAGAAAGCATGTAATAAACAAAATAAGGGGTTTTTAGCTCTCAAAAATCTTTTAAATCTGAAACACCTACATGGAAATTTCTAGTAAGTATGGTTGGGTATTCTCATGAATTTTTATTTCTTCTATTTATTATTTGAAGAATCTAGAAAGAAGCAAATATCCTTAGAATTTTCGATAATAGGTTTAATTTGTTTTCATTTAGTGAGTTAACAAGGTGATTTTGAACAGAATGCTTTCAGGGTATGCATGTAATAGCTGGCAGTTTTCCTCTTTTATAGTCTTACATATAGATAGTGATATAAAAGTCATAATATGTACAGTACAATAATAACATTATGCAAACAGCATCTAAGTCCCAGAACTTATGGTATTTCCTTGTCCTACCATTATTTAAAACCAAATGACTTTCTAACTCTTCTAGTGACTCAAAGCATGATTTAGAAAACCGTATCCTACCTTACTAAAAATGTACACAGTTAATTACCCTGTGCAGAATTTACATAAGAGAATAGTGTCACCACAGCAGATCAAGCCAAATTAGTGAAAAGTACCAAACCTTCTAGCTTAATGAGGTTTACGACAAGAACAACTGCGAAGACTTTCCCTCCTTACCTCCGTGTATATAATTTACCATAACATTGCATGGTTAATTATTTAGAAATTTAATCTTGACATGAAAAAATACAGAATACATTACCACTTTCTTTTGTGAACAGCTTTTATAACTAATATTGAAGGATTAAAATAAATGATTATAGCTTACATTGCCATAGCGGTGCTGATACAAATGGTGAAATTATTAATTTGAGTCACTCAAGTGTCTTCATATGCAACTCCATTTTACAATTCTTAGTGTGTTCTGGTAGCTCATATATCTTTTTACATGGAGAAAACTTTTTACTCTCCTAATTCTAGCTATTTTAAACACTGAAGTACTTAGTTTCAGATCCCCACAGAGTTTAAGAAGACTTTGTATCCTGGGAGATAAATTGTCTGCCTTAGGTTTAGGAGGCTGTGAGTGGAAACCTTAGAGAGTTCTCTGTATTAAATGTTCTGTATGTCTGTTTTCCTTTTATAGAATATGAATGGCTATACTTGCACCATGTAATTATCTTTATTGTTTATAAACAGGCTGTATCTGACTTGATTTTTTTTTCTCTCTCTTTTTTTTTTTTTTTTTTTTTTTTTTTTTTT
>JANVCC010000012.1:3566048-3746558 GCA_025345505.1 Todiramphus chloris collaris | reverse complement strand
TTTTTTTTTTTTTTTTTTTTTTTTTTTTTTTTTTTTTTGTCTGGCAAAGAAACAAAACCTAGTATGCATTTTGTTGGAGCTTCATAATACTTGAATAAAATGCTTAATTAACCTCTTTTGGAACATCAGTAATACATTTCCATTAAATTCATGAAGCTGTGTGTGCACCAACTGCTGGCTAATTGACAAGGAAATTTTTGTTTCTACCTCCCAAAACACTTTGTGTAACCTGGTGGATGATACTAGACACAGATGTCAGTGCTAGTCCTGTTAGTGGCATCTACATTTAAAAAAAAAAAAAAATTTTTTTTTTCTTTTTCATTTGCATTTATTCATCACAGGAAGTTAAAATATCTCCTTTACTGTTTTGGGAAGGGCGGTTTGTGCAAGACAATGGTTGACAATGGTTAACAATTTGAAGCACTTCTACTCTTATGAGACTGAAGGTTTCTTCTGCATTAAACCCCTTAATGGATATCTTTGCTGTGCCATTATTGTCAGCACACTACCAGAAGCACTTAGAAGAGCTTACTTACGTGTTACCTCCCCTGACACATGCTCAAACCACCACCTTGAATGTGCTCCCCCCAACCTTGTCTCTTGTGCTTTCCAGAGGTAAGAGACACCATGGGTGGTTGTGTAAGGAGACAAGAGAAAAATGACATCTTTTTTCTATGCTAAGAGAGGAAGAATTTACCAGAGAGGCATTTTGAAAGAAAAATGCATGCTTGTTTAGAAATTATGAGTGATTAGGGAAGGCAAAGATTAAACATATAAAGAGGGGAACAGATTCTGTGAAGAAGCTCTGTATGCAGGATGAACTGTTTTAGCTGGGTACAGAGAAACTAGAAAAAGGAGTGGTTGACACGGGATGGTTAAAGACAGGTTTCATAAAGTGGTGACCAGTTTTCAACTGAAAGCCAAGATTTTCCATGTGGGCCTTTTTGTGGAACTTATTGCTGCACAGCTTCCTCTCCAAGAGGAAGTCATCAACTCATAAAATGTAAATCTTAGTGATTAACTCTACTTGTGAAATGAGTGGGGAAGTGGGTAGAGCAGCAAAGAGCAAAAAATCAGTGCACAGACTTGTGAAAAATGGTTAGGATGGGGATAGAAATGGTAAGAAACTGAAATACAAGTGATACCAAAAATAAAGAATCCTGTCTCAACTTTTTCAGTTTCCCCCTCATCCCTGATTCTCTGACCTGTGCTACTCTGCTCTGGGAAGATCTTCCCTTACCTCTTGGGTAAGATTTAAAACTGAGAGCCTGAGCTTTCTTCACTTTAAGAAAATGTCTTAAAATGTGTTATGGATAATTTCCAAAATATTTAACATTTCCACTGTCATTTTTATTGGCTTCAGGATTGCTCTCTGGCCAGCATTCACAGAAGCAGATGGAGACAGAACACTTCTGTGCATCCTTTGACCTCTTCATGAGAGAGAGGATGTGTGGCTAAGAATTAAGGCTACCCATATCAGGGTGCAAGGGCACCATCTGATTTCTGGCAAATTTGCAGTTATGCCCAGTATGGGTTTCTCATGTCCCTATGGAACAAAATTTAAAATGGCTGCATGTGAAGATGAATCTTGGCAACACATACCTCAGGGAGGGTCTAAGCATTGGAGAATCTTTTGTGAATTACACAAACTTTAATGTCTCCTATTAAAGATATGATAACAGGCAATTTGTTCTCCGGAGATGCTGCTATCTGTTTATTAACTCTCACATGTATCAACCCCTGTGAAACAAGGATAACCTATTTTATTGATAATATGTTACCAGACCATCATAAAACCAGGCACAAATACTCCAAATTGCAGTGTGACAGCCACTGATGAATCAGCTGACCACTGCTCAGTTGTCATCAACATAACAACATATTCATATTTCTTACAAGTTATTTCAACAGGTGAAAGAGAGAGAAGAAAAAAAAAGAATAAGAGGCTGTTATGCCACCATCTTTTGAGACATTTCATTAAAAGCAATATTGGAGGTACTATGGGTATCTTCCTTCAGTCCCAGAAGGCTCCAGCTTCACTTTCTATGATTCACTCCCCACCGGTGCTCAGAGCATTGTTTTCCTCAGGCTTTCTCCCACGTGAAAGGCATTTGCTTTGTGTTCACCCTTCCCTATGTCTGCAAGCTGCCAGAGGAAATATCCTGATAATACTTGAGAAAGGCTTAGTCTGGGACCAGCTGCAGCTTGCCGGTTGCTGGTTCTGAGTACAAGGCAAAACAGGAGAGGATTATGCAGCTGAATGAGCTGCAGTGATAAGGGAAATTCAGGATGAAAAATGCCTTATTCTTGGAAAACCAAGCAACATCTGAGGCTGCAGACAGACCATCGGTATGAGAATCTCACTGAGCAGAGAGAAACAAATGACAATAACTATATGGAAGCTGTCTGCTGCCCCTAACTACTAATACACTCTTCCATGTCAATTTGGCACCGAAAAGTCTTTAGCTGCAGCACTGTGCATAAATATGTACTGGTACAAAAAAGATACTAGCATGAATGTCTTTGCCTGCAGTCTGAATGGAAGCAACAGAAACAGAGCCCATTTGTGCACTGCAGTGGAAGCTAGTCCAAAAAGCAGTGTGATGTAAGGACTCTCTGCAACTTGATCTTGCTTTTCTTCTTGAAGTAAAATGAACACGCCATCATGGAAGATGGATGAGGTGAGCCTTCCACCAATGATATCCCTCACCCTGCCTGCTTCTTGCTCATAAAGCCTCAGCTGAGTGCTCTGACCACAAAAATGAGCTCTTCAACCATCCACTAAGCATATGCAGGATGGTGTTTCCATGTGCATTTCAACACCTCAGAGTCCGTAGCATATACTTAATATTTGGCTTGAGACACAAAGTGTTGGTACTTTTCCTGTATTGGGATTGACAGCTACATCTATAAAACTGCCCAGGCAACAGAAGCAGTGAAGTGATTTAATCATCTAGGGATACAATCAGCAGGGACAATTTGTGCAGAGGCCTTGACCAATCCTTTGGAAAAAAAATTCAAAAACTAGCGACTTCAGGAAACTGCCTGAATCTTGTCCACCTTGGAAAACCCTGGAGAGATTTCCTAGCTCTCTTTTTTTTTTTTTTTCATTTTGAGCTTTGGTTAGCAATTCTGTTTGGATAGGGTGGCCCAAGAGGCTTCTGAATAAATATGGAAATGTTGCAATAGGATGGGGGGCAATGGTTTTAAACTAGAAAGGGGTAGATTTAGACTGGACATTAGGAAGAAGTTCTTTAGTATGAGGGTGGTGGAACACTGGAACAGGTTGCCCAGGGAGGTGGTGGAGGCCTCATCCCTGGAGATATTCAAGGTCAGGCTTGATGGGTCTCTGAACAACATGACCTAGTTGAGTCTGTCCCTGCTCACTTCAGGGGAGTTGGACTAGATGACCTTTAGAGGTCCCTTCCAACCCAAGGCATTCTATGATTTTATGAAATTTTTTACTTGGCAATATCTTATCATTATCTGTTCAAGATTCTGTTATAGTGTAAATAATCAAGGTGTTTTTTGATGTTCCTGGCTTGCAGAGAGTAACTAACACATGGGAAAACTCATCTAATGAATATCATGCAAAATGAAAAAAACAAAGCTGGCAGAAAATCTATAGAGGTGGAAGTACCAAACCATACAGATTCAGGCAGGTATTTAGGAGCTGGTCATAAGAAAAGTGCAATGCAGGCGGGACATTAAAATTCAGAAAATGGAAAATTGCAATGAACATCACATGAAACATATGCTACTATTATTTTGATGTGAAGCAATATCTGATCTAGATAGTGCACTGGTGTTATTCTTAGGTCTCATCTAAAGCATGTGTTACTGGTATTATAACAGCCTAGTCTACATGGGTCATAGGGTAGTTAAAGCAGACAGCTGATATTTCTGGTCTAAAAGGTACTTGCATTCACTTCATTAGGCCCAAACCCTTGGTAGTTAGCAAACCCTGGATCTGAGGTACTTGATGATACTTTCATTGCTACGATTCTCGAACTATATGGTAGCTATCCAGAAAGTAATCACTGTGTTCCGATAAGGCTTATTTTTTTAGGACCTATCTCTGTTTCTCCACAAAATGCAAGCAATAGAGACACTCTTTACACCCTAGTTTTGTATCACTGGTGAGCACCAAACATTTTTATCATGGAGGTGTTAATGCAAGACACCCAGGGAGGGTCCCAGAGACCACTCCCAAGCTTTGTTACAGAACGTGAGGAGTGACAGCTGATGTCACCTGTAGGGAGTTCAGAAAGGAGACTGAGGGATCCTGTTCTGATAGTCTATATATAAACCAGTGACAAAGGGCTTTGAAGAGTCACAGTTTCCCAAAGTAATGACCTTAGAAGCCATAACCAAAACACAAAATGTAGTATTTGAAAGCAAGTCATCTGTAGCCTGAAATCATCCCCCAAGGATGATTTCCTCATATCCTGTCTCTACTAGGCTTTTGAAATGGAAGTGCTTTGCTTCCTCTAATATGAACCATAACTTTGTACAAGGTTTCAGTTGCTGACTTACTCACATGCAGGTTGTGTGTGATAAACCAGAGCTAAAACAGAAGACCTGCTTTATCTTATTAAGATATAAATTGTATTTATATATTTAGTTATTTATTTACTTATTTTTAAAGACCCTGCTGAATAAGAAGGTATACATTTGTGGTTTCTTCATTCTTTCTGTCTTCCTTACATGACTCTTTTTGAATCCTGCATTTATTTTTCCCAGTACAGTATTCTAGTGCTGCCTGTGTCTTGCCCATACACCTGCCTGTGGCACTCAAGGCACTGTTGATTGTGCCATTTGTGGTTGATCACTCAAGATATTCCTGTGTCCAACAACAGTTTTATAAGGTGATCGCTGTCTTTCCATGGTTTATGTTCCTTGTCCATTGGCTTCTGCTCAAAAGTCTTCTGGCTTCATTGCTGCCAAAATAGAATAGTTTCAGCTTTTGGTTACTATCTCTTCCCATTCTCTATTTCAAGTAGATTGGTTTTTGAAGGATTTCTTAAACAAAACTTACTGTTTTTACTCAAATAAGCATAATACATAATCCATCAAATGCCAGACATAGACTGTGTGAGTCTGACTCCCACAAACTGACATTTTTCTATGGCCTTTTCCTTTGAAAAGAAGCACAGCCACACTGTATGGCTACATGTAATTATTTGAAAGATGCAATTTCTCAGTATTTCCTATGCTGCATGGAAGCTTTCACTCATCCCACCTGCCTTGTGATTTAAAAGCACAGTATAAGAAAATTTTAAGTTTCTGATTTTGATGTGAAAACTCTACGAGTCATGAAATGACAAGTTTTGTTAGGATATGTTTTCAGACATGTACAATATAGGCTGCAAGCATAAAACAAGGAAAGTCACAGGGAAGGCAAAACATATTTCAAAGTATCATATCACATAAAAAAGAAATCAGGAAGCAAACTATGAAATGAAAAGTAGGCAGAGAGTATGTAGCACAAGGAGCATATGTAGACTGTGAAACACATTGCCAGAAAAACACATTTGAGACTGGCTATAAAGCCTTGCTCCCTGGCTGGGTGCATGCCTTAGCTACCTTCTCATTATGTACTGGGACAAGACCAAGCTGTGTGCAGACCTCCCTTCTTTTTGGATACAAAACTTCTGTTTTAGGGCATAAGCTTATGCATTAGCTGTTAGAATAAAAGGAATTATACTGTCAGAGTCTTCTTATATTTTCCTCAAAAGCACTGCATGTCTGCTATTGCCAAAGACTGCATTCTGCATGTAGTGAGTCACTGGTCTAACCCGGAGGAGACATTCCTTTGTACCAAACGCGTTGTATTTATGTATAATTTCATAATTATTCCTCTTGCTCCCTCCGCAGATCCTGCCTTTGTTTTGACTGTGTCTGTTAAGGTATGCAAACAGCCAGGCTTATCCTCACTTGTGACTATTCTCACCAGATAACACTGTGAGGAATTTCAGGATAGTACAGATAACAAAAGGAGAGTAATATATATGCAGATGTATAACCAGTTCAAGAATCCTTTAAAATGAAATTCCAATCTTTAATTGTGTCTTATGTGGTCTAAGTTAGGCTTCTGTCTGTCACAGAAAGTAGATGGCATCTGAAAAGTCCTCTGTTACCTTCTGTAAACTTTTCAGGACCACAGGCTCAAATCACCGGGGATGCTTGTCAAGTCTCAGCAGACTGCTTATGTTCTGGTTTAAAATTTTATTCTGTGCTGTTTGCTCACTACAAACAAGAAGAACAACCTTATGACAATGTTTCTTTTCAGTATTTTATTTAGTAATTTCCTCTAAAGTATTGAACTCACCCCCAAATGTTGATATTGGCATTTCAGGTGACCGTTTGCTGTAAAACTATTTTGAATCTTTTTGTTCATATCGTGGTATGTAAATATATGATGCTGTGCCAACACTGAATTAGGGCTTAGGTCATTAAGAGGCAAATGCCCATGTGTTTGATTAACCCTCTTTAAATTTTTGTTTATTAGCTTAGTTGTCCTTCTGGAACCTGCTATTATGTCAGAGCATGCAGTGTACATTTGTGTTGAAGGTGAGTGTAGGGCAAATGGTTTACTTGAGGATTCAAAACTAAGCTGTGGTCAGAGCTCAAGAGCATTGCTTGCAGGTGGAGAAATGAAATAAGGAAAACAAAGGAGGGCCAATAGAAAAAAAAGACATGACCATAATAAAGGCACAGATATATAACAAAAGAGAATTTGATAAAGAAATTTTTTAAAATATTTTTTAAAAGACTACTGTAGTTTTGATGAATAATACAAGTAGATTATTCAAGGGATTTGATATTTTAATTGTAATTAGGTTGGTAGAAGCAGATTTGGATATATTACTGAATATTTGAGTTTAACACTTTCTTGAATATTTAATGGTATTTGCCCAAAGTCATTGTTTATCCTTGACATTATAGGTGTGTATGAAATTTGAAAAAAAAAAACAAAAAAACCAAACAGGAGAGGACAAGCTCCATGCCCTGAAGAATTTATGGTCTCTGGGTCTTCAGAGTACAGAGAACACATCACAAAACTAGATAGCTTTCCAGTACTATTATCTATCACATCATGGTCCTATCTTTAAATAGATTTTTTCATAAGATAGGACATGAATTAGAGTACCAAGACATACTGTTGTGGTTTTATTTAAAGAAAACAAACAAAAAATAAAAACCAAAAGAAAACAAAACAAACAAACAAAAAAAAAACCCACAACAAAACCAAACCCACAAAAGCTACAGAATTACCACCTACAGCTGCCAAAATCCACTGGCAAAATAAGGTTAATCCCTGAGTTCAGAGTGACAGGTTGAATTCCAGGAAAAACAAGCCCTCCTGTGTTCTTTGGCAAAAAAAAGCCTGCAATGATGTTCCGAATAAACATTCCCAGCAATGCTAAGTGCACGTTCCCTGCCCATGCTAAGTCAGTGAGGCTGCAAGGCAGGCATGTACAGGTTCAGCTGAGCATGGAAAATGGACACTGTTATGGTGATGGCTCAGTGTCTGAAAAAAAGATTTTTTTCCATTTAAAAGTTAACCTTTTCATATTGATTTCAGCAGATCTAAGGAATAAATCAGAGGAGTTTAGTGGAGGGGAATGAATGACTTTTGAATATATTCTCTTGCTAAGTCTCAGACAAAACACCTTGTTGCCTTACACCATCACTTACCTCCACGCAGAGAGTACACAGGGAGTGTAAAACATTCACAGACAGTAACAACAGATTTTTATATTTGTTTTGCACCTTTTTAAAATACCTCTATGAAGCCAAGATAACAAGGAACAAGGTTCAAACTCCACAGGCTGAATTTGTCCACTGATTCCACATTAACTTATCTTTGAAAAAATAGCCAGGGACCTTACAGAAGGCAGATGACATTTCTGAAAATGCACACACCTCTGTTTTATCTCAGGAAGAAAGAAATTACTGACAATTACTACATCTGAAGAAAGGGGAGTTTGCAGTTTATATGCAAAAGTGTGTGGCATTCGGTATAAAATTTTATTTCTCAATGCTCTAAAGCAAAATGGTACAAAGCATTTTGCATATCTGAAAGTTTCACCTCATGTTATCTCACAGATTCTGTAGAATTCAGTCTACTCATGCATGTAGTAATGCTTAGCTACTTGACAGAGTGATATGTATGCTGGGAATATTTGATGACGTTGACGTTTGTCAATGTCAGTGGATCAGAGAAGCTGCCTGGCCCCTGCTGCCTGATGTGCCCAAAGACCATCGGGCACAGAAGGTACAGGAAATGGGGTGGCTCAGGGAGTTAGTTTGATGATTTTCAAGCTGTCTTTTGCATGCGTTAAAACAGCCTGGGAACTGTTTTAAACAACTCCAGTTGGGAATAAGCCAAACATAGTAGTATTCTGGCCAAGTCCCGGCACTCTCCTTTCTCCAGGGCCAGACAGGATTGATGGTATATTAGCAGGGTTCACTGACTGCGTGCCAGCAAGGGATGTTATAATGCCAAGAGAAATCTCAGCTGGTGAGATCTGAAGAGCTTCCAGGCTTTAAGGTACTGCTATATGAAGTTTATCTGAAAAACAAGTCCTGAAAGTGTGAGGTTCTGGGTATCATGGTAAAAATGGGAAAAAAAGACAGCAAAAGCAAAAGAGAGCAAAGGGGAAGCACTTGAAAAGTTCAGTAATAATAACCATTGCCACTTGGAAAAAAGGTATTTTCTGAATAAACTAGGAGAGCTTGTGAAGAGCTATGAGTGGTACTGGCTTGGAAAGAAGACCAGTATGGCCATCCAACAACCATTGAAGTGACAGAAGAAAACACAGTAGCAGAGCTAAGCCTACCCAGGTTCTTCAGGTTCCTCCTAGTTTGTTCTATAGTTGTTCTCCCCTGTTATGTTTAAAACTAGCTCCTTTCCCTGCTCTAGCTCAACCTTATACCAGGACATGTCAAGCCAGAAAAGCTAATTCTTTTAAGATCTGAAGATTTAACAATATTTTGGCAGAATGCAGAAATCTATGTCCTGTCACAATGGTCAAGTGCCATGCTCAAGCTGTCTTGAATTTGGCAGTATGCTCACTCCTACAGGTCTTAGTTCCTTACTAGTCTCTATTCCCTTTTTATTAAAGAAATGTGACCTTGCTCCCAAACCAATAAATATCTGACTAGTGTCCATTCCAAAGATGTTGATCATCAGCCTATTTGTGTTAGGATTGTATTTTGCTTGAATAATTATAAAAAGCAAGGGGAAAGGCTATTTTGTATATGTAGCAATTATATCTCATATCTATCTTCATCTTGATAAGTAAATAAACCATTTCAGTCCCTTATTATAAAATAAGGTCTCTGTTCTATGGCTATCTGTCTTGCTTTTCTTTGCATTTGTGTCTATCTTTAGGAAATTCTTAGATTTCAGCAACTAATACTAATATTAGCTACCTCTGCAGGTACTTCTGTACCCATAGGCTACTAGTATCTGAGCACTTTTAGCCATAGAGTAGTTGGCTGTCATGTAATGTTACAGTTTTTAATTTAAAATAATGTGTGCAGAATCTGAGATCTCAAAAACACAAACATAGACTGCAATCATTCATATGTTGATGGGTGAATCCTATTCTGTCACATTCTGAGTCAAATTTCAAACCTGATAGAACATCACATTTTTTACACGTGTTGAGGCTTAGCATGTGTCTGGCAATCCACTGAAGTTCTGGCTAAGCTGCCAGACAGCTAAAAGTATCTGCTTTTACTATGTAGAGATCAACCATACAATTTGTGCACACAAGTGCACAAGAAGCAAGTGTGGTGCTTCTTGGAGGCTTCCCACTTACTATGCAGGTTTTAGCAAAGTTTGCCACATCTAAGGAGTGCAGAAGGAATTTTTTACTTTATGTACCATTCAGTAGCACAAGTACTATGAAACCGAATCATCCTTGAAGCATCAAATGTACCAAACATTCCCATCTGAACTGAGAAGTCATTCCTGAAGTTTAAATTTGTCAAAATAGTTCATTTCCTAGATGTTTTTGCCACCTCAATTAGTTCTTATGGTTTTCTTCAGTTTCTTTATTATTGCTTTGGCAGATTTCATTACTTAAACTTTTTCCTGTAGTTTAGTACATCTCTTTTCACCGCCATCATCATCACCACCATGGTTATTATTACTGTTTCTATTATTGTTTCAAAAAGCTCTTTCTTACCTTTTGCCAACCTTTGATTAATTTGCTACAGGGACATTGCACCTACATGAGATGGTGCTCCAAATCTTCCTGGCAATGCCAGTATTGAACAGAGGGTGGATGTTTTAATAATGTGCAGCATGAAAAAGTAAGGATTTTGAATCACATTGGCAAGTTACATCATCTGAAGGGCTCTTCAAGGAACAGATTTTTAAGGGCTGTGCTAATTAGCATTGGCAGTTGGCGTTAGAGGTAAATCATTCCATTTAATTCTGGATGAGAGCTGTCCTTTAAGAGTACCTTCTGGTGAAGATTATTATTACCATTGGTATTCTTTCATATTATTTTTATCATTAAAACACCTTTTTTTCTAACACCAGGCAACATTTCAAATAGATGTCCATTGTTTTCCCTCATTTTCTTTTAATTATCGCTTTCTTTCTCCTTGTACCCAATGGGAGTTAAACTGGGGTCTGGTTCAGCCCTGGAGGATTTAGTAGCTTTGTGATATTTTACTGAATCATTTCTGGAAGCTTGGTACAAATTGAAACCTGTGTCTCTAGGGAAAGAGATCTCTGAGAGGTCATCATGCTCCTTGGGTAATGCAGAAAGCCAAACCTCAGCTTTATGACAGAGGATTGTTCTCACATTTTTGAGGTTTCATTTTTAAGTTGTGTGCTCCAGTCTTTCACTTTCTTTGTGTATTGCTTGTTACTGAGAATGACTGACTTCTAATCTAGCAGACAGATCTTGCATTGGGCTGTGTGGCTATGGTGGGTTTACCCTGGATGGGCACCAGGTGCCCACCAAGCCCTTCTATGGCTCCCCCCAACCTCCGTCAGCATGGCATGCAGGGATAGAATAAGACGAAAAGAGCCATGGGTTATGATAGATAAAGATGTTATTCTCTACTTCCCATCTGCAGGCGATGTCAGGCTGAGCCCAGGAAGCAGGGCTCCAGAACATGTAGCAGCCGCTTGGAGGACAAAGCCGAATGCCCCCAAATCCTCCTCCTGCCCTCTTCCTTTCTAGTTAAGCTGACATCATATGGTATGGAATATCCCAGTGGTCAGCTCAGGTCAGCTGTATCCTCTCCCCCATCTTGCCCCCCCAGCCTCTGGTGCTGCGTGAGCACTGGCAGTCATAACACGGGTGTGTTATCAATACCCTCCAGCTCCCAGTGCTGCAGCATGAGGGCTGGATGGGGAAAAGCAACTCTGACAGGCCCACTACAGTGGCTAACTGATGTTGTACATTTTATTAGACGTGTCCCTTATATTTTTGCACATACATAAGCCCTGAAGGAATCCTCATCCTTTGTAAGATGTCCTCCTGCAAACATGTCACTGAATGTTTCATTAGTATCTTCCACAAATATGTTCAATCATGTTTTAAAACTCCTAGACATAAAGAACTGGCTTCCTCTTACGATTACTCAGTCTCTCAAACTTCCACTCTGAGTCAAAGAAGATATAAATTCCCTGTACTGATGTTTTGCAGTTCTCCAGTATTTTAAACTTGTGCAGGAATACATATGGTTTTCTCTTTACATTCAATTGGCAGAGGCTCCTAATGGAACTGGTCAGGAATTCTTAGTAATTAGATAGGTAACATGCACTTTCTCCATTGACTTGATCCATACCTGAACAAGAAATTTAATAATAATGCTACTGTGGGACTTAGTGGCACATCAGTAACATACCCTTTCAAAACATGAATGCTCTGTGGATTGTTTAGAGTCTTTTAATAAATACTAGTCCTATGTTTTTCATCATTTTTAGTCCTTAATCAGAACTGTTCTTAAATGTAGATAGCTTTCACCATCTCCATGGAAAAGATGAACCATTGGCAGTAAAATAGCTACATGCTCTGTCTTCCTAGAAATGCTGGTTGAAGGAGACCTCTGGAGGTCATTGGCTGAATTTCCCACCCAGACTGGGACTATCACCAGCACTGTATCAAGTCATCCTTGAATTTAAGCAAGTTAGAATATCTCCAAGGACTAGGATTCCATATCCACCCCAGGTAACTACTGTTTTTCCCCCATCCCTTTCAAAAAGCTGTAGGCTGCTGCTGAATCTCTCTTTTTTCCTCCTCTCTGTCAGACTAAATAAGTCAAATTTTCTCAAACTCTCCTCCTAAGTTGCTTGCCTTGGCCAGTAATAATCTTGGTAGCTCTCTCTGCAGCATCCCCTCCAGTTTATCTCCTTGAGTTAGGCAGGTCCAAAACTGGACCATTATTCTAGATATGTCCTTAGTGTGACTAAGTAGAAAGTATATACAATTTATTTCAATTTGCTTTCCTTATAGAGACCATTATGCAGTTTTACTATATTCCTGATGCAAATATACTGCTCAGCCCGGTGTCCACAAAAAGCCCCAGGCCTTTTTCAGCATCTTCCATTCGCAGCAGTTGAATTCTGCCTGCTGTTATCATGCCTCAGCTCAACCATTTGATGGCTGCATTTTTGGTCTTGTGATGTACAATCTGATAAGTTTTGCTTTCATGAAGGATGTTGCTTCCCTTAGCCTTCTCCTGAAATGTTTGTGCATTGCTTTGATTCTTCTGGTAGTCTCTGTTCCCTTGTAGACACTCCTTCATCTGCTCCTGCATAGCATTAAACAAATCTCTTAGTCTCCACATTCGAGGATCTTCATGACCTATCACCCACCCACCGTCTCTTATTTACCATCTAGAAATGTCCACCCTCAGCAGTTATGTGCCATACTTACAAAAAGAGCACTTTGTGCTTTCCATCTGGTGTTTTTCATGAGCGAGAAGAGCTTCTTGCAAACCTCTGTGAAATTGTATAACGCATATTCTTATGTTATTTCATTTTATATGCCCCCATCTATAAAGATATAAATATATTTAATATAAGCAAAAATCTCAGATCAACTGCACAAATATTTCATAAAATTTCTGTGATGTTTGTTGAGGATCTTAGATTGAAAATATTGTGTAGTTCTGGGTCTCAGTCCTCCATAGTTCCTCAGTCTGTCCATATCTTAGTTTAGCTTCTTGTTCCACCCTGAGATGATAATCATTACAGTTAAAAGTTTATTTTCTTTCCTGTGTATTTTTAGACACTGACTAATACAATTTAACCTGCTACTTGAGCAGGTGTCCAGTCATTATCATCACAATAATGATAATGATAATAATAATAAACCTAAACAAGGCTAATTTTAGCAGACACCTGAGCTCAGCTTTCTGAAAATTAGTCATTCGAAATTCTAAATATCTAGCTTACAGTCTGTCTGGTTTTTCTTTGCCATATGTAATACAGGGATAAAGCACTTTTCTACTTCCCTGGAGAGTAAATCTATTAAATAGTGCTTTTATTTACCACAATGACAAGTTCTTATAACTAAGAATGCAAATGAGATAGCCCCTTCCGTATCACGATGTGTAGGCTAGTTCTTTCTTCTTTAACATTACAAGAGAAACCTGCTTCCAACTGTTTCTTCAGATGGAGTGGTGATGTTAAAATTTATACCTTGCTTAGGGTAGTTAAAAGAACAAAAATCAACACAGAGCATTCCAGGCAGAAAACTGCAGAATTTTAATTTTTTTTTAAATACCTGAAACCAAGCCAAATGCAGCACATGTTGCATTAGGTTTTCCCACTCTTTTAGCTTGTATTCCCCACAGTAACATCCTTTGACAGGGGTGTGTTCCTCTGCTATGCAGTGATGATGGCACGGCCAGGCTGCAGCCCTGCAGCATGTTGGAGGCTGGTTCAGACACAAAGCCATGATAGCAGCTTGCTGTAAGAGAGGCACAGACACAGCTGTGCTGAAAGGCTTAAGTCTACCTCCTACCTTTATTCATTTTTTTTCTCCAGAAAAGCCAGATTCCCCATCATGAGATAGATATAGCACTTTTGAAGCAAGCATGAAGCCTGAAGGGGACAGAAACATGCTAGAAATAGGTACCATTAGCAGTCAAGAAAGATAGAAGAGTGAATACGGATAAATGGTATTTAGTGGAGGTTGTAATATAGGCTTAACTCATTTGAAGTTTTTTTCCAAAGATTTCTTAATATTTTTATATCTAAATTGAGCCTCCAAAGACCTCTGTAAAGTAAATAAGCATTAGACATGGAAATAAAATAAAAAATTTTGTCATGAGGAAAATTTTGATATTTCAGTATTTGTTCTCATCTTGAAATGTGAGCTGAAACAAAAAATTCTCAAGGAACAGCAAGTTCCAAAAAAAATCACAAATTGTAAATGTGTGATTTCCTGACACATTTTTTTCCCTTCTTTCAGAAGCAAAGTCTTGTACAGTGAGAAAATCAGTCTACTCCTCCATCCACCTTTCCATCCTTCTCCTGAAAGCAGTTATGAATCCTTTGGCTAATATAGCAAAAGGTTTCAAATAATTTAATTTCCTACAGGTTTAATTCAGATTTACAGAAAAAAATTAAACTAATGTCCCATTAAGAACATGAACTGCAACATAGACTCAGCATTTTCCTCAGCATCCCCTGATTAATCAGACATTGGTCTTCACTGGCCAGGCAGCTGTTTCTAAAGTGATGGCATTTCACAACATAGACATTAAATTAATTATCACAGGTGGAAGGTGAGACTGTATATTTGCAGAAATTATGGAGTAAGAAAGGTGTTAAGGATTTTTTTGGGCAGTGGATTTAAGAAATAAATCTGTAGAAAATTGTGCTTTGTTTGTTTTGTATCCCATAAGCAGTTTGTTCTGTACTGGCTTTTGCAATCTGCAGAATTGAATTCATATCAAAAGGTAATAGTTTGGCATTGCTGCCGCTGTCTTCAATGTAAGATTAATGTAGCAACTACTTAATGCCTTGCAGTGCTCCTCTGTGCCCAGCACAAGGGAAGACAGTGTCCCGTGTCCTGACATTATTTAGCTTTTCATTTGAGATGCAACCCATCCATCCTACCAGGCCCATAACACTGCAGGTGGACCCAAATTAGATTGTCTGTAGGTAATTACATGATATGCAGTTTGAAGACCCAGGGATTCAAATGGTACTTTTTGCCAGTCCAAGAGACAATTGTGTTGCTTAGTCAAGTAACATCAATTTCTCTTATCATTTTTTTAATTACAAAAGCTGCATTTTTATAAAAAGAAAATAAAAATTCCAGCTGTAAACTCTCCTCTAGCCCTAATCAATAAACTGAAACTACTTGGTAGATGAGTTAACTGAGACTGTAATCATATCCCAATTTCACTTTCATTGATGGAAAGTGAAAGTGACTCCATTAGAATCAATTGAGTTACATCAGCGTAAAGCATCTTTAAAAGATACTGGAATTGGGCCCAAAAAGAGCTTACTTGCCACTAACCTCGAAGCAGATGATAGATCAGAAGTGCAATTGATGAACCTAGCCTCACAAGCTATTACTTTAACCTCTGATCCACAACAAAACTCTCCAGATCTATTTCCTTTATTATAATTATCTAAGCATCTACCTCTTATGTAAGTGAGATAATTCCTTGTCAATCACACTGTTTAAAGTCCTCTTCTATTTTCTTGTTATAGATACCTGTTTCAAGATTTTTTTCTTAAACCATCAACAATGGGCACAAATGTTCTGTATTATTCAGCAAGTAACATTTGGGAAAACAGAAGCACAGTGACAGTGCTTTGTACATGCCCAGGAAGTAAGAGATTATATTATGAAGTTTTGGAAAGCTAAAAATGAGCAGTGTAAAGCATAAGAAAGCAGCTGTTTAACATCAGTGACTGTATTGCAGGATTTGCTGTCATGATAGATTAGTTCAGCAGTGATATTTAAAGGTTTCAAAAGGGAAAATTCTTATTTAGAAAGAATAGTGGTTAACTGTTTATGTTTCTAAACTGCCCACTGAGACTATGGACACCCACAAGAGGAGTTGGGGGCAAGAGGGTTCGTGGCTTCTGGGGTGCCACCCCTTTCAGGATAAGTCCTCTCCAGATGGTGTTCATTATGGGCG
Source organism: Todiramphus chloris collaris (assembly GCA_025345505.1). NCBI lineage: Eukaryota > Metazoa > Chordata > Aves > Coraciiformes > Alcedinidae > Todiramphus > Todiramphus chloris. Next base: position 3,730,415 of record JANVCC010000012.1, on the reverse strand, counting down.
GATGGTTTGGAGGCAGCATCAGTGGTGTAAATACAGACCCAGTTTTGGCAGTATCTCTGCACTCATCCTGTGTGCTGCTCTTTCCCAGCAGTTAGGGTACCCCTAAAAAAGGGAAGATCTCCACTCTGATCTCTTCTCTAAAAAGTTGCATTGTCAGCAATGGCTAGTGTGGAACACAAAACATGAGAGCAGCTTGTGTCCAACGTGTCTCTAGTGATGTGCTTGCTCTTTTAAAAAATGCAACTAATGCCAATTAGAACTGCACAGCAATACTGACATGATTAATGCTGCTTTATTTAAAGATTTATTTAAAAATCAAACTATGATTTTTTTTTTTTTTTTTCCTGAAAGTACTGATGCTATAATTTGACTGGCCCAGAACTGGTCCAGAAATAAACCTTCAAAGCTCATTTTTATGAGTGACTGAAAAATTTGAAGTCTACTATGAATAAATTAGCAGTTTCTGGAAGTCATTGTCAGCCCTGGATAAAGCAGAACCTGTGTTAAACATGTTTCAGACAGATAAGGAATTACATAAGGTATCCAGAACTGTAAAACAGAATTCTGCTTTGTTAAAAACTAAATTGTGTGCTCTTCTATGCAGTGTACTCCTGTGTATACTTGTGGTTAAGAAGGTTGTTCAGTGTCTATTGATGTGTTCTTTCTTCCCTGATGTAGAAAACTATATTAACTTATTTAGGACTGCATGAGAGAGCATTAGGACCAGATCCCTAAGTGAAGCATTTTCCTCTCTGAAGGCTGGGTCCAAAGTCTGCTCTCTGCAGCAGCTACACTGTACTTCACAGGAGGCTGTTAAGCTGGCTCCTGATAATCACAAGCAGATACTCTGTCACATAGGCCTCTTCATGCTTCCTAAAAAGGTAATATGCATCCATTAAAAAACATTTGGAGTTTTGGGGAGCTTTAGTATACTACGTTCTACACCAAGTCTGTTATTATTTCTTTTTATCTGGCTTCAAAGTTTATATGCAGTTAAAACAACCTTTGTCCTTTGAAAGCAACCTATTTTTGCCAGTAATTCACTCTGCTACTCTGACCTTATTTGCTGATGGCATAATTTGTCTTGCAACCCTACATAAATACACTACATCAATAACATTTTCTCAAGGCTATTTTCCTGTGGACCGCACAATAGTAAATTGCTTATTTTTCTTTTCAGGAGAGCAACAGACAACATTATAACTTTCCTTGTAAGGTTCTAATGTAAAGCAGGCATGCAGACAATGTTTTTTTTGGTTTTATTACTATTTTTTAAGATGAAGACAAGGTGGTAAACTAGACCCAATGTTAGTGATTTTTTTTTTTAAAAATACAATTGAACATGACCTTTACCATTCTCATTCAGTTTTCACAAAGGAATAATTTCCAAAGTAGTGTGGGAAAGAGCAATTAAAGTTAAATGTTCATTTTCAAAAATAAGACCCAGTTTGCCTTCTAGTTTTTGAATTGCAACTGGAATACTATTCAGGCTCGTCCTCCTGGGGAAAAGCATTGGAAGCCAGCCACTGGTGTGGCAAGAAAGAAGTAGAATAGTATTTTGTGAAACCAGACTGGTCTTTCTAAACGTTTGTGGCTTAAGTTGGTAGTGTTCTCCTTCAAAGCTGCATTTGTTGTTTGCTTTATTGTGGACTCCTACAAAAGGGCTAGATGTTGCACCTTATTTGACAAGGGCAGAAGACATTTGAGTCAGTCCTAGCTGGAAGCACTAATACTTAGGGTCCCTATATAATAAGGAGAACTAGAAGATAGTTTTCTGGGGAAAGTCACCAGCTTCAGTGTCTTCCTAGACTGTTGGAGTCTGTGACAAAAACTGCCTATTGGCTATACCACAAAGCAGTTTCCACATTGATATTCTTGTTTAAAAAGTCCTTGGCTTAGACAGAGTTTCTTCCCAATGTGATCATGGGACATCAGGACCAGGACTGCTCAGCTTTTGCCCTCCCCAAGCTGAAAGCATGTGAGGATCTACCATGCTTTAAGTTTGATCTGTGCTTACGGGCATGCAACAGCTGTAAGATCAAGTCATGCCTGGGATCTACTGCCTGTAGTTGAGAGCCCTTGACCTCCCCGTTATCATACTGTCTTAAGTATCTATAGCTATAAACTGGAGTCTTTAATAAAAGTGTAAAGGATTTTTTTTTCTTTTTGTTCACAGTAAGACGCAATCTTCCAAATCAAGTGTGGAAGTGTCAGCTAACTTTCTCTGTATCAATAAACACTATTCATATATTCTGATGGGGCTAACAGAACACTGATTTTATGACAAGTTCAAATCACAGGAGTGACATGCACTAATCCCCACCTAAAGTGCAGTAGGCAGAATTAAAGTGTGTAGTGTCTTATGAAACAGACATCCAGTCCTGGCTTTATAGTTTTTAATGATGGAAACTTCACTACAGAAGTTAGAAAGTAATTCCAATGCCTCTTCATTTTTTTTTCTTTTTTCTTTTTTTTTTTTTTTTTTTTTTTTCCTAATGGATAGAAGTCATATTGGCTTTCCAATATTGGTTTTGTTTTGCCTCAATATTCTAGGTTGAAAATACTTCTATTGAATTTTTATGGTATACACAATACTTAGAGACACTATTAAGTGACCCTGTGGTATTCACCCTGAAAAGATGGAGTAAAAAGTACCTCCTGTCCTCCCAGACACCACACTGCTATCCAAGTTTTAGTTACTCCCTCTGCTCCCCTCTCAATTCTTTCCAGATTTTTCGCATCTGTCTTAATGTACTGATACCAGAAATGAACAAATTATACCATTAATACTTTCATTATTGTCAAACCCAGATATATTGTAATCTTACAACTCCTACTCACAGTACCATACTTCTATCTATTGTTCCTTTTGACTGCAGTGTCAGCTGGGATCTCCTTATTAGTTGATTATCCACCATGGACCTAAGAACTTTTTAGAGTCACTATTTCTTAGGTCAGCAAATCCATGCATTTATATACATGACCCTTAGTCATACTGAAATAGGTATTTTTTCACTGAAACCAAACTCTATATAATTTCTCATTAACCACTCTCCCTCCTCTCAGGTCAGATTTTCTCTATGATACTATAGTTTTCCCCATCATTCTTGAAATTTCCAAATTACATAGAGCAAGACAGTCCTCTGATGAACCTAGGGGAAACACAAGTACCCAGATACAATTCCATATTATTAATGAAGTTTTCAAACATAATTTAAGTAGTTTTAAATACAATGTGTATATTAAAGGTCATGGGGTTTTTATTGTTTTCAGATTTTTTGTGATTTGAATTTATGAAATAGTATCTCTCATGATGCCATTTCAAATGTCTCGTAGAAGTCCAATGTATTACATTTAACAATATCTCTCTATCAATCAAACTCATCAAAACTAACATCTAAGTATGATGACAAAATCTATTTTCCATAATATATATCAATTAAATGTTTGTTTGGGATTGTGGGTTTTTTTAAAATGTATTTATTAGTTCAATTTTGTATCTGCCATTAGATTACTTTTTCTAACTTTAACGCAGTATAGTTTTTTTTCTGATTTGGTTTTTCTTTTTTTTTTATAACAAAGGGCTGTAATTAGAAGATATGTTCCATTACAAGTGATATTTTGCTTCCTTTTTACTTAATTTCTAAGCTAATGTCTTAATTATATAAAACTAGTATTTTTTTTTAATAAACCTTACAATAATTGTAAATACACCTAACCTAGGTATTCTACTGGACCTGTCAGAAAAGTTATTTTCTTTTGCTTGTTCATTGCTTTGTCTTGTAAAAAAATACTTTAAAATCTAATTGCACAAATTAGCTCTGAAAAATGGGCCCTAAAATGAAAATAAAATATTGAAACCACTAAAAAACAAAACAAAACAAAATAAAACACAAATTCTATAAGACTTTAATATATAATGTTTATATCTAGGAAAATGTTTGTACCTATGAAAACAGATTTTCTACAAGAAAACAGTGATTAAAGCAAATTACTTTCAGAAATGTAAATACCTAAGTATTTTGTCCATATTCATCCCCCCATTAACTAAATCGAAATATTGCTAATGCTAAAGGAATACCAAAAAAAAAAAACCAAACCAAAAAAAACCCCAAAAAAACCCCAAAAACCAAAAAACATTTATTATTGACTTGATCACATTTTTTATAATTCTGATACTTCTATATAATTTCACCTTGAAAAAAAAACAACTTTCTAGAACATCTAGTCATGTTAGCATCTTGACATTTTATGTTATTATGAATTCCCTTTCCAAACACTGAGATGACCTATTCCCTGCAATAAGATCTGTTGCAAAACCAGGAGTTTCTTTTGTTTCCTCAAATAGCGGGTACTCAATTAAACATTCCTGTCCTCCACACAAAAATGCTTTTTGGATTTTAATATTTTTCTTCTGAACCAATCTTTCTTTTCAAAAGCAGTACAGTGAGGGTGGAATTAATTTGACATAACTGTATGCATACCCTCTATAGAAGTCTCCACCTGATATTATTGTTGTGGCTTCCTTTCATAGTTGATGGAGGTGCTTTTAGGGCACAATTTATCTGACTGAGTTCAAATGTCTATTTTAGGAGCGATAAATTACACTTCAGCATGGTTGGTTTTCTCACTGATGGGAAAGTCAGTGTGGGGTTACTGGCTCAAATTCAGCTCTATCCACTGCACATATCTCACATTATTCCAAGACCTTCAACTACATGCAGTGCTATTTTTCTGGATCTCCATAGCTTGGGAATGTCTCTCTGGCATATGGGTGAAAAAGGGGCAAGCTTACCTACCAAAATCGAGTAGGAATTTAATTAACATGGAAAAACAGTATTTCACATTAATTATCTCTAAATGTACCTAGATAATAAACATATTCTTTGTGTGTTGGGAGACTATAAGGACTCTCATTAAACTTAAAATCCCTTTGTGTTACCCAACTGCTGATAGGGACATATAATGCTATTAAGAATGAACCTTAAGGTGTAAAAGAAGCTGGTTTACACCAAGCCATCTCCCTTTAGTGAATAGAGTCTAGAAAGGTTTCTCACAGCAGTAGAGCATAACAGGTGGATCAAGTGCCTGGAAGTTGAAAGAATACAAATTCAAAGTAGAAATAAAGAATTTATACTTAACATGGAGCTGAATTTCTTATTCTAACAATGTTATGCCCAAATCGGATTAAAAGGTTATACTCCAGTATAATGAGAAGTGACTCAATGAAAATATTGCTAGATTGATTTCTTTGGTGTGCTTATGCAAATTGTAGTAGGTGACTATACAATGGTGTCTTTCGTATGCAAAGTCATATTCTTACATAGGTCACTGATGGAACACCCATAGTGTTCATTAGGAGCAGAATTGCAGTGTTAGTCTCTACCATGTTGTACCTAAATGTCTCATAATATCTTATTTCTCAGCCTCTGTGAGTTTTTCCAGAATGTGGATAGTTTATAGATGGATTTATTTTGTATTTTTGAGATAATTTTATATGCTGATACCTGAAGAGGGTACTAGAATGTGAATGCATAGAAATTGCTAATAGCACAGAAATTCAATTGAAGGTAAAAATAACAACTACTGAGCAGTTTACAGTGCTTATTGCATTCAGTAAACTTACAATACTATATAAACCAGAAAAGAATGCATATAATGTGAGCAACTTAAAATTCATCATTAATTTTCTATCCTTTACTGAATGCACAAGTCTCTGAAGTGCACACTTCTCAATAACCTAAGACCTATGTTCAGAATTATAAACCAGTATAGATTTCTGTGATTTTTTTAATATCCATCATTCAGATGAAGAGGGAATTAGTATACATTAGCATACAGCATAGCATGTGTTTGTTTCTGCCTGTCATGTTGATTGGTATTTGTCTTCAATCCCACATGGAGATGTCTTCTCTTTTTGAGCAGAACAGAAATGTTTTCTGTTATATTAAATATCATCAGGTGTCCAGGGCAGAACTGAATAGTCATTTTTATAACTACCTGTGAAAAACAGGTTTTGGAAATGAATTTCTACTTCCTGTATAATTAAAAAAAAAAAAAAAAAAAAGAAAAGAAAAAAAAAACAAAAAGGTCTTTGTCTTCTTTTTCCCTTCCCCCTCCCCCCGCCCCAGTATATATATTTGAAATTCTACCATAAGGGAAATGTCATTATTTTCTGAAGCAAAATAGAATAACAATAAGACCAATACGTTTCTAGTAAAGGCAGCTGGTTTATTTCCGTGTAGGCATAGAAAATGAACTCTCTATTAACGCAGTATTCATAATACCATTTGAAGACACTTTTTCTAAGTTCTTAATTATACCACATATCACAATCCTTCCTTACCAGGGAAGATGGATTGTGGGGGTGACCATTTGAACAGACTTTCTCCAAGTTGTTCATTGCTTACTTATGTTGCAAGCTTTCCTACCGATGAAAATAAATAGTTTCTTTTTTTTACTTTGGTTTTCAAAGTAGTGGGGGGTGTCCTTGAAATGCAGGCTTAACTCCTCTCTTTTTTTATGGATTATTGTTCCACATGGGAGCAATTTAAACAAGTCCTGACTGGACTGTAATCCAAAAAGAATTAAACCATGACTGCTACCCTGACTTGTGTAGCATTAGGAAAAAAACAATAATACCAAATCCAAAATAGCCAACTTGCTTTTTTTTTTTTTTTTTTTGAGTACATTTTTAACAGATTAGTTGCTTTCTGTTCTGACATGGGAAGCCACACAGAAAAGATACTGGTTTTGCATGCTGGGAGAACTGACTCAAGGTCCTCTGGTAGGTTATAGCTGATGGGTAATATCAGAAATGCATGTCATTCTCATTTCTGTCAAAACATCACAGGATTGTAGAAGGGACAGTTGAAATGGACCTGAGGAAGCCATCTCCAAACTCAGAGAGGACCATGGCCAGAACTAGACTGGGGGCAGCCAGGGCATTACTTAACCATCCTACTTCAAACCAGGTTTAAACACAGACAAGTATTTTTGGCTCCAGGATGACCAGAATGCCTTGTTTATTCTGGTTGATTAAATATCAATTAAGAAAAGAATAAATTTAAAAGCACATTTACCAGGTTGTGCTAAGTGTCAAAACATTTCTTTAAAGTAGGAGGGAAAAAAAACCCACAATAAACTACTCAATTTCTAGGTAACAGAAAGGATTGTAGTGGCTGCTTCATCTGATATTTGATTGATTTGGTTTATTAATCTCTGCATTATGCTGGTTACTGAGGAGAATTTAGTTCTTATTCTGCCCTCCATTAGTAATGATTTTTTTTCTGTATAATGGTTTATAAACTTCATTGCTATGTAGGGTTTTTTTTTTTTTAAGTCAGTGTCATCTAACCAGCTATAAAATGATGAGGTGTATTGCATAGATTCTATTCCAATTTTCTATTACTTACTGTGTAATAAGAAACTGAAAAAAGTACCTTTTAAAACATTGAGAATGCTCTCTACAATAACCAACAGTATTTCCATTCAGATCCCACTTGTAAGAGTGCTTTCCCTAAAATCTAAAGTTCAGCTCTTCTGAAATATATCCTTGATTCAATATAACTAATTATAGGAGAACTTGGAAGTGGTTGAAACTGTAATGGGGTGCTAAAGAGTATAATGCAAAACACAGAATATTTCAGAGTTCAAGAGGAATTCCTCATAAAACCTTATGTATATGGAGAATTGACTGTATCCCTTTGGCTTTTCCCCCTAGTCATAAATCTGAGATTGTGCAAATATGATTCCAGTTTTACAATTTTAAAAATATTTTAACAAGGAAAAGTAGGACCAAATTAATTTGCAATGAACGTTGTTTTTGCACAAATGCAAAGATGTTGTGTTATTACAGATGAAAATGCCTTTTTATTACTGATTGGTGACCTGTGAGAATAATTTATGGTGTTTTTTTTGAAAATCCTTATATATCTGGTGCAGAGCAGGCCATGTGGATGTTTCCAGACGTTCCAGTTTTCTTGGTGCCTGACTAAGGGAGAAATACTAGCTGTGCAGTACAAGTCAACTGTGGAAAAACAGAGTCTAAGAACATTTTAAGAATCCCAGCTGAGGCAAAAGTGGCTATTGTGGGACTCGTGAAAGGCACTATGGTTAAGTTTATTGACACAATTAACACCTTACTTCTAACACAATTCAGTGAGCCACAGATACAACTTGTGCAAAAAAACATGCTCTTTCAGTAATTTGCAAATCCCACAAGATTATCATTCTGCCAGCCATGGCTGCTCTGTTAAACAACCTTCCAAGTAAACAGCTGCAGGAATCCTGAAAGATATACTATGATGCTGTGTATTAATTTACCAGGTTCCATAATAAGCTTTAAATAAACAATGTTATCAAGCTAATTAGCATTCAGGGGAAAATGATGGTTTTTTGAATTTCAAAAGTTATGAAACTGATTAAAATTCTCTCTAAGAAAAATAAGGACATTCAAACAATAGTGGATCTTATACTAGGAGGTACAGCCCAGTGGTCTAGAAAGCAGAAATACAGTGTCAACTGTTTGGCCTAAGATTTCTGCAATAGTATTTTCAAAAGCCAAAACGGGCTCATTTTTTTCTAAAGCTGTTTGGAAGTCAGAGCTATATAGAGAGCCTTGGTGGGATTTTTTTAAGGCACTCTGAGCTACTAAATTGATGGTCATCACTGATTTAAAACAGTGCAGTTGTTTCTGAAAATTCTGTCAATCTCAGAGATGCGTAGTCTGCGGTTCAGATGCCCTGAAACCATCAGCCTCCACTTGTTCTTCCTTCACAGAATTGCAACTGAGATGTAGATATCTCTGTCAGAACATCTTGGGCTTCTGATCCTCCTTTGTTAGCTAGCTATAATAGCACTGTTTTCTTCTCCAGTCTTACCAAGGTAAGTATTTCAATGAGTTTTGAGGCCCTAAGGTATTACAGAAGCTGTGTAAACACCTAGATTAGATAAAAAATTTAATAGTGTAAACAGTAAACTTGTTTATAAAATATATTGTCATCTCTAAATACTCTACAAAAACATTTGTTTGAGAAATCACAGAATCACAGGGTGGTAGGAGTTGGAAGGGACCTCTGGAGATAACTTATTGCCCACCAGGACTCCAAGATCCTTCTCCATAGAGCTGCTTTCCAGCAGGTCAACCTCTAAGTAGTACCAGTGCATGTGGCTATTCCTCCCCAGGTGCAGGCTTCTATACTCATCCTCATCAAATTTCATGAGGTTCCCCATATTAGCCTGACCATTAATTTTTATCCATAAGCCTTCAACACTTTCTTCATCACCCCCTAGGTAGAGCTTGATACATTCCAGTTGCTCTCTCACATAAAGAACAACTCCACAACCTTGCTTTTCTGGTCTGTCTTTCCTAAAATGTACATAATGTCCATGACAACTTTCCAGCCATGCAAGCTATCCTACCATGTCTCTGTAATCAGAGATCATGGCCCTGTGACTGCACTTAGATCTCTACTTACAAAATACAAAATAATTCATTACACCTTTTATAGCCTCATAGAATTTAAGGATTTCAACTTTTCTACTAAACTAAAAAAAGCCAAACCAAAACAAAAAACATTATATTCATTTTCTGCAGTAATATATAAACATTACAAATTCAGAAAGTAGCTGTTTCTTGTTTTAGGCAGTTAGTGGCTATGCCTGCTAGGAAAGGATTCACCACTTAAAGTGGGTAGTGGGCATGGGGAGAAATCAGCACAGGAGGAGGAGTGAAGAGAAGCTAGAGCTCCCTGGGAGAGGTACTCTCACTTAAGAGCTAAAAGCTGTGGAATTACTTTCTTGCACTGAGTAGCGGTGTAATAGTACTAAGAAACTGTAAGTGTGGTGTAGTCTTTCTTGGATTTCTAACATGCCATATTTGGTCTCTTAGTGTCATCTGTGGGCAGACAGCACTACTTCAATGTTCCTCATCCTGTACTTTTGTGAATCTTCTGGGATCTTTGCACTCCTGGTAAAGCCCCAGTGAAAGGCAATTAAAAAGCAAGCCTATTGGCACTAAAATTTACTATAAGGTGACCCATGTCCTGGATGGAAAAATGAGCAAAGTGCTGAAAACTGAATGATGTTGAACATAATATCTCTGGAGAGAGGGGAGTCATCAATAACATTCTCATTTATTGTCTGACTTAAACACTCTCTTGTCTCTAGGCACCCTTTAGTTGCATTATGACATGGATCACATTCCTGCTAGGCTCTTACTTATTTGTATTAATGATGGCTTAGGATGCTCCGCTTGGTCAGGCTTTCAAAATGGTCTTGCAAAGGGAGCTTAACAAGTTTTATCCTAGCTCTGCACTGACAGGCTGGGCAAAGTATGGATTGAGAGCAGTCCTGAGGAGTTAGACTTGGGGGTGCTGGTTGATTAAAAGCTCAACATGAGCTAACAATGTGTGAACGCAGTCCAGAAAGCCAACAGTATCCCGGACTACATCAAAAGAAGTGTGGTCAGCAGGTTGAGGGATGTGATTCTGCCCCTCTACTCTGCTCTTGTGAGAACCCACCTGGAGTATTTCATCCAGCTCTGGAGCCCCCAAAACAAGAAGGACATGGACCTGATGGAGTGGGACCAGAGAAGTGCTACAAAGATGATCAGAGTCCTGGAATACCTCTTCTATAAGGCCAGGCTGAGACAGTTGGGGCTGTTCAGCCTGGAGAAGAGAAGGCTCGAGGAAGACAATATTGCAGCCTACCAGTATCTGAAGGAGGCCTACAAGAAAGCTGTGGAGGGACAATTTACAAATGCCTGTAGTGACAGGACAAACGATAATGGTTTGCAAAAGGAAGAGGGTAGAATTAGATTTGAAATAAGAAGGAAAATCTTCACTCTGAAGGTGGTGAGACACTGGAACAGGTTGCCCAGGGAAGCTGTGGATGTTCCATCACTGGACGTGTTGAAATCCAGGTTCGATGGACCCTTGAGCAATCTGGTCTAGTGGGAGGTGTCCCTGCCCATGGCAAGGGAGTTGGAACTAGATTATATTTAAGATCCCTTCCAACCCAAACCATTTTATGATTCTATGATTCCCCTACTAATCCACATTTGTGTGGGTGTTTTATGTCTCTCTAAGCTGTCTTTAATAGGCAGTCATTTTCATAACTAATAGGATTTCCAGCTTTACTTCAGAGGTGCCCTGTTCAATTCCTAGTTGTAACTTGTTTGATGACTGCTGCACTGATTCATCTGTCCTTCCCTTCACATCCCTGTTGCTGTTGTATGCAAATGACATAGTAATAAAGAATTTTCATGTACTGCAATCCCTAGAGACTATATTTCAGGAAAAAGGTCTGCATTAACAAGACTACATCATAGATTAAATATAATTGCCATTACACACACAAAATTGAAATTATTTATTATTTATACTTCACAAATCATTAAACTGATTCTTGTGCATGTACCTTCCCAAAAGTGACTAGAACCCTTCTCATCCTACCTTGCTTCCTAAATCAATCAATACTCAGTAAAGAGAACTAGGATTGCTGCTTCTTTCTGCCTTCCTGAGGTTCTGAATATTTTTTTGCTGTTGCCCACAGTCAACTAAATCAATTTCTTCCTGATTCCTACAGGAAATAAAATCTGGTGGAACAACTTCTCAGATTATATAATTTCTGTGAAATTACCCAGGGGACACATTCCTTGAGGTGTCTGAATGACACTGTCTGAGGCACTCAACATGGTCCACACTGCTGATGCACACTCAGGTCTAGCACCCTGTCAAGCATCAGTGATGCCCAGAGAGATGAAAATAAGCCCATCATAATTTAGCTGTGCTATTGCCAAGACTCCCTGACTATCAGCCTGCAAACAAAGAGTTCAGCCTGCGAGCAAAGAGTGCAGGAATTGTTTTTCATGCAGCAATAATTCCCAAAGATTTTGTGCAAAGGCCCAGATTCTTCTTTGTCTTGAAATTTGTCATCCTTCAAAGCAATCTGTACCACTTAAGTGTAAATATTTGCAAAACCAGTCATCTTCCATTTAAAGTCCATGATATGGACATCAGTCATACAGCAGTTAGAGGTTCTATGCAAAAAAAAAATATTAATAATCTGCTTTTAGTGAGTCTGGACATCAAAGAAAGAGACACAGCTATGATCAGGAATATATATGGTGGAAACCAGTTTCTGAGCAGGCTCCATAAGGATCAACTGCCATTACCTCTGTTGAAATGGATCCATAATTTATGCTGTTACTTTTAGGATTGCATTCTTCCAGAAAAGCTGTATCATGGAATTTAAAAGCGGGCTATTTGTAAAGCAGTAATAGTGGATCAATCTGGGACTACATTTCAGCATTTCAAAAACATACACACTGGCAGTGTCTAAATGGCACAGAACAATGCAGAGCTGGTAATAGACCAGATGCTGCTACTTCTTACCCCTCAGCTATGCTTCTTTAAATTTTATTAGAACATAATAAGCTCAGCTAAAAATATGCTTTAATAAGTCTGCATTAGTTAACAGCCTGGTAGGAATTCTAATTATTATTGAGTTTATCATGGAGTACTACAATATGCCCTTTCTTTAAATTTCTAGAGACCACTTAAGATGCAGATTGCTAGCTGTATAAATATTTGTGAATATTTTAGATGCATAATTCATTTGTTTCCCCAAAAAAGCTTTGTAGGTTGTTGGTTTTTGTTGGTTTGTTTTTTGTTTTGTTTTGGTTTGGTTTTTTTTAATACTGTTCAAATGCTGTTATTTTATTGAAAGCTATGCTACTTAGCCAGTTAAGGCTGTTATTATTTCAGTGGGTAGATGAAGATTTGAGAATTTGAATTTTGAAACATAGCTCTGATAATGCTTTTAAAAAGTATTCTAGGATATTCACTTAAGTATTGTGACTTTTTTTCTTTTTCTTTTTTTTTTTATTTTTAAATCCATCTTGTAAAATATAACACAGAGATTTATAATTGACTAAACAGTGAGAAAATATCAATGATTACTCATCCCAGTTTTCTCTTCATAAGACACAGTGGTACTCCTGCTATTTTCACTTTTTCTTATGCAGATGCTGTAAAGAATTCCATGAGATATTATTGATCAGGATTAGATCAGATTCAGAAAAATACAAATTTGCTTCTGGCTGACAAGATGAGACAATATTTCCATCAGTAGTTCAGCATGTTCCATGGAAAATGTGTGGTCATTAGCTACTATATTTGCCTTATAAACAATATTTCAATTAACTAAAAAGATTACCATAACTGAAAATCTCTTTTGGTGTCTTTTTCCTTTAATGCCTGTAGAGTTTCCCTTTCTCTTTCAGCCTGGATTTATCATTCTGTACTCAGTTTATAAAGATTAATTCAAAATACCATACATAAATTGATTCTAATTTTATTCAAGCCCTACCACACCTTTGATTAGTGTTGCTACCTTATTCTTCTAACCTTTATATTAGCTGATGAGTTGCAGTCTTCAGTGTGGTCAGTTACTGTGCCCATGCCAGCATCATCTGGCTTTCTAGTGGGGTCCTCTGTGGGTTACCTTTCTCTCTTCTACCAGGAGAGAAGAAAGAAAAGGACAACACAAAAAAAAAACAAAAAAAAAAAACCAAACCCCACTCAAACTAACTAGGATTTCATCGTCTATATTGCATTTCAATATTCTGCTCTGATACAGATGTTACTTGTCAGATATCTGAGTCTTTAAAATAGAAATAATACTAGTCTAGCTCTGACTTCTTAGTTTATTTGCTATATTATCATATGTTCACTCTCTACTCACTGACCCCAGTAGTCCTTTCCGGCACAAAAAATATTTTTTCCTTTTTTTAGATTTTGTCTGCAAAAATATCAAACAATGACCTTTTACGAAAATAGATTTTTGCATATATGTCCTCAGCAAAAAGAAAGCTTTGTAAAAAAACTAAATGAAACAGACAAACAAACAAAAAACTAAACAAAAAAAATGAATAGAATTCTTATTTATTAGCCCTTTAACATGCTAGCTTTCTAATCCTAGCTGTTTTCCCACTCCTGTGATTTTCTCATCTTTTGAGTGAAGATTCATTCATTCTTTCCATCTCTTTCTCTCTGTATTAGCAAAGTTCTCTTTCTCCACTCCCATCCTATCAACTTCCTTCTGTTATCAATATCTGATGTCTTGTTCCTTTTATGATAAATTGGAAAATTCACCAAAGACAAAAATGGAATGTGACATGAGGGAGTCTGAATTATAAAAGGGAGGGGAGGAAAAAATAATGTCACCAAATATTCCTCTAATGAAACTTGCTACTTCCTAGTGAAAGGAATTGAAGGAACTTCCTATTAAAAATTATTTCCTCTATGAATGTACATATGAACTACTATTTAGGGTAAAATGCTTCTCTGAATGTCACTTTTTATACTCAAAATTTCAATTGCAATGTGTTCCTCTTCCTTACGATGATTTGACAACATTTACAAGTTTTTTCTCTTTCTCTTCATGTTGTAATTCCCCCCTAACCAAAGTACTCATTCACTTGATTGATCTTCAGTCATCTTCACCACATGGCTGAGCTATTTCTTTTTTCTTTCCAACTTTTTTGTTTGTTTGTTTCTAATCACCTAGAAGGCCCTATTTTACATGACTTCTTTTCTACCATGTTTTCTTCTGGAGAATATCATTAAATAAAAATGTCCCTCCCACTGGCTCAGAAATGACAGACTCAGACTTATGCCTATTTGTCCAAATAAAATCCCACCCTGTCTCTTCAGACGGTCTTGTAACAGTCACCTCACTTTCAGCCTTTCAGAACTTAAAAGAGGGCTTATAAGAAAGATGGAAACAGTCTTTTAATCAGGGTCTGTTATGATAGGACAACAGGTGATGATTTTAACCTGAAAGAAGGGAGATTTAGACTAGACAAGGAGGAAATATTTTACGGTGAGAATGGTGAGACACTGGACCATGTTGCCAAGAGAGGTGGTTGATGCCCCATCCCTGGAAACATTTAAGTTTGGGTTCGACAGGGCTCTGAGACACCTGGCCTAGTTGTAAATGTCCCTGCTCACCGATGAGGGGTTGGGATAGATGACCTTGAAAGATGTCTTCTAACCTAAACCATTCTATGATTCTGTGATTCTAAGATCAACATGACAAGAGCAGGGTTCTCCATGTTTCCTCGAAAGCTGTCTTGATACCTCCTTTCTTGACTGATGGAGGTAATTTAAAGTAACTTTGTGTACTTCTCATCACAAACTACATTACATATGATCATTAACAACACCCCAGAAAGGGGACTAAACTTCTCAAAATATGCCAGCTCAATAATTTAATGCATCAGAATATTCACAGTAGGCATCTGAAACAAATAAAAATATTGGTCTGGAGTAGCTAAACACAGTTTGACCCAAATGATAAAATAACACTAGAAAAAAGGAGAGGTGGAAGGGCAAACAACAGCTCTATTTTTTTTTGTACCTCTGAATGTTTTTAATTGATTTGAGTTTCACTGAAACAAGACAATATTTTTTGCCCTAAATAATTTCACGTGTGTTTATGCTAAAATACCGTGTGCTGATTTATTACTATTTGGACATAATCACCTAGTTATAAAGGCAGATGGAAGTTTACAACTTGGGAAATGAGTCTTCCTTACATAGTTCTCAAAGAATAGAAATTCTACATACATATTTTGCACTGAGTACTCAATTCCCTTTCCTTCTATCAGAACCTGGACATAAAATCAGCAGAGATGTTATGGGATACTTTCTTGCCTCTTGGCATTTTCCAGGAATAACAATGTAAAGTTTGAGTTGACCTTGCTTTAATACATTACAAAAGTATGTAGTTCTCAAAGAAATACGAGTGAGTTAATAGTCTCCTGTTAAATTGCAGCCTATATAATATTGTGTCCTCACACAAAATAGCATAGTATTTCGTGTAACCTGTAGGAAAAAAAAGAATTTATAAAAAATAACATACTATTTTGTGTAACCTGTAGAAAAAAATTAATTTATAAAAACATAAATTAACATTTTACATATGTACATATACATGTAAACATATAAAATTCATAGGAACAGGCTCTAATCTGCCATCTGCCTTCAAAAATGTTCCACTGAACAATTTGAGCCTTGTTTTTCTAACCCATGAGCAGTTTCAGAGGGGAACAAGACAACAGGGCTTCATGCTTCTGTTCTAAATAGATACCTTTTTGGGGTTTTTTTTTTCTCCGATATAGCACTGGGCTGAGTATGTGTCATGGTTTAACCCCAGCTGGCAACTAAGGACCACACAGACGCTTGCTCACCCTCCCCAAAGTGGGAGTAGAGAATCAGAAAAGTAAAAAAGAAAAAGAAACTGATGAGATGGGATAAAGACAGTTTAATAGGTAAAGCAAAAGCCACATGCACAAGCAAAGCAAAACAAGAAACTTTGCATTGGCAGGCAGGTGTTCAGTCATCCCCAGGAAACCTGGGCTCCATCATGTGTAACAGTTACTTGTAAAGGCAGATGCCATCACAATGAACAGTCCCCCCCTTCCTACTTCTTCCCCCAGCTTTATATGATGATTATGACATCATATGGTCTGGAATATCCCTTTGGTCATTTGGGGTCTATTGTCCCACTTTGTCACCTCCCAGCCTACTCACTGGTGGGGTGGGGTGAGAAGCAGAACAGTCTTTGACTCTGTGTAATGACAGCTCAGTAGTAACAAAAACACCACTGAGTTATCAGTGCTGTTTTCAGTACAAACCCAAAACATAGCCCCATACAACTACTATGCAGAAAATTAGCTTTATCCCATCTAAAACAAGGACAGTATGGTAATCCCACTTTCAAAATGCAGCTGGACCCTCTTCACATTGCACCATGCCACATGGACACAGATGTTCAGGTGTCTCCAGTTTCTGGACATCTGCATTGCATTCTTTTGTTTGGTGAGCCTCCCAAGTTGTGGAGCTCACAGTTGTGGTCCAGAGAGAATACTGGGCCTCTAGACACTAGCCCAACAAAAGTAGTTCTAGTTACCAAGCCCATGGTCAGGCATATGTGATTATTTTACTTGAGAGTATCCCAAAAACTCTTTTATACAAACCTGTGAACTTCAGATCTCAAACCAGTAAGACAAATTTGATTTCTTTCAATTGATATAGTTGTTGGAGTGTAAAAGTCCATGTAATATAGGCCACAAAACAAACATATTCTAGCTGGAGATCTGACCAGCCCTAAGGAGCTATCACAAAGCATATGTATTGTAGCTAGTGTTAATTAGGATTCAAAGACTAGGAAACTCAAACTAGTGCATAAGATATTAAGACATAAGCCCTTTTCCTACAGATGCTCTCTGTTAACCACCCTCCCTTCTCAAAGAGGAAGAGAAAGAGAATAAGGGACAGAGCCTTATCAATTAGAAAAGGAAACCAGAACAACTTTAATCAAAATTAAAATAATAAAAAAAATGGAATATATACAAATATATACAAAACCAGTACTGAACCCAACTCTCCCTGATGGCAATTATGTCGCCATCACCACTGATGCTGTGGAGCAGGCACCAGCAAAGTCCCAGACTGGGCCCAGTGGCAGATGGGAATTGGGTTCAGGAGCTGGATTCAGGAACACACAGATCAGGAGCTAAGGCAGAATGGACAGAGTCCTCCATGGATGCCAGACATTGAAGAAGACAGGAAGAAACTGTAAGAGGATCCCAGCCAAGCTGAGCAGCAAAGCCAGATGAAACCCTACTGATCCCTCAGCTTTACACCAAATATGATGTATGTGGGATGGAATACCTTGCTGGTCTGTTTAGGGTCACCCGTCCTGTCCACTGATCCCTACAGGTGTGGCCTTTTACTTTCTGCACCCCCCCAACGTGGTACACAAGATCCAGCAGTGACCTTAATCTGCACACCAGTCCCCAGTATGAACTCTAAACATGGAGTGTTATCACTGCTAGAAGAAGACACTGCCTGGGAAAATAAGCTATTCAGACAGTGCAGTTAGTCAGAATAATTGAGGTGAAAA
This sequence comes from Todiramphus chloris collaris, assembly GCA_025345505.1. Classification (NCBI taxonomy): domain Eukaryota; kingdom Metazoa; phylum Chordata; class Aves; order Coraciiformes; family Alcedinidae; genus Todiramphus; species Todiramphus chloris. The sequence continues at coordinate 3,712,439 of JANVCC010000012.1, read as the reverse complement.
GTAAAATCACTGAACAAAATTAGTTCTGTTCTCACTCAAAACAGGACAACCCTGTCCTTTCTACATGAAATGGATTCTAATAAAATTATAAGTATTGTAGTCTAAGAGAAATTAACATACTGGAGACAAGAACAGAACAGCTAGAGAATAACACTTCCCATCTATGGTAGAAACAAGATCACCACTAAAGTCCAAGCAAAGTCAGATTTATATTCATACATCTTCCTACTAAGCAGAATGAATCTTCAGTTAACAGAGACTATGCTGTGGTTTCACACTCTATTTCTTAGCCAGGAATTATTTCTGTAGGGAAGTGATGTTATTTTTCCTGTAGGTGACAGATGGACCTTACAATTGAGATCTTTTTCATTTCCCCTTATTGCCTGTTATCCCTAATGAAAGACTCTACTATAGAAGTCCAGCCTTAATATATTTTATTTATGTATAGCATATTTTCACATAACACCTTTTGCTTAAGGTGCAGCTGCTGTTAGAAATCAAAACAATTTTGAATAAATAAGGAAAGGAATGGTCTATAGCATGGCATAGATTATGCCATTTTATTTACCAATGCTGTCCTGTCTTAAATGTAGAGTAAACCACTAGTCTCACACTGAATATTGCAGAAGCAGAGATTTATAAGAGATAAGAAACATAGAAAAACTCAAACAAAAAAATAGAATATCATCCACAGAAAAAACATTACCACTGGGCAATAAAATAAAACAAAACAAATAGACATTTGAATGTTCAATGAGATATCAGATTGATCAGATGAAACATCCAGATTAAAACCTCTTCTTGACATAATTAGAATTCTGTTATCAAGTGATAGGAGACAAAAAGAATTGAGCGGCATTTATTGCCAACAAGAATATTCAGAAATAATAGCTAAAGCAAAAGAATAATTTATAAGAAAACAAAATGGCAGGATTTTTTTAGGCTTTAAATCACTAAGACATGATGTCATAGAGTAATTTAATCTGGAAGGGATCTCTGGAGACTGTTTTGTCCAGTCTGCACCTCAAAGCAGGGCCAACATAAATCAGATTTCTTGGAGTCTTTTCCAGTTGGATTTTCAATGTATCAGGGATGGAGATTGCATAACTTCTTCATGCCACCCTCTCCTATGTTTTATTACCTTTCTTATGAATGTTTCTCCTAATATGGAATCAATTTTACATTCTGAGGCTCATCCTTTACCATTTGTTGTTCTGCTCTGTATTTCTATGAAGCGTCTTCTTTCATGCACTTTATACTCTCTGATTAGATAAACAGTAAGTTCTCTGTTCTCCAGATTGAAGAAATTCAATTTTATCAGCCTCTCCTCATATACCATGTGGGTTAAACACCTTCCCATCTTGATGGCCTTTGATTGTCCTAGATACTGTAAATGTCTTTCTGTCTTTCTGAGAGTCCAGAGCTGGACAAGGTTTTCCAGATCAGGTCCCATATGTGCTGAATAGAATGAAAGATTCACTTTCCTTGGCCTTCTGTATGGCATGTGATTGACCTTCTTCAACACAAAGGCACACTGATGACTCACATTCAATTTGTTGTGCACCAGGATTCCCAGGTCCTTTTCTACAAAGTTGTTCTATACACAAACAGATCTCAGTCTGTGTTTTTATGAGACTATTCTGTATCAATTCCAGGGCTGTGCCTTTACTTTTTGCTGAACATCATAAAGTTCCTTCAAATCCATATCTCCATCTCTTTGAGCTCCCCCTGCATGGTAGCCCTAACCTAAAGCTTATTGAGTGCTCCCATCATCAATTTTGTTTCAGCCAAAACCTTCTGAGGTGCTTACTGTCCCACTGCCAATATCATTAACACTGGCCTTAAGCAGAGTTGTCTTTAGGATGATTTCTGAGGAACACGACTAGCAATCAGCAGTTTGTTGAACTTCATGCTATTGATCACAACTCTTTGATCCTGCAATACTCATTCTTGTGAGCTTTATATATTCTTCTGTTTCTTATCTTGCTGGCCAGTTCTACATATGTCTCTGAACACAAGGACATTAACCGGTGATCTAATATGATGATCTCACAAATTCCTCTGTGTAGACTTTGATCTCTAGAATTACATGTTTCTAATCAATAGAAGAAGCAAAACTATTAAAGCAACTAGAATAAAATGCTAGAGCAAATATCATTCAGGTCTCATTGTTTTCTCAAGCTACAGTTAGTGTTTAAATTTGGTTTCTTCTTGCAGAATTCTGTGAAACTTGCTTTCACCATGATGTTTCAATTTGTGAGAGTCTTTTGTTTGTTTGTTTTTAGTTGCATGTTTTTTAAAAATACTACAGGCAGTCTCTGTCACAATTGAATTAATGTGGTTTGCTACTGTGCCCCAGCTCACTATAGTACTGCTGTGCCATTAGCTCTTCACAAATCAAAGATCAGGGTATGAGTTCTGCAAATCAGATTTCAAAAGTGTTTACTGCAGGAAAATTTGAACAGTTAGTGTAGTATATTACATCCTAAGTAATGGTTCATTCACTGTTCTTTTCTTAAAGTAATGATAAAAAGTGAAGGTAAGGGTAACATTTTGATATGCTACAATAAAAATGCAAACATTCTAAAGAAAAAATCATGAGTTTTTTGTTTCATGTAAGAAATGGAAAGTCTCAGGTCATTTTGTCACTCTCTTTAGTAGTATAACAGCAGGATGTAAGATGTAGGCTCAAGTGTTCTAGTACCATGAGGAGTGGGTCTTTATTCCCATACTATCTGCTGCAGAATCATGTGAGGTGGGATTTTTGGTGTCTGGGATTGGGATTTCATCCTTGTGGTTTGTTGGGGTTCTTTTCTGGTTTTGTTTTGTTGTTCCTGCTGTTTTTTAGTTTGACTGGGGTTTTTTGGGTTTTTGTTTGTTTATTCCATGTAAGTAGATTGTTAGCATTTGAAGTTAATTCAGATTTGTTCAGCATCATTGGCATGAATTATTTCCCTTCCATAAAAGTTTTACTTCAATTTCGTTTAGTAATATTTGTTGTTTGTTGTTTTTTATTAGCATGCCTAGGATAGTGGGAGTAGAGAGTATGAGAAGTCTTAGCTGGAGTGTCAAATAAAGGAGATTCTACACTGAGAACAGCTTTTTCAAGATACAGGCCAGATGGTAGCTTTAGGACTTAAAGCTGAGAGAAGGAGCTGGAGCTGTGTCAAGAGAAATAGGTTTTTTTTTTTTAAGAGTACTAGAAAAAAGGAAGCAAGAGAGATTATAAAGTCAAATCAGCACACATAACTATTTGTGCTACCATTCTCATATCTGCATGAATAGATGTATTACTCACACAATAACCTAACAAATCTAAACCAAGGATGAGGAATAAAGTGAACATGCTGAATATTTGGATACCACTATATAAATATAATTCACTCTTTTTCTCTGTGAGATGTTGTCAAAATATGACATCATAACACAACTTTTGAAATTTCCATCAGGTTTGAAGGAGGAATTGAAGCTGTTATATATCCAAACCTGGGATGGAATAGGATTAAATAAGAACTACATCTATATCTAAACAACAAGACAGCATGACACATTGAAAGGCAAGTTACTTTCCACCTCTGGACCTCAAAACCTTGTATATTGTTAGGATTGCACCAGTCTAACTGCACTGATCTGAAACTTGCACTGTCCCACCTCCACTCTGAAAACAAGGCAGGGGCTGGTGCAAGTTTGGCTTCATATTTCAGAGCCGTCTTAAAATATACTGAAGGATAATAAAATGCCAAAATGAAAATACCTTCTTGATTGTGGCACTTTACCTTTTTTACAAACCTGACATTTTCAACCCCACCCATAGAATTTAGACAGAATTGACCAGAATTAAGTTTTTTTGACCAGATGTACAACATTAGCCATGGAGTTATAGCTTATAATCTTCAGCAAGAGCTAACGGAAGTCAAACTGTGACTGTTGTAAGTTAGCTGTCATTGTGCTACACCATCACAAAGAGAATAGATTGATTCTTTCATTTTTTATGGAAAGTGTCTCAAAACACATTTATAGATATATATGAAATATATATAAAAGAATGGTCCAAGCCAGACTGATCCAAATCAGGTGTATAGCACCCTTGCACAGGAAGCAAGGGTTAGCTTTAAGTGAACACCATTCAAAGCTGGAATATGTTGTTGCTGCCATGAATTGATCTCAAAACTAGTGACAACTATTTTTCATTCTTAAAACAAGTTCTTGCTGGAGGAGACATTCCAGAATAACAAGTTTTACAACAATTTATGGATGAGACAGAGATGGAGGAGTCTATAGGGCTTACTGAAGCTAACTGTAGCTCTTAGCTAATTGCTTAACACTGAGATTCTGCCCGAGTTCATGAGAGAAAAGAACCACAAAGTTTTGTATACCTGACCTGCTTTGGATAACAAGAGAGTTAATAAATCTGCAGAGTGAGGGAGTTGGATTCTTTTCATATATAACTGTGTAAATCTTTAGTATTTAGACAATATGTTTTCTATCTATAAAACTAGAAGGGGAAATTCCCTTGTTAACAGGAGATTGAACATTACTAGCTGGAAGGGAGCCACAGAATGGATTTTCAAAACTCTTTGAGAGAGAGCAACTGCTTCCATTCTCAAAAAAACCAAGAACTTGTGCATTTGGGAGCTTTTGGAAAACAATCCGTTAGGCTCAGGAGGCAGAAGGAGAGGAAAAGTTTTACAGCTGAAGAATGTAAAGTCATGCCTCTCTTTTCTGAAATGTATTGCAGACTGAGAAAGTCCCTGTGTACACTGACAAGGTGTGTAAGAATGTATTTCAATGCACATTTCTGTTTTCAGTTTGTGTTATCCCATGTTTCAAGAAATAACTACCATTCATGGATATTTGGCTTATTCGGATAGGTTATGAAAGTCTTTAGAGAACATAATGGTATATTTACTACCTAATAACTCCAAGAAGCAGATAAGGTATATTAAATAGATATAGTAAAAATTCTCAATCAATTTATTTTGTAATGAAATTTAAGAGGTGGTTTCATCATGGTCTACAAGCACTTAAGTGAGGAAAGCTATCTGATGGTAATGGCTTTTTAATTTACTGCAAAGTCATAATGAATTTCAGTGAGCAAAGCTGATGCTAGATAAACCCAAGTAGAAACAAGGTACATATAGTAAGTAAAGATAAATAAGTGTTGGAAAAGCTTTCCTGGGGGGATTCCTCATCACCTGAAGTCTAAAAATTGAGACTGCATATCCTTTAATTAAGTTTGTGGTATTACAAAAAGAAGCTGTAAATTTTATAAAGAAATTAGTGAGTGAAGTTCCTTGTCAGAGATCAGACAGATATTTTAATGGTCTGTCCCAACTTTAAATCTGTGAAGACTGGGCAAATGTTGAATACATTCGTTTACCTTGTTCAGAAGCTCCACAGATTTTTGCACATAATGAGATTGCAGCAAAAGTTTTGTGCAAGATCACCAATGTAGGACAAAGTGTACCAGACTAAAGAGGTGACACATTTCTACCCTTCTGATCTTGCTTTCCAATGTTCATTTCAAGACTATTATCTGGAATGTAAGAACAAAGTCTGTTCCTGTAATGACTGTTCAGAGTGTAAGAGAGATACACAAATTTTCACAATATGTTGGATGAATGGAGAAAATCATCAACATTCGTTTCCCACTCTCACTTGATTCATTGCTGAGTATATCTCTGGACACTGTTGCTATATTTTAGACTGTAATCCCTGACATGTTTTCCTTTTTTCCAATTAAGGAAAAACATGTAACTGGAAAAATATAGATTTGACAGAGCAAGTAATGATTGAGGGGTTTATTACAAAGACAGGATTACTAAATCTGTATTTTATTTTTTTCCTTTATTTCTAATCTATCTAATCTTTAAAAATTAAAAGATTTGTGAGGTTAGTGTTGGAAGTGCTGAATGAATACACAGTCTCAGACTGAAGACTGAATCAATGGAATTAAAAATCAGAAGCTTTCCTTGCTTTTTATTTAGTGTCTGAGTGAAAGTGTAAAAGAGATTATGGGCCTTTTCTTCCTACAAGAATATCTATCAGAGTCCATCCTAAACTTTCTGTCTGAGAATACAGTACAGAATTTTTAAATTACGCTCAATTGATAGGCAAACATTCCACCCACTTTATTTATTTGCTCCTGATTTCTTTCAGAAAAGATAGGGAGTTCATATGCTCACCTGCACATAGAAACAAGCAATTTTCTTTAGGTACATTTTATGTCTTCAGGAACTGATACCTCTAACTCAGTTTTTAGAGATGCTATATAAAATGCCTTTCTTAACAATCAAATGTTAATTAAAGATATTAATTACACTTAATGAATTACAAACATTTTTAAAAAGGTCAGATCTGAATTAGGCTATGTTGAAATGTGTACAACTTCTAATATTTCTCTGTTATTTCTATTTAAGTATTCATCTGAAGAACATCTGATGCATTATTAGAGAGCAATGAGTAATTTTAGTGTTTTTAGCAAGCATCACCATTGACACCTTGTGGGAATGTAAATATGTTGTTTCTCTTTGTCTTTTCAGCTCAATTTTTTTTTCAACAAAGACTTTTTAAGTATAAATGATTTATTTTGATTTAAGGTACACCTTTGACATAGATATGGAAGTTAGATGTAGTTCTCTAAGGATGCCCTGACTGTGTGAAATGCCTTGCCCTCACATTCCTTGCCAAAAGGATGTTTTTCTATAGGTTACAAGTTGTATTTGCCACATTCATAGGTTTATGAAATACTCTAAATTATCTCAGTTGATTCTAAGTGCTTTTATTAAGGCAAATTTGATTCAAGCTCTCCAAGTGGGATTTATTTTCATGCTTTAGTCTCATCCTATATATCGGATGCATGTGCCTAATTGTGAGTATCTACTTGTGCTCTATATGTCTAACCTCCCAACACAGAGGAGATGAGTGGCTCAGTTCAGTTGCCTAAATCCAAACTTACCTAAATGTATACAGGACATTCTTAGAAGGCCTACAGCCTTCTATAACAGCATCTGGAATTCAATAAGAATGCTTGTACATCTCATACTTACCTATGTCTGGGCATCTGAATTCTGCCTCTAATCAACACAGTCATGTAATTCTAAACAACTATTCAGCTCTCCCTACAACAGACATTTAGGGCATAATATAAAGGCCTGAACAAGGGTGTATACTGCCATTCCTAAAGTACTGTAGGTACATTTACATGACATTGGGAGATATGATGGAAGATCGCTAAGAGACATGCTCTTTAGGACCACCAGCTGAAGTCTAGGTGGTTTACTCTAAAGTTTTTAATAGCAGAGGACAGGCAGAATAAGGCAACAGGAATAAGTCTTTACTGGTCAGTCAACTGAACTTTAGATCCTCTGAAGCCAAATGTTGAATTTTTAATTTAAGAAAAATTTCCATAGTATTTACAACATCTAACTCTAAACAGAGTTGCAGTCAAAACCACATTTCCAGGGAACCACTTCGGATGGATAGTATTTCTTTTAGCAATGATATCATAATACAAACTTAACTATCCATCTTCCCAACCCTTCTCTACCTTGTATTCTTGTCCACATAGCAAAATAAGACATCTTCATTAGAACACTGTCTCTAAGTCCTGAGAATTCAGTGCAAAATAATAAATAAATTCCATGAAAATAATATATTAAGATTTCTTCTAGTTATGTTGCTGTAGCGATTGAAATTCCTGGCAAAAGTTATAATTTTAATGCTTAATTATGACTCAAAACTCACTTTCACCTTTTCTTGGACTCCAGTTGACTACATTAGTTTTTACTTCAAGCTGTTGGTGCAAAATTCCATTTTCTCTGTAGGTCAGAGGTACTATTTTAAGAGTGTGGCTTTCTATTCTTTTGTGAATGATTGTCATAGATAATGGAAAATGGCAGCTGGTTTTGTTCTCAGTGGGATGTATCTGTAAGTAATTATTAAGGAAGACTAGAACTTAGTATGGCTGATTGTCTCTTCTTTTCAACCTATAAATAAAAACTGAGAGCAATTAGGGCTAAAGGGCAATCTGGATGTAATTTGTGTGCAATGTCTAACACAGCAGGACTCTAATTCAAATGGTGTTATATGTAATGATATGATATTTCCACAGTTCTGTAATTCCCAGATTTGTGCAAGCCTGAAAAAGCTCAAATACTATAAAAAGTTATTTCTAACCAAAATGGATATCTGGGAATGCTTAAATTGCATGAATCTATTATTTTATGATAGGCGGCACAGGTTCCCACATACAAGGGTTTCCCAAAGTTCTGGCAAACACAATTTTGACACATCTTTATCCCAAGTGAAAATCCATCTGCTTTAAGACTGGCTTAACCAGAAAATACAGTCACCAATAAAAGATCTAAGGGAAAAAATAATGTATTCAGAAATAATTTCTCTTGAATAAAAGTGTAAGACTATTAAGAAAAGTAGAATATAAAGAGGTAGGAAGCACTCCAGCAATAGTGTAAATACCGGAATTATTTATTATAATTAAAAGACATTTAAGATGACATGTCAAAGCACAATAGCCACTAGTTGAACAGGGACTGAGATACCCAATTATGCAATTCCAGTTGAAAACAAATGGTGTCTTATAATGTTCATGACATGACAGATACTTAATTCTGAACTGCAAAATGCCTGACTTTTAAAATTTGAAATACAGCTGTGTCAATTAAATGCAGCAGATAGTATTTACACTTTTTCGTAGTACAAATGGGGGAAAAGAAATCAGCGGCAATAAAAAAGATTGTCTGTATGTAAATGTAAACCAGCTGATAGAAAAATGTTGTACATCATTGTGGTCTGCAATTTGTCTTCAATTTAAAAAGGAGAATGAAAAAACACCAAACAAAAACTTACAGACATACTTGCATGTTTAACGTCTCTGCAATGACAGAGATCATTCTTGTTTCACTCAGCCTTCAGATGACTTGCTATTCTTCATAGCTTGTTTAGCTCATTTTTAAACATATAAAATAAAACATAATTTTTGGAGTTTAGTAGATGTGGATCTGTTATTTTGATTTGGTAATGAAACTGTGCATTTAGATCTTTGTTCAAATCTATCACTTTCTCACCAGAAAGACAAAAGGCTTTCGATAAGTAATTTTGGGTTGTTGAATTTTGTGCTTGTGATTAATCTCTGGAAACACAGAAGGAGGCCAGTAGCTCAGCAAAGCTTCAGATGTTCTGATGTACAGGATAAGGTATATCCCTAATGTCCCACTTTATTCCATAATGCCTGTCACAGACCATCTGATAAAGGCAAATCCTAAAAAGGCCTTAGTGTGTCATTCCTTTGGGTTTGTGCTTGATGGACCCCTTACTCTACAGTGTCAAGGGAAAAGAGAGGAATGACCTATCTTCATTCATTTGAAATCTACCTTATTTTGTTTTTTCTTTATCTTCTTTCTTCTCTTCCATCTAAAGCTGACTATCATTACTTCTTGCCTTACAAAGTCCTTTTTGGCTTGAGCATAGATAATAACTCAGCCTGAATCATTGCACTCAGTCTTCACCATTGAAGGTTGTAATCCTTTTCCCTCCTTTCTTTTTTATCTTCCACATTCCCATCTTCATCAGGCTCTTATAGCCAAAGTGAGATATATCTGTTTTATGCAAGGATTATGACACCTTTACACTTTCCAGACAGCAAAGGAGGGAATTTTTTTTTTTTTTTTTTAATCTGAGAGAACTTCCTCACATTTCTTAATACTTATAATTTGTTCTCTATAATGTTTCACATTTTCTTAGGTAAGGGAATAAGTGTTGTGCCTAAGGTGTAATTGAGGCAGTATCTCAGGGAAGGCAGAACTGAACTCATTAGTCAATTCAAAAAGCTGGATCAATATGTATTTTGAAAGATCACATCCATCTAGTCATTCCATTGAATTCAGTTGTGGGAAAAATCTAAATACTACTCTACATCTTGGTTCAAAGGTCCTGAAGTGGTTTTCTTGGATCTAACTTCAAATACTGATTTGCTCTTCTTGTTCCAGGTTCCTCCAAGCAGGTTCTCTCATTTTGATGAGGTAATCCTGTAGAGGATGTATTGGGATTGGGTGTCATTTTAGTTTTTTAGCCTTTTATTCATGTTGTGCAAAAAATTCTACCTATCTTCAGTTACTCACCAAACTCCTGTGTCTCAGCATCACCAGCTGTACAGTACATGATGTACATGTATGTACATGATGCTGTGTTACATTCTAGGAATAGTGTCCATTAATGCCAATACAATAGAGGAGCTGGAGCCATCACCATAAAAAAAAAAAGAAAAAAATTGAAACCAAACTAAACCACAAAAATCAAAATAATAATAAAAAAAAAAAAGACCAAAAAATGAAACTAAACAACCAACCAAATAAACAACTCCTCAAATTACTAATATTAGGACTCATTTTGATGAGTAGCATGGATATAACGTTAAACATAATGCAAATGCAGAAAGCTCAGTTGCCAGTCTACCTGGTACAGGGTGTTCAGAGAGGGACAACTACAAAATATGACTAACCTGATCTTGTTGTGGCAATAAAGTGTTGTGCAGCTGATGCTCCTGTTGTGGAGTGATTTATGATTTCCTGCAAGCCACTGTTCCAAATTCTTCCTAGAAACTGTATAAGATGTTCTGCTTACCTTTATTAGACTTAAAAAACCTGTCATCTTTAGATCTTATAATGCGTAATGATGGCTACATCTTTTCAGCAATATATATATGGAAAACATATGTGTAAGGTCTCCATACCATACAACCATAACTAATGCAGGAAATGAAGGCTCTTCCCTTCACTGTAAGTTTGAAGCGTTTGTAGTATCAAGGAATCAAAATACTATCTGAAATTTATTTGGACTTATTGTATCCCTGGCCAGATTTCTGTTTTCTTCGTCTCTGCAAACTGACTGCTCTGACAGCTGCAATGCTTCTCCAATTTTGTTCTGGAAAAGGATGAAGAAAAAAAAAATACATATACTTCTCTTCCTAACTACTGACTGGTTGGTGCTGCTCCTTAGATCTGCCAATGGTGATGATCTGAGGCAGGGCTGGTATGCTGTCTCTAATTTATTTTGACCATCTGCTTTTCTTACTTCTAATTGGTGTGTGTTAAGAGAGAGAATATTCTTAAAGAGCATTTAGGCTGAGGATGCTCCTGGACTCACTAAAAGCAGATTGAAATGTAATATTTTTTCTTTGTTGGGCAGATCGGACTGTATCTCAGCAACCGTCACATATTTGGCAAGATTATTCCTTTCACATAAAGTGGTTACACGTGCTAAGGTTGTTATTGGTATGAGGGATGCATTAGTAAAAATGAGAGAAGATCATTTTTAGCAGGTTCTGCACACTTGTAAAATATTTATGCTGTACCCTTCATATACTGCAGTTTCATTGTAAACATTGAGCCTTATGTGTCCTACTAATGCTTAAGATATGAAAAATGTATTCAAATAGAGGTCTTGAATAGGGGTTTGTGCACTCTGATCCCTCACTGTGGAACAGTAGCCTTAAGGTTGGTCTGTTTTCTTCTCTTGTCATCTCAGTGGAGGTCTTGAGAAAGGTGTCTGAAGTCTAATTTGCAGCATTTTTCAGATCCTAGAGCCATGCTTTCATTGAAGGAGAGTTAATTGTATTAGAGCCTGAACTCTGACCTGAGAAGAACTTCCCAACTATGCAAAATTCTGCCTTCTGAACCACTGCCACATGGCAGATTGAAGAAATGGGAGACAGTTGAACATAAGTGAAATAAAAATGGACATCTTAATTTGTATTTGTTTGTCCTCCTTGCTTCTCCTACTCTTTCTGGGTGGGATTCATATGATCTAAGTTACCTACCCGGCAGTGCAGTCTGAACTATCTAAAGAACCTGTGTGAAGAGAGAAGCATGCCCACAGGTGACCTGATTTGCTCTCAGAGGTGCTTCTCTTTCTCTACTAGCTTCAGAGAGGAGCCTAATAAATAGCTTAGACTAAACTTTAAGGAGGTAAAGCAAAGAAAAACAATTTATATTTTTTTTCAAGTAATTTTGAGTTTTCTAGTGAGATTGCAATTGTATTTTCAAGCAGTACCAGAAGAACCTTTGCATTCAAGTAGATGGACAAAATGTAGTTTTTATCCACTTCATATCATGAATAAGTTTTTTTCATAATATAGATTAATCACCCTTTTCTGATGAAGCAAAACCTACCCACCTGTCAGTAATTTATAGTGTTATTTTCAAATGTCATTTCCCCCCAATAGTTATACCAGTTAAAAAGCCTTGTAATAATAGCTACAATCTTCTAGTAGATATGATATGAAATTTTGGTAACATACATTTCTTGCTAATACTGTCCTTGTATTTATTTTTTACAATATTCCTCAAAGAATTATGGTTTCTTTTGTCTTTATCATTTTATAGGACCCTGGTAATAATGTATGGATTTTGTTAAAGAAAGAGTATTGTACAAGCATTGGATGAAATATCTGCCTAGTAAACAGCTTTCCTGGTAAGGAGTTTGTATATTCTTTCTTCTTTTCTGCAACATTTCATGTCAAGCTATGCAAAGGGAAGTTTACATCAGATTCAATAAGATGTTTACTCAACACAAAGGATATTTTAAATATTTACAGTTCCTTTTTCTTTTAACAAATAACTTCAGAATTACTAGATTGCTTCCACATCCCTTGAGAAAAATATTTTCAGTTTCCCTTTTGTGTTGTTGCATATCATGAGGCTTTGTAGACTGATATCTACAGGTGCTCTTTTGTAAGAAATGCACAAGTTCAGTTTTGTAGTCTTGTGCAACAGTTAGAAATCTTGTTGCTGTTTTATTCTTCCTTTTTTTTTTTTTCCTGTGTTTTGGTTTTGTTTGGGATGTTTTGTTTTGTTGGGGTTTTTTTTAAATTTTATTTTCTGTCTGAATTCACTGTAAGTGCTTTTGGTTTTGGTTTGTTGTTGATGCTAAAGAGTATTTGTGGGGCTATAAACATTGGTGCAGTTTTAATTCATAGCTGGTTAATATGTCAGATATTAAAAGTATTTAAATAAAGACTATCAAGAAAATAACACACTATTTGAAGGATCAGTTATAAGGTCACTAGACAGGAACACCTGAACTCTAGTCCTATTACTAACTCTGGTTTATTGTATGACCTTGAGTGAGAAACTTCTGAAGAGGGTGAACAGTGTTTCTGTGAGGGGATGCAGTAATGTATGAATTGAATTACTCTTTACATAATTGGAGAGCTCATTAGGTAGCTGTTAAGAATGACTAAAACCCATTAAGCCTGATAAGACTTATTTCTTAAAAAAAAACTTAGCAAAAATTAAATCATATAAAATATGACTTTAGTTTCTAATACAGTTTCTTTAACTCTTTCATTTCCAATACTGTCCTCACTGCTGATTCCTACTTCCATCAATTGGTTATAAAATTTGCACTGGAAATATTGTTAGTGATTTTACACCTGACAATGAGGCAAAGATTTATGGATTTAAAGTAATGAAACCCAAGACAAAATCACCAGATTTGACTTGCCTGATTGCTGTGTAAGGAGATATATGCTCTAAAGATTGATGAAACACACAAGGCATTTTATAATATGCTAGCCACAGTTGCTGAAACACTTGCCTCTTTGAAACATCACTAGTTAAAAACAAATGTGTCTTCTCTGTTTAGCCTTTATGAGCAAGAGAGAAAATGTCTGTGAAATATGTTTGTGCTGTGCTTTCACATATTACCTGGATATGTACCAGGAGGAAGGGATCAAAATCTTTTCCTGGCAAAAAGGTCACAGGGTTCAAAACCCAGCTGGACAAGTCCCATAACAACTTTATCTACTTAGACTTGCTTTTAAGCAAGGATTTGACTAGACGTTCAGAAGTCCCTTCCAACCTAATATATTCTAAGGGTGTGTGAGTCTGTGTAGTTAAGTGATATGTGTGATGATCAGAAAACTATCAAATAGTGTCCACACACCAAGGTACTTTACTTAATCTTCAAGAGAAATTACATGGTTTAATATCCAACGGATGAAACCTACTGAACTCTAAAGATGCTGAGGGAAGATGAGGAGCCAGAAAAAAGGAAGAGAAAATTCTTTAGTAAGGTTAGGATCCAACTGTGGGAGATAATTAGGTGCCTAATACCATAGGTGTACATATAATTTGCCCTGTGGTTTTCAGATTTTTTTTAAATGCTTTTGTTTTAGAGTTTTCTGCTCTCAGAAGTCTGTGTGATCACTGACTGCTTTGATCACTGGAGGGCACAGATTTTTACATGCTGGGCAAATCTGAAGCTCACTTGGTGAATCATGACTGATTTTACAGAGGGAACTCTCTGTCCAGTCTCACTAGCAGGGGGTTATAAACCACCACAGGTGAATATGAGTGAAGTATACTATGTTTCTGTAAAAGGACAAATGTTATTTTACAATGTGGATAAAAGTTAATACAAGGCAGGTAGCAGCAGAAAGCTTGGACAGGTTGGAAAAACAAAGTGCTGGAATAAACTGCTTGGATATGTTGTTGATATGGTCACTGAAAGGCTTTCAGAATAGGTTGAAGAAAGTTCTGTCAGGTATAACTCATCCTCATTGGGATAAAGGTGTGGATTTAGTCATCTTCTGGGGTCTCTCCCAGCCCTGTTAGTTTTTAACTGGCTGCCCCTGGAGCACTAATTATCAGATACAAAATCGTTATTCTTAAAGGAAACAGATGTGTAGAAAGAAGGCTGGGGGCAAGGGAGGCTGTGGATAGACTCACCTCTACATTATAGTGGGCAATCAATGCAATTGGCACCAGCTAAGATCTGTATTGTCTAAATTGGGAGTAAACAGTACCAACTTATGTTTGGAGGAAGCTGAATCCCTGAGAGGAGATTCTTACTTGCAATCATAAAGTTTTCTCTCTCAATGGTAAATAAAGATTTCAACTCTCAATGTGTTGAAAATACAAAGAAAATATCTGGTTAGCTTGTTTACTTTAAAATAGTGTGGCTTAGATGCCCTATCTGAAATCAACAGCCCTTATATTCCATACACTATCAGACTTGAAGTATCTACTGATTTAGGTTGTAGAATTGATACTTTTAGCAGCAAACCACTGCTGTATGGGATATCTGAAGGCTTTTGAATATACCAGTTTTGTGGTATAGCTGTGATGAACACACACGGCAAGAGTACTGAATGTATGGGCATAATATTGGTTGAGATATGAAAGAAATGAACACTGTGCTAAAAACAAAATTATGATGAACTCAATACATCAATTACAAGAAGTATCAGCTCTGTTTCCAAACACTAGGAATCATAATCTCTTTAGCAAATAATCATGGCTTTGATATGCCTTAATATTAGGTGTATGAATTGACAGATGACACTCTTTGCTGTATATCTCAATTGTATGGAAACATAAGTAGTTATAATAATCCTTTTCTATGCAAGTAGTAGAATCTGAAACCTCTTTGAAAAGGGCTCTTTACAGCTGAGCTCCAGCTTTTCATTTTTGTGCTTTTTATTTGTACTTTACCAGCTTGAATAATGCCAGTTAGAGCTGCTGCTGTACAGTCAACTTTTAATTTTCTGCTTCTCATGCCTTATACTCACAAATTTGTGTGTTGACTGTTGTGCCGGATTGTTTGAATAATAATAATAAAAAAACAAACCAGTTTAAGATTAAAATGAGTGTTCTTGTCTGCAAAATTTCTGGTCTTTAAATACCCTTGATGTTCATCCAGCACAGGTGCCTTACTATGTAATTACTGGAAACAGCTTGAAATAAAATACTGAAATAGGACTGGTAACCTTGAAAATATTATTGTTACATTAGGTAATGGCAGTTGCAAGGTTGCATATGTATCATGTTCTGGTCTTTCACTGATGACTGAAACTGTAGCAGCAGTACTGACAAAGAAAGTAAAAATTCAAATATTCCTTCAGAAAACATTTTCATGAGTTACAAATTATTCTAGAGTGGAGTTAAAAGCAGATTCACTTTGCAGAAACCACAGTCTGCCACACCTGAAAGCCTTTCAGATCTGAATCCATTGATCAAATACTCTTTTTGCATTCCCATTTCTTTATGGGTTAAGCAATAATAAATATTGAACAGAGACTCCAGCTGCAGCTGGAGCATTTCCAATAAATGAAGAGTTAAATACAACCCAGGGCAGAGGCTGGGAGCTCTCAACAATACTTCAATACTACTAGCTGGTTCCTATTTTATAGCAGACCCCAGGTCAAGGGGAATTGATTAATTCTGCTTTTGCTGGAGTGAAAGGTGTAGTTTACCCCTGAAAATGTTTAAAAATGCAGTTTTACTTTAGAAAAGTTATATTCATCGTCATGGCTGTTTTTCTGACATGGCTATACGGTCATTTGTTGCCTGGTTATGAACAGTCTCTTTCTCCAGTCCAGAAACACCTGTAGAAGTCCATTTTACATGAAAATTTGCTTGGAAATTGACTTTACAGCCCCCCTGCAGTACCATTGTAGTTGTTTAGATCAACCTGAGAAGTTTGTTTTGGCTTTGGTATTGCACACACTCATACAGCCAACTGGTGAAGTTTTCTGCTTTTTGTATGTCTACTCTAAGTGCAAGCTGCGCTTCTTTAGTTGGGGTAAGTAGGAAAGACACCAGATACCAGTTAAAGAAATATGGTATTACCATGTGGAACATTTCAGCACGAACCTGAATATAAATTGTGTTTAGGTAGACAAAGAAGGCTGACAGTATCAATGCTGGGTTCAAAACTGAGCTGCAATATGGTTTTGCCTATTCTCCAAAGGAATGTTTCTTGTACCTTCTGGCTTTTACCAGCTTCATGTTTAATCACAAAATCCAGCTCATCAAGGAGTTTTAGTTCAAATTGAAGAAAAATGGACTTTCGTGTATTTCTGTGGAATTTTTTTGTGAAGTGATAGTGAAGCTAACTGTTCTTCGAGAAGTGTTAGTATTAAAAAAACACAGTCTAAGATGATGGGTGTATGGTACAGTTCCAGAATGCTCCTTTTTTGGAAATGTGTGTTTGGATTAGTGTTTGGGTCTCCTTGAAAAGCAGTAGTTCATTCAGCTCAAAGCAATACAATGAGTAAACAAATACCTTCCAACAGAGTCTAGTAAGGTGATCATCTGCGGATTTCCTGGGTGTCTTAAAAATAAAACAGGTCCGTTTTAGCCAGAGTTGCAAGAATATGAAACATTCCTTTGAGGAAAAGTGACATAATCTATCTTTTGGTCATTTTCTGTTGCACATTGATAGGGAAGGAAGAAAAGGTACCAAAGGAGAGGTGACTGTTTCATAGTGGTTGACATACATTTGTATGTTTAGAAGACACTGACTCCTCAGGATTCATGCAATACTGTGTTGATTCAAGCACCACCATTCTGTGGAGCATATTCCATGGTTTATTAATCTGAGTAGAAGATTTTACAAAACACACCCTCCTCCATCTCCTCATCAAGATTCTTTAACCAAAATGAAGTGAAAAAAACCAAACCAAACAAATGAAACAAAAAAAACCCCACTTTATATTAGATCTCATCCACCTGGGAAAAGTATTCTGTATATTCTAAGGAGGTGGACTTAATACAGAAAGACAGAAAAATGTGCAAAATATGACGAAAGTAAAGTGGGATAGCGGTATGCTGTTCTCCCGTGTTATTCTTGAAATCTGAAGATATTAGCTGAGATTTTAGGCTAGTTCATAAGCAAGGATGGCTCAATCTCACAAGACATCTGTTTCTGAAATTAAAAAAGCCAACAACTGCAGGATTCCACACCGGTAGCTACCTTTGCTTAATAGAGATACGTGATTCAAAGAGATGTGTGACCTAAAATCTACTAGGGAGCATAAAGCAATTAATAGCTGGAATCTTTTATAGAACCTTTTATCCAAGGATCTCAAAACACTGTACTGACTTTAATTAGGCCTTACTCCATACAATATCCACCTGGAATAGAGAAATATTCTATTTTTCTTCTGTATATAGAGGAACTTAAGACACAGAGGTTAAATGACTTGACAATGATCTTGCAAAAGCAAATAGTAATGATAGGTATAAATCCCAAACCTTCTGCTTCCCAGTCCCATCTTCTATCCACTAGCCAAGTTTCTTCCTCTACATTAAACTCAAGGCTTTTTCTTATCTCTCCTGTAATATGTGTGATTTTGATTACAGGATCAAAATACATGCAATTAGAAAGAGTTTCATCCTCTCCAGGAAAAAAAAAAAAAAAAAAAAAATTTAAACAAATCAGTAACAGACCACTTTCTGCTCTCAGGTAGAGGAGAAAATGTTCCTATTTACCATGGAGAGAACTATGAAAGATATAGAACAGACTCCAGAGGTAAACATGCTGACTTCTCAGATGTCATAAAATCATAGAATCAGAGAATGGTTTGTGTTGGAATGGATATTAAAGACCATCTAGTTCCAATCCCCCTGCCATATCCAGCGACATGTCCCACTAGACCAGGTTGCTCAAAGAAGGATCCAACCTGGTCTTGAACACTATGAGGGAGGGGGCATCCACAGCTTAACTGGGCAACCTGTTCCAGTGCCTCACCACTCTCACAATAAAGAATTTATTTCTAATATCTAATCTAAATCTACTCATTCTCAGTTTAAAACCATTACCCCTTGTCGTAGTGCTACAGACCTTACTAAAAGTTCGGCTATCTTGAATCCCTCTTTAAGTACTGGAAAGCTGTTGTAAGGTGTCCCCAGATCCTGCTCTTCTGAATGCTGAACAATACCAACTCTTTCAACCTGTCTTCATAGAAGAGGTTCTCCAGCCCCTGATCATCTTTTGTGACCCTCCTTTGGACTTGCTTCAAGCAGTCTATGTCCTTATGTCATGAGGCCCAGATCTGAATGCATTACTCCAAGTGGTGTCTCATGAGAGTGGAGTAGAGGGGGAGAATCACCTCCACTGACATGTTGGCCATGCTTCTTTTGATGCAGCCCAGTTGGTTTTTTGGACTGCAAGTCGACATTGCCACTTCATGTTGAATTCTCATCAACGAATAGTTGATAATGAATAAGGGTTTGTGATTCTACCTACCAGAAATAATAGTTTTGGGTGAGTTTTTTGTAGATAGTATAAAATGCAACAAATTATTCTTTCAGTATGCTCAGGAATTCAGCCTCACAAAAAACCACAAAAAAACCAACCAAAGACTGTTCAAGTCTCCTGGGGAAAGGCCATAGGGAATCATCTCAGTATGGTACAGCCCCTGAAGCTGGGAACTGCTGCATAAGTCACAGGCATCTACCTACTCAGGCAGGCTCTTAAATACTAGTGTCCTTGGCAAGAAGCAGAGAAAAGAAAGAAGGTCAATATGATTAAATTAGCAGATAATGGAGATAATTCTGTTGCTGTGTCTCTAACAGCAACTTGACTGAGGATATTGGATCAGATAATATGATTTGTTTCTTGTAGTTTAAGGTAAATTTTGACAATAGTAGGAAAAAAAGAAATAAGCAAAATAACTAGGTTAACACCGGTAGCCAGGATAAAAACTGTGTTACTTCCATGTCTCATAAACGTAATTTCAAAGAGTCAGAAGTTTTTATTTCTGTAATTTGTTCTTCACCAGATGCTGACAATGATTATTAACACAGAATCACAGAATCACTATGGTTGGAAAAGACCTTTAAGGTCAACAAGTTCAACTGTTATCTAAATCTACTAGGGCCGCTACTACACGATATCCTTGGTCACCACATCGAGACAGCTTTTAAATACACCCAGGGATAGCAATTCAACTGCTTCCCTGGTCAGCATGTTCCAGTCTTTGATAACCCTTTTGGTATAGACGTTTTTCCTAATATCAAACCTAAATGTTCCCTGGTGCAACTTCATGCCATTTTCTCTTGTCCTATCAGTTATGACTTGTGAGAAGAGATCAACACCAACCTCATTACAACCTTCTTTTAGTTGATTGTAGAGAACAATAAGGTCTCCCCTCAGCCTCCTTTTCTTTAGACAAAACAGCCCCAGCTCCTCATAAGACTTATTTGCAAGACTCTTCACCAGCTTTGTTGCCCTTCTCTATACCCACTCCAACAACTCAATGTCTTTCTTGTACTACAGTGCCCAAAACTGAACACAGTATTCAAGGTGTGGCCTCACCAGTGCCAAATAAAGAGGACAATCACTTCTCTAGTTCTGCTGGATGCACTATTCCTGACACAGGCCACCTGAGCACACTGCTGGCTATGTTCAGTCATCTGTAGATGGACACCCCCAGGTCCCTTTCTGTCAATTTTCCAGACACTCCTCCTGACCCAGGTTCTTGAAGGATTCCTATTTCACAAAGAACAGTGCTCACACAAACAGCTAATAAGCAAAAGCAATTTTATTCAAGCATGCACACACACAGCTAACAAGCAAAAGCAATTTTTACTCAAGCAAACCCAACTAGTTACCTAACATCCCCACATACATACTGACCCCAAGGTGGTAGGCAGACCACTGAGCAGGAGGAGGGTACGTAGCATGGTGCTTGGGGAGAGGAGTCGGTAAGTCCTAATGCCTTCCGCAGGGCATCCCTTGGATCAAGGTGTGCATAAGGTTAACCTTCTAAGAATATTCATCTCCCTGCTGCAGTGCACTACTTATAGCTCTCCTGGCGGGCATGTGGAAACTGCTCTGGCATCAGTGCATGCATGGCCAATGTGTGCATGGAGGCCGAACAGTATTTTCCCACCCACAGTGGCTAACTGCAGTTATTCCCCCTGTTGCGCATGTGTGGGGTTCTTGGTGCACCTCTGGTGGTTGTTATTTCATCAATCTTCAGATCCCTCATCCTGTCTTAGTGATGTCCTTGCATTACTTTGTTCCTGATATCGTTCACCAGGCAATAAGGAGCTGGCTAAGACTGGCTGACTGCCTCATTACCCCGTGCACCTGAACATTCCAGACGTGGGAGCAAGTGCTCTCCAGTGCAGTGCAAGAACAGATAGTGCTGTGCCAGAGGGCTTCAACAATGCATCAACATGTTCCATTCCGAATACACCTCCCCAAGCCTGTAGTGTTTTCTGGGGTTGTAAACCAGATGCAGGACTAAGTACTTGACCTTGTTGAAGCCCATATGATTGGCTTCAGCTCAATAATCAGCCTGTCCAGGTCCATCTGAAGAGCCTTCCTACTCTCAAGCAGATCAACATTCCCACCTATCTTGGTGTGATCTGCACACTTACTGAGGGTGCTCTCAATCTCCTCGTAAAGGTCATTGATAACGATATTAAATGAGAGTAGCCCCAGCACTGAGCCCTGGGGAATACCATTTGTGACTGAATTTAACTCCATTCACTACGAACCTCTCGGCCCAGCCACCCAGACAGTGTTTGATCCAGGAAAGCGTATGCCAGTCTAGGCCTAGGGGAGCCACTTTTTTCATGAGGATTCTGTGGGGAACAGTATCAAAGGCTTTACTGAAGTCCATCATCCACCAGTCACATCCCTTTGTCATAGAAGGAGTATATATATTAAGCAGGATCTGTCCTTCATGAACCTGTGCTGATTGGGCCTGATTACCTGCTTGCCCTGTAAATGGTATGTTATGACACTCAAGATGATCTGTTCCATGACCTTACCTGACACTGAGGTTAAACTGAAAGGTCTGTAGTTCCTCAGATTGTCCTTCCTGCCCTTCTTGTAGATGTGTATCACATTTGCTAATCTCCAGTCCATTGAGACCTCCCTGGTTAACCAGGACTGCTGGTAAATCATGAAGAGTACTTGGTAAGCACATCTGCCAACTCCTTCAGCACTCTTCAGTGTAACCCATCGGGGCCTATAGACTTGTCTAGGTGGTACAGCAGGTCACTAACCATTTCTCTTGGATTCTGGAGGTCTCCTTCTGTTCCCTATCCCTGTCTTCCAGCGTGAGGGGATGGTTACCCAGTATACAACTAGTCCTTCTAATAAAGACTGAGGCAATGAAGGCATTAAGTACCTCAGCCCTTTCCTCATCCTTACTATGTTTCACTGTGCATCCAATAAATGATGAGGTCCTCCTTCTGTTGTTAATGTACTTATGGAAGCATTTTTTATTGTCTTTTACAGAAATAGCTAGATTGAGTTCTATTTGGGCTTTAGACCTTCTAATTTCCCCCCTGAATAGCTTCACTGCATCTTTGTAGTCCTCCTGAGTGGCTCACTCCCTTTTCCAAAGCCCATAAACTCTCCTTTTGTTCCTGAGTTCCATCCAAAGCTCTCCAATGATCCCAGTTCCTCCTGCTTGTTGCCCAAGACGAGCGCATTGGTATAGATGCACTTGAGCTGGACTGATGATCTTGCCACCTTCTTGGAGGGAGAAGCCCTAGTTCCCACCAGCCAGTTCTCAGATGCCTCAATATTTACCAGCCTATTAACTCTTGTGTCTTTGCTGCTGCATGGATCATCATAACCCATCTCCACTGAGACAGTAAACTGTAAGACCTCACTCTCCCACAGGTACTGACATGCCTCTCCCAGGCTCCTTTCTAGCAAGCCCAGTTTTATCTTTGTTCCCCTTTGAGTCTGGTTTAAAGACTTGTCAATGAGCCCCACTATCTCTTGCTCACAGATCCTTTTCCCCCTTTGAGACAGGCATTCCCCAGCTGTTGCCAGTAGGCCTGGTGTCATGTAAAGTGGCCTAAACAAGAGAAGAGAGATGAGAGAGAACTCGTTTCAGATCTTATACAATAAAACCAGGTGGTTCATGAAAGTCTGATTCATTTGTGTTGCTAAAGACATTTCTATGCTTAGCTTTATGACAATACCTGGAAGCATGCATCCATTGTTTTTCTTCCAGTACCCGACTTTCCTTAATGTCACCATAATAACCCATACTGGATACTAGAGCTGGCCAACCAGTGCAAGTATTTTTTCCATTTTTTAGCACCAGAAGAACTTAAGAAGTTCTGTGTTGAGGTATCATGGGAACAAATATTCAGTCAAATAATGAGTTGGGAGAAAGTACAGAAGTACTTGCGTTGATTGAAGTATTAACCACCCAAGTGATCCTGAGCATTGTGCATAGTCAGAGTGTAACAATGAGATTTTAGGCCTCTGGGGAAGCTGCTTAAGGGATCAGAAGCACAAGTGGTGTTCTCCTCTATCCCTCCAGTGGCAGGGTGAATGAGGGAATTATCAGGAAGAGTAACCAGGTTAATTCATAGCTCTGGGACTGGTGTTATCAGCAGGGCTTTGGGTTGATATATAAGATATCTGGCCTGCTGGCAACAAATGGGATTCATCTTTCACAGAGGGGAAAAAGGATTCTGGGGCAGGAGTTAGCAGGGCTCCTTGATAGAGATTTAAACTAGTTTTGAAGGGGGAAGGGGGTATAACTGGGCCTGCTATGAGAAAGCCCAAGGGAAGCATGCCAGGTCTTACAGGATGGTGTGCCAACAAGGACTCTCGCTCTGTCCTCTCAATAGAGACAAGGGACAGGCATGTAATGAGAAATTAAGAGGTAGGGCCACTTGGTGATGTTTTAGAAGTCAGGGAAGTATTTGAGAAGTGTCTGGTAGGAAATGGAACCCACACTCACAAAAAGGTGCTGGGATCATTAGCTCATCTGAATTGTATCTGTAGCAATGCACAGAGTAAGAGCAACAAAAAGGATGAGATTGAAGCCATGATGAAACAGGAAAACTATGACATAGTGGCCATCACAGAAACGTGGTGGGATGCCTCACACAACTGGAGTGCCACAGTTGATGTCTACAAGATCTTTAGAAGGGATAGACAGGGAAGGAGGAGTGGTGGGGTGGCCCTGTAGAGGATTGCTATGTATGTTTGGAGCTTAAGTATAGTGACGATGAGGTTGAGTGTGTTTAGATCAGGTTAAGGGGCAAGGCCAATATAGCTGATATTGCTCTTGGTGTCTGCTATAGACATCTCAACCAAAGCAAAGAAGTAGATGAAATATTCTATAAGTAAGTAGGAGAAATCTCAAGGTCACTTGCTGTTATTCTTATGGGGGACTTCCCAGGTATCTGCTGGAAATACAATACAACAGAGGGAAGAATCCAGGAGGTTCCTAGAATGTGTAGGGGACAACTTCCTCACACAGTTGGTAAGTGAACTGACCAGGGAAGGTGCTGTTCTGGATTTATTGTTTGCAAATAGAGAAGGACTGGTGGAGGATGTAGCAGTTGGAGGCCATCTAGGGAATAATGATCATTAAATTAAGTTCTCTGTTCTTAGAGACATTAGGAGGGAAGGGCAGCAATACTGACACTCTGGACTTTCAAAGGCCAGACTTTGACTTATTTCAGAGGTCACTTAATAGACTCCCTTGGGAGGCAGTTTTGAAAAATGTAGGAATTCAGGAAGGCTGGACATTTTTTAAGAAGGGAACCTTAAAGGCACAGGAGCAGGCCATCCCCACATACTCTAAGACAAGACATCAGCGTAGAAGACTGGCCTGGCTGAATAGGGAGGTTTGGCTTAAAATCAGGGAAAAAAGGAGGGTTTATGGCCTCTGGAAGAAGGGGCAGATGACTCATAACGAATATAAGAATGTTGTTAGGTCATGCAGAGAAATAATTAGAAGATTGAAAGCTGAACTAGAAGTTAATCTGGATGTAGAGGTGAAGAGCATTAAGAAAAATTTCTATAAATACATTAATAATAAAAGAAAGGCCAGGGAGGTCCTCCATCCCCTACTAGATTCAGGAGGAAATATGGTCATAAAAGATGAGGAGAAGGCTGAGTTGCTTAATCATTTTTTTGCCTCAGTCTTTAGTAATGAAAACACTTGCATCAGGGAAAGTCACTCCCCCAAGCCAAGAGACAGGGGCCAGGAACACAATGCCCCCCCTACAATTCAGGAGGTCCATGACATGCTGCTCAATATCAGTGCGCATAAATCTATGGGGCCAGATGGGTTACATCCTAGAGTGCTGAGAGAACTGGTAGGGGTGTTCACCAGACCAGTGTCCATCATTTATCAGCAGTCCTGGCTGACTGGGGAGGTTCCAGCAGATTGGAGGTCAGCCAACATAACACCCATATATAAGAAAGGACAGAAGGATGATCCAGGGAACTACAGGCCTGTCAGTTTGACTTCAGTACTAGGGAAGCTGATGGAGCAGATCATCCTGGGTTCTATTATGCAGCACATGAAAGACAACCAGGTGATCAGGCCCAGTCAACATCAGTTTATGAAGGGCAGTAATCCTGTTTAACAAACCTGATCAACTTCTATGACAGGGTAACCCACTTGCTGGATGAAGGCAAGGCTGTGGATGTTATCTACCTTGGCTTTAGTAAGGCATTTGACACTGTTTCCCACAGCATTCTATTAGAGAAATTGACTGCTCTTGGCTTGGATGGGCATACGTTTTCCTGGGTGAAAAACTGGTTAGATGGATAAATCCAAAGAGTTGTGGTCAATGGAGTTAAATCCAGTTGGCTGCCAGTCACGAGTGATGTCCCCTGGGGCTCAGTACTGGGACCACTCCTGTTTAACATCTTCATCATGATTTGGATGAAAGGATAGAGAGCACCAAGCCAAGTGGAAGTGTCAATCTGCTTCATGTTTGGGAAGCTCTACAAAGGGATCTAGATAGGCTGGATTGCTGGGCCAAGGCCAATTTTATGAGTTTCAATAAGGCAGACCAAATGCCGAGTCTTGCACTTGGGCCACAACAACCCCCAGCAGCACTACAGGCTTGGGGAGGAGTGGCTGGAGAGCTGCCAGGCAGAGAAGGACCTGGGGGTGTTGATTGACAGCCACCTGAACATGAGCCAGCAGTGTGCCCAGGTGGCCAAGAAGGCCAATGGCATCCTGGCCTGGATCAGGAATAGTGTGGTCAGCAGGAGCAGGGAGGAGCTCATTCATCTGTACTCGGCTTTCGTGAAGCCGCACATCAAATACCATGTCCAGTTTTGGGCCCCTCTCTACAAGAAGGATGTTGAGGTGCTGGAGAGGGTACAGAGGCAGACTACAAAGCTAGTAAAGGGTTTGGTGCGTGTGTCCTATGAGGAACGCCTGAGGGATCTGGGATTGTTTAGCCTTGAGAAAAGAAGGCTGAGGGAGACCTAACTGCCCTCTACAGCTACCCGAAGAGAAGTAGTGAGGTGGGAGTTGGTCTGTTCTCCCTGGTGACAAGCGATAGAACAAGAAGAAATGGACTGAAGTTGAACCAGGGGAGGTTCAGGATGGATATTAGGAATAATTTCTTTACAGAAAGGGTTGTCAGGCATTGGAATGTCCTGCCCAGGGAGGTGGTAAAAGTCACCATCCCTGGAAGTGTTTAAGAGGTGGGTAGATGTTGTGCTTGGGGACATGGTTTAATGTTTTTTGATAGGGCTAGGAATAAGGTTGGACTGATGATCTTCAAGGTCTCTTCCAGCCAAAACTATTCTATGATTCTATGATTCTATAATATTACCCAGGCAAAATAAGCTAGCGCATTCTCATTTCAGAGGCAATCCTGTGAATTAATTCAAAAGGATTTGTTATCAAAATTTACTTGCTAAATATTCTTTGTGAATAAACTAAAACACCAAAGGTACAGGTTAGGAAATTAGAAACTGTTTGCATTCCACTTAGAAACAGAAAAAGATGACACTGAAGTGATTTTACTGTTCACACTTCACAAAATCTGCTGAATGTAGACTTGACTTTTAAATAAATAACTAGTCTTTGCAGTTCTCATCATGGATTCTAAAAAGGCAGATGCAGCCATTGCAAATGATTTTGCTCAGCGCTACATTTGTCAAAAGCTGTCAGAATGTAGTAAAAAGGTGTTTATACAGAGTAATATGCTGCTTGAACTCCTGCGTGTCTCCTAGACTGGAGATTTTAGAGTGTTGATTTGTAAGAGTGAAAGAATTCCAAAAGGGCTTGTTATTTTCTGGCTTTACTAATTTATATATGATGCATTTCTGCACATTTACATGTCTGCAAATTACAGCCAACACTCAAGGCCTGGAAAAGGAATCTAATGAGATAGAAAAAGACCAATCTGTTTCACACTGAACTATGGTTGTGTAGTTTGATTATATGAATTGTGTACAAAATAATAATTATTTTCCCCATAATTTTGCATTCTTTTCATCAAGACTAAAAACTTTGTTCAGAAATGAAGTTTGTGTCAAGACAATGAAGATTGGGGAAGGAGAGGAAGATTTTAGTATATGCTAAACCAATGAAGTTTAGAAGAGACTTTCATACAATTGCTTGTGCCTGCTATCTTTTATATTGTGTCTCTGATCCACTCAGCAAGCTTACCTGACCTTTGAAAACAAAAACAAAAAAACCAAAACAAAACAAAAACCACCAAAAAACACACAAAAACCAAACCAAACAAACAAAACAAACAAAACAACAACAAACCCAAAACTAAATCAAAGCTCTAGTGTTCTATATAATGTGCCAATTTAAAGTGAAAGTTTCAACAAATAGTATATTAGAGTATTTTCATATGTAGCGGGAAATATATTTATCTGGAAAACAGATAAGAAAGATACATAGTGGTGAACAGGTGTATGCTCTTTGGTCTGGTTGCTGCCTAAATGAATACTATAATAAACATAGTTAAACTAAGTTTTATATACTCTAATGTCTTGTGATTATTTTTAGACTAAAATTATTTTAGAAATCCATAAGGTACTGTCAGAAAAACATGGAAAGAAGAAAAAAATTGTGAGGAAGAAAGAGAGCACCTACCATGATATTTGTCCAGCTGGTCTAGTTACATTCATAAGCATGCTAAATAAGGAATGAACTGCTGAGAGAAAATGATACCTTCAAGAGCATATATGAGCCAGACTTCTTTAGTGTGAAAAGTATTAAAGATGTACCAAAGCTTGGAAACTTACTTTCTTATGTTTTTATGGGATGAATTATGAAAATTAAATTTTTTTACATTACTAGAAGAAAAACCTGCTAACACAAGTTTTTCTCATTCAAAATATGAAACAGGGAAAAAATTACATTTGTCTTTTGATAACCTCCAAAGACACTACTTGATTGTACTAATTTTTCTAAGAAATCCTTGGCCATATTGCAGGGGCAGAAAGGTCTCAGAAGTCCCTGAACTGCAAATTACTTGAGATTAGGAGCTTACTGAGGGACGAGTACAAAATATCATAATGGTCCTACTCTATTTTTATATCTACACTGTAACAATGTTACAATGGACAGTCATTCGCCATAATAGAAATTAAAACTGCCTTTCTTTTGAAACACTCATCATTTTCTTAATTTCTTCTTCCATTAGAACAAGTTGGCAAATATTACATTCTGCATTTATTTTAATAAATAAATTTCAGAGGGAGAATTATTTTCTACCACAAGATCAGAATTCCATAACTACATTTGTTTTTTATTTTACACTTTGAAATTCAAATGCTGTGTTAGATATGAAAAAAGGTGTGTATCTTCCCAAATTTACAAATCTTATTTCATTCTACTGGTTTTGGCTGAGATGGAGTTAATTTTAAACTTAATATTTTTAGTTGCTATCCGGGGTAAAACTGTGACATTCATATACAAAATAAAGCTTCTGAAAGTCCTCAAGTTAATCTTTACAAAGCACAGCCATGTTTCATATTTCATCTTCTATCATTGTAATAACGTGGGTTTTTTCAATTTCCCATATAGCTAAAATACACTACTTTGTGCAGTGATTGCATTTGAATAAATTGTTTTAAGGCTGATGGCATTTCTTTGCCATTACTCTAGGTCCTTTGACAGAGGATGATGAATAACATTCTTTAAAAGAATTTAATGATGAACAACCTCTTCAGAATTTCTGTTATTTTTTCTTACCTTTAATGGCAATGGCATTGCTGTTCATAGCCTGACTCCCTGTAGGGGTGGTACCTGAATGCAGAGACTTCTTTCATATCGCTCTCCTCCTTTGAAAGAAAATATATATGTACAACTAAAAAATAAATTTAAGTGTGACATATAGTCTGGAGGGCATGGGGACCAGGATTGCAAATTATATTGTAGATGACCACTGCCCAACTAAAATTATTTATAAAAATGTGAAAGTACTAAAACTCAATGGTTTCTTCCAACTTGGACTGTTCTTATTTCACTGTGATCATCAAAGCCAAGTTTAACAAGTTCTAATCACTTGCAAATTCTTGCTGAATGTCCAGTCACATCTCCCATTATGGAATCATTAACATCTTACATGCTAATGATTACTGTATTGTGAAGAGGCATCACTTCTAGTATCAGTTTAAGTACTCACACATAATCACCCTAAAGAAGGATCAAGCAGTTGTTTAGATTATTTATATGTATATTTGCATGCTTTTAAAATAATGGTGCTTAGCTTTGCTTTAATTTTGGATGGCAATTTCAGGGCTTTTATTAAGCCAAACCCACAAAGATATATATGTTCCCAGTTCCAACTGAAAGATCAGAAATCCTAGTTACAGAGAAGGCTCTGCAGTCCTTTCAATGCAAGAAGAGAAACAGTGGGGAGTATATCATGCAAAAGTGGCAGAACTGACAGAACTTGTGGGCTGAAAGCAATTCTATTGCAGGAAATTAGTGCTAGTAAAGCTCAAGGATACTCTATCTTCTATCAAAGTTGTACTGAATAGTTAGCGAGCTACTAATACACAGGTGCCTGAAGTACTCCTGCTTCATAGTTCTACAACCAATAACAGAGAAATAGAATATGATGTGATGGGAATCTCCTGCAAACTGGAGCTAGATGACCCTAATGCTTGGAGAACATTCAGAATTTGCTACCAAAACTATGGTATCCACATACTCTTCTGGACAGTAATAATTTCCCATTAGTCTTAGTAATAATTTATTAGTTTCTTATTTCCTTGTGCATGATAAAAAGGTCTCCTGAGGTCTGAGACCGCTGTTATCCAAAGGAAAACATACCACACCAGCTATGGCAAGGACATGGTCAAATGCATCAGTTGGGTAAATAATTGCAGAAGACATTTAGAATAAAGAAACCCATAAGTAATTAATTCAATCTAAAATGTCTCATAATGCAGGCTGTTTCTGGGAACACCAGCTACAGAAGATAAAGCCCTTTCTAATGCTGTGACTGTGTGATATAGCATGGTAATGCTTTTCATGTGTTCACTACACATATCGCCCCATTTAGCTCTGCACAAGCTATCTGTTTAGTCATTCCTTTGAAGCTTCAGTAGCACATTCAGCTTTAATGTGTGTTTGAAACGTGATGGAAGTATAAGGCATTCTTGATAGAAATAAAACCATGATTAAAAAGGTAGTACAGTAACTGTCAGTCACATTTTGTAAAGTCTTTATCTTGTTGTAGACCTCTGTTTAAGAGAACTATTTCATTATCAAATTATACATAGCTATTATTGTTAAAAAAAAAAAAAAGGAATGTTGTTTTCTCTCCTGAGTCCAACCTGTGTGTGTGCAAATGTAAACACCTGCCTGTCTGTCTCTATATTCACTTTCCTTCCTTAACATGTAGTTGGGAACGCAACTCTCTAAACCAAACAAGTCACTCCTAGACATAAAACAAATCCCACCAAAAACTTGACACTGAATCAGTATTATATGGTAACTTATTATGCATTTTGATTGTTCCAGATGATGGATGCAATAAGGATAAAAATTTAAAACCCCTCAACAACAATATTTCTTTAATAATCACAATAATTACAAAAACAAAACAATCAAACAAACAAAAAAAAGCACAAACAAAACAAACAAACAAAAACATGGAAAGGCAATTTAGTCTTGATATTTTCTTGAACTGATGAAAATTATATGAACTGAAGCCCATGTGGTTAAAATTAAATCAACTGTATTCAATTCACTACACCAACTCCCTTGAACCATGGGAGTTCAATTCCCTATGTTTCAAATTCGCTAAGCCAAGCCCCCCTTGTTAGCATCTCCACAGTCCTGCCACCCTTTGCTGTGAAGTTATGCATCTATAGGTCCTGCCTTAGGAAGGGGTAGGGGCCAAACTTTAGCTACAGGTCAGTGTCTGCAAAAGATGCACGGAAAATCGTATCTATTTAAACTAAGGTTGTTAACAAGAAATCTGTATTTTACTCATGTTGTTATTCAAACTGATTCTACCAACAATATCATCCAAAAAGTAGGGCAGAAAGGCTATTTCGCTCTTTCCGTAGAAGAAAACGTGTCTAGAGTACTGAATTTATCCATCTGCATTTCTCTGAGAGAGAGGACTGCAGAGGGAAAAGAAATCATATTTTACATATCAATCTCATACAAATTTCAAACCTCCACAAATAGTTGCCCAAAATGACAACACTCTATAAATGTCTTATAGCTAGTAAATTAAAGCCACTTGAAGCACAAAGTAAGAGGGAGAACTTCACAGTTCCTCCAGTGAATAACAGTCTGTCAGGAAGTTTCCTTTCTCAACAACTCAAATGTGGATTATTTGAACCATAAAATCATGAATCAGAACTGTTGAGGTTAGAAGGACCCTCTGGAGGTGATATAGTCAAACACCACTGCTCAAAGCAGGGACAGCCACAGCAGGTTGTTCAGGGGCTGTGTCCAGTCCAGGTTTGAATATTTCCAAAGTTGGACACTCCATAACTTCTCTGTGCAACCTTTTCCAGTGTTCAACCACTGTCACAGTAAAAACAGTGTTTTCTTGTGTTTAAATGGAATTTTGTGTATTTATTTTTTTCCTCAATTTCAGCTCCTCTCCTCTAGGAGCTAATGGAAAGAGCCTGATTCCATCTTCTTTACTCCCCTCTTTAACCCCAGACAGGTATTTATACACTTTGCTAAGATTTCCTGAGCCATCTGTTATCCAGGCTGAACCGTCCCAATTCTTTCAGACTTTCTTCATATGTTAAATTGTCCAGTACATTAGTTGCCTTCACTGTCCTTTCCTGGACTTACTTCAATATGTCCTTGTCTCTTTTGTACTGGGGGAACCAGACCTAGACACTTGAGATGTGACTTCACCAGTACTGATCTTAGAAGAAGGATCACCTCCCTCAGCATACTGCACTTCTAATGTAGTCAGGAGTCTGGAAGGGTGCATTGCTGGCTCATATTTGGCTAATGTCCACTATGACTACCCTGGTCATTTTCTGATGAACTTTCTTGTCAGTATATTTCTCCAGCCTGTCCAAGTCCCTCTGGATTGCTGGACAATCCTTTGGTGTATTAACAACCCTCTCTAGTTTTGTATCACCTGGAAACTTGCTAAAGGTAGACTCTGCCTCATCCAGGTCATTAATGAAGATGATGAACAGTGCCAGTATTTTCCTCTGAGATAAACCACTAGCAACTGACCTCCAACTAGAATTTGTGCTACTCGCCACAACTCCCTTCAGGCAGTTTTTGATCCGTCTCAATGTCAACTTATGTATGCTATACTTTATTGTTTTTCCAAGAGGTTTTAATGGGATATAGTGCCAAACACCCTACTAAAGTCAAGAGAAATAGCCTCTGGTCTCCAATCATCTCCTTGTGAGTGACTATCTAGCTGGTTAAATAGGATTTCCTTTCGTAAATTGATGTAGATTACCCCTGATTTTATCCTGGAAATGGAAGCCAAACCTCTCAGCTGTTGCTCCCTACCAACCCATAAAGAAGTGATCTCACACTTAATGGCAGTGCTGCATCACCAGAAGCCAACAGTTTAAATTTTATGACCTAGGCTATTTCTACAGGATTTGGTGTTTCAAATCCTGAAAGCCATTGCTTGTGCTTAACACAGGTGTCTTCCTTTGAGGGCAGTGTTTTCAGCATCCATGAGAATATAGGATATATAAAAAGAACTCAAAAACTGCTAATTAACATGATCACAGACAAGTAGAGATAATGAAACAAGCTGTGTTTCCCAGTTTGGAGCTAAGATGACTTCAGTTGGGGTATATCAGATGACTGATTCAGAATATATATCGAAGGACTCTCCCTTGTAAAAATAAAACAATGAAAATTTTATAAATATTTAGTAATTTGGATTGAGTTTAAAAATCTTTTTACTCATGGGAGGATTTAATTCATAAGGATTTTTGTGAAGGCTTGGATGTAGCACCACGTGGTAAATCATTATTTAAAGCAGTGAAAATGAGTTGCGTGTTGGTACTAGGATGGGTACGGAACTGGCTGCTGGGCTAGTTATAAAAGCTGTATCAGAAAAGGGACTACAAGCCTATAGGGAAGATATTCATGGAGTAGGTAGTTAGGGCGTTGGTTTCAATTTATGAATAAATTAATCACAAGACCAGTCACATGATGGACAGAATATTGTACTGGGCAAACAATAATTTTGAGGATGGACAAAACAGAAGTGGGAGAATATTTAATAGTAAAAATTGAGATTCAGGTCTTTAGGGACTTGGAACACAAAGTCCCACTTTAAACTGGAGACTTTTATCTGCAAGGGTTAGGGAAAGTTTTGTTTCTGATGGTAAATCACAGGACATCCTTCAGTAAGATGACCATGAAAAATATTAAATGTGATTCTATGATCACATGAGGGAAAGTATTTATACTACCATCATTTGAAAATATGAACATATTTGCAACAGGTATTCCTCTCCTAGTCCATTGTGCATAGTTCCCAGTTAGGATATTCATATTTGATAATTTCCAATGCAAATTGGAATTGATGCAGAAATAGCTATGCAGATAGTATGAGGAACAGAGAAAACATTAGTTTTGATCTGACAAAAGGAAAGCTGACAGAGAGTATGGTTTCTACCTACAAATATGTCTAAAGTACCAGGGAAAGATCAGAGAAGATCAGTATCTTCTGCTTATGAACCACACCTTTCTCTCTAAATTGGAGGCATATAGATTTGTTTGGTAGATAAGGAATTGTCTGGATAGTCACATCCAGAGTGTAGTGGTCAGCAGCTCAACGTCCAGATGAAGATCAGTGACAAGTGGTATTCTTCAGGGTCCATACTGGGACCAGTGCTGTTTAATATCTTCATCAAGGGCAAAAACAGTGGGACTGAGAACACCCTCTCAGAAAGTTTGCAGCTGACACCAAGATGAGTGGTGTAGTTAGCACACCTGAGGAATGTGATGCCATCCAGAGGGACCTGGACAAACCTGAGAAGTGGGCTTGTATGAACCTCCTCAGGTTCAACAACGCCAAGTGCAAGGTCCTGAACATGTGTCAGAGCAATCCTTGGTATCAATACAGGCTGAGGGATGAAAGGATTGAGAGCATCCATGCAGAGAAGGACTTGGAGGTACTGGTGGATGAAAATCTGGATGTAAGCAGGGAATGTGTAGTCACAGCCCAAAAGGTCAATTGTATCCTCAGCTGCATGAAGAAAGGCTGAGAGACTTAGGGCTGTTCAGCCTGAAGAAGAGAAAGCTACAGGATGACCTTTCTTCATCTTTTCAATAATTAAAGAGCACTTATAAGAAAGATGGGGACAGACTTTTTTAGCAAAGCCTGTTGAGACAGGGCAAGGGGTAATGGCTTTAAATTAAACGTGTGTAGATTCAGACTAAATATAAGGAAGTGATTTACAATGGGAGTGGTGGAACACTGGCCTAGGTTGGCCCAGAGAGGTGGTAGATGCCCCAGCCCTGGAAACATTCCAGATGAAGTTGGACAGAGCTCTGAGCAACCTGCTCTAGTTGTATCTGTCCCTGCTCACTTCAGGGAGTTTGGACTAGATGACCCTTAGAGGTCACTTCCAATCCAAAGCATTCTACGATTCTATGAACTGTTCTATCTAAAAAGTTTAAGTGATTTGAAAAAGGAATTATAGAGCAGCCTGACAGAGTAGAAAAAAAGGAATAATTTATAATCCTGTCACATTTCTTACATATTTGAGGAAAAGAGATCAAAGACTTCACTGAAGATACTGTTATTCTTAACAGTTCACTAAAGAGTTTGGCATCCTTCTTCTAAGATGTTCTGTCAACTGATCTAAGGCATATAGAATGACTGGTCAATTCACTAAACTCATGATTATTCTTGTGCGATAAAAATATTTAGAAAAAAATTTAGTATTTCAGTTATCAATTGCTTCATCATCTACGGAGTCTCGTATAGTCCTGAACTCTGGGTACAATTTTGAGATCCACCAGAAGGATGATTATTGCTGCTGACTCCCCAGGTTCCTTTTTCTACCCCTGATTCATTGTGATGCATCTCATTACATAATAGATACAGATGTGGTAGAGGAAAGGGAGAAACTGGAGAAGGGAACTGGGGGAAGATTAGAATATTTTTCATTGAAATGACAGGTCTGTACCTCTGACCAGAGCTAATAAAAGTCCTAAGTGTCCTGTATTTGCACTGAAAGATCTTTATAGAAGAGTTTATTGACATGTATCAGTGGACAGTGACTCAGGCAGCAAAGCTCGATTAGATCACTTTGTTAATCTCTTTGATAATGCAGTATTGTTCCCTGTTGTACATTTATTCACCTTTTGTTCAGTCTACTTTTAAATGTCAAGAAATGGGGCTTATATTATTCCCCTTTGGAGATTACTCTACAGATTAATAGATCTCTCTTTCTTCGTCTTCTTTTCCCACTTCTCCTCTCAACACTGAGCCATTATTTTCTATTTCTCAATTTTATCCCATAACTCATAGCCATACCCATTATTACACTAAATTAATTCTTACCCTTTTTTAAACTAAAACCTTTCAAATAGCTGTAGGCAGTTATCATTTTCCTCTCCACATCTCTAGGCATGTTGCTATTCTTAAAAACAGTGAATAGAACAAGAATGGAAAGCAGTCATTTGGTGACCATAGATCCTGTGTATTAGATTATGTTTTTAAGTTACCACATATAAACTAGTGTTGCAAACAAGAAATCACTTATGCAAAATGTGACAATAGAGATAAAAAATGCTTACAAAGGTGATTTATATGGTAACAATATGAAAAATTGCATTTTGCACATCTTCATAAAAATTGCACATCCCGTAGAAACCAGCTAATGCCTCTCAGCAATTGAGTCCCAACTTAATGGGCACACATAGCCTCAAATGAAGACTTCCTGAACTTTTGCCCCTCCTCTTACTACCTGGTAATTATAGCATTTAAATTCTTTAGTTAGAAATCTACTGCTGTCACAGATTTCTTATTCCCCTGGAAAGAAATTAAAACCATTCAGTTTTAGTAAGTAAAATGCAAACGTGAGCAGGTAGAGAAAACTAACTGCTACAATTTTCCCTAAAATGTAGGCAATTTCTAAATACTCTACAGACCCATTACATTAGATCCTAACCTTTCAAATTCTTTCAAATACAGAATGGGATGTATCAATGGGTGAAATCAATGCGAGAGTATTTATTTTTGTTGTTTGGTGAAAGTGAGTTTATAATATAATACAGAATTGAATAGGCAGACAATACTGCCTTTTACAACTGCTGTCTTATAAAAGGCTGTAGACTATCTGTTTTCTTTTTCTACAGAAAGCTCTGTTAACCTTCAGGGCCTTAGGTGATATAAATTAATAGGGGTGTCATATTCTAGTGCTTTTTTTAGAGAATGAAGGGCTCTCAACTTTTTTTCTTAACTGTCTGCTGTAGAAAGATGATCAGAAGAGCCAAAAGAGTGGAAGCAGATTCTTTATATATAAATTTATACACAAATATAGCTGTTTATGTGCTTGTGCATGCATATATATACATATATATAATGTAAGATAATATGCATTTTTAAAGTCTGATTCTGTTGATTGTATAGGCCAAATCAGCGTCCTCATTAAATCAATTTCAAAGGGAAATGAATATATTTAAAGACTGAGACATGTCTTGCATTTCTCTTGATGAGCTAAATCCATTCTAAGTATACTAAAGTCATCAGAGTTACTGTCGGGATGTAGCCATCTCATTTTTTCCGTAAGATTATGAATGTACAGGGCATTTGCTCATTATCTGCCCTACTAATTACACTCACTACTTTCCACTTGCAAATGTTGGAATACTAAGCTGTGCACCAGGTCTTGAAGATAATGCTACCACTGACTTGGGCTGGACTTCTATAGTGAAATATAGATATAGTGAAACTATGTAAGCAAAACATATATTTAGGAATTGAAACAAGCTTTGAACACTAGATTTTGAAAAACATATATACCAGGAGCAAGATTATCTTCCCTCAAAACCCTTATTCAAATTAGTGGAGAATCAAGAATCTTTTGTCCTGTTCATGCCTTTATTTCCCTTTACCTAGAGTCAGAAGAAGGTATACAGACTGCATGATACAGGTATCATGTTATCATGCTTCCAGTTTCATAGAATCATAGAATGATTTGGGTTGGAAGGGACCTTTAAATGCCATAGTCCAACTCACCTGCAGTGAGCAGGGACATCTGCAACTAGAGCAGGTTACTCAGAGCCCTGTCCAACTTCACCTGGAATGCTCCCAGGGTTGGGGCATCAACCACATCTCTGGGCAACCTGGGCCAGTGTTTCACCACTCTCAGTGTAAAAAAGTTCTTCCCTCTCTCTAGTCTGAATCTCCCCTCTTTTAGTTCAAAACCACTACCCCTTTTCCTGCCTGAACAGGCCCTGCTAAACTGTCTGTCCCCATCTTTCTTATAGACCACAGTTTGGTGAATAATGAGTGAAGATCTTACTTCGTCAGTTCTTACATGTCAGGCAGCCCATCAAAATGGGCATGAGATCTACTTACATTTGCACTTGAATAAATATTCCTGGAAAAATCTAGTTTTGTTCTCAGATATTTGCTCTTGGTATCTCTTTCTTGTAAAAACACATTCACTGTAAAAAACTCTACAGTTTCTTGAAACAACATTAACACAATGGCCATGACTGAGACATCCTTTGCAGGAATTCTGATACCATTTAGGAGTAATGTGGCCTAATATTTGAAGGGAGGATTCAGTGTTCAGCTTAAGTAGTACTTTGTCCAGTATTGCAGAAAATTAGAAATGGTGTCTGCCTGCCTCCCAAGGTAATCTTACTTTTTCAAGGTCAGAGATATGACAGAGAGAGCAAGCAAAGCATGATGCAAACATTTTTTGTCTAGATTAATGGATTTTCCTCCTATGCTTAAGCAGATGTTTAAATAGTTCATATTAGAAGGAAACTAAGAAGAGTGTGACCAGCAGGTCAAGAGAGGTTCTTCTCTCCCTCTACTCTACCCTAGTGAAGCCACATCTGGACTATTGTGTCCAGTTATGAGATCCCCAGTTCAAGAGAGACAGGAAACTACTGGAGAGAGTGTAGGCTACAAAGATGATAAGGAGACTGGAACATTTCTCTTATGGGGAAAGGCTGAGAGAAGACTGAGAGGGTATCTTATCAATGATTGTGAGTACCTAAACAGAGGGGGTCAAAAGAATGATATTAGGCTCTCTTTAGTGGTGCCCACCAACAAGACAAGTGGCAATGGGCACAAATTACAACACAGAAAGTTCCTGTGATTCCCCAGAGATCACTTCCAACCCCTTTCAATCTGTGATTCTGTAACTAATGGTGTTCCTCAAGGGTCTGTTCTGGGTCCAGTCTTACTCAACATCTTCATCAGTGACCTGGGTGAAGGAATAGAGTGTACCCTCAGTAAGTCTGATGATGATACAAAACTGGGAGGAGTGGCTGATACACTGGAGGGCTTTGCTGCCATCCAGGAGATCTACGCAGAGCTCAGCAAAGACTGAAGTTCAACAAGGACAAGTGTACAGTCCTACACCTCGGGAGGTATAACACTGTGTACTAATACAGGTTAGGTCTTGACCTGCTGGAAAGAAGATCCATGGAGAAGGACCTTGGAGTCTTGATGGACAATAAGTTATCCATGGGACATAAACGTGCCCTTGAGGCCAAGAAGGTCAATGTTATCCTGGGGGGCATCAAGAAGACTGTGTCCAGCAGGTTGAGGGAGGTTCTCCTTCCCCTCTACTCTGACCCAGTGGGACCACATCTGGAGTATTGTGTCCAGTTCTGGTCTCCACAGTTCAAGAGGGACAGGGAAGTAGTAGAGAGAGTCCAAGGGAGTGTTACAAAGATGGTGAAAAGACTGGAACACCTGCCTTATAAGGAAAGACTGAGAGACCTGGGGCTGTTTAGCCTGGAGAAGAGAAGACTAAGAGGGGATCTTATGAATGTTTACAAATATCTGAAAGGTGGGTGTCAAGCAGAAGGGACCAGTCTGTTTTCAGTGGTGTCCTATGATAGGATGAGAGGTAATGGTAGCAAGGTGAAACACTGGAAGTTCCACCTCAACATGAGGAAAAACTTCTTCACTGTGAGAGTAACAGAGCACTGGAACAAGCTTCCCAGAGAGGTTGTGGAGTCTCCTTTTCTAGAGACTTTTAAAACCCACCTGGATGCATGGGTCCCACAGTTCCTGTGTGGCCTCTCCTGGGTGATCCTGCTCTGGTTGTGGGGTTGGACTCGATGATCTCTACAAGTCCCTTTCAACCCCTACCATTCTATCATTCTATAATTCTACAATTCTATGATTCAATGATTCAAACAAACCCAAAAGAAAGACAATTCAGTCAGTTGTGATTTGCTTTTCCAGGGCAGATGCAGCTTAAAAGCATTTTATTGTGGTTTTATTGTATTTCCTGATTTTTATCTCCCATTGTTCCCAACATCCCTAAGCTAATTCCAAACACAGTGATCCTTCTAAACAAGGTCTACAGAGAGGGAGAAATAGATACCAAGACCTAAGCTTACCAAAGAAAAACTCTAGGATGACTTTGTTGAATGTCTGTTAAATATCCTGTGTGGTGACCCATCCACGAACATGTATCTGAATTAGCCACAGCACTTGCTTCCTACCCTATCAGCATGGAAAGTGAAGGGAGTTTTAATCTTTGTAAGAAGTTACCTAGGACTCTGTGGGGAACTGAAATTCTACATCCTGCAATACTTCTCTGAAAGTATAGGGACAGCAGCTGACGGATTGACATATTGAAAATTACAGGACACACATTTGTAGGAATACAAACTTTATTAGTCCCATTGTTCATTGAGAAACTTGTGTAAATCATCACATAGGACGTAGTGTGTGAGAAGAGCCCAAGAACTCTGGTGGCTGGTTCTCAACAAAAATACAGATTTATCTTGGTAAAACTCAAAGTATTAAACTGAGGAATATAATCAGTAATCTCCTGAGAAAACATTACAAAAAGAAACATCAGCTATTGAGGTTTATAAGAAGTGATGCAAGGGAACTATCTCATTCTGTACTGAATTTTGTTTCAGATATGCAAATCAAAACCATTCTCTAATATTGTTTCCCACTGCATTTTCATTTGGAGGCTCAGGAAATACAGAATGGATGAACAGAAGGTAAGGTGGTGAAAAAATTGTCTGGATCACCA
Source organism: Todiramphus chloris collaris (assembly GCA_025345505.1). Classification (NCBI taxonomy): domain Eukaryota; kingdom Metazoa; phylum Chordata; class Aves; order Coraciiformes; family Alcedinidae; genus Todiramphus; species Todiramphus chloris. The sequence continues at coordinate 3,672,200 of JANVCC010000012.1, read as the reverse complement.
GACTCAGAGTGGAGATCAATGACTCACTATCCAGCTGGCTGACAGTAATGAATAGAGTATGCCACAGTTCAGTACTGGGACCCACACTGTTCAACATCTTCATCAAAGACCTAGATAATGGTCAGCTCAACAAATTTAGAGGAGACTATAAACTTGGAGAGTGGCTTACAACAAAAGGCAGAGATTCCATCCAGAATGCCCTAGACAAACTTGAGGAATGATATAAGAAAAACATTATTAGATGCAGCAAGGAAAAGTGGAAACTTTTACACCTATCCCAGAATAATCCTAAGCATCAGTACAGAACAACAAATGTCTATCAGAGTAACAGTCCTACTGAAAATTGTTTGGTGGTTACAATGGTCTCCAAAGTGGAATATGAGCCACCGAATGTGGTCTCATCAGAAACTGGGTAGATTGCATATTGGGATATTGAGACACTGAAAAACATGTCCAGCAGATCAAAGTAAGCTATCTTTCTCTGACCAACACTGATGAGATTCCACATTGTTTTCTACTCAGTCTAACTCAAAAGAAATGTGGAGAGTGGCTATGAAGTTCATCAGAAACCAAAGCTACTGGGCTTGTTTAATCTAGAAAGTAGAAGCAAATAGATGAATCTAATACCAGCCAGGGAAGTCATGGAGGGGAGTTTCAGAGATCAAGCCAAACTCACCTTGGAAATGAAACATAGCAAAACAAGGTCAAACACTGTGGCGTAAGAGGTTCAGATCTGACATTAGTTAAAAAAAAAAAAATCACTGTGAAGGTAGTACAGCACTATAACAGGTTACACATAGAAACTGTGGAATCTCCATCCTTGGAGAGCTTCAAGATTCTCCTAGACAAAGCCATGAGTGAGACACATGTATTGATGGGGACACTGGTACTGCTTCAAGCAGGAATGTAAACCAGAGAGCTGCAGAAGTCTCCTCCAGACACCATTTCTATGAATCCATTGAAGTAATGTTTCTCCAATGAATACAGCGAATCTCAATAGGAAAATTAGCCAAGGCAATAATTTCTTTTAAGATGGAATTTTCCTGCTGTGAAATTAGGTACTTTCCATTGTTAATGCGTATAAATTATGTCATATCTTTGAATAAGGAAATGAAAGCAAACCACAAAGCTTGTTTTAAAGATTTTGAATCCTACCTGTGAATATATTGGAACATTAACTACCTAAGCTAAGGTGCATATTGGAAATAAAAATGACAAGGAAATGGTAGGGGCATCATTAAGGAGAGAGTAGTACAGTATATGGAAGATAGGATCATAAGCTCTCCAAAGAAAAATAGCTCACCTCTGACTTGTTCAGATTCCTTGAAAAAGTTAATAAAACAGTACATAAAGGTGACTCAATGGACATAACTTACTTTGATACTTCTTTATAAGGAACTCTCAAGAGAGTATAAATCTCCATGGGGTAAAGAGCATAATCTTGCAGTGGATTAAAAATCACTTAACTGAAATAAAACATAATAAGTGGTTGTGAGAAGAATTCTTGTGTTTCAATCACCCAGGATCATTTTCATAGGTCCAGGTGATGTGAGTAATGGAACAAAACTGAGAAATATTAGCATATGACACTAGGCTGTCTTAATTAGTAAAAACTACCTGTGGATGAAGAGAATCATATGGTGCCCTTAAGAAATATAAATGTATAAACACTTATCATGTATACTGCAGTAGTCTCTAGTAGACTTCACTGTTGTTACTTTGATGAGTTAGACCCTATGCAATGTAATATAAATACAGTGTTTTCTCCAAGTAACAGTCTCCCACAAAAGGTGCAACTTTATGAAAATAGATGAAACTCAACTTAGAACTAAGAAACATGGTAAGCATTTGTTGAGGTTGCTCCTGGGCTTTAAACTGTTAGGGCTTTCACAAAGAAAAGGGATATGATTCTTCATTGATTGCACTGCATGTTATTTAGTGTCTGGGCACAATACAAAATGGAATTGACTTGCTACAACCATGATTTGACTGTATTTCATTACCACTTCAGATTGTCTGAGTCAGAGCAAGGCAGGAAGAGCACAATCTGAGAAACATCAGTATTATGGTTTGTGAGAGTTTGTTGGTCTTTGTGCTCAGTAGTTACAGGAAAGCATACTTTTTCAAAATAGTCAGGTCTTAAGAATACTGCTCTTCATGAGCAAACGTATTTGGGGAGTGTTCATTCAGGATATGCTTTGGCTTTATTTTTGCTTAAACCAAGTTTCTTTCCCTCTTTTCTATATGTCCATGGAGAGGTTGGATTAGATGATCTCTAAGGTCCCTTCCAGCTTAAGCCATTCTATGATTCTATATAAACAAAGATGATTTAAGTCAATCTACTCAAGGTAAGAGGACACCATCCTGCTGACTTGGACAAGTGTCCAATTCAGTAGATAACATGCAAAACCACATCAGTGTCCTCAGCCACAGACAGAAATTTGGACTTCCTTAAGACCCAGATGTGAATAAGAGTCTGCTGCTCATGACTGAAAGGCAGAAAATGGTTTTTTCCAATAAATGTATATCCAAAGTTTTAACAATGCAGAGCAACTTTATTCACCTAAACAGTATTCACAAATAGAGTGAGAAGAAAATTCAAGTCTGTTTCTACTTCCTGCTATTGTGTCATTAAATTGTATTTGAAAATGCTACCCATTTCAAACATTTGTTTGACAGGTGGTAGACAGTGGGATGTTGACCATAATAGATGGACACTGACAGAGGTCTTTTTTGAATGTAAGGACCCTTCATCGGGTAAAAGGTAGAACAGTTGTTAGACTTTTTAAAAAGTTATATCAAGCTACTTTTGGGGTCCCTAGACTGCGCTGACAGAGTTGTCTGTGTGTTTGGTAGATGGCACAGAAAAAAGTGTAGACAGTTCTCATGCAAGATACTGTAGAGAGGAGAAAAGGGAGAGTAGATTACAAAATTTACTTTTAAGATAATATATTTATTGCATAACTTCATATTTAACAAAGGGTGGGGTGTCATAAAAGGCTTGGCTAATTTTTAAAAAAGTCAAAACCACTTCCCTGAGCCTCCTGCCTAACAAATCATTGAGATGAAAATGGAATGCTAAAGCAGTTCTAATAAAATTAACTTGGGCCTGCCTTCAGTTCTGCATTCCCCTCTGTTTTTGTATTTTGTCTGTTCTTCATCCCCTTTGCTTCCTCCTCCTTTAGGATGTCAACATCTGCATATTTCCTGCAGAGCTACTCTAAACTTTATTTTTCAAGGTGCAGGTAGTCCCTTTGACTTCAATGCAGAAGTCCCTGTGTCTGTTTTGTTGTTATTCATCATTCCTGAAGACTAAGCACTTGTTTCTTCTGTGATCTTTTGCTTTTTGATTTCAGTTATCCTGTACACAAAGATCTAAGTCAGACTAGATTTGCTTTTATTTCAGCTGAACAGTCTTAGATACAACTTAATAACCAACCTGGTTCTACAGCTATTGACTTTCTGAATAAGTAGAGCACCCACTTTCCAAGCAATATTAAAAGCTATTTACTGCTCTTTCCTGTTTAAGATAGTTGCAAGACGCATTTTCTATTTTCCTTCTTTTTGCATCTCTCCTGTTTTCCTTGACCATGAAAAGATTCAGAGGTTCAGCAGAACTTAGATGACTCCTATGCAAATAAAGCAGCAACCCAGTCTTCCTGCAGAGGTTAACCACTTTGCAAAGTCAATGAAAACTAACACATACATCTGAAAACTTCCATTTGCACTAGATATCTCCCTTATTTCAGTTTCTGGAGAGTTTTCCATTTGTATACTGAAGGTACACTGCTGTGAAAATCTTGCTGTAAATTTGTACCTGTACAAGCATGATAAAGTCAAGGAAGAATTTGTGTCTACCTGAAGCTTTTGATTTTTCCAGTAATGGTACATGCAGCTTGTTCTAAGGGGAAACTGTCCATCCAGAAAGAATAAAGGTGAAAACTTTTGTGCCCAAGACTTCAGTTTGAATCTGTGACAGAGAAATGAAAATCCTGCACTCTCAGGTGCTTTACTCAATATATAATTACCATGGTAAAATAACAGTAAATTATCCCAGCTTTTGAAGAATCTTATTTCAAGAGAACATAATGAAGCAAAACAGTTTCCTGCTGTCAGTTGAACACCATTTGAATTATCTATAGTTATTGATCTACAGATATTGTCATTCACAAAACATTTTCAGGTATGCAGAGTTGCCTATTTCCCTTTCCCTAACCTTCTCAATCTAATGAAAATATATATTAAAAAAAAAAAAAAAAAAAAAAAAAGCACATAATTGATAAATTAAAACCATCTTCTACGTAAGAGAAGTGGCTTAGGCCACCTCCAAAGCAAGGCTAAGTAAAGAGGCAAGAAAACAGATGGTCAGATTCAGCAATAAAAAAAGGCTTCATGAAGGATGAATTTATTTGAGTGTTCCTTCTTTCCTTTCATTTATTTTCCAATAAGAATCTTAAATATGTATAAAAATTATAATTTAAATTTTAGGGACTCTTTAGTCTAAGTGAATCCATCTGACATTGGGAAGCAAATTTTGTTTTTCATGGTTAGACCGATTACTCGATTGGACATTTATCCCTTTGTGCTGATAAAGAAATAATTCTGTTGAGCTGATAGATATTTATTTATAGTGTTAGCCAGGATGAGACAGTTCTAAGTAACACTGTAAATTATCTGTGGATTCTTTTTCTTTTTTTCTTTCTTTCTTTTTTTTTTTTTTTTCTTTTCCAATACAGTTTCTTCTCTCCTTTTTTCCCCCAAAAAATTAAAATGCAAAGGAAACATAGATGACATATATCTTAGCTGAGAAACATCCAAGGCCGAAACATACAATTCCTTTTGTAGCATGAATTATCACAAATATTTCAACATTCACTGGTTGAAGAGGACAATATTTATTTTAGTTGTAGTACAGTTGCAACAAATCAGGAAGTTTAAAAAGATTTTTTGTTTGTTCACAATCAAGGCAACTTGCTGAAAAAAATGAACAACCCTTTACAGCAAGGCAGCACTGCATGACACTTCTTTTCAGTGTAGGATGATAGAATCACTTCACAGGAGGCTTCCTGATTGACGTTTGAGTGGGTGCAATATAAAAAAAGCCTTGCTTTTAACTTATGGGTTGCATTGTTGTGACAGACTTTGGATGTCTTCACCTCAGAAAGTATCTGGGGAGGGAGGCATGTTCTTATGTCTCTGTCCTGAAACTTGGGCAAAGATCCAATTCTGCTCTTCAACACAGGATTTCCACTAATTTCAACTCATATCTTCTATGTGATTTAGGCACATAATTTTAATTTGGATTCATAGGTCTTAGTGGAAACAAAATTTTTGAAGTTTTCTAGGTCTGTCAATTGTTTTAATGCCTATGAACTTGGCTACTGGCAAGCTGATTTAGAGTGTTCAAGATATCATCTGAAGTGAAATTCTGGAATTCAATGAAGTTTAATAGCTACCTAGAGTTACTTTGTAAGGAGACCTATGTCCACAGATTTGTCTAAATTTCTGAAGTTTAAGCAATACAACAGCTTTCTTCAGCAACTGCAAATCTAAAGCACCAAGTTCTCTAGTGATTCAGACACATAAACAAGGAACTTTTAGTAGTAGTAGTCATTATTGTCACTGTCATTGGTGTCAGTAGTAATAGCAGGGTGGGGTCAAGAAGAGGAGGTGTTTCTCATCTTTTTCATCATGGTTTAGTTAGTTCCTTTCCAAAATAAATCTCGGGCCCTTACTTTCCAAAAGGGAAAGTTAATTTTATTTCAGAGATAAAACTGAGATTGGGATTGAGGTGAGGAAAAAAGAACATGTTCTATATGTGCTGTTTAATCTGTACCACAGTACAGTCAGGAAGGCAATTCCATCTTTGCTTCCCAAAGATAGGAAATCCTTGCTTGGGAAATTACAGTCTTGAGTTTTAGTATCTGATCACAGAATAGCTTCTGTGTTTTACCTTCAGGAGTCACTGGATGAAATGCAGAATTTGTATAATTAGCATGTTGCTAAAAATGTCCTTACCACAATCCAGAAACTGAAAATGCCCTTGCCTCAAGCTGTATCTCTCTTATATCTGTATGGCACACAATTGGCTATAAGCCCTTTTTTTAAACATAATGGAACATAGTAACTAGAGCCTGAAATCTCTAAGCCCCTCATCTGCCTCAAGGCCTGAAGTCAACTTTTCAAGATGGAGTGTGACCTTCATTCTCAATAGACCTTCATCTCCACATAGCATCTTCGCATAGCACTAGCAATTGTTCACTATGATGTTCACTGCAGAGAAAGTACAGAAGAAAAGTATATAGTGTACACTGAAAAGGACGTATTGCCATCATGCCCGTTTTATGGAATAGAGCACAATCAGGGCAAACAACAGTGCAAAAATCAGTAACAATGTAACACCTACTGTTGTCACAATTTCAACAGCCACAGGGCAATCTGTTTTAAATTAGCACATGACAGACCATAGAATAGTTTGGATTGGAAGGGACCTTAAAGACCAGCTAGTTCCAATCACTCTGCCATGGGTGGGGACATGTCCCACTAGACTAGGATGCTCAAAGCCCCATCCAACATGGTCTTGAACACTTCCAGGGATGGAACATCAATATTTTCTCTGGTAAACATATTTCACTGTCTCACCACTCTCACAGTAAAGAATATATTTCTAATATCTAATCTAAATCTATCCTCTTTCAGTTTAAATCCATTACCCCTTTCCCTATTGCTACAGGTCCTACTAAAATTCTGTCTCCATCTTTCTTATGGGTGATCTTTAAGTATTGAAGGGTTGCAAGATCTCCAGTGTCCTTGTAAAAGTCCCTCTACAGCTTTCTTGTAGGTCCTCTTTAGGTACTGGAAGACTGCTATAAGACTTCCCCAGAGCCTTCTCTTCTCCAGGCTAAACATCAACTCTCTCAGCCTGTCTTCATGGGAGAAGTATCCCAACCCTCTGATCATCTTTGTGGCCCTCTTCTGGACTCTATCCAACAGGTCCATGCCCTTCTTATGTTGGGGGTCCCAGAGCTGAAGACAATGTTCCAGGTGGGGTCTCACAAGAGTGGAGTAGAGAGGCAGAATCACCTCCCTCAAGCTACTGGACACATTTCTTTTGATGCAGCTCAGAATGTAGTTCACTTTCTGGGTTACAAAGACACATTGCTGGATCATGTTGAGTTGCTTGTCAATAAAAGCTCCAAGTCCTTCTCCACAGAGCTATTGTCAACCTCTTAATCCTACAGCCTATTGGAATTGACCCAATACGCCTGGAATTGACCCAACCCAGGGGCAGGACCTTGCACTTGGCCTGGCTCAGATTCATGAGGTTTGTGTGGACCCACCTCTCAAGCCTGTCAAGATCCTTCTGGATGTCACCCCTTCCCTTCAGCATGTTGACTGCACCAGTAATATTGGTCTCATCTGCAGACTTACTGATGGTGCACTCAATCCCACTGTCCATGTCACTGACAAAGATATTGAACAACGTTTGTCCCAATATTGACCCCTAAGGAATGCCACTAGTTGCTAGTCCCCATTGAACACTGAACTGTTGTCTGAAACTCTTTAAGCGCAACTACCCAGTCAGTTCCTTATTCAGTGAGTGGTCCATCTGTCAAATCCATATCTCTCCAAATTAAAGACAAAGATATCATGACGAACAGTGTCAAATGATTTGCACAATTCTGGGTAGATGATGACAGTTGTTCTTCCCTTACCCACCAATGCTGTAACCCCATCATAGAAGGCAACAAAATTTTTCAGGCACAATTTGCCCTTAGTAAAACCATTTGGTTGTCACCATTCACCTCCTTATTTTCCATGTGCCTTAGCATAGTTTCCAGGAAGATCTGCTCCATGATATTGCCAGGCACAGAGGTGACATTGACCAGCACTCATGTTCCCTTTTTCCCTTTATAAAAATGAGTGTTATGTTTCCCCTTTTTCATATCTCTTAGTAAGTCTAAAATGCAGTGAGTGACTCATGGAAATAGGCTAAGGCCAGCTTTAAGACAATGCAGGCTTCGAGGTAACAACAGCACCATGAGGCTTACTGTGAGTAAGAGCCCCTGGACCCTGCGCAGATTTCCCAGTTTGTGCTGTCCTGGGGTCCCACTGCTATGGCCTAGAAAGTGACTCAGCTATTTAGTTAGTTGGATATCTCTAGCCTTTCTGTTCCACACTGCACATTAAAAAAGGTGGGAATTCTCTCTGAAATCCTCACTTTAATGAACTTGACCAAGAGAAAAGTGCAACTATGAAAGCTTTCCAGCAGGTGGCAGGAAGTATCAGACACTGGGATGACTTCAGCATCGAATATTGTTAACTCTCACATTTTCAACTTACAAAAGACTTGTGTGATTTTAGACTGTGATTTATACATTTGAACCAAAAATATCTTTTAGAAGGAGGTAGAGACCCAAACTGGTTAAGATCTGGTGATCTCCAAGACAATTGGCTTGTGAATATGGTAGAAATTTATATTTATGGAACAGCCATGGTACCTGAAGTTTGGAAGTCTGCTAGTTTAGTATGTGATCAAAAAGTTCATTTAGTTTCACCTGTTTAACACTTGCGTCTGATTCCTCCATTCCAGTCAGTGGACATTCTGGTTATTATATGACAACAAGAGTGTGACTATAGGATCATGGGGTTAGCATTGATGGTGCTTATGGATTGGAAATGCATGTTCTTTGACAGTATCTTGGCATCACCTTGTAAAATGCATCTACAAGAAATTAAGAGAGATTATAAATGATTGAATTGCAATTGGCATATGAGTAAGGGTTTTGGCAACAGCAGGAGGGTGATGGGATAAAGATAACTTCTGGCAGCACTCCAGAGAAAGCTCTATGCATGGAAACAGGCTGAAAAGCTGTGAGAGGAAAAAATAACCTCAGAGTCAAGGGCAAAATTTGGAATTTCGATTCCTGAAAGCAAAGTGAAGAATGACAATCATAGAGCTAGAGACATCAGACAGAAATAACTCTTTATCCATATTATGTCTTTGGGCTTTGAGGGATTCAGTAGAAAAAAAGTTATGGCATAGCCAAGAATGACAGAACTGAGACAGAAAGAAAAATGGGAAATCGAAGGGTAGAAGAGTAAGTCAAGGAAGATATAGAAAAGGATGTCATCAGAAGAAAAGTGGCTTATATAAGCCATCTGTGGCCAGAAGCCTGTAAGATACTTTCATGAAATTTTCAGGATATATTATCTGGAGCTTTTTCAATAGTTCAATCAAAAACCAAACCTAAATCTTAATATTTCACATTTTTATGAAGGCTAATTTATGACAGAAATCTCAAAATCATTACATGTAATAGTCACCAAAGTTCAGTCTGGCACATTTTTTGGCCATATTTTACAGTTAGGCATAATGGTGACACTGGGCCAAGACATTCCTTGCTGTAAACAGCTTCACTTAGCAGACTTAGAGACAGTGTCATCAACTGTGCTTAAAAAAAAAGATAATTGTAAATAACCGTTACAAAGGATACTTATCTTCAAAGAACTTTGTGGTAAAGGTTTAATCTCCACAAACACCCATAAAGAGAGAAATTGTCAGAAACTTGTTAGAGGTTGGAAAAGTATTGGTGGAACACACAAGATTGAAGTCTGTAATCCTCAGTGTCTTGGTTTGAGATCAGTAGGATAATACCTTGATCAGATATGATAGAGAAAATCCTATAAGGTTTTGTCAATCTGTAGATGTCTAGTTTGGAGCTAATACAGTGCATTCTTTCAACAGTCATCTAATGCTCAAGAGTTGCCTTGTGCTATGTCTGAACATGATAGCCACATATATACCAATGAACTATAAAGGAGAAACGTTCCTGGGCACTGGACTTCATCTCTCCTATTATACAATGGTTAATTGGGATCTAAACACAGTGTTGTTCCCCTAAACTGTTTATGGACATGGTTCAGGACATATTATGCATCTGGGACCACAAGCAGTATGCATACAGCTGTTCACTTCTAGAGGCTTACAAAACCTAACAACACAGACATGGGTTTTGATGTTCCAGTTAGCCTGCGAAGCAATGATCTCTCTTGGACATATATAGATGAGTCTTGATGTTCAACTGTGGCAATGCATGTGTCTCAGCATTTTATTTTTTTTCTGGGCAATGATCATTAAGCTTGAGTCAGCACAAGGAGGATAATAACAGAACAGGGTTTATCACCTTTTTAAAGTATATAGTTTCATAAGGAGTTATTGTTGCATACCTATTTATGCACACCTATACTTTCCCTAAACAAATTTTTGTTCTTCCCTTAGGTCTCACACTAGAACAGCCACCCATTTTCTTCACCTTATTCTCCAGAGATTGTTCACCCATCTCTGTCACTAAAACCATAATAAGGGACAGCTCCCTTCAGGTCGCCATTTAGGATGTTCTGATTCTAACAAAGTCATGAACATACCCATCTGTCCCTGTTTTTCCAGCTCTGGTCTGCTGATCTTTGTGGGTTTGGTTTTGGGTTTCTTTGTTTCTGTATAAAAAGAAACATGTTTATATCAGTAGAGTGTACTCAAAATGATTTTTTTTGTGCTGCTATGGAATGACCCACCTTCACTTCACTGTGCGATCAGTGACAAAAAAGAGGATGTTTTGCCTGTTCCTTTAAGACACATTGCTAAAAAGTGGGATACAACCTGTAAAATTCCCCCTACACAAAAAACAAACAAACAAACAAAATAGAAAGCAACAACAACAAATAAAGAAATCATTAAATAAATAATTCAACATAAAACTTAGAGCTTCCAGAGGCTCCCTGCACAGACTTTGTCTCATACTTCCAGCTTCTGCACTTGCTCTTTCACTCATCCTTGTCATGCTTGGTAGAGTTCATTTCTCCTCTGTTACCTGGAGCAGCTACTCTGCATTCTGCCATCTCATAGAGTCATCAGCAGGCTTCAATTCTCTGCTTATGCCTCAGTTCTCTCTCTCCTGCTTCTCCTCCCTTATTTATGATTGAAGCATGTGATTGTGTTATTTACAGTAAGTCTGTAAAATGCTTGTGGAAACATTTTCCTGGACAGAATATCTGAACAAAACAATTGTATTTTAAGTACTTCTCAGATTCCTTGTAGGAGATGAAAATAAGCATAAATATGAAATTTACCTCATCTTCCTATTTCCTTACCTTTATAATCTTAGACAGGAAAAAAGAAGCTTTTTCTGACTTTAAAACCAGAGGTCACATACCGCTGAATATTAACTATGTTCTTGCAGAGATCATTTCTGCAACATTCAACAAGACAAACTCAGCATACAAAGTTCATCATTCAATGGTACTATGATGTTTTTGTGCCTCAGAGGGTTAAACTCAAATTACTGAGATAAGGGACAATATCTCTAAGTTAAGCTTTATTAGTAATGGAAACTGAGTACCTAAAAAGGATGAGCCTCCTGGAAAATGCAGTCAAATAGTGAGAAAATAGTAAGGGAAGAAATAATGGGTTGTCAATAGAACAGTAAGGGTTGTCAATAATAAGGTAGTCAATGAATGCACACCTGAAGATAGCAGTGAACCTCCTCATACACACCGTTTTAGAACAAAATATAAAGACAGCAAGACTTTCAAAGGGACATTAGTTCTAGAGGAAAGTGCCTACAAGGAAACAACAAGGAGTGGAATATTTCAGAAGGAAAACAACAAAGAAATTATGAATATGGATCAGTCAAATGAGAAGGAAGGACAGAAGGGTTGCTCCAAGTCATTAGGGGTAGCATAGTCTGTGAATGTATTTCTGTGGGTGTAACAATTCCTTGTGAGATGCAGGGCAACAAATCATAATATTCTGAATCTTCCTGACTGTTAGGGAGAGAATCCAGCATAAATTGTTCATCAAATTTACTGTATGTGTGTAAGATTAGATTCTGTAGGCAAATGAAGGGGAATGATAAGAGTGGGTGTTGAAAATGTATCGTTGAGCATGTAAAAGGCAGGTTCAGTATCTGTGAATGTTATTTTGTTAATCTGTTAAAGTGACGCTGGCACGTCAGCACATTAAAGCAGGGGCAAAGAAAGCACACTTTCTTTCTTCTGCTGCTTTTTAAAAATTCAGTGGTCCTGGAACTGTCATTGCTTCCTGCAAATAAAAGCCCTCCCCAACTCCTTTACTGTTACTTGTGCAGTGCATGTGGCAGAGGGAGTAGCTGGCCCTGGCAAATTCTAAAACCGGGCTTGCCAAAAATCCCTGTTGATCTGATGGACACAGTCTGATTCTGTTGTTTTCAAAAAACTGTCAAGTGCATCTGAGCCATATCCTCTATAAAAATGAGTTATTTTGAAAAAGACCTCCCTTTTGTCATAATTTCCATATATAAAGTTAGATTTGTTTATAAATGAGCTTGTATGATGTATATTCTACAACAACTGACTGTATTATTTCTAGGTGCAGTTATTAATGTAGAGCATAAAAAACCCCAAGGGTTTGTTTTTCTACCACAGAGAACTTCTTCAGGAAAAATGAACAATCTTATATTCTTTCAAATTTAGCTATTTCTTATAAAGAGGACACATTTCTAATATATTTATTATCATTACTGAAATAAAAAATATTTAAGGATTACTTCTAATTTCCGGAGGTTGGTTCTACTTTTGAAATATGAAGATTCACTGTCTTCTACTTGGTTAATAATAAAAATGGCATAATTATTATGAAATTTACTCTTCATCATGGCAAGGAAGCAGAATAAAAGAGGAAAAATAATAAAAGACTAATATTCCTAAAAGTGATTGTTGATTCGAACTGCTGATTTGGATGTAATTTGTTACTGATGAACATGAAAAATCTTTTAAAATGCTGTAAGACCTTTTTTGTCTACAAAAAAATAAATCAGATAGTGCCCATGTCCTCACTGAAGTAACCAAACTGAATTGATATTTAAAAAGAAAAAAAGACCACCAAATTTCCTGCTATACTTCTGTGTAAAATCAGTGGCTTTGTAACTCACCATTACACATGAAAGAACAAGTACAACACTCTCTCAGCCTGAAAAAATAATAGGAAAGTAAAAATATAGTTGCAATGAATCATTGGCTACTGAATACAACAAAATAATGCATGTGTAATTAATTACTATGATCCCACCAGATGCATCAACCATACACTAGAGTTGGACATGGCTGAAGGTGACTTGCACAGACTTTCATTCCCTCTTGAAGTCACAGACCTGTTGGTTTCCAAAGTCACTTCTAGGACTAAAGAAAACTACGAAAAAGTGCTGAGCATTGATAATTCACATTTTGTTCCATGTTACTAGTGAAACAGGAAGAAAAAAAAGGAATTTGAGTGCTTTCATGACTCCTCTAAACTGAAGATTATTGTAGCAACATTTATTATTAACATGATATAATCCAGGCAGTCAAATTTTTGAGCACACTTTTAATCTGTTTTCATAGTGAGGCATTTCTTTAATGCAGATTCTTTTACACTACATCAATGACCACTTACCATCATTCTGTACAAAATTCTCCTGTCCCAAAGATCTAAATTGGTCAATCTGTACGACTTTTGTCTAAGTGATTTGCCTATCTGTCATTTCAGAACTGAGCCCTAAAATAGCAAATAGAAATGAGTGAATGGAATACAAGCTGAAAGGACCATTAGAACTAGTATGTGATGCTTGTTGTACTTACAGTTATGTGAAAATTCTCTTATACACCTGCTAGACGTTTTCAGCAAGTAATGGAAAGATCCTAAAATTCTACAAACACCTGAATTAATAGCACTTTATATGTCAAATGGTTAGATATTTTGATCTTATCATCAGTGTTAGTGAAGAAACCCAGGTTCCAGAAAGTGAAGAAACCTGACAAATGAGTTGGAGTAATAGTCCTAAGTCACCAGCCCAAATTCTTACCTCGAAGCACAATATCAAATAACCTAATAGCACGTGGTACCCTAGGATACCTTTCCACAGCTGTCAACACTTCCCAGTTTTGCAGACTGTGCTTTTAGCTCCAGTCAGTCTTGAGTGTGTTTGCCATGAGGGCATCTGTCATATTGAAGCTCCACTGCTGCCTCAGTGGTGACAAGATACTAGATTGCTGTTAATCATGAGGCAAAGGCAGCAACCAAGGAAGAAGGAGGGGGCAATATTAATCGTATTCATAGTTTCGTATTCATAGTTAGCCTGCAGAATACAAATGGATACAAAATCACTCTTAAATTCTCTCCCATACACTGTTTGCAGTAAAAATAATCCCCCAGCCATCTACCTGTAACCACCAGACCAAAACTTTTAGTGCATTCAATGCCTTTTTCATGTCTTTCCACATAGTAGGATTAAGATGAAATCATGTCATACTTTGGTGTTGTATTATGCTGCATAAATATTTCAATAAAGTAAAACTGACTGTAATAGAAACTCTGGTAGTCACTGGCAAGCACCTGCTACATGTCAAAATGAGATAAAACATGAAATCAGCATGCACCTCAAATTCTTAGGAAGATACGCAAATCAAAGAGAAGTTTCAATCAGAGGCATTGCAAAATCACAAGCACAGGATGAAAAGACTGGGTATATAATCTAGTCATCATGCAATGATTTTTTCCTGCTTCATAGCTTCTTAATTACAACTCTATCAATTATAATGCTTGAAAAGTCCTGCCTCCCTAATACTCAATGAACATTTTCAGAAGCCAAATGCCACTCCTATCTCGTAGTAGAATAATAATAATAATAAAAAAAAAAAAAAAATTGTTGCAGATTAGAAGTTTAGTACCACTCAGCAGCACCATTTCTGGTTTTCCTCATAGGGAAGGGGAGTCTTCTCAATACAGGTCTTTGATCTGTGTCTACTATTTGGACTGCCATGAGATCTCTATATAGATTTAATCTAGATTCATAATCTCTCTGGGAGTCTATAGAGATTAATGGTAATCTCCTTGCCTTAGTTCCCAGCCTGAGATATGGAAATGGCACACAAGGGTATTGTAGAAAGAAATTCGGGTTACACATGTACTTTAATTAACAGATGCAGAGCTCCACTGCAGAGATTGCTGCATTTAGTCATAAGTGAAACTGCTCCTGTATATGTTGCACAGCTCATAAAGTGCTTTGGGGTTTGGAAAGTAAAAGTTTGCATAAATCAATGTATTTTTATTGTGTGATACAGCCAAAATTACATACTTGCATTCAAAGTGCAGAATCAGGGAAAATTTGTGTAGGGTCATTTCTTAATTCTGTTATGAAGGCAGTGCTCACTTGCTTTTAGTGTGACATTTATGGGATGCTTTGACAAAGCTGGATCACTATTTTATTTCGCTGTGTCAAGGACCCCATCATCACTTGAGTGTCCCCATATTCAGCAAGCAGATGTGCACTTCCCATGAGCTGAGCTCTGAGGTTTGACAGACTATAGTAAACATCCACTCAGTATGTGCATGGGAATCTTTTTGATAGATGGATAAGAAAATGGGTAATGTGCATTAAAAGGGACAGGAAATAGTAATTCTGCAAAGCACTGTAGACACTCTTTGAGTATACCTTCAGCAAGCATACAGTTCACAGCAGTATTCTACTAATGATTCTATATCTATTACTGTCTTCAGTAAAATAATTTGTTTTATTTTTAACACTGAGGTCAGGAAGAATTCTCTACAGTAGAGTGCTTTTTAGTAAAATTAGTATTAAAGAGAAAAAAGAAATACTTTACAAGCTGTATGTAAGCAACTCAGTATCAGCCAATTTGCATTAAAGACGGTACTGCCTAACAATTTTTCCCTTGACTTGACTTTACCTATTCTCTAGAATGGGCCTACCAAAGGAGTTACTGACTGTGTTGTAGATTTTTTTTTTTTTTTTCTTTTTTGACAATTTAAATTACTATGAATTGGTCAAATGGCATTGGTTAGATTTTGCTGAGATACTGTTATCAAACATAGATTCTCCAACTTCCTCTGTGATACCCTCTCAAGTCTGTGCTTGTGCATGTGTGTTTTTATGTGCATAAGTAACATAGAGGAAAAAAGCCAAAACTGTAGTTTCTCATTCACATACACAACACCATTCTCCTCCACTGTCCTCTGCTTTTGACATATTTCTGGCATAATTCCAAGGAGTCTTGTTTTCTTGTTTTACATTTAAGTAGGATTTTCAGTGAAAGATTTTATGACACTTACACATAAGGTTTGTAAGGGTATGGTGCCTCATTTCTTAAATAACAAATAAACCAAGGTGAAACACAATAAAGTATTTCTTGTGAGAAAATGTAGTAAATCAGAGACAGAAACTGGGAAAAGGAGAGCATGTTTCCTCTCCTAATTGTAATTAGGAATAGAAGAAATGTCATTTATAACACAGGAAGATTGATTCAAAGCCTTTGTCTGTTGGCATTGCAGGCATGGGATTAAGGCGGCTAATTATCTTCCCAAGGTTAATAAAAAACTAGTATCTGCAGTATACTCTTTGCCATGTGCTTCAACTATATGCTGATTTAATAACTTCTGAAGTCAATGGCAGCTCTTTCATAGACTTCTTTCAATGCTAGATCAGATACTATCAAAAAGAGCATTTACAATTAATATCTAATGTGGATAAAGTGGAACACTGACATCCATAACTAGTCCTTCTCATTGCAAGACGGTCACTGTTTTCATCTTTTGATTCAAGGGTGCTGAAGAAAGCAGGCTGATCCTTAAAAATCTCTCCTAACTTAGAATTTCATAATCCATTTCTACAGTGGGAAAGAGTTGCCTGAAACCACAAGAAATCATTTAAAAGAAAAATGAATATGACCCTTTCTCTCACTCATTTTTTTGGTTTTTTGCCTAAGCCATGGAAAGTAATGTTTGAGTTTGTTTTGGGGTTTTTTTGGTTTTCTGTAAACTGTTTTTCACAAAAAGAAAGAAAGTCTGAATGCTGAAAAAATATACCTTGTTGTATACCTGACCAAAGCATACAACATGCAGGGTTGTATCACACATCCATTGATGAAGAAATGTCTCTTTGGTGGCAAGAGGATGTCCCACACAACTCTCTACCAGTTGTCAGGCAGTATAAACTTAATGCCTAAAACAGAATTTAAATCAACCCCAAACAAGTTTTCTGATAAGAAACAGCATTACTTTGTTGCTTTAAATCTTGTTAATGGATCCTTACTATTTTAAGTCGATTGGATACAGAATTTGCAACCTACTCATCAGGTAAAAGCCAAAAAGAAAAATAGGTCTTTTTGCATGACCAAAGTAAAAACTCATTTATTTTCTCCTAATCATAATAATTTGGACAACAGCCATACTGAAAAATTTCTCTTCCCTCTGGGGTAAATTGGTCTTCAGTCAGCAAATGTAGAATTGAATGGCTTTGTTCTTTTTATATGTAAATTTGTACTTGGAAAATCATCAACTAATTTTAGTCTGTTTGGGTTGACATGGTCTTTGTGCCAAAAGTTACATTTGCATTCTAGTTTGGCTTCCTTTTGTCTATCAGAAAACTGATACATATACATGTGTGTGTGCTTGTATTATAAATACATATGTGTGCATCTGACTCTGTACTAACTAGTTTTCTCTGGGTTATAGAGGTTCCCACTGCACAGAATTCATGTACAAAGTACTCTTAAATGTGGATTTAACTAACAGGTCTCTAATCTCACCATATCAACATTAAAACACTTAATTGTTTATAGCTGTGCTCTGCTTTGATAAAAATCCTTACTGTTCATATAATCAAAAATACCATTAAGCTTTACTTCCTGTTAATATAACTGATGAGTTTCTCCAAATGTGGAAATTCTGGGTTATACCAATTATAGGTGGGCCTGGATTTGATGCAAAGACATTTATATGAATCCTGGAAAAACAGCTGCAGCCAAGCAAAGAGCCCTTTGGTATTTGGTAGAATAAAATAAACACAAAACTTACTACTTCGAAACATTGTGGTTTCACTTCAGAACTTCAGAAATACTTTAGCCAGCATCCACTCTCTATATCTTATTGCTAT
Organism: Todiramphus chloris collaris; assembly: GCA_025345505.1. Taxonomy (NCBI): domain Eukaryota; kingdom Metazoa; phylum Chordata; class Aves; order Coraciiformes; family Alcedinidae; genus Todiramphus; species Todiramphus chloris. The sequence goes on along the minus strand of JANVCC010000012.1, from coordinate 3,654,237 downwards.
CTAAATATTTCTAAGAAATCGTGCTTTTGTCATTTAATGATTTTTTTAATACAAAAATCATATATCTCGTTCTAGATTCTCTTTAGAACTTTAAAAACCTAAACAAAAACCAGAAGACAAAAGCTAAAAAAAAAAAAGTTCAGAGCAAGTGATCTATCCAAACTATAACTATCCTTTATCCCAATACCCAACAACCAAGCACCAGAAAAGCATGCCTGGGTTGAGTTTTTTCCAACTATCATTCTTAGTTGCATTCTTCCTCTCAGTAGAGAGACTTTTCCAGTGATTTGAAAGACAATGGTGAAGAACTGACTGCTTAAGAGGTGACTGGTGTCATTTCACAAAGCTGTTTAATATTTTGAGAGTCATGGTAAAAACAGTTCTGAGAGAGGAGTTTGATTAAGGTGGGTGGTTGTATTGTATTTTTCATTTAATTTGTTTTGGTTTGCTTTTTTAATCTCAAACAGACCATTTGCAGCATTCTTTGTCAAAACATACTGTTTTAAAGACACAATGCTGAGAATAATGTTTTCAATGAAATGTGAGCTCAGCTGACTACCATGTTTCAGATATAATTACAGACTGATAACTCAGCTGCACATCTTCTGAAAGCTAACAAATCTTTTTAATTTCATGAAACCCAGGTCATGTTATGAAAATATATGCTGAATGCAGAATTCTACATGGGTTTGACATGAAGCCAGGCAAAACAAAGGCTTTGACAAGCCTTCTTATTTTCAGTTCCAAAACTCAAAAAAAACCAGAGTGAAAGTATCATGGACCCATGAAGATTAAAACTCTGAAAAATACTCACATTTACTCCTGAAACCAGAAAATTCTGAGCTGTCTAAAACCAGCCCCCCGGAGATGATTGATTTAACATAATGAAACCAAGTAGTGAGATAAGACTATCAACCCTAAGAACATCTCTTCTATGCCCTTAAGGCAGAATGTTCTAACTGTAATGTGTTTTATCAGGTACCATATAGTATCTTCTTTACCACAAGCAGAGAACAACACAATTCCTACTGAAAAAACCTCATAGGTGTAGTCAACACCTGCAGGACTCAGATTTCTTTATTTTGGTATCCCAATTATATAAAAAAATTACTATAGATTCACAGAGCCTTAGGCTGTCACTGGACACTCAAGGAAGAAGCTACCACACAGATCACAGAATGGTTGAGGTTGAAAGGGTCTAACAGAAGATTTTTGTCCAGTCCCCATGATGAAACATATTTTGTGTTTTCTAACACTTTCAGAAATATAGAAGAATACTTCTTTTGAATTGTATACACAAACTGGATAATCTTCAAATATCCCCATTTGGGATTATTAGCTTTTGTAGCTTTCCACTTTTACCTTGTAATCCATTATGTCTGTCACAAAGAATTAAAATATTTATACATGCTGCATGGCATTCAGTCCTGCTAACTGAAATTAGAGTTATCTGGTCCTCTTTTAATAAAAGAAAAAATCATAAGCTGAAATCTGGTCTAGATACGTTTTTTTGCTGCAGATAATAGACTCCCTTTTTTACCCTTTTGGAAGCCAGTCATAGGAGGACATCACAGGAGAGAAAGTAGGAAAAGGAAAGCAAATAATATGTTTAAATAGCTACTTACGTCAGCATTTTGGTACTCCTTGTACATTTTGTTAATGATGGGTCATGTATATATACTGTAATCAGGCATGGCTGGCCCATGGATAGCAGCGAAATATTGCATTTTGTGTATTCCAGATACATGAGACAGGGAGAGATATTCATTGATTGAGTCTCTGTATTTTAAGTGTTACTATATTTACTAGATAACAAATTAGAGATTTGTTAGACAGCAGGCTAAGTAGCTGTCTGTGAATCATGTATTTATTATGCATGACTCTTTCAGAGTCATTAGAAGTTGAAAAGAAAGACTCACTAGGATGTGAAAGGGAATTCAGCTTAGAGCTGCTTGGGGACCACAGTGATGTGTCTAAGCAACATTCACTGTTAATAGTAGTCCCCAGGTTGCAATCCCATGGCTTGTATATGAAGTTTTCAGAGATATTTGCAAACACTACTATTATGATACAAATGGATAGATCAATGTACAGAGAGTCTTAACAAACTTACCATCAATATCTTCAACATCAGTGGTACTGGAAACAGCAAGAACACAGTAAATCTGATTTCTGTTCCTTTTACTCACCTGCTAGATAGAACATTATATTCACTGTCTGAAACTTCTTGAATATAATGTAATGGTGTCTAGACTCAAAACTGTGGACAATTTCATTTCCTTCCCTTTCCATTCTGATATAACAGGGAGTCTCATTTCCTTTCTTGAATAATTTTGGGGTCCTGCTTACACTGGTGATGCTTGGCTGCTAAGATGCCAGCTAGGTACAGGCATGCATTGATGCTGCTGTAAGAGTTAAGGAGAAGCAGGAAATGATATTGTGAATCTAAGTATATAGTTTTAGCTAAAAGGTAAATACTACCATTGGAACGGTGCCAGAATACTGAAGAAAAATCCAAGAAAAAGCACAGATTAATCTCCTTTCTTAAAGCAGAAACAATTCAAGGAAAAAATAGCTCGTGTTTAACAGGAGAATACAGTAGTCATGCTTCATATCTAGCTTATTTTTCCTAAACAGAAACCATCAAGTACCATATTAGTGGATCACTTGGAGGTCAGATCATATGGTATGATCATTGACTGAAAATTTTTTATGGACAGATCAGAATGATGGCCTTGTCCTTCTCATCATTGAGGTTACTGTATTTAGGAGCAGCCAGATCTAATATTAGGACTTTGCAGTGTCAGTATTTTATGCGGAATAATGAATATAGGCAAAATGAGAAAACTGTGACAGTTCCCTGCATTGTTCTTTGACCCACACTAATCCTGAAGCTATGATTAACTATAGTAAAGCTCAGTAATTCACTTTGACCATGGATATATTCCAGGCTAAACCTTCTTCTGTTCAAATTCTATTGAAGTAGCCCATGAAAACCAAGATACAGTAGCTTACTGTAACAATATATTTGGCCTTTGGTAGTAGAGTTCTGGAATATCTGATGATACCATCATGGAAGCCAGGAAGGCAGAGTACTCCCTGTACAAACAGGTTGCAATAGCACAGGTTCTTAGGGTTATTAAGAGCCCAGTCAACTCACTGTGAGATTTCATCTACCATCATTAATAGAAAGGAATGTACACAGCATGGTAGAGCTTAAAATGTAACTAGCTTGAATATCAATCAAAGTTTAAAGTTTAAGAAGGTGACAGGAAAAAAGTTAGCTGTGATATGGGTCTTCAGTAATTAACAGAAAAACTGTTCTTGTAAGGACAGGTTTTGGAGCAAAATAGCTAGAAGCACAGAAGAAACAAGTGATTATATATTTTAAACAGTCTTCATTATCTAAGATGATATTTTGGTCAGTGACCATTACAAAAAAGTGCACAAATTGGTCAGTTTGAATTGGTGAACTTGAATTTCTGTAAGACTCTAACTAACTCCACATTGAACAATAGGACATGTAAAAATGAATCTAAGTTGAGTTTGTTAATGGATTTATTTTCTTCTAATACAGTGGTAACCTTCAGTGGGATATTTCAGATGTATAAGGATTGTCCTGGGGTCAGTTATTGTCTTAGTGATGGATTGGACACTGATAAAAATTGAAATGGTGAAAATCATTCTAATTGCACTATCAAGAGGCATAAAGTGGGGGACAAACACCATTCTCAAAGCATTTTCAGTCCTTTGATATGTTGAGCTCATAGAAACAGTGTTGCTATTGTAGTCTTTGTCTTTAGTTTTGCAGAGCTGGAGGAATGCATTAGGCCATGGGTTGTTAATATTCTCAAACGATCAGTTGTGTTCTGACGTGCTTTGAATTTGAGGTGCAGTTGTACGGGAATGGGGACCAAACAGATAGTTTGATTCTGTGAAGAAGAGTGTTGTCAAAGAAATACTCAAGTGGTGTGGTCTTGCTAAATGCACCATTACTGTTTTCAGCTTTCAGATGATATTTTGAATGTGCTAAAAAGAAACATCCTTCCAGAAAATGCACACTGGGGCAGAGCAGGTTCAGGGGTTAGTATCCAAAGTCAGAATCTGTGAAGAAAGTCAGACTAGGTGGTTTAAACTGACCTTGTTCAAGAAAATATATATCTAAGAGACAATCAGACAACAAGAACAGAGAAGCATTTCTTTCAATTTTCCTTTTCATCTCTGTGCTACACCAAAATTTCTTTAGAATGAGTTTAAACTGACATACGTGAAGCTATGTTTTGTTTTGTTTACAGCCCGTTTTCTCTTTTTTTTGTACAATTACTGTAATTAAGACTGTTTTCCTGTAGATTGCTTCACTCTGATGTCCCCAGCTGTAAGCTTGGAGAGGGCAAACTGAAGAATGTGCTGAGATGAAATGTAGGCACACACTTTAATTTTATAACAGATACTCTGTCAATGTGGATGGGGGTGGTCTATATACAGAAAAAGGCAATTTAGGGAATGGACAGTACAAAAACCGCAGTGGGTAAGGTCTGGCAAGGGTATAAATATCTGTGTTTTACCTGTGATAGGAGGTACTTAAAGGCTGTTGTGGCTCACAGAAAACAAGAAATTGAGACTGAGAAATCAAAGTTTACAAAAGGAAAGAAGGTGTTATGTTTTATCCATAAAAGTTTTAAAGAGTATATTAATACAAAATAAAAAAAAAAAAATCTTTATTGCATGCTGAAATAAGAATGATTGTATCAGATTAGAAAAAAGGTCCCTTTGTCCCAGCATCCTGACTCTGAAAATAGCCTGGAGCAGGTAAAGGAATAGAGCAAGTTGATACTCTTTCTAGGACACTCCACCAGACTCCAGCTCTTCATGAGATTTTTTTATTTCCCTCTGGATGACTTTGTCAGGTCTGGAAGCTAAAATTGCAAATTCAAGTGTAAAATGGGGATTGTAATGTTAAAACCAAATATAGCTGTGGAACCTCTACAGAAGCCTCTACAATACTGCTGCTTCAGTAAAAGCAACCAAATATGCACTCTCAATTTCTATTGAAATCAACTTGATTTATATGTGAGTGTCTGAGGGCAAAATATGTCCCTGCGAAATTTCTCATCAATATATTAAAGCAGGTGCTTTCCAAGAAAAACAACTTTATTTGTATCTCTGGGATCCTAGTATCGCCATTTTTGGTTTAATACTTTCCAGAACACTGTTTTATTAAAAACCTTTTTAGTGGCATCTTTGGGATTAATAATATCTGCCATCTACAAAGACGTTACTTTCATTACAGGTGATAAAATACATAGTATTTTCCTGTATGCTTATGTTGCATTTAATTCAAGGTTTTTTAAATAATTTTTAAAATAAATCTTAAATAAAGGAACTGCTTCACCCATCAATGAAATGAGCTTTTAGGGGTGAAACACAACAGCTGTTTAACATCACAAAGCAATATCTTTGAATAATTTAGTTCACAATTTTGAGAAGAAAGGAATATTTATTCAGGGGAAACTCCAGATGGAATTTAGCAAGGCAGATTGTCATTCTGAGCCAGTGTTACAATTTTAACCAAAAACCCCCAACCATAATGTTCTCTACATGCTATATAGCCACAAGATTTTGCCCATTACAAAATATATCACTGTAAGTCTGCCATTATAAGACTAGGCAACCTTGTTCCTTTTTAACATGAATCAGAGGAGTGTCATAATTTATGTCAGAAGATACAAGGATATAAGGTTAAATACATTGGATGAGATCATTAATCTGTTTAACCCAAGACTTTATTATTTTTTTCTGCAGCGTGTCTAGTATCAGCTGTTTTCATAGCTAATACTAGACATCAAAAATATCAACAATGTATAACCTTCAGTCATGGAATCAATTATTAAGCAAATTTAATCCTAATCCCCACCAGTTAGCTGTTGACTTGCATTTAGTGTATAACACTTTTCTAGGTTAAATCTAATGTAATGGTAAATATTTTTATAAACAGTGTAATATCACTGGAATATGAATGTTTGTGGTCACTGAGCATATTCCATATAATCTTTATTTATATTACTGATGACCCTGCAGATATGTGCAACATGGGCTGATGAGAACTTCAGTAAGCAATTTCCTTGCATGCAGAATTTGATCCTAGTAGGGTATGCTTCAGCTTGATAAGCTTAAAATCAACTTTAACTGTGTCTGAAATTGGAATGGAAACATCTTCTGGAAAATCTGATGGTATATTAGGTCATCAATTAGTGAGACCAGTTTTAGAGCACTAAGAGCTTCAGGTAGTCATACCCAACCTTGCTGCTCTGACAGGAAAGTGCATCTTTTTAATTCCAGACCTTCCAGTAACCAAATCCATCACCAGAAAGTTATTTAAATAGAAGTCTTAAAAGCCTTGAGGCATAGAAAGTTATTGTACATTATGGATTCTTACAAGAGATGAGAGTAGCAATGAAGTTTTTAATCAGACAGAGAGAAAGACAGTTTTAGAAAAATGACATGTAAAGTTTCTGAAGTAGAGATACAAAATAATGCCCAGAAAATTTTAAAGAACTTTAAGTATGTGTGGGTAAGGGAAAGGAAGAGGAGAATGAAAGAAGTTCATAGTCCTGGAAGGATGAAAGAAAAATCAAAATGGAAGCTGAATGTTTAGAAAAGTGCACTCAAGGATGTATTATAGAAATTCTTGTGGTGTTTTGAAATTATGACTTTTGAAAGTGGTCTACACGTGAATGCAGATGAAATTTTTGTGTGTCATGCAGTGTTGTACCTCATTAGCAAGGATTGGTTTGGGATTCTCTGAATTCCTTGGGCTCCTCCCTTCTTTAAACTTGTTGGAGCTGTATTGGGGTCTTAGGCCATTCTACTTCAACCTGTTATATTTGCAGTCTGAAACTTCTGAGGGATTTCATAAAATCACACTTATTCTCTGCAAGATCCAAGGAGATTTTATAACATGCTTCCAGGAGAAAGTAAATATTTCAGTAAATAATAGAAGTAGATATTTAGGACAACTAATATTCAGTGTTAGGTGCTAACATGATAACTTATGTTCTGCTACATTAACAGAGGTGGTTACTTGTAACAAAGACTGATTACACATTATACAGCGGTATCTGAAAGGCACTTCAGCCCCAAAGAGATTACAGTCCAAGGTAAGGAGCTACCAGTATACAGCAGCTGGGGGAGCAGAAAGTAGTAATCAGTGAGATAAGATGTTGAGGAATAGTTCACCAACTCATAATCCAAAACATAAGATGCTATCTAACGCTGTCAGTATCAGACAATTCAGCATGTATGCTCTGCATTGTGCTTAAAGTCTAGTAAATATAGACAATTGTGGACTGTGGGAAATTTCATCTACTCTTATTATTGAGGTAAATTTTAGTCATCAAAGGAAAAGCAAAAGAGAAGATCTTAAATGTTCTCCAAAGACACAGGGGGGGTAGGGAGAATGTATGCTGGTTGGAGCCCATTTTATGCTTAAAGAACAATAACTATCACTTGGTTTTATCATCAGAACAGAGCATCACCAAGTAATTACAAGAGGTGATCCAATGTATTCTGCTCTCTTTTAAACTTTCTGAGTGTTATTCCAGAGAGACATCACATTACTTGCTTCTGGGCTATTGCTAAGAAGTTATAAAATGTGAAAAAATGCCCATATCTCAGTATAGGTGTTATGGTTTCCTGGATATCACTAAATAAGAAAAATCAAAACCATCTCCTTTCTATAAAAGAATTTAATATAGCTGGTGAGGAGGTGTGTCCTGTAAAGTTTCAACTGCCAAATGCATGTAGATTTAGGTATGGAAGCTACAGAGATTATGTAGACAAAGCCATATAAGACAACCCAAAGGTACTACTCGGGAGTGGTCTGAACTGTCAGAGGTGATGAGATGTTGCAGGGAATGGTCCAGCTGCCCCAGCACTTTGCAGGGTCTCAATCTCACAGGTTGGAGGTGAACACTGTTTGAGACACTGATCTACCAGATAAAAGGGTTGTTGAAAGAGGTGTGCAGAGCAGTCTGCTCCGTACAGTATCAAGGACAAAAAAAAAGAAGTAACATTGTTTGCAAAGACCCTAGAGAAGCAGGATCCAAATCCCATAGTGCTTGGAATGAAGGACAGTTAGAGGTTATGTCTAAACAAGAGATTGAGACTGCCCAGTTGAAGGGAGGAATTCAGTGTCTTAAAGTGATAGAAAAGCTTTCCTGTTTGTAGTTGTCAGATGCGCAACTACAGATATGCCTATAACATGTGAGAAGGAGCGAATTCCCTCAAAGGAGGCATCTGTGGCAGCAGGCACTGATCTACATGTTGGTATTCAGAGGAAAGAGTGTATGCTCATGACTACAGACTTCTGCAGAAGACAGAAACACTCATCTGCCAAACAGACTTCTTGTCTCAGCAGGTTCATCACTTGTTGAGGCTTGACTCCAGTAAAAGTGGCATAGACTGCTGAAATCTATCCAGGATTCAGATGATTACCAATTGCTACTCATCCACTTGGGCTGATGGTGTTAAGTATCAAGTGACCTTGAATATATAAAGAGTAACTACAAACCTCTAGGAGGGAGCACTGGGGTCCAGTGTTGTTCTCTTTTGTCACATCAGAGAAGAGGAAAGTCTTAAACAGGAGTTGATATCATCTTTCAGAACACCTGGTTGCACAGGTGGTATTTCAGGCAGGACCTTAGCTCTAATTACCAGGGGATCCTCCAGGAACAAAGAGGATTTCTGGAGAAGGATGGGATCCATTTGACAATGTCAGGCAAAAGCATCTTTGCAAGCCACTTTGCTGACGCACTGAGGAGGGTTTCAAAAGAATTGTATCAGGGTATGATAACCACAACCTTCTAAGAAGCAGGAAGCAGGAAAGCTCAAAGTGACACATTGATGGCAGAGATCACAGGTCTCGTATTTTGCTTGAAATAGGCAGATGGTGTATCTATCTCAAACGTCTACATGAACACTTGCAACATGAGAAACAATTAGAGTTACTAGTCTGCAGACTGCAGGGCTATAACATTACAAATATGGTGGGATAGGTCTTATGGAGAACTGAAATTGATGGGTAGACTCTTCCTAAGAGGACAGGCAGAAAGGCAAGTAAAAGTTGCCAGACACCCCTCAATGTGAAAAGCATTTTTAATCCATGGGGTTTTGCCTTAGAATTTATGACAAGATAATTAGGAGCTTATAGTTAAGGATCAGAGGAAAGACCAACAAGGGTAACATGGAGGACTACTCCAGATCAACTGATCAAGAAAAGGATGTAGATGAAACTTTGTTTAGACAGATGAAAGAAGAACCACTGGTCCTAGTCAAGCATCCTGACATTGCCTAGAAGGGTAACCTAAGGCCATTTGCCATGTATGAGGTTTTCAGACGACATCAAGGACAATTTTTTTTGACATGGGAGATGAGTGATCTGAATAGGGCAGACACTCTGCTGGGTGTACTTTTCACCAAAAAGAAAGAATTCATGCAAGACATGAAAACTGACATCAGGTTTTGCTAAAACAATCATATTCAAATAAGAGAATGACAAATGGAAAAGTGACAGCTCTGGACTTCAGGAGAACTGATTTGGGCATGTTTGGGCAACTGGTTAGCAGAATTCCATGGGAGACTGCCCTGCATTTAAGAGGGGACCAGGACAACAACACACACTGGGGGCTGACTGGATAGAAAAAAAAATTGCAGAAAAGGCCCTAGAGATTATGGTGGACAACACATTGAGTATGAGGCAATGGTGTGTTCTTGTAGCACAATAGCTTTATTAGGAATACAATTAACAAATCATAAAATAATATATTGAGCTGAATTAAAAATAATGTTGTCAGCAGGTTGAGGAAGATTCCCTCTGCTCAAGACTTGCAAGACCCCTTTTTGATTTGTGTGTCCAGTTTAGGGCTCTGCAGTACAAGAAAGACATAGGCATACTGGAATGATTCCAGTGGAGGCCATATAGATATTTATAGGTCTGTCGGGCATGACATACAAGAAGATCCTGAAGAAACTGACTTTGTTCAACCTTAGAAAGACAATGCAAAAGGGACACCTTCTACCTATCTAGAGGTACTAAATAAGAAGATGTATAGGAGACAGAAAGACACTCTTGGAGATGTACAGCAATAGCACCAGAGCCTATGGAAGCAAGTTGCGACATGGGAAAATATGATAAGATATAAAGAAAAAGTCTTGCATCATGAAATATTTCTAAAGGATTTAAAAAGGAGTGTGAACTTCCTTAAATAAATATGCTAAAGATGAAACTGAAAAGCCTATATCACAGTTTTTTGATTGGTCTCTGATAAGAGGTTGGATTAAGGATGGAACAAAAGCACTTAGAAACTGCTACAAGAGACTGAGTCAATTTTATAAGAAAAAGAAGACTCAATTCGGAAAGAAGCATATGGAGGTTATCAGATTTGGTTTTGGATAGCACAACGTTAAGTGCCCTGTAAAGAGGTAGATAAGCTGTAACACAAGTTGAATCAACTACCATGAATTAAATAGGACATTTAAAACTGTTAAGAAGGATGCTAATGCAGAAGCTATTCTGTTGACAGAAACATTCTGCAAACTTTAATGGAAAAGTTACAGGTATTAGAAAGGTAAATAAGATAAAAATGAGTGGGTTCTTGTATTCCTTAAAGATACATGTGTCTTAGATGTAGATTCAAATAAAAAGAAAAAAGTTGCAATCTGTAATACTACTAGTGTAGATTAAAACAATTTGGGGTTGAAAGTGCATTTTACTGATGTTCTCAGTAAATCTATCTTTGTTGAAGATGAGAACTGAGAAGAGTTCTAAAAGAGTTCTAAAAGGGAATAGGTAATCTGTTAGCAGGTTAAATGTAGTTAAGAGACAAATCTTCATGCTGTGAGAATTGTCCTTACATAAGAAGTAAGAGTTAAAAGATGAGATACATAGGCTTGTTTACACTAAGAATGGCAGGGCAAAGCTGAACAGGAAAACTGCCCCTGTTATTGTAGGGGGAGGAAAACCTGAGCCTCACTAAAAGAATTAGATTAATATTAAAAACATTACTCCTGTGTTTGACATATTTTGTTTAGGAGAACTCTTGGCAGGTGCTCTTAATAAAAACACTATATAAATTCAACACTCTATATGGGACATGCCTTCCCCAAAATGCCATTTGGGTTTTCTGAGGTACTCAAGGTATTTTTCTTTACAAAATTTGACCTTCTGAAAGATTGTACTTTATCACCAAGGGCTCCAAGGTTGCTTTAGCATGAGTCAGACACAGGAATTGAAAGCATAAGCAACATATCTTCATACATTTATGGCCACCACTTCTATGACAGCCCTATATACAAAGAGAGAACACACTTGTTCCTTGAAGTAATGAACATTACATTAGATATTAACAGCTAATCTGAAAGCTTTTGGTCAACTGACTAGTGTGTTTACATATTCATTCTACTGGATATCATCTTAGACAAAAGCCCAAAAATAAAGATATACCAGCCATGAGGTACTGACATGATACCAAACTAAGCTTCCTATGAATACCTCCAAAGGTAATCTTCTCAAGATGCAGTCATTAGCACATTTTCTTCTTTACAGAAATCACAAAGTCTATGTGTCATTACCAACGAAGAAAAAAGGAGTCTTTGGACTTTTTTTATGTGAGTAAAGATGTTCTCAGCAAAATCTGTCTGTGGCGCTCATCTCTTGTACCCCTTGTTCAATCTCTTTAACTACACTTTCAGGCAGCACCTGAGTCTTTGTGTCCAGCATCTCTTCCATTGAGTCAGTGTTGAGACATAGCTATTAACACAAGTGATTTCTGCACGGCAGAACTTCCAACACTGCATCAAGGAAGGAAGAGCGAGATACAACGCAATTCATGGCCACACATATCTTGCACTATACAAAATAAGATCATCTTTTCTTCCTAGTTCATAGACATTGTCTTTCCCTAACTCTCAGATTCATTTTCCAGCCTCTTACCCTGGCTTTTAGTCAGGTTGGGCATACATGGTCCATTGCTGTTTTAATTAGATTCATTCACTGGCATAACCAGATGAGAATATTTTGGACCCAAAGGAAAACTAAGGTTATTCACCTACCACATTTGTCTTAGGAGTAAACTAGACATCTAGCTTTTTAAGGATTGTGTGAGTAGGAAAAAATACTGTTTGAACCAGTAAGGTATAAAAAAGTCTCTACACCACAGTCCTTAAGACAGTAAATCAAACCCAGAAACCACAAGGAATCTGATATATCCCCTTGATTGAAAACAGTAATGTGAGGATTGATGATTCCTTGAAGCAATTATTTTCCTGGGATTTTGCTGAAAAGATTACAAAAATTTTAGGGAAATTGTAAATTTCATTTCTCAATGTCACTATTTGTTATCCTTCAGGTGCTCATGTCAGGAGTTTGTTCATCCATTTCAAGTCCTCCCCACCCATTGTAGGAAAAGGAAGAATCACATACAAAATGCATAAATAAAATAGAACAACAACAACACTCAAAAATTTTGCGATCAGAAAACTAGATGTCTTCCACTGTGACTGAATCAGTTCCTGTCCTCATTTTCACATGCACAAGAAGAGGTCTGTGGTTAGGGAAAGTGATTGGGTCAATTCCCCCAAAAAACAATTCAGAGAAAACAAGTAGATGGTTAAATCTTACACAACCAGAAAGAAGTTTATTACAGCTGGATTCTTTTTATATGATCCATACCCTTCTTTCTCCCACCACTGCTTAGCCCCAGCTTCTCCTATACAAGCTCTTCATTTTGTGCAATGTCTGAAATCAAACTGTTTTTGTAAGGCTATACCTTACCAAAAGAAGTGTCTGGTATGCTTTTGCAAAATGTTCTAACAGTTGAAATGCACTTGAATATATGAGATGATCAGATATTATTCAAACGCTCTGGAGTTCACATAGCATTATAACTACCATGAAATACAAAAAAAAATCTGACTATTCACATCTGACTTTCAGCCTGGGGTATCTCAATGAGTGTCCAGTTTTCAAAAAACCCTAGAGCATTCACCTATCCTCTCAGTTTTGGATCCTTTTAAGTGTGTCAAGTTGGACACACAAAATAGCCTTTTTTTTTTTCAATGTCTTGGACAGTGTTTTACATTCTGTATCCAGTTTACTGCAGCTGCAGTAAAAGAGGTCTAATATGTTGGCTTGTCTGAATAGGGCTTGGTTATATAAAACCATGGATATTGTGCTAGCAAAGGGTTTCTTGATTGCATTGAAGAATGGAGTGGACAAAGAACAGAATGTTTAAATAATAGGTACCAAGAAATGGCTCAAGTGCAATGATGAATATACTAGAGCTTTTATGTGTGAGGAGGGAGTAATATTGAGCTGTGATATCATGGTTAAAGTATTTAAACTAGAATGAGAAATGTTTTGAAAAAGCTTCATAATAGATTTGTTTTGCTGGATCAGGGAGAAATGAGAGAGGATATCTATAGATTGTTCTAATTTCATTTTTAAAAGCTGTAGAAATTTTGCCATTGATCTTAGTGGAGTGGAATATGACTGTGTGAAAGAAAATGTCTGTGAACTGCTTTTAAGGAGGTCTTGTTTTACAGGAGCAGTGAACAAATAAGACATCTGTTATACAGATTCTAAGTCAGTTTTTATTGTCTAGGAATAGCCAAGAATCTTAGAGCTAAAGAAGGAACTCTTCACTGACTGAGCTTCCCTCTTTTCTGTTTGACTGCTTAACTCCATACAAGAGCCAGAACAACACCTATGCAATATTAAGTCACATTTGAAATCCCTGATTCAAAGTTTTTAGTTGGATGACATAGTAATGCATAGGGCTTTTTCTAGCTTTGTGCACAGGAAATACTTTCACCTTTCTTGCAGAGGAAGGATTTTTATCCACCTCTTACAAAAATTAAAATAAAAATAGTCACAGGTTTACCCAATTTAGAAATCTTATGATACAAATCTAATATCACAGATGAAATAGATTGTATCTGTACTTTGAGTATGACTTTGTTATCAGTCTGGAGCTTTACTTTGGTGAAATCTACTGGCACATTGTCCCTGTGTTTCAAAGTTAGGACTTGGACAAATCTTAATATAAACTTATATTTCATACATAGGTATTTCTCCTGCAGACATCTAGGGTATGACTTAGCTCCAGATTAAAACAAATATACTTGTGTTGCTGCTTGCAGGTATCTATGTGTTCATTAGAGGCTTCATTCAGCTCCCCATGTAAAGATCTCATACCGCAATATCCTTGAGAGTCTCATTGGGCTTACAATTGCTCCTCCAGCAGACACAACTCCTTCACAAGGTGTGTACTATGTCCACCAATTCTTGGTGTACATGTTGAATGCCCCAGGGCAGGTCAAATGGCACAAGAAAGCTTGAGCAACCTACTTGAGCTCTACAACTTCACTAAGTACAATAAGCTTAAACACCCAGTACACTAAAAACTTACAGTCAAGTGTCCTATTCTGCTACTGAACTTTAGCGCTAATGTTGAATGAGGTGAATCCCCTGATATGTCTTCAAAATTGTGCTTGTAGGTCAGGTCTGAATTCAAACATAGCACACACAAGCCACAACACTGTATCTCTGTCTAACAGACATTATCAGGATACCATTACAGAATGACTGAAACATGCCAGATGCTACTTTACTTTTTGCTCTTCAGTTAACTGTAGTGATCACAGACAAATGCCTAAAAACAAAGCATCAGTCACTATGGAGTCAGAAGCTGGAGGAACAGGTCAGTTATCAAGCCATATTTATCTATCCTTCTTAGTAATCAGAAACACACAACTTTCCATTATCTTTTACAGAGATAGACACAATTCCTTTCCAAATTAAAACACAAATTCTTGGGCTTCTTCTGTGAATTGGAAATCTTCTGTCAGCTTGTAAAACAGCTGATGAATGAGGTTTTGGTTACAGAAATAAATGGGGTTGTTCAAAGGTAGATATACATGGCAGGAATCATGGTTTCACTTTGCAAAGGGTTTTGTCTCAGTATGAGTTTAAAATGTTCCCATGTACTACTCAGTGAGGCATGTCATTCCCTCAGCCGTGCCAACAACACTGTGGGGTTGCTCTAAGTAGGAACCCAATTCCCATTTAGATAAAAAAAAAACCCCACAACAACAACAAAAACAACAAAAAAAAACTAAAAAAAAAAAAAAAAAGCAACAACAACAAACCAACAAAAATGCTTTTCATTGATTTGTTTTCTAAAAGCTGGATCATTTATCCATCCTGGTTACCAACACAGCTGGTGATATATGGGAGAGAAGTGCTTTATCATGGTACAGAAACACAAAGGTGTAGCAGAGCTGGGAAGGAACAAGGCTATAATTTTTGGCCATAAAGCATTTTATATGATGAAGCCATGACTTAATGTTGAAGATACATGAGATATTGTCATCAGGATCACAAATAGATTAAGACATTTCTATACCCTCACACTTTTACAGCTTCCTTTTCCCTTCATCACTAGTTATCCATCTCCCACCCTCCTGCTTTTGCTGATACAGCTGCATCAGGGCAGCACTATAAACCACAGCCCTCACATAATCAAAATTAAAAGTTAGCCTCCTTTACCCAAAATTATTTACTGAATAAGTTTCCATCTAAGGTATATCATTATAAGAATGACCTTATGGGAGCAAACACCTGTCCCTTCAGCTCTGTATCCTATCTCTGGCAAAAGACAGGAGACAACAGCTCAGGAACCTCCTGCTTAAGCAAAATTAGTGTTCATTCCACCTAGCAGTCCTTTAAACACAGCTATGGGAATGGTAAAACACAGGTTATAGGTGGAAACAGGATCACGCAGAAAGAGGAGGGCAAAAACATCAGTCTCTGTATCTCAGCTTTAGCTATTTGTCAATTTTGGACATACCTAACTCACAGAAAACGTTCGTGTAAACTGTCTACTATTGACAGTATTTATTCTGGATTATTATATTATTTGTAAAAGTATTTTGTTTCTGTATATCAGGGATTATTAAAATTAAAGGCAGCCACAAGACTCTCTCTTCAGTGAGAGTAGAGCCTAGACACTAAATGATACCTATTTTGAAGAAACTCTAGTCAAATTTTGTTACTTTTTTTTCAATCCAAATGTGCTTCACTCCCTGAAAAAGACCTTTATAGGTGGGAATTGTATCATTCTTTCAGACATTACAGCCACTTTTATGGAAAAACTAACATTTTTCACCAACCTTGAAATTGAACACCTTGTGTTTCTGCATGTTAAAGAAGTTGCGGTAGAACAGAGACAGGAAGAGTTAGGAATACAATTTTAAAGGTAACTTCTTCTCAAGGTCATGGGTCAAAGAAGAAGACAGAACAATGTGAATACTATTAAATCTTCTGTACTGCAAGCAGTCTTCTAAATATATATATATATATATATATACATGCACGGGTGGCTACAACCTGAGTGTATCATCATTCAATGACTGCCCATTGGGGACCATTGGGATAGTCTTAGAGAAAAGAAGAGCAAGAATTGTATTAAGACTTCATGACTATGATGCCAGGAGAATAGTATAAACCTTGCTGAAAGTGCAGATAACAATTAGCTCTTTGATCTCCAGGGAGCTAGGGGGTAAAACTGATGAAACATCTGAGAAATCTTTCTTGAAGAGAAAAAATCGTTCAAAAAACTTAAGGAAATTTTCAAGAATGAGACATTTATGTTGTTGGTTCCATTTTTAGAAACCGGGAAAAAGGTTACATTCAGATCCTGGAATTAACGTTCTATTAATTTAAGCCAGTAGCATTTCTTTCTTAAAGGTGACACTATTCAAGGTCAAAGATTTGACTCCTTCTTTGTGTCTATGAATCCTTCCACATACTTCCTTTATAAGAGAGAAAACAAGGGGAAGAAAAAAGATAAATAAGGAAATATTTTTTCAGCTTTGAAAAGTGAAGTCTATTTTGGATTTCCTGTCATTGAAAACTCACTAAGTCTTTGAATAAGAAATATTTCAAATGTGATTTGTCAAAACCGTGCAATACTTTCATCCAATTCTAGCAATTACTGAGAAAGGTAACTTGTAAATGCTGTTCTGAGAATTAATACCTGGGGTGTGTTTCCATTTCTGCAATTGAGTGAAACAGTATGTAAAAAATAATGCTGTTTTTCTTTGACACAATAGGAATGCGTTCCACATACTGCAAGGAGTAGTCCAGATGGAAAGGGGTCTTTCTGTCTCTCCAAAGCAAGTGTTCAAGGCATGATATATTAATTTAATTTCCTAGTGAATACATTCATGACACTGGAAATTACTGCCATGGAAAATTAAAAAAGAATACACTTAAAATTAAAAAAAAAAAAAAATCACAGAAGTAAATAATATAAATCACTACAAAATACATTGTTAATGACAATCATGAATATAAATGAGTAGGCATCACTGGTAGTCACTTCAAAATCCTGTAAAAAATGTTATCTTTTTTCTTCTTGTGATTGATACTGAACACCCGAGTAACAAGGCTCTCTTGCTTTGCTTGCCATGAATAATGCAACTAATATATTTCCTAAGCATACAGAAATATGATTTTGTTCAACAAATAGCATAAGTATCAGTGAAAGACAAATTAAGAGTTAAGCTTCCAAAATGTAAAGCAGCACAGGGACAGCACCTGTTACTAAACAAGCTAACATTTTCTTTCATAGTTCTCCATTATCACGTGCTTGAAACATTGCTGTTTTCACTTGCTTTTTCCTATACTTGGCATTTGCCTGAAGTGCTTATAGATGTAGATTTTAACAGATTGGTAGCAACAAGAGGATTATCTGGTCTGCATTTGGTGTTTTCTTCCAGGCTAAGGCTTTTTTATCAGCAGGCATGAATTTCAAAATTTAAATTTGTGAGCCTAATTTCAGTTTTATTTTGCCAGAACACTAGCCAGCACTTTACATAGCATGTTTTCTTATTAGATTTGAAAAATTAAAGCCATGATAAGGGAGGAGATGGGGAGAAGGAAAAGGGCAGGAGAAAGAAGAACCAATAGAATAATTCATGTACCTGCATCCAGGAAAACAACAACAAAGACAAAAAAACAAAAAAAAAGAACAAAAAAGAAAACCCACAAGCAAACAAAAAAAAAAAAAACAACAACAAAAAATATAAAGGACATTTACTTTTCCTATAAATGAAAAATGGCTTATAAAAAACTATTTTATTTACTTGATGCTTTTCTCCATTAAATATCACAATAGGATAGCAGAGATAATTCAGTTATCTCCTGCTGTAAATAGAAAGAAATGCTCCATTATGTTAATCTTGCTGTGTTGGCCAGTGTTGACTCTTTAAATACCACGTGCAATTTGCCTGTTGTCTGATAGAAACCAATACCTCTTAAAAACTTAACCATGTGTCAAGATTCACCCTAAAAGTGATTTCCTTACAGCTATGTTATAAAATCTTACAAATAAGTTGTTTGTTTTGTTTTGTTTTTTTTTTTCTGGGAGAAATGTTGACAGGTCCTTAACTAGGCAGTGCTATTGAATGCCAATATAATTAGCTGGGCAAATCACACAAAGTATACAGGCTGTCATTCATTTCTGGCACTATTCATATTATCAGGCCTTGGTATTTTGCACCTGTCTCTTCTGTCTTCTCAGCTGGAGACTAACATTGCAGATATTTTGACTTACACATCTGATAAGTCCAATTGCCATGAGTTGATATAAAGTCCATTCAGGAAAAAAAAAGGCACGTTTCCGTGGCAATTGCTGCTTCTGATATAATTTCTTTTTACTACCAGTGCTTTCAAACTCCTATTATTGTTGGTAGGAATTAGAACTATAAAGTAAAGTAGATTTTTAGTAGCCACATTTTTTTTTTTCTTCATTTTCTCCTTATAGGTGACTCTACTTTGATTTCCTAATGCAGTAGTTCTATACTTTTAGCATGTCTGGCACAAAATATAGAAAAAAGAACACTTTCCCTAAGAATAGTTTTTGTTATTGTAAAAGTAGTAGGTTTTTTTTCTGCATCTTTCCTAAACTGTGCAAAAAGTTTAGGAAGCCAATACACATGATACTGAAAAGGAAAAATTGGCAAATATGTACCTGATGGGCTTCAGGTGACATACAGGAGAGTTGATTTACCCTGATTAACAAAATAGGTTACTGCAGCAATATTCATCCCATTTAAGCTTACAACATTCCCTGTCTAACTTCCTCACCAAACAAATCTTTGATTTTCTCATGTTTACTATAGTTATCTATGTTTGCCTTGTAGGATGCTAAAGGCATAGAATGCAATTTTGGTTTCTCTCTGTGTGTCCTGTAAATGCAGCATATGCAAGGCCTTGCTTACACAGTGTAACTACATTGTGTATGTGAGCTATATCTAATCACTTTGCAAAGCCAAACAATTAGATTTTCAGTTATTTCAGCAATTATGCTCTGTTAACCCCTCTGGAAATGCAGTAGGGACTATAACAAGAAAATGTTAACGTTCTCATAGAAAGTTAAACCTCTTACAGAAATCTTTTCTGAAGTACGTAATCTTTATTAAATTTCTTTGACCAACATGAAATTGAACAGAAAGAATCTCAGACATTAATTATTTCGTGTAAAGGGGATTATTCGATCTTTTTGTCTTAAAGTCTTCTGTGTTAATTTTGTCTTAATCTCTTCTAGAGATTTCTATTTTTTCTAGCCCTATTAAATTTTATGGGACTCTTTTTTTCATGGCAGAGTGAGATGTATAGACAGTTAGCTGCTCATTTTGCAAATTTCCTTCTATTGAAATGTTGCTTCATCTTGAAATGTTGCTCAGTAGGAAACCACTTTCTGGATTCTATCAGTTTCTTTAATTTCACATTGTTGCCCAAAAAGCCCCACATTAGTAAGGTTCACCAAACACTTCTCACTCTTCTTATCTCTGCATGGTTGATCACACCTGAATTCGTTTCATCAGTCAGAAACCTTGTCTTTCTCTTACCTGTCAGAAAAGCAAGGTGCAGAACTGCAGGTTTAATGAATCCTGATTAACTTTGTCTTCACTGATTTGGAAAAGTCTAGTAATGGCCTTCCTTCCTTCCTTCCTTCCTTCCTTCCTTCCTTCCTTCCTTCCTTCCTTCCTTCCTTCCTTCCTTCCTTCCTTCCTTCCTTCTCTCTCCATATCCCACCCTCTCCATCCTTCCTTCATCCTCCTTTCCTCTATACATAGTTAGTATAAATGGGTAGAAGAAAGTTACTTTATCTCTTAATGATAGTGATATTTGCAGTAAATTCTTCTACACATCTGGATTATTTTTTTTTTAATATCTATAAACCATTGCAAACTTTAAAACTTTTGACTGTATCTTGTTTTATGTGGATTAAGCATGCCTTTTTCATCCACTAAAACATCACTTGAATCAGCAACAGTGGTTATGAAATAAACTATTCATTTGATAAAAAGAGGTGTTTGTGATGAGGGGGAAAGGTGCGTGGGAAGATTAATGATTCATCTGAGCATATCTAAGATATTCCCATGTTGAAGCTGAATCTCTTGACAGTCCACCAAGACAATACCTATCCTCCCCCAAAGATTTTAGCTGTGTCTGCAACATTCTAAAGTCACTATAGATGCTTTGAGTGCTTAAAAAAATGAATGGAGAAGGGACTGAATTAGGATCTGTTGTATTCAGAGTATATTTGCTTCCTTCATGTCCCAAGGTGACTTCCTAATGAGAAAAACAAAAAAAAAAAAAAAAAAAAAATTGATAAAAAATAACTTAAAAAAAAAAAAAAACATAAATTATAAAAAAAAAAAAAAAAAAAAAAAAAAAAAAAGCAAGTGCTAAATATCATCTTACACTATATAGAGCCCTTTGGTTATAAAAAGGGTGTCTCTAATCTGCAAAAAGTTTAGACAGAAGCAAGACTATATAGTCTCAGTAACGTATATTCAATTAGTTAAGAGCTTGTGAAGATCAGAAAACTTGCTTCGGTTTAAGTAAATCAATTTGAAATTGAGCTAGCCCAGTAGTGCAGACAAGATGTGTTAGGGTACATTTTAACCCTTGCTTGAATTGCTTTTTCAAAGGTAAGCAAAAACCTCAGCTAAGCAAAACAGATGCTACCAGTAGCTAAAACAGCTAATGTGCATCTACATTAGGAGCTTGCACTGCCTAGCAAGAGCATTTTAAAAACTGCAAAAAAAAAAAAGCAAACTCCTGCTGCAAAAATACCTCAATAATTCATTTAAATATATATATATATTTAAAGGCTATAGCTGTAACACTGGAAAACCATTGCTGTTCTCATCTTTGTTCTATTATCCTTTTCCCTTTACGTTGTCTGTTCAGACACACTTGATTCATGGCATTTGCTGCTGGAAGGAACTGTTAGATCACAGGCTGTGGACTCACAGCCTTGCAGCTGCATTAACATGGTTTAACAAATTATCCCTGACTGTGAGCCACAGCAACAGTTGTGGGGCATGCTCTTAGCCTACCCTAAAAGTGATGTAATGTACTGAATCTTAAACTAAGCTTAAACTAAGTCACATTACCTTGCAATTGGGACAGATTAGGGGCATTCACATGGGAAGTTACCATCCAAAAATACATCTCATCTAAGAGACAGTAACCTATTAGCATCCTATAACTCCTTCATTTGCAGAAGACATAAGTCTTGCCACCTTTATAACATAAGCCATATATTTTCAACTAGTTGCTCTTGCACTGGGCCCCTGGTAATCTCTCTGGGACAGGAAGCACCATCTCAGCTGCTGCGGTGAGCTCAGTGTCGCTGCGTCCCACACACTAATGAGCTAATTCAGAGCATCATGATGTAAAATGGACAGTGTCTGTAAGTTAAGTGGGACTTTTTTCCAGGTAAGAGCCTGCTGTAGTCATACTGCATGTTAGCACCTCTTTACTTCAGTCTGTTTTCTAGTAGTCTCTGAACATACTGGCTTAAATGGGACAAGTTTGTCACAGAAGTAAAGGATAAACCTTTTTTTTTTTTTTATAAGATTCATGCAAATAAACAACTACATAATGGAATGATGCCCTAAAAATTGCCATGCTGAGAGGAAGGCTGTGCTTTTAGGTCAACTCCATATTAGAAACTAGAAAATCCACTTGGGAGAATATGTTAAAAATAAACTGATACGGAAAGACTTAGCAGAATTTGCATCTTATTACTTCTTAGTGAATATATGGAGTCTTACCTCATGCTTGAGATAGCACAAAATATGAGGGAAACTTTTGTAGTAATCAGACCTCCACAATAACTCTCTCTCATTCAGATAGTTTAATAACTAACATTATGGGTGGTATCATGCTGTGACTTGGTGTGGTTTGCTCATTCTCCCTGACCTGACTTAAACGTCACAGTAGCATGGCACATGTGCAGGGCATGCTCAAGCAACACTTTCACAATACTGCGCATGACAACCTATAAAGTTTGAAATTACTACATCACTAGCAGCAGAATCTTGATGCATGAGGTCAAAAAGAAATTCCATATTTTCTGGCAAATCTTTTTGCTATCAGTGATGTTATCTAACCCGAGCTACAGCCTTGCTGCATGATAGCCATATCTCTGCCTAGCTGCTAAAGCTGGATTAGTGGCTTTGGTCTGGCTTTGCAAGGCTCCATTTCCAGGGTATCTCCCAATGATGAATTTGTCATTTACTGCAGATCCTGGAAACATCCCCCAATAAAAAAAGAAGCCTTCATAATTACAGAGTACTCCACGAAACATGAATAGTCATTACAGATTTTAGTTGGATTGTATCCTAAAAAAATCAGTATACATAATGTTCTTAGAGGAACTTTAATTTTTCCCTCAGTGAAGTACATCGATATTTCCTGATGCATGTATTAATTTCAAAAGATTAATACATTGAAATTCTGTATCCCACCTTCTATTTTGAATGAGTATAACATTCTTATTTGTTTTGTTGAATATTTTAATGCAGCACTCGCCCGAGCATAATCTAGAATTACAAATGTCACTATACGTGACCTTTGAGATGGGTATGATGACCCTACTAAAGAAGAGCTGAGGGGCTGCTCGTTCCTCACCTTTTTGTTTGCATTATTTTGAGATGCAGGGTTAAAATATGGCTGTTTGGGAGAGAAAAGCATGGCTTTGAGAAGAACTTGTTTTACAGATAGGAGCGTAAGGTCAGGTAGAAACTGCTGCTTGAAGATTTCGAAATTCAAGTTACTTTAAGCAGGTGATTCTTATTGTATATGTTAACCTCAAGGGGCAATTATGGAATACAACTGAAATCAGTAGCATATAATAGGCAAAATATATTTAGCAAACAGTGTGTATCTGAGATACAGTATGTACCAGAGGGTCCATATATAACCTTCAGGCATCCTCTGTGTGAGTGGGTAGAAGACAAAACATCTAAGTGCATGCATAGATGTACCATCATAGATTTAGTCCAGGTCTGTAAAGCAAGGGAAAAACCATCTTTAATGTGTTACTTGCTCGTGTCTCCAAAATGTACCAAATGTCCTACCTATTAAACAAGGGTAAGGAAACCACCTTGTGTAATTGGTGATTTTGCAATGTTGCCAATTAAAGCGTATTCAGGAACCTTTTTAAATGCTGAGGAAGAATCTGCCAGGCATCGTTAGAATGAACAAATACTTGCACACATGATGGTGTTGAGTTTTGCATGTCACATCTGCTTCCAGGCCTCTGGTAGCAATTTTTAGATTGATTTAGAGAGGTCCCTTTTATAATAAATTGTTTCATTCTGTATTCACAGTGGGGAGGAAGCTGCTGCTGGCTTTCACAGCATGAAGGACAGAACCATGTATTTAGATGGTGATGTTAGCAGATGTGAGATTTAGAGCTTTCTTGAGATTTCCTGCTAATCCAGGTCTTGTTTCATGGAAGGTCTTATTACTGCTCCTTTTCTTCTTCCTGACACAACACTCATCCTGTCGCATGGTACATAAAAGGTCATCAACTGGGCTGAGCAAATGGACTTACATGGAGTGAAATTTCAATTAACTCTATTCAGTTTTGAAGATGGTTTAAGTTGGTAAATCATGGGGTTCAGTAGTTGTTTGCATCTGCATCTTTCACTGATATTTATGGCAAATTTTATAACCAGCACAGCAATGCAGGTAGAAGGAAGACCATTAAGAAACACTTCAACAAAGTGGAAACTAAAGATAACTGGAGGCACATTTCTCCAAGGGTTCAGGGATATTTGAAATTCTGAGAGCATAGATTTTTCATCCCAAACACTCTATTAGCAAAAAACCTAGATGTTCTTAAGGTTACCTTGGCCTATCCAGAAGATAATTTTGCTAAAAGACAACATAACTGCAAAACCCATCAATTTTAGAAAGATAGAATCATTTTGCTTGGAAGAGACCTTTAAGATCATAAAGTCTAACCATTAAACAGGCACCACCAGGTCACTACTAAACCATGTCCCTCAGCACCACATCTACATGGCTTTTAAATGCCTCCAGGAATGGGGACTCCAGCACTGCCCTGGGCAGCCTGTTCCAGGGCTTGACAACCTTTTCAGGTAAGAAATTTTTTCTAATATTCAACCTAAGCTTCCCTTGGCACAACTTGATGCTGTTTCTTCTTGTCATATCTCTTGTTACTTGGGAGAAGAGACAGACCACCACCTTAACAGATAGTTGTAGAGAGCAAGAAGGTCTCCCCTGAGACTCCTTTTCTTCAGACTAAACAACTCCAGTTCCCTCAGATGCTCCTCACAAGACTTATTCTCTACACCCTTCACCAGCTTCATTGCCCTTCTTTGAACTTGCTCCAGAACCTTAATGTTCTTCTTGTAGTGAGGGGCCCAAAACCAAACACAGTATTTGAGGTGCGGCTTCACCAGTGCCGAGTACAGGGAGAGGATCCCTGCCCTTGTCCTGCTGACACACTATTTTTAATACAAGCCAGGATGCAGTTGGCCTTCTTGGCCACCTAGGCACACACTGGGCCATCTTCAGCCACCTGTCAACCAATATCCCCAGGTCTTTTTTTGATGGGCACTTCCCATTCACTCTTCCCCAAGACTGGAGTGTTGTGTGGGTTTGTTTTAATACAAGTGCAGGACCTGATACTTGGCCTTGTTGAAACTCATATCATTGGCCTTGTCTCATTGATCCAACCTGTCCAGATACTCCTGTAGAACCTCCCTGCCTTTAAAGAGATTGACACTCCCACCCAACTGGGTGGTGTCTACAAACTTACTGAGGGTGCACTCTATCCCTTCACCCGGATCACTGATAAAGATGTCAAAGAGAACAGGCCCCAATACTTATCCTTGGGGAACAGCACTTGTGACCAATCACCAACTGGATTTATCTCCATTCAACACAACTCTTTGGGCCAAGCCATGCAACCAGTGTTTTTACCCAGCAAAGTGTAGACCTATCAAAGCCATGAGCAGCCTGTTTCTCCCAGAAAGTGATGTGTCAAACAGCATCAAAAGCTTTACTGAAGTCCATGTAGATAAAATCAACAGCCTAAATCATGCCTCCATGTCTCTGTGATGACAACTATATCATAGTTTTCCTGTTGTACCATGGCTTTCATGTTCTGTGTGTTGCCCGTGCTGCATGAATTGGTGTTGATGTATTTCAGCTAGGCTGCTGGGTCAAAAAGCAAAGCTTGCAGCTGTCTGGTGACCTACACCTTGCAGCTGCAGTTCCTGAGGCTTTGAGGATTTGCACCACTTTCTGCTCAGCAGCATGAGCTACTATCCATACAGAGACTTTCCACTTCATCCACAGGTCCCAATATTCACTTCAGATACATTTTCTACTAAAAGCAGATTCATAAGACTTGCACTTTCTTACTATGAGACATCAGGTTTGGTGCATAAACTGGCATTCCTCTATCTGTGCTAAAAAATTTACATGCTGAAAAGATGACTTTTCTTTACAGCAGTGCAACTAGAAGCTGTACAGGGATAAGCACTGGAAGTGTGGGAATCTTGAAAATGGCTTTTGGACTCTTGTGGAATTAAATCTGCATCAAGAACTGTTTAGATCCTGACTGCTCTGCTGCAACTAACTGGACTGGTAGAAAAAGTATCTAAGAGTGAAAACAGGCAGACAGTGGGCAGGTGATGGATAACTAAGGCAGGTCAAGATTTTTAAAAACGTATTTCCATTCAGTCTCTTATTTCCTCTTGCATCACACCTGTACTGTGGGCTTAGAGACTTTTTTCAGTGCGCCTCTTGTAAGCTGTTTTTTCGGAGTAAACTTATTCTGAACCTTTCGAGGAGGATGCAGTGGGCATGCAACAAGGAGGAACACAGCTCTGGACTGAGTCACTGTCATGTCCTCTGGAAACAATCCTGTAAGAGCTGCTCCATAGACTTCCACTTATATGAAGCTCTTAGGTAGGAAATGAAGGTCTTTTAATGTATTTTATAAATGCACATGCTCATTTCCAAGAAAAAAAAGACTTTGTAAGACTTTATCCCAAAGATCACAGCATACAGAGATGATTTGTGGCTTGGCTGTCTATTTACCTATTCTTCTGCTCTTCTAATTGGAGAACAAGCCTGTGCAGGCACTGAGGGGAAAGAATGATCTTCATATTCTTCATTACTCACTTGTAGTTTCACCTCCCGTGAATTATGACTCATTTTCTCACTCCTGAGACATCTTTCATATAAACCGATCATACAATAATTCACCAGAGAGGTGAAAAATTAACTTGTCTTCTTAATACAGAAGTTAAGAAAATAGGCTAATATTTCATTTCCCTAGAAGAGACTGATGTAATAGGAGCAAGCAGGTCACAATCCGGAGTGCAGCCCAAGTGAAAACATACCTAAACTAAACTGGGGGCCTGGTGAAAACTAGGCTGTTTGCTGCATACTCTTGGGTTACCTTCACATTTCTGGTTTTTTGCCTATGTTATTTCTTCCTCCCTTCTTTCGTCATTTGGCTGTGGCAGCACGGTAAAGTGAAGCCTCTTTCCAAATATGTGTGTATGGAAAATATAGTCATTTGGCACTGAAAAAATCCCACAAGAGACATTGTTTCTGCAGTGGAGACAGGTGCTCCACATTCCTTGTATTTTTTCTTTCTCTAAACTCTTGCATCATTCACCATGGGAGGGAGATATTCGATTGACCTGCTGTTGGTTTAGAATGACAAATTAATTTCATGTCAGCCTCCAAACAGCCCGTTAACAGTAATCACCTGGGACCATCTCAGTCAGCGTAGAAGAGACATTTAACTCTTGATGGAAAGGTAAAAGTTTCTGAATAATTTTGCTGAGCCATTCAAGTCCTTGTAGCTCTGTGCTCCACATTGCCAGTGAGCAAGCCTGGCGTTTTGAACTCAGACCTACCAAAAGTTTAGATTATCTTCTAAATCGATATATTCCACAAAGAGGAAATTAAAAAATGCTACTTTATTGTGAATGCATACCGCTCTGTTTCTCCCTGTTTATTATATGCTCTCCCTGGTGTGATTACTTACAAGCAAGAAAAGTCTTACTGCTTCACACTGAGGATTGCTGTGACAGAGAAACACCACTCACCAGCACAAGCCCATTAAGTTTTCATTAGACCCTCTTGCCCTCTTTTCCATCTTTCTTGTCTCCTGTTTTCCCCATTCTCTTTTATATTCTCACTTATTTCTACCTGATAATGCTTCATTGCACTCAAGCCACTGCAAGTACCTTTCTTCACCTTTGTCTTGGCAATCAGTTTGTTCCCCAGTTCAAACCACTTTCACAGACAATGACCACTGGAGGTTATGATCTGTCATGTCAAACCCTAACTGCTAGGCTAGTTTGAAAGGTATCAGAGTGTAACGGTGACCTGATGTTGGAAGATGTTTGTATCTTTGTTTACCTCTGTAGAAAATGCAGGTGAAAGTGCTGTTTTTACAAACAGAACTGTTGTCTCAGTTTTTTAAGATATATATTCAGGAGTTCTTATGCAAAATAAATTCTAACAAACAATACAGGCTCTTCCTAGTGTCATTTTAAATGTATTAGTGTTAGGATTGCCCCCATAATGTAATGTTCCAGCAGGACCCAAGGACCTTTACATGGATTTTGGCCACGCAACACTGTACAGATGTAACAAAAGACATTGTGACTGAGAAAGGTGCAGAGTCACATGTTTGACCCCCATTGTTCTGGGGTTTGTTGTACAGCTACCACAGCTATTGTACAGGATTTGCAGTGCCCACTCGTCTCCTGGGTAGAGCATAACATCTGTTTGTCAACACACAACAATAATGAACTGTCACAGACACACAAATGGAAGAAAAGCTTCATTCAGCTCACACTGCAAGGGAAATGTAGGTCAGTGGAATAACATTACTGAAATTTGAATTTATCTGGGACACCAGGGCTACTAAACTCTTTGTGGACAAGTGCTATGGTGTAATTAACAACCAAAAGTTGCCTCTGTACTAAGAAGTTGCCTTTCACCACTGGAAGGGACCGTTTCAATACTGGGTTACATTGCTTGGTTCAATTCCAATTTATTTATGAAATTACATCTTTTTTCAACCCTCTGGCTGTCTTCCACACATATGCTGCCCGGACCTGAGCCTTCTTAACTGTACGTTATCTAACAGGATCACAGCCCTGCTAAGAATGACCTATATTTGGCTTGTTCTTCAGCATATAATTTTGAGCAGTAAAAGCTAATTTTCTTTTGTGGTGAAAGAACATATGGGTTCATTGTGAGGGAAAAGAATTGTCTGAGTGTTCTATTGAAGTCGGGTATTTTTAGGTGTGCGTAAGATCAAAGCTCTGATATCTCTTGGTGCAGTAATACATGTACCAATATGTAATAGCAAAAGAATTTTTTTCCAAGTCTCCATTCAGAGCATTTTCATTACATTTTAAAGCTGCCTTTGACATTTTTGTGCCATATACATCTCTTTAGTGCAGCATTAGCTAATGTGAAGTGTGCCAAGCCCATTTAAGCACAGAACGTGTAGATATGAAATGAAACAAGTTTTATCAAGAGACAGCAAACTTCAAAGTTTTCAGAGTCTGAGCTTAGATAAACCTTATTAAAACATGATCACTGTTGAAATAGGGTTCAGATTTCTCAAGCGTTTTTTGGTAAAACTTGTTTCTAAGAATTCTGAAATACTGGTTAAGGGTATTTCACACATTAATCTGTTCTGTCTGCTTCAAGTCCTGGCTTCAAGTCAATACAAATGCATCCAAGCTGTCAAGTTTACATCTAGGCTTTGCCAGAGTGTGAAGTTGTTTATATCTAGAGTACTGAAGCCAGCTGACATCTACACACTTAGGAAAATTAATTCAAATTAATTGGAGGTGTGAACTTAGAGCACTGCAGTTCAAGTATCTTAAAACCCCATGTGGAAACTCTTATTCAGATGTAAAGTGTCCTTAGTTCTGAATATAATCTTCCTCCGAGATGAGCTATATCTAAATTCACAACTAAGATATCTAGTATCAACTTTTAAAGCAGAAACTGTTGACAGGGAAATTTCACAGGTGCACCAAATAAGTGATAAACAAACTACTTCAGATTTAGGACTGGTTTGGTTGCCATAAAGTCATAAAAAACATCTCAGTCTTCATTCAGTCAAGGAGTTTTCGGCTATTCGAAGGGAGATAAAATAAAGGTCATGTTTTATGACTCATTAATGGTCATAATTTTAATCTGAAATGATTTGAAATAGCAGAGCTATGTTTTGTGTCTAATAAATCCAAAAGTAATTGATTTGCAGTATCAAGCTGTAGTTTTTCCATCTAAATTACTAAAGATTCCAAAATTATAATAAGCAAATAATAATAATAATAATATCAATATTCCTTCAGTGCAACTGCTACTTCTTTCATATCATACTCTAGCAGGCTGGCTAGTTTATCACCAAGTCTGTTCTTTCCTCATGTCATAAACATCTGAGATGGATCATTTTGTGTGCTTTGTTTTGAACACTCTCTAGATTACACATTTTCTAGTAACCATAAACTTTTAGCCTGGGGTCTCTGCATTGTCCCTGGGTTATAGTCACAGGCAGATTTTCTGCCTAGTGAAGAAACTCTCAATGATTCTCTGGGAAAAAGGATGAAAACAGAAGCTTTTTGCCCTTACCCTACTTCCTGCCCCCCCCTATACATATATCTCTGTGACACTGAGAGTGTTCTCTCTGTCAACCACATAACGAAAACACATACATTGAATCAATGAGGAAAAAGCAGTTATCTTAGACCAGTAGCTCTTCTTGGAGTAGCTGACCTCTTGAATGCACTCCTGGGAATGTCTGGTGGGGGAGACACTGTAGTTCTGCAATACATTTTGTGTGACTTCTTATATATCTTGAACTATTAAACACTATAAGTATTCATACCTTCTCCATGACACTCCACATTTTACCGAGTTCAGTGCCATACTTTGATCTCATAGAA
Organism: Todiramphus chloris collaris; assembly: GCA_025345505.1. NCBI lineage: Eukaryota > Metazoa > Chordata > Aves > Coraciiformes > Alcedinidae > Todiramphus > Todiramphus chloris. The sequence goes on along the minus strand of JANVCC010000012.1, from coordinate 3,623,847 downwards.
TCACAGTATCACAGAATAATTGTGGTTGGAAAGGACCTCCTAGATCACCGAGTCCAACCATACCTACAAGAACAAAGAACACCTAAATACCTGACCACTAAAAGGAAACAAACAAACAAAAAAAACCCAAACAAACAAACAACACCAAACTAACACACAAGCCCACTACATGCCTGCCCCTAGAGCATGTGGTGAAGCACCATGTCAACTCGTTTCTTAAATATCTCCAGGGACGGTGACTCAACCACCTCCCTGGGCAGGCTGTTCCAGTGCCTCCCCACTCTCTCTGTAAATAATTTCTTCTTAATATCTAATCTCAACCTTCCTAATATCTAATCTAAACCTCCCTTGCTGTAACTTCAGGCCATTTCCCCTGATTCTGTAACCAGTAACTAAGGAGAAAAGGCCAACACCCACCTCTCTACAACCTCCTTTCAGGTAGCTGTAGAGGGCAATGAGGTCCCCCTTCAGCCTCCTTTTCTCCAAACTAGACATGCCCAGCTCCCTCAGCCTCTCCTCATACAACTTGTTCTCTAAGCACCTCATGAGCTTGGTAGCTCTCCTCTGGACATGTTCCACCACCTGAATGTCTTTCCTATAATGAGGGGCCCAGAACTGAACACAGTACTCAAGATGAAGCCTCACAAGGGCTGAGTACAATGGCACAATAACTTCCCTTCTGCTGCTGGGCACGCTATTCTTTATACAAGCCAAGATCCTGTTGGCCTTCTTGGCCACCTGGGCACACTCCTGGCTCATGTTCAGCCGGCTGTCTACCAGCACCCCCAGGTCCTTTTCTGATGGGCAGATTTCCAGCCACTCATCCCCAAGCCTGTAGTGCTGCTGGGGGCTGTTGTGACCGAAATGCAGGACCCAGAACTTGGCCTTATTGTACCTCATACAATTGGCCTTGGCCCATCGATCCAACCTTTCCAAGTCCCTCTGAAGATCCTTCTTAGCCTCAAGCAGATCAACACTCCCACACAATTTGGTGTTGTCTGCAAACTTACTGAGGGTGCTCTCAATCCACACATCTAAGTCATCAATAAAGATGCCAGACGAGACTGGCCTCAAGACTGATCCCTGAGGGACACCACTGGTGACTGGCAGCCAGGTGATTCTGCTCTGGAAGGGGGGTTGGACTAGATAATCTCTCGAGGTCCCTTCCAGCCCTTGACATTCTATGATTCTATGATTTTTAACCCAGTAAAGAGTATACTTGTCTATACTGTGATTCTCCAGTTTCTTCAGGAGAATGCTGTGGGAAACTGTGTCAAAGGCCTTACTAACGCCCCAGTAGATAACATCCACAGCCTTCTCCCATCCAAAGGGTGAGTCCCATGGTCATAGAAAGAGATCAGGTTTGTTAAGCAAGATCTCCCCTTCATAAACCCATGATGTCTGGCCCTGATTCCTTGGCTTCCCTGTAAATGCCATGAGAGCTCACTCAAGATAATTCTCTCCATGATCTTTCCAGGTACCAAAGTCAGGCTGACATGCCTGTAGTTTCCCAGATCCTCCTTCTGTCCCTTCTTATAGATAGGTGTCACATCAAGCCACCCTCCAATCATCTGGTACCCCCCCTGTTGACCAGGATTTCTGAAAAATGATGGAAAGAGTCTTGATGAGCTCTCCTGCCAGCTCCCTAAGTACTCTTGGTTTCCTTGCTGAAACAAGGTAGGTTTAGACTAGACATTAGGAAAAAATTCTTCACGGAAAGGGTAGTGAAATATTGGAATGGGCTGCCCAGGGAGGTGGTTGAGTCACCATCCCTGGATGTATTTAAACATCGCTTGGATATGGTGTTGGGGGATATGGTCTAGGGGTGAACTTGTAGAGTAGGGCTAATGGTTGGACATGATGATCCCAAGGGTCTTTTCCAACCTGTGTGATTCTGTGATATGCATATGCATATACATATACATATACGAATGCCATCCAGCCCCACAGATTTATGAGTATCAAGGTGCAGAAGCAGATCATTAACTACTTCTTCCTGGATTAAGGAGGGGTTGCACTGTTCACCATCCTTATCTTCAAGCTCAGGAGGCTGAACACCATGGGAACAGTTGGTCTGTCCACTAAAAACAGAGTCAAAGACACCATTAAGTATCTCAACGGCCTCTCTTCCAGCATCTCTCTTCCAGCCTCTATCTTCCAGCTGATGACCAAAGTGCACCGTTTCTTTTTATAAGTAACTACCTTGAAAGCTGACTGCTGAGTTGAAAACATAGCACCCATCTAATACTAACAGGTCTACAGGAGATCCTGGAAACTACAGTCTGACAAGTCTGACTGCTGTACCTAGTAAGATGCTAATTTGTAATATAGAATAAAATCAGTGATCATACAGATGAGCATCACATTTTTGTAAAGAATTAGCATGGCTTTTGTAAAGGGGAATTCCGTATTACTACGTGCTTGAGTCTTACCATGGATTTGTAAACACCTCAAAAAAAAGGATAGCATAGTCATAATGTATTCAGATTTTGAAAAAAAACCCAAACCAAACAGCAAACAAACAAACAAAAAACAACAAATGGAAAACAACACTTTTGTTAAGTCTTTGTGACAAATATTCTTAAGAAACTAAGTCACTGCGGGAATAGAGGAAAGAATTTCTAAAAGCTAAGGGATAGGAAGCAAAGGATTATTAGTTGCTTTTTCAGGATGGAGAAGAATCAGCACAAGGATGCCCCCAGGACTAGTGTAAGCGTCGGTTTTATTTGACGTTGTCAATCAATACCCTTGAGAAAGCAAAGAACAGTGAACTCTTTATGCTTACAAATGATATTAAGCTCTATCAAGTAGTCAAAAACTGCAGTTTTAGCACCTGAAATGGAACAAACAGACTGAAAGTTGGAAGATGAACTTCTGTGTAAAAAAATAAAAGGTAATGAATGAATCTAGATAGTCTAAAGCAGAGAAACATGATGCTGAACTGAGAAAAGAAGGAGATCTAGGAGTCACTATTGATGTTTCCCTGAAATAATCATTTCAATAGGTAGTGACACCCAAAAAAGTCGATAAAATTTTCTTTGTCATCATGAAGGGGACAGAAAGTTGGTGAGTACCAACATTTTTAATACTATGTGCAGATGTCATTTCCCCAGGTCAAGAAGGATATAGTGAATGTGGACTAGAAACAGAAAAGGGCAACTAAAATGATCATGGGGATCAAGTAACTGCTTGAAGTCATGAAGACAGTGGGTAAAGTGAATTTCAAAGTGCTGCTATCTAGAAATACAGGAACTGGATGATACATAACCAGGACATATAGAAGATAAGTTTAGCATAAATAAAAGCCCTTCTTGAACCCTTGGGGAGAAAATTACTGTAACTTTCTTAATTGGTTGTCTTGGAGGCAGAGAACAGCAACAGGATTAAAATGGGACTATACAAATTCACGTGAAGTCCATGAACAGATATTAAGGGGAATAAGAATAGATATACTTATCAATTTCCCTAGTACAGCAATTGCAGGTTCCTGGTAATCACAGGGGAAATGAACTGCCATGAGTGGCTAAGTCTGTGTGCTCTCTTATCAAAGACATTTAAAAAAACAAAGTTTCAGAGTACTAAAAGCAGTAAGCATAATTATATGCCTATAGAGTTCATACTTGTACAAGAAGAGATTGCTGGCTCCTCACCTGTACCAGCACATAACCTGTCTAGATACCCTATGAAGTCTACTACCTTTGCACCTCTCAGATGAGTTATCAAGGCCTTCTTGGAGATCACACAGCTACCTACAAGTGTGGACAGTAACAAAACATCACTCTGTTTCTTCTTACCCTTGAAAGCCTACAGTGTTGTCTTTTACTTGGATGTAGTTCCTCCTCAGCAAGAGACTGCTCTTCTTTCACTCTCCTCTACCCTTATTATGATAGTTAGTAGAAGGCAAAGTATAATAAAAAATGTGTTTAAAAACCCCCTTAGAAAACACTAACAGCTCTAACAGGTTTGGGAGTCACAACTTCCACTGAAAATAACATTAGTCCTTTTCCATTTTCTCCCATTTTCCATGTGGCTCCTTTTTCATTATGTATTATAATTTCTATCAAAGTAACCAGTATGATTTTATTGATCTATGGTTTCCAATATGTCCTTGCAAATTTTTTTTTTTTTTTTTTTTTTTTTTCCGACTTGGCTTCCAATTCTTATAGTGGGCACTCTGTTTTAAACAAAAGAATATTTAGCATAATTAATAGCTTACCAATTTCATACTTGAGTTGTTCTGGAACTCTTGGGTGAATACCATCTGGTCCTGGTGGTGTGATACTGTTAATGTTTTAGATTCACTCTTAGAAATTTTCTACTGCTACTCTAATTTGAGACAGACCTTGAATTCACCTTCTTTGAAGGAAAATGTCTTGTCTGAGAATCTTCCTAAACATTTCAACACTGATCATGGAGAAATTTTCTTTTTTTTCTATAGCCCTGTCTTCTCTGTACAATCTTTTTACTTCTTGATCATCTCTCAGTCCTACAAACTCTCTGTCAGAATTCCTTATTCAGGTGCTGGGGAAAAAGTTTTCATATAGTTTTAGTAATATGTTCTTCAAATTTATCCCCCCCCCCCCCCCCCCCCCCCCTTCTTCCCTTTTTCTTTTTTTTTTTTTTTTTTTATTTTTTTTTTTTTTTTCTTTTTGTCTTTGGGGTTTTGGTCTTTTTTTTTTTTTTCTTTTTTTTTTTTTTTTTAATCTTTCTAGCTTTTTTGATGGGTTAGCCCTTTCACAACAGTCACAATTCACCCCCAACCATGATGTGAAAGGACAAAAAATCCCACATCCAAAATAGTGTCTACAGTTTGACACAGATACATATAAAAAGCTCCCAATTTCAAATACAACTCATAGGCTGCACAGAAATTCCCTGCTGAGCTTTTAAAATGTTTCTCACACTTGCATTACTATGAAAATCATCTTCTTTCAAGGACCAAAATTAAACAGTAATAGGTTCCCTTTTTAGTTGTTTAGATATTTGATGGAGGTGCTGTTTCTATAAATACACAAAACAATTGCTTAAAATTGATTTCATTGCTTACTTAACAACTTTAATTTTCACCAAGTGCAGGCTTTAAAATGCTAGCACATGTCATATTCGCCTGGGTCAATTTTAAGAATAACTCGATCTGCTATATTTGCTTCCTTTTTAGTTTTTTCCTGATGTAGGTTGAAACCTGCCCTTGAAAGTGTGTATGGCTCCCATTAATATCAATGGGAGCCATGTGTGTGCACTGAAGGACTAAATACTAAATTTACCCCCTAAGCACTTCCCCTATAATGACTGAGTGTCCTATTACAAAGTCATTCTTTAACTACCATTTTTAGCACAAACTTTTTCTTTTAATATATTCTAACTGATGATACAATCAATTCTCTGAAGTGTCATTGCATAGTAATTGGAAATACTAATACTAATACATTAGTAATACATTAGGACTTCCATTCACTTTCCACAGTCAAACTGCTTTACAAATATTTACTTAGTTTTTCTGATAGTATTTTTTGGACTGCAGTGGTGTAGCTAGGTGAACATTTCCCAATTTTGTATTTTAATACTTGCCTAAAGCTAGTACTCCAGAAGTATGGCAGAATACATAATTTTACATTGCCTGTAACTTTTTCCTGACTGAACTTGGTTTTGCCTCTTTATGTTTTACAGAGCTACACAACAGCCACATCTGTGTTTTCTTTCTGAATTGGATTCTTTCACAATCATAGACACTGCTTGCAATTAAATGCATAAAACCTGCTGCTTTAATTGAGTTCAGTCCAATTTGTCACTTCAAACTTCAGAAAATTACGTGTAAGGAAAGATTTACTTGCCAGTTTGATTCAGCTAAAGTTGATGGAAAACCTTTTGATCACTCAGCCATTAAACACATTTCAGAGTTGTGCCAAGCTAATTGCTTGAGCTTGCTTGAGTTTATTTGTATTTAAAACAATCTAAGTTGATATTTTCCAGAGCTGTGCAAACCATTATCTTTGCATGCACTTGTGTTTCCTTACTTAAGAGTTTTGGGGGTCTGATTCTGCTCTTATACACTCACTGGTGTAGATCAAGAAAAGCTCTGTCTCTTTGGGAAAACAAGGGGGGAAATAGTGCAGTAGTGGATGCCAACCCAAATTTGTATGTCCATCTCTTAACTGGTACAATCAGGAAGTGACAGAACCACAACAATGTTTATACTTGCAGAGCACCTGCTTCTGGTTATTACAATAAATCTAAGGGTGCCTCAGCAGTTGAAGTGTAGACATGCCCTTCGGGATCTTGCTGGACGAGGGTGGAAGTGTCTACTAGGAACACAGCTGTAGATTACTAATAACAAGGCCTCCAGCTTTAGGGGGTCATGATCAGCATTGCTGCTGCCTTCCTTCTAAGAAATACAGCGGAGTTTTTTAATCCCTTGATTCCTGAATAAAACCAGTAATAGGAACTCATAATTGGTTTTGCTTTGGTCTTCATCTTTAAGACATCATTACAGGTCATGCAATGTCAATGTAGACATATTTTGTTAAACTCTATAAAAAAGACTCATGTTATTTGGACAGTTTGTTGAAGAAAGACAGTCACAAAATAAAACTTCTATACTTAAACTGTGTAGCACTTACAAGCAGGATGGAGTTTCTGCACACTACAGAAATTCACATGATAATCTTCCAGGTTGAGACATGGACGTGTGAAATATATATGCGATAGAAGGTGGTAGGGGGACAGTCATTTCTCTTCCACATATTTCCAGAAAATACATTTCCGAAAATAAGAACTAGAAATTAACAGCACTTAGCAAAATTGCAAGGATGGGAATCTGGTCTAAGTCTTACCTGGTAGTGGTCTAAAAGCCTTAAAGGAATTAGAACAATTAAACTCTCACTGAATTTCCTCAAAATAATTCATTTGCACATGTAGTGATTATGAAAATCATTGGTCTAGTAGCATAAGAAGCACAGGTCCCATTCTCCTTTTCCTAATCAGGCTTGTGGTTTTTTTAGCGAATCGCTGTATTTCTGTCATATGGCGTTCTTAGCTGTAGAAGGGAAATAACACCGCTTCTGCACCTTGGAGATTAGTTCATAGGGTATTTACAGTTCATGGAAGATTTCTCAGATATCTTGATAAGGCATAAGGTAATTCAGACTTTTTACCTCAAAATACACTTCTTCTGTAAAACTGACAGCAGCAACACAGATTAGGGCTCTCAAGTTCAAGAAGAGATGTTTTCTCAAATCTACTTCACCTGAAGTTGTTCACTCTCTAGTAAAAGATAGGCCACCTCATTGTCTTATTGGTCCACAGCTGATAGGAAAGTACACTGATAGACACATTAGATATCAGTAATTCAGCAACTGAACTGTCAGTCCTCCCACTGACCTTAAAAATTCAGCACAAAGATATCATGTAAAGAGAAAGATAATTCTTGACAGTGACATTTCTGTGGTTCCCTTCTCCTCTCTCAATAAATTATGAAGATGTTTCTTTAGAATTGCAAGGAATCACCATTTGGTATGAATATTCTCCAGAGCAATGCTTTCTGTTTAGGGATTGGTGTAGTGGAACAGGCTGAGAGCAGCACAAAACACTCATTTTAGTCAGAGTTCCTTAAATTTGTTAGAAAATTTGCAATAGTTTTTAGATCAGACCTACATACGCAGAAGTCTGGGCAGACATTTGGTTTAATTGGTGTAAAAGCACAAATAACACAAGAATGAATTTTGTGTATTTTTATAAGACCGGCATTTACACTGTGTTCTCATTAAGCTTCTCTGATATTATCTTAGATTACAATATTTATAGCCTTGATTTCCTGGGCACGATCTCTTAGGATATACTTGACCTAGAGCATATCACTTAGAAGTGAAGTTTTGAGCATTTAGCTACTATCACATAGGTTGTCTAAATTGCCATAAACAGAATAAAAAGTCCAAGCACATGTTCCAGAGGCAATTGTGTTTTGAACCTGAAGGAGTTCTTAAAATGTTCTTAACAGTATTAGCATTTTGACTAAATAAGCAAGTGTTTACTAGGCACAAGAGAAGGAAAACAAGATTCTAGCTGCATCTCAGATTAGCAGTCAGCTTAAATTGGTGAAGATAAAATAAAAATATCTTGTTCTGGAAGACTTGCAAAAAACAGCCTGTCATAGTATTTATTCATTCCTCTGAATATTTCACAGTCTCAAAACTGTCCTTGTCAGGATTTCTCAATGCCTTGCCTGGTTTTTTTTTCTGTTAATCTTTATCTTCTGTTATAACTTACATAAAATTCACATCAATAAACTAGGACATTTCTTTTGCTACACTACAAATGCATTTACATGTGCTTATATGCCTGGACTTTATTTTTCTTTAGCCTTTCCTTGGTGTAGTTCTGTTCTTATCCACTGTGGTAAACGTGTTTTGGTGGGACAGCTGGTATCTCATCTACTGAGAGCAAATCTAGATACTGCAATGGTTAAAAAGCTGATCTGTTTTGACAATAATCCTACCCTCACAACTGTAATTGTATCTTGCACTTAGGAAGGTTACAACAGGAAGCTTAAATAAAATAGTAGTTTGGAAAATATCAGGTGTGCTCTATGGAGTCTAAGTGCTTAGATTAATTTACTGGCACATCTGTCAAAGTACACATCCTGGAGGGTCTCCTGTCTGTGGGCAGAAAGACCTTATGGAAGGTCTTGCTAGAGAAGCAGGCAATGACTTTGGAATGTGACCTGTTCATCTTCTCCAACAGTACATATAGCTTAAAACTAAATAAGATATGTTTGCAACTATGTAGCCTCACCTGATAATGCAGGAGTGTGTTTCTCACTGCCCACAGTTGGTGGGAATGTTCCCTGACTTCTTCATGACTTCTTTTAAGTCTCTATTTTACTTTTATGAGGTACTATAGGTTTATTTTTGTGTGTGTTTGTATTAGGAGGTATTTCATTGTGTATTGAAGTGGAAGGAAGAGTTCTTCAGTTTGTGGGTTTAACCATGTAATGGGCCTCTATAGCAGAGTGCTACCATCTACCAGAATGATAAACACTTTTCTATATAAAGAAAATGAAACTACAAGATGAGACAGGCATACTACAGATGTGATATAAAGAACTAGCTCACTTACCTGGAAAAAATATATACATATATATATATATATATAGCAGGTGCATCTGCATATGCATGTGCATAATCATACACAGTAGTGGTTGTGGCTGCTTTAGAAGTGTCCTAGAATATGTTCTTCTCTGCTTTTGTGTTTAAGAAGAACCATCTTTATCTCCAGGCTCTTGTCTCCACTGGCATACCACCTGGATGGCAAACAGAGGATGTGTTGTTCTGCAGTTACCCATTTCTGAGTTCTCTAGTGTGGCTTGGAATCACAGTAGATATCCAGAAAGTTTTATTTCATTCCTGTTATCCTGGTCTGGGCTGTAACAATAACTGGGCCTACACTGGTGCGGTTTCCTCACTTTTGGCCTCCTCAGAGAATGAAGGTAGCTTTCACTGGAGCTTTCCTACCAGTTGGAGAAGCTTCATGACCACATCAGACATCATTCCTATTAATAAGTGGTTTTGTCTGTACCTTGTAAAGTTTTCAGTGTATCCCATATACCCCTGGGCGAAGAGAAAGGACCCTAATGTAAGCTCTGAACACTTTCCTTCTTCCAGGTCCAAAAAAACCCTTCCTTTTTCCTGCAAGAAAAACAATTTTAGTGGCTTCTAGGTAAGTTTTTTTTTTTGAAGATTCAATGACACAAACAACAACTGCAAAACTATAAAAAGATGTAAAGACAAAAGCCTTTCAAAATTAAACCTGTCACTAGTACTAAGGATAGGTGTATGGACATGGAAAATCCTGACTTACTCACACTACTCCTTCAGCACCATTAATCCACAGTAGAACAGGTAGTCCATGCTCTCCATAGTCCTTAGAGTCTTGTTGCTGAAAATTTACCATATACTGAAATTGTAGTATGGATGAACATTCTAACAACATAGCATATATAGAGAAAGAAAAGTAAAGAAGTCAGCAGTAACTTCTTGAGTTTTGTTTTCTTGGGATTATTCTTGAGATTAGTGGTTAGTGGCATTCATGTTTTCAAATTTCTATCAATTTATATATATGCATATATGACTTTACATGCATATGCAAAGAAATTTAATGTGTATATATATAAGATAGAGGCATGAAAGGCCTAATTCCACAGCACAGTTAAAGCTGCAAAGTTATTTCACAATCCATCAAGAATGAGAGGAATAGGATTAAAGACACTAAATTACATCTATGATTTTCTTGTAGACACCCTGAAATGTACATTAACCTAGCCTGTTAATTCACATTCATGGAACAGCAGCATTATTTAGGTTTAACTTCTAGCTTCCTCAGAGGGGATATTGATGGCATATATCTGCTTCCCAAATTATTCTTTCTGTTCAGAGGGCCATGGGCAGTCAGAGTATTTAATGGGAGGTGTGTAATGGGAGTTATGAGGGCTATAAAGCACCTCTAAACAAATTAGACCTTTTAAAAAAAAGGCACAGAAAAAAAAATCAAAGAAACAAAAAAAACATTAGCCTCATTAATTTCATACCATTCCTGGAATAGTAGAGTAATAACAGATAAACACATTACAGCCTGTGGAAAGCTCATACTGGAGAAGGCTCCTGGCATGAACTATGGCTCACAGAGAGGAGTCCAGCAGGAGCAAATTTTCTATCAGGGTCTGTGGCCCATAAGGGACTGACACACTCTGGAGAAATGTGTTCTGGAAGGGCTGCATCCTCTGGGAAAAAATGACATGCTGGAGCAGTCCTTGAAGAACTGTAGCCCATTTGAAGGACCTATGTGGGAGATGTTCATGTATGACTGTATCCCATGGGAGAGACCCCAATCTCAGGCAGGGGAACAACATGAGGAAAAAGGAGCAGCACAGATAAATATTATAGACTAACTGCAGCTTCCATCCCCTGCACTGCTCAGGGGTGGAAGAAGTAGAAAAATCATGAGGGAAGTTGAGCCTGGGAAGAAGGGAGGAGTGGAAGGTGGTTTTAGATTTGTCGTTATTTCTCACTATCCTACTCTGTTATTAATTAGCAATAAATTAAATTAGTTTACCCAAGTTGAGTCTGTTTTACCTATGAAGGTACATGGTGAGTGATCTCCTTGTCTTTACCTCAACCCATGAGATTTTCATTGCATTTTCTTCCCCTGTCTTGCTGAGGAGGAGCAGTGACGGTGTGCTTGGTGGGCACATGGTGGCAAAACAAGGTCAATCTACCATGTGAAGTCAGTAAAAATTTTGCCATTTGGTTCCCAGAGGCCTCATCTTGGTGGCCATAGAAGAAATAATCTGCATGATAAATTGTCTATTTGAGTTAGCCCATTGGAAAAGCCAGGCAGGTAGGAAACTCCAACCTCTCTGCCCCTCTTAAGAGAGCCTTCATGAAGACAGGCCTGAGCACAAATTTAGAACCTGCTTCCCACCTCCACAAAGTGGTCACAGAGGATGTCTGTGCTGCACAACAACAATGTGGGCTTGTTTGAAGATTTCTTTGCAATTTCTGCCCTGCAGCAGGTGTCATGGATAGAGGCAAGGCTGAGAGTGCTCCAGAAGGGTGGCACTACTTGGTGAAATTTTAATTTTGCTGAAAGACCATTTGGCCCATAACCAGCAGTAGATGACAGGTGCTGAAGGAAAAGCAAAAGGACAAGGCGAGCATGAAGCCATCTTTCTTATAGCTACCAATGATCTGCAGCTCAGGAAATACTTAAGCCAGAGGCAGTTTCTGTATGTCTGGCAATCTTCAAGGTTCCCTTTATAGTCAACAGAAATAATTAGGCTTTTCTAAGGCCTAATTATCTCACCATAAGGTAGCTATTTGAAATCAGTCAAATGAATCATTTCCTAGGAGGACTTATTTCTTTCCTGTGACTGTAAGGAGGAAAAGGTGAAAACTAGCTTGCATGCAGATATCTACCCTGCAGATGAGTGAACTTAGGTGAAATGACTCCTATAGCTGCACATGTGCAGTCAGTGGGGTGGAGATAAACTTTCTTGAGCCCTAAAATAGTCAAATCAGAGCAGAGCCTGCAGTGTAGCAATTGTTGATGGCCTTCCTACACAGTTGCAAAAAGTCAGGGAATGTTTTATATCCATCCTTGCCCTGAGCACATTGGAGAAAAACTTGTAAAAAGAGGTACATATTGCCTAAGGAAAATATATAAAATATCTGTTTCTGTAAAGCAGGTTGAGAATAAGTAGCAGATTGTCACAGTACCCAGTGAAGAGTACACAACTGTGCTATTCCTTGAACTTTCAGGGGAGCATGATAGAGATGTGTGTTTCATAATTCATCTGAGAGTTTGTCTGCAGTCAAGGCAGAGAAGAGATCAGACATCTTCAAACTCTTCTGTTCCATTAGTAGTTCCTCTGATCAGCACTAGTTTCCCCGCACTCCCTCCTTCCCTCTCTACGTCTCTCCCTCTGTATACTTCATGTGGTTTAAAGAGTAAAATTTCTGCTTCCTTAGGTCTGAGCTGCAGGGGTGCTCACTTTCCCAGCCAAGGGATGTACAGTATGAGTGTATGCTTTGCCAATCTTTTCCTTTTAAATGGGTTTTGAAAACTGGTGATGTGATTTGATCAGATTTTCGCTATAGGACCTTTCAGAGTCTGCTGTCTGGTGAGTTTTGTATTTGGGTGATTTAAAAACAAATATTTGCAGCCAGGTGGCTTGTTACAGAAAAAAAAATGTTGATATAATGGAGGAAAAAGAGCAATTATTTAAAAGTTTGTTTTCTCTCCTGTGGCTAATTCACCCAATTATAAGCTGATGACTGTTTGCTTGGTTCAGGAAATGGGTCAATGAAAGGTTTCCTACAGGCACAAGGAAAAACTTGCTTTTGCTTTAGATAAACTAAAACAAGAAAAAAAAAGCTACAGACTGTTCCACCAGCAAAGTCTCAACAGAAAGAAGTCCAGACAGCGTTTCTGTCCTCCAGAGATTTCACTTATAAAATAAGCTCTTGAGGTTTGTAACTATCCTTTTATTGTGTGTTTGGGAAATGCTTAGGATTCTGGATCCCCAACTCACATATGAACTTTTATGTAATTGCAATATAGGAAAAATATGATAACAATTCGAGTATCTACATTCATGTTGGACAGCATAAGTGGGTTTCAATTAAATGAAGTGAGACTTTTGTTCTCCTTCAGCTTTGATTGACAAAGCAGGACTCACTCGATTAGTCTAGACACAAATGCCGCACTGGGGTGTGTGAATAGGATGAGTGGCTTTGAGTTGAATGTTTGTTCATACATTCTTGGCTTCATTCAAACCTAAAAATCCAAAGCCATAAGAAAATGGAAAAAAAAAAAAAGAAAATAGTATTTCCCTGGAACAATTTAAAAAGCTTGGCCTGTTTTCAAATGAATGTAAAAAACTAATAATTTCAGTGAATACAGTGCTGAGTGGAGAAGGGACCAAATGTGAAGAAGCTGAGAAGCAATGTGCTCCCTCTCTTTGATTTCAGCTGCCACCCTTGCTCTCCCCTGTACCACCTCTCACTCTGGAGACTCACAGGTCACTCTTAAGTTTGTCTCAAGTCTATTCACCTCTATAAAAGTCATGTGTACAGAATTAAACTCTTGTAGTTCATTAAAGCATGAAGGTAACTATAGTTGTTCATAATTAAGTGTTTTTTCCTGTTCCTTAATAGTTGAGGTTATGGATATTGTTTCCATAGTTTACAGTAATGAGGCCTGAACTCTCACTTTCTTTAAAAAAAAAAAAAAAGGTATAATAAGGCAGCTGCCAGATGGTTTAAAAAAATAAAACAACCTTCTTTTAGATGTCTGTGTCTCTGCAGATAATTCCACCTTGCAGTGGAGGTGGGAGGATTTCTTGTCCACAGCTACACTCTGCAGACTAGACTCAAGTTGTTCATAATGAAACATCATAGAAATGGGTAGTTCAAGCAGGTGAATTTTCTTAAAAATTATCCAAAATCTACTGCATACAATTTAATGTGTCCAGAAGTCATAAGGAAATCCTGGAGCTACTATGGAAAAATAAGACAGAAAAGGAACCATAGAAAGTGTTAGCTAGTTGTTGCATCATTATTTCAGGGACCACTTACACTAAGCCTGTTGGGATAGCCCAATATTGTCTGTAAGTGTAGTGACATTCTACATCAGTGTACTCATCTCTTTTAATTCCTGCACCACTGCTATCACATGCTACCTGCTCCAGAGTAACAGAAGCTGTGGGAAATGTTCCTCTGACCTCACTAACTGGTCAATTTAGATAGTTTGGATTCTTTCTGATCCTTCTCAAGGTCTTGTAAGTGTAAACAAGACCGTTAAACATTTAATTTGACATTTATTACCTTTAAATATTCATAAGCAATTGAATATTAAGGACACACCTACTGCAGAATTTAAGCCTGACTGAACTTCTCATTGTGTGCATATGAAAGCCAAGGCATGAGCACCAGGCAGAGTTGTGGTATATGTTGTGAAAATTTGTTTTGTGACTAAAAAAAAAATGGGCGGTGTCCTAGGCTGCATCAAAAGAAACGTGATCAAAGTAAGTAAAGTAGGTGATTCTGCCCCTCTACTTCACTCTTGTGAGACCCCACCTGAAGTACTGCATCCAGCTCTGGGGTCCCAAACATAAGAAGGACATGGACCTGTTGGAGCAACTCCAGAAGAGGGCCATGAAAATGATCAGGGAACTGGACTGCCTTTCCTATGAAGACAAACTGAGAGAGTTAGAATTGTTTAGTCTGGAGAAGAGAAGGCTCCAGGAAGACCTTATAGCAGCCTTCCAGTACTTTAAGGGGTGAGAGGGACTTTTTGCAAGGTCATGTAGTGATATGAAAAAGAGTAATGGCTTTAAACTGAAAAAAAAAAAAAAAATAGATATAGATTAGATGTAAGGAAGAAATTCTTCACTGTGAGGGTGGTGAGGCACTGACACAGGTTGCCCAAAAAAGTTGTAAATGTCCCCTCCCTGGAAGCATTCAAGGCCAGACTGGGTGAGCCTTTGAGCAATCTGATCTAGTGGAAGGTTTCCCTGCTTGCCATGATAGGGGGGTTTGAGTTAGATGATCTTTATGATCCCTTTCAACCCAAACTATTCTACAATTTTTCTATTATTTTATGACTTCACTTCTGGAAGAGCTGGAGGTGCAGCTGGA
The DNA here is from genome assembly GCA_025345505.1 of Todiramphus chloris collaris. NCBI lineage: Eukaryota > Metazoa > Chordata > Aves > Coraciiformes > Alcedinidae > Todiramphus > Todiramphus chloris. The sequence goes on along the minus strand of JANVCC010000012.1, from coordinate 3,608,659 downwards.
GTTCTATCCTTCCCTGATGAGACTGTCTTCAGATTGTGGCTGTGCTACCAGCTAGGAGACCTTTCTGACCTAAGGAGTTCTTTTAAATACTGCTAAAACCATAACATACTTTGTTATGTTTTTGGATTTCCAATGCACAGGGATCTTTTTGTGAGCACAGAGCCTAAATTGCAACATAGTCTGAAATCTGGGCATAGGAAACTAGGTTTAAACTGGAGCAACCTTAAAAAAGCTTTAATTTATGCTGGAAATAAAACGAATTGCTGGAGTACAAATGTGGCATAAAGCCTAATTTGCTTTCAACCCACCCCTAAGCAAGCTATGCCAAATGCCGTGATGAAATCAGGGTAGAATCAAGGTCTTACTGTTGAAAGTATCTCTCTGGCTTTATTGCAACATTTTCCATGTGATGATATTTCTCTACTTTTTCTTATTATCACTCTTTTAGTGCTCTTATATTAACTAACTGATTAAGAAGTATTTTGCCTTAATTGTAAAACCAGCACTCACATGACCCATATTTTTTTAAAATACTTTATTTCTCTTGGATAGTTTTAGGAAATACATTAAATAGCATCTTTTTTTTTTTTTTTTTCTTTTTCTTGATGACCAGGATACTGTTTCAGTGAGTGGGATGATATGCTATAGATTAGGAAATGTTAATTTTTAGCTGTGAAGAAGTTGTTGGATGCATACTGGAGTGGGCTTGTAAACTGGAAATGATTAATCCTGAAAGCTGAATCAAGTAACAACAGAAATCCAAAAATATTCCACTTTAAGTGTTGTTTGCTGTAATCAGATTACAGGATTCTCTGTAAGATTTCAAAACCTTTTCAAAGAAGCACTTCTGCAAATGGAGCTCTTTAAAATCCTGGTAGGGAGGATCTTACAGGCAGCTATTTTGTTTTAGCACATAATTATATGCAATTTGTCTAAATATTTTGTTAATTGTTTAAATTCTTAACATATTGCAATGTGTGTGTTCCTTTTCAGTGCTTTCCCATTCACTTTTTCAATTAGACAGTAGACAGAAAATGTCACGTCTGGGTTCCTCTTTTAAATATACTCCTTTTGTACATGATAACTTGATTCCTTTGGCTTAAAACACCTCAAATTACAAAGCATGTGCATTCTTCAGGAAACACATGCACCCCCACATGCACAGTATATGAGATGAAAGTGCTTTAAAATAAACCTTTTTTTTTTTTTTTTGGCAATGACATACTTTTTTTGGTTTTTTTTTTACTTTTTTTTTTTTTTCTAAGGAAAAAAATAATTAAAAAAAATGTTCCCAGGAGACATTTTGATAAGAGCTTTAAGTTGATTACTTTTTATATCCTGTGTCCTGTTTGGCTGATAAGCTCCCAATCTCCATCCTTTCACATTGTTTTTATCTTCTTGTGCTGAACCCATCTACTCAATGTCATCTTTCTGTTGCTGATGTGAAGGTGGCAGTGGAGAAGGGGAGAGAGGAAACACGAGAGTGTCACAGTCTAGCACCAAGTCAGATTTTAGGGGTCAGTCTGCCCACACAGATACCTGCTACACTCTCAGGAATTAGATTTGTTAATCTTTGGAATGCTGTTCATCTTTCATTAATCATATAAGCTATAACATTCTTTGATCTAAATGCAGTGTAGCCAGAAACCTCCCGCTTCTTTAGGCTCTGATCTATGAAATCTGAGTTGTCAGGAGGAATGTCCTCCCCCCTCTTCGTTTAAACCTGTCTCCTAACACTCTCCTACTCAGTTTACAGAGAAATGGGCTGTTTTCATGGATAAGTCATTGTGCTGGGGTTTCAGCAGTCTGGATTTTGTGCATGGCACTTGGCAAATGCTGTCTGCCATCAGCAGAAAGGTGATTCTACTGATTGACAGGTGTCTATTCACTACTGATGTCTGCTGGACAGTAGTTGAACAGTTTGGTAGGGTAAACTCCATTAACTCAGCTCTGCCAAAAGTGTCTTCCTGAAAGAGGATATAAAACTTTTCCTGGGTTACACCAATCCCAATACGCTTTCATGCAGACAGTGACTTGCTTCACTGGTGTTAGAGGGTACTGAGATGTTTAGAAGTAACATGTTGTATGAATACCGTATTAATTTCACCAAATGAATCCTGGCACACAGGATTTAACAGTGACCTTGGTCTGCACACCCATCCTTGGTAGTAACTGTAAACTTTGAGTGTTATCACTGCTAAAAGGAGGCACTGTCTGGGAAAACATGCCATTAAGTTCAGAAAGTGAAGTTAGTTAAAAGAGACTGAGATGAAAAGTAAAATGACTGAACAGAACTAGTTCTGTTCTAACTCAAAGCAGGACAGATCTCAAACACTACTACCACTCTGAAATACAGTCATTATGCTGTTACTAATTGGGTGTGGATTACTGACACAACCTAAATACAGTTGAAGTGGCTAACTAGTAAAAAAGAAGTAATAAAAATAGAATAACCAATCTCATCATATGTGCATCTGTGCCACAAGATCCCTACAGGTAGTATCTTGGTAGAGCTTCACCAGCTTCTGAGGGACTCAGAACTTCTTTCAAGACATCATGTGACTGATTCCAGCCTCATGGCTGTTTTTCCTTTTTTTTTTAATTTACAGTTCACGATACATATGGCAGGATGATATGGTCAAGGAGATGAAGTGATAGGGAGAGGAGTAAAAGTAGCATGGAAACTTGAGGGTGGGGAAAAGTAGCACAGAAAATCTGTGACAGCACCAAGCAAACTGAGCTTATGCCTTTCAACATAGATACTGTGGTGGGAAAATGGTCTGAGACTGACTTATCTCATCAGCTTCTGACACCCATAGGATGCTTCAAGCTTGCTTGAACACTGCCTGCCATCTTCCTGAACCTTCAGCCTTTTCTCCTCTGCCACCAGAAGCAACCTGTCCAGTGTGAGAATGAGTATACTCTCTGTCTTTACCTTTAGAACAAATTTATTGAATAAACTGTCATAGACTCCCTCTGAAGTAAAGATGTACTGTGAGACATTACTTGCATTTGACAAACTGAGAAGCAGAGAGACTCCATACTTTTCCAGACTTACACAATTAATAAAGAATTAACCATGTGCCAAACTGTCCCCTTAACTGTGAGCTATTCTTGCCAAATATTTTCTCTCCACTCTTTGTTTTTTAAAGTGCAATTCCTATAGGAAGAATGATTCTTGATATATAATTTCATACTTTACTCACTTTAAAGATTCACTTCTTTGATCATGTTCATCAGATGTAATAAATAGAGGTCCTTGCTAGAACACCAATTCACAAAAAAAAAAAAAAAAAAAAAAATGTGCAGTCTTACATTTTCAAGTCATATAATTGATATTAATTGTTGTACTGTAAAGTCAGAATCATTCTACACTATGAATGGAATGGAATATGGGTTACATTAGATTTCTATTTCAGTGCAATACAACAAAATCCAAGTTAAAATCATTTTTTAGGATTTCTGCAGATGGTATAAATAAAATATATAAGAACTTTGTAAAAAAAGTCATACTTCAAAAGTGTCAAAACATAATTCAACATGTTTAGAGTGTCCTTGTAGAATGACAGTGAGAGAAAGAAAATATAATCACTTATTTCATGATAGAGACAAAGTTGAGACCATCAGGTTAATACTTGGCTCTACCACTGTTTTCTCTTAGTGACTACTGGCCAAGCCATTTAGTTTCACCATGACTCAGTTTCCCAGTTGTAAAACAAGGAATAGTTGTGTGCCTACAGCACCCAGCTGTTGTGAAGATTATTTCTGCAAAATGCTTGGATAATCACAGATGCATAAAAGTCCTGTAAGGCTGGCAGTGAGTTTTTTGCAGTTTGCCTGAATTGAGGAGAGACAAGATGATATGAAGAACAGAGGTGTTAAACATCCTTCCTGAGGGCTGATTCTATTCTGCTTCATATGCTTGTGGCACATTCAGATTTGCCAGAATCTAATGGATGGTGGCTTTTTGAAAAATACATGAAGTGCATTCTTTAGCTAGGAAGAAAATCTTCCCAAATATACAGTCATTGACTCAGTGTTTAATTTACTGTATCAACAGCCTAAAACCATGGTTTTGGGATGTGCATATTTTTCACCTGTTTTCTTTGAGACATTATGTTAGAGTTTAAGACTGTCATGAAATAATTTACTATGAAATAACTGATCCTTTATGAGACAAAGATAAAGCCTAAAAAGGTAAACTAGGAGTTCCTATAATAAAGAAATATAAAAGGATTAAAAAAAGGGAGAGAGATGAATAAAAAGAAGGAGAGGAAAGTCACAAAAAGAAAGATGAAGAACATAAAAGCTGTAATTGTAAATATGAAAATACTTCTAAAAATTAGGGTAATTGATAAAATAAATCTGTTACTTATTTGGATAATTTTTTATTCTTTGTCTTTATACAAGCGTTTCATTTGCAACAGGGAATGACCGACCCTCAGTATCATCATAAGTACTGTTAAAGCTTTCTCACCTTGATTCACAGAAGCCCAGTAAAGAAATGTTATTCAGCCTTCCCTAATAAACAGTTTAAAATTGCTGACAAAGAATAATAAGTTCCATGAGCCAATGAAATGTATAGAATTCCACCACTGTTTCCACTTTGAAAGAATTAAGTCAAGCATTCCTGATAAAAACAGTATTTTGAACACTATGATTGGGAAGACAATCTCAGCTGTGAATATTTTGGAATAATAAAAAAGCCATCAGCACAGGTCAAGAACCAAAGTATCAACAAACCAGGGCAATGCATCTGAATATATTTATCTACTCCTTATATTTACAATATCTTGTTAATCTTTCTTGCGTATTTACATATCCAAGAAAAAAAATTAAATCATCCATATTTTTAATCATAGTAGGCATATTTTTATCATAGTTTTTTCTTTTGAAACAAGACTTCTCTTTTGAAACAAAAATTAGCTTTCATTTATTTCTGAATTCTTCATTTGCCCTTTTTGCATACCATCTAGGTGGTTATCATGTCGTTTTCAACTTCGTGAAGAGGTAGAGCTCGGTAGTCTATTCACAGAAATGACAGACAGCAATGCCTAAATCTCTTCCTCTAGCAGCTTCCTTGTTAGACACTGAGAAATTCACTCAATCTCTCTTTCAGTATGTTATAATACGTTGGATGATCAGAAGTGAAGCCTAGAGGATTATGTCCAGAAAAGATTCAGGCACCTAATACCTACCTTACACTGAATTTTAATGCTGACATCCCTTTGAGCCATCCAGAAATCAAATCAAATGACAAGCTGTCTAAGCTGCACAAGAAAGGAAGTGGTACTGCCCAAGGGAAACGTGACTTGGGAAACCGCACCAAATCGGGTATTTCTCTAGCGTTTCAGCACCGTGACACACCCACAGTAATTTCTATTTTTAATGAATAGTGCAGACAGAAATGCATCGATGTGACACACAAAACCACAACAGAAACTGGAACTGAAGACTCCTTCCGCACGTTGTGCATGACATTAAGTGGCTTTACCTCTGTCCATCCAAAATTATTTTCTTCCTATCTGGTGGTCTGCCTTCAGCAGGGACATGTAGCACACCTTCAACAGACATGATATATGAATTGTGTTTCATACAAGCTGAGAAGGTAATTTAACCCAAGTTTCCCACTTGCTGAACCAGACTGAAGTTGGACAGCCTCACATACCCACTTGTCCACAGTCAAAGAAATAACCCAGGTGTTAAAGTTTTGGCACCAAATCTCGGTCTCATATTAGCTTAGGCCAGCAGCCCAAGAGACAGGATTTGAAGGATTTGGTCTTCCATAAAGCTTTAATTTTGGCTCATGCAAGCCTTCTCTGGCTCAAAGCTGTGAATTGTGTTATCATGGGCTGGACTCTTCCTGGCATTATTTGCAATATTTTTCATGTGAGACTTCTCAGATAGATAGAAGCTTTAAAAAGTGAATAGCTGAAAAATAGCACAGTTAGATATTTGCTCTTCTTAAAAACTTTTACTATTGGTACTTGGGTTCTAATGCTGCTTCTTATACTTCAGTCCCAGTAGTGACTGAGCTGAAGTACTGAATGAAACACAAAACCAGAGGAATCCTGATGGAAAAAAGACTGTATTCAAAAGCAGAATAATAAAAAAAAGGAGTCAGAATTTGGTCCTTCTCTGTGTTGGATGCACTCCAGAATGATCACTGGTAGGAGAATGGGTCACTTCGATTAAGCCTACTGACAATGGAGTTACAGGACTGCCTGACTAAATACGGTTATGTGTCAAACAGTGTTGTATGGAGACTAAGCAAACACAAAAACAAAGAAAAGCTCTGGGAGGTCATCTTAGAAAAATCCGGTGATTAAAAAAACGATTATCAGGAATGAAATACTGACATTGCCTTGCTCTTGAAAGCTGGATCAGAAAGGGAGATAGGAGAAGTGTTCCTCATATATCAAAAGTATTAAAAGGGATTACCATTGTGACCTGTAGCTGAATACAGTCTTGTCCTCTAACAAAAGTGTGCAGACACCTGGAAGTTAAACTGAAATGGCAGCAGGCTTGTTATTACTTGAATGACTACAGAGTCTTCATGATACTGCCCTTAAAAAAGCATGGTATATAAAGGAACACATGATAAAGGTTTACTCTGATCTGGCTTGGAGTGTGCAGAACTAATCTGTTGTGTTAGAACTGCAGAGTTAGGGACATTCACTGATCAACTCTGCTGCATGACTCTGTGGAGTCTGAATCTGATTTCAGCTGGTTAATAGACATTAGAATTGGAGTGGGGACCAACCCCTGTCAGTTCATTGTGAAATGCTTTTCATTGCTTACCTGTACCAAGATAAATACAGATTCCTTTGCTTGATTTGTGAGGGATTTGTGATTTAAAAGAGCTATTTGAGGATGACAAAACTAAGAGACCAAAGGTTTAAATTCTTTCTTGCATCAAGATCCAGCTGGCAGAAGGTGAAAGCAGGCTGAGAAAGAAGTCTAAGGGCAGTAGGGAAACTTTTGAAGCACTGTCTTAAAAATTAATATACAGATTAATGCTTCTTATGACATCTAGCGATGGCCTCTCAGGAGTATTTTTTTGACTTTTCCGTGTTCTCATGGATTTGGACCCGTGTGGGATACCAGACTTCTTATGCTGATTTTATAACTGAAAATATTTTCTTCTCTTGTCTGTTCTTGGAATATTTTTATAGATAGTAAACACGCTTTGAAAGAACTGTGAGTCAGGATGCATCCATGAGTCTGAAAATTGAATGATTTTGTAATATTGACATACAACAGATCTAAATGAAGTGTTAATATGTTTACATGGGATTGTGGGTTCCAGGTACCTGCAAGCCTACAGATACTAAGGACTGCATTTCGAAACAGCTAGCTATTTTGAGTACTCAGACCAAAATACTTCATAAATGCCATTATATTTTATCAGGGCCTATGAGGAGTTCTGAAAATCATCTTCTGCAGGTATCCAAGTCTGACTCCTGAAAACTGAGCCACCCAAGTTCATCAGTTTTGAAAACGTAACCTCAAGTAATGCAAGTCCTAGTTTTAAAATCTCACTTTGTATCACTCTTTAGTTGCATCCTTTTCAAGAGACACAGGGTATAGCAAGTATAAATGTAGTATTCCACACCCCATGAAATGTTGTGAGATAGAATTAAATAGGAATCACTTGTTGGTTCACTGCAGACATTCATAGGAAGACATTTAGGCTTGGGGGATCTTTTTTTCCCGTGTCTGTAGACACATGAAATTTAAGTATCTTGTCTAGTCAGAGGAGATAGAGAGAGAAATGTAACTTCATATGACAGTATCTCAGGTCGGACTGAGTGGTTGTCTGTATGTAACTATCTCTCTCCATTGGAAAGTTTAGATTAGATTATTTCTTTGATAAGTTTTTCCAAAGACTTTGACTCTGTTGCCTTGAGATGCTGCTGGGGAAGCATCATAAGCTTCCAGGCACAAGATTCACCTCTCCTAAGTTTAGATATCTACAGTGTAGGTGACTGTATGCTATCTAGTTAACCAGACTCCCTCCAAAGTGATTCAAGAAAAACAAGATAAGATTGATCTAACTTATATCAGAAGCTGGTTTTAAAATTAAGCGTTTCTGCTTCTGAAGGTGTATTTCCTCTACGTGAAGTCAGAGGAAGCCCAGGCTGTCTAATGCAGGTGAAGATATCTACACATTGAAAAAGTTTGTGTTTGGGCAAATTACTCCTCCATAGCTATATCTATATTCTATGAAGAACAGACTACAATAGCTTCTCTACCTTTAAATGTAGAAGTAAAATAATTTGTATACTGTGCTTGTTTTGATAAATCAATAAAGCTATTTTCCCCTATGTAAATACTTTGTCAAATAATTTTGAAACTCATGTCATTTGCTCCACAGATTGTAATGTATCCTTATACTGTCATTACTGTCCATGCGTACACTGAAGTGCACAATACCCAACACACAGGCTCAGCTCTGGTTTAACATGCAAATTATGTGAATTCTGCATGTTACCCTATTTTACAACCTGTGATTTCATCAGGGCATTTATTAACAATGAGAAATATTTGGAGAACCTGTAGCTAATGTCTCAGAGATATTTCTTCACTGCTTTCATTTCAATTTGAATGAAGAAATAGAGTCATGGTACGTCTTGTACACAGTACCAAGTATAGAACAAGAAAAAAATTGGTAGCATCTTCATTCAAAATTGTTTTTTCTTAATTTTTCCTACTGCTGTCCCAATATCCAGAGCTAATTCAAATATCTAGAACACTTACATAAAAAAATCTGTAGATGTTCTTCTTGAAAAAGTGGCTATGTAAACCGAGGCACTCACTATTGCCAACATAACAATGATGGAAAACTGTAAGAACGCTCTTTAGATTATCTGTTTTCAGCATAGTCTGTAGAAAACCACTTTGGGGTGAACTTTTGGCTTCATAAAAATGATCTAACTGTTACTGACGTGAAAGACTTCACCCTCTTCATCTCCTTCCCTGTCTCTGCAAGTGGAGGACTTCTAATGAATTTGTTAATGTTTGCTTAGAGTTTTGGACAGGCAGCGTACCACCAAAGTGCTCGTTAACAGCGGCAAGCATCAGAGCTCATGTCCCCATTCCTCACCATGCGTAGCAGAGCCATTCTTACTTTGTTTCCATCAACCATTCTCTGCACCATCCTCTGGGTCATCTGAGTTGTCCAGCAGCAACACTTCCATCTAGTAAAATTAATTCTTCTGTGATAGATATTAATCAAAGTCCTCCTCCACCTTCATTTCAAACTTCAAATACTTTTTAATCTGATTTTTCTTTTTATCATGTAGTGGGAGGGAGGGATAAGATTAAAGAGAAACAACAAACTGTGGAAAAGTGGCACAAGTGAATCAAATTCTGTGGCAGTGGGTAATAATTAAGGTAGTAAAATGTAATTCTAGATGAACTGCAACTTTAAATATTAGGCTTTGGCGTGAGTATGTGCCTCTGCAACCCCGCTCCGGAACTCCTGAGAACAAGGCTGTTTGAAGGAGGTGCTTGGGAAGTAATCGACTGGAGCAACACTAGTGGGAGCTCTATGGCACACCAGCATTTCCCCAGCACCTCCATCTCTTTTGATACCACACAAGGTCTCAAGGTATTTGAGTGAAAAGTGCTGGGATGGAGATCAGTAAAATAGAAAGAGAGAGAGAGAGAGAGAGTGTGCCAAACTCTAGGGAATATATAAATATATTATAAAGCTCTGGATCACTCAATAATTAATCCTGAGCAAGAAGTCTCTCTTCCTTTCTCTTTTTTCTTTTTTATTTTTTCAACGTGGAATGAACAACAAAACAAAGGTTTAGGAATCCTGTCCTCCCACTAAACTCAGTTGCTAAAGCGAAAAATAGTTTACTTTAACCCTTGATATACATAAAGTTATCTTATTTACTACTTGCTTACATATCTTTTCCCTTTGTTCCCAAACTGCTTCTCCTTTCCTTTGTTATCTTTTTTTAACCCATCACAGGAGACCATCTTGCCTCCTGCTTTCTGGTTTCCCTTACACCATGCTGCACAGGTTTTAATCAGAATTTCTGGAACAATCCCAGATGCCATTTGTCCTTGTTTCTTTGTGCAGTTTAACCTTCTGCAGTGGCTCTCACTTTCAGCAGCATGTGCTGCAGGTGATGTCTGCATCAGCCTTTTTTGTTGCTGAACAGTCCAGATTGTCTCATTTTCTGTTCTACATCTTGGACTTTGCCCTCTTCATTTAACTGCTAGGTGATAAGGCTGCAGGGTGTGTCTCAATGTAGTTGCTCCCAAGGCAGATCTAGACAAGATGATGCAGTTATGTGACACTGGGAGATTTCTCTACTGAGATGCAGCAGCAAGATAAGGCTGTTCAGTGTCCCTGGGCTGGTGCTGGCTCTTCTTCTGCTTGTCTGTGCTGGCTAGAATGAAATATAGAAATTTAGTTTGGAAAAGATCACCAAGTCCAACCATTAGCACAACACCTCCAGGTCACTACTAAACCATGTCCCTCATCACCACATCTGCACATCTTCTAAATCTCTCCAGGGATGGGGACTCCACCACTGCCCTAAGCAGCCTGTACCAGGGCTTGACAACTCTCTTGGTGAATAATTTTTTCCTAATGTCCAACCGAAACTTCCTGTGGCACAACTTGAGGCCATTTCCTCTTATCCTATCACTTAAGATTTGAGAATTTGGTCAGGTTTTTAGAGATTTGTCTCTTGGGTTGAAAATAGTAACCCCTTCCCAGGAACTGCTGTGTGGGCCTGCTAATTTTCCTCCTATGTTGTTTCTTAAGTAGTGTGTGTTTGCACACACTTGTACCTGCAGAAAGAGTTGCTGGTAGTTTAATCAAATGTACAGATATGGAGCAGCTCTGTTACCAGTGAGTGCCTCCTCCCGAAAATAACCTCCTCTTAATATTGGCAGTATTCATAATTTCCTTTACACTGGAGAAATGCCCTGAATTGGGTCCCTCTTACATTAGGCAATGAAAATAAAACACAGCCCTTGACATGAAAAAAAGGATCTTTACAGGCTGAATAAATAAAAGGCAAAAGAGTCAGGAAGAACTCCTGCAGAAATGAGCAGAAATAGGAATGTTTTCAAATGTCATGTTAGATTTACAATGTTGGTCCCGCTCATTTTTTCTCAGTCTTCATCGAATCTACCTTTCTTTTATTTGTTTGTGGGCATATTCTATTGTGTGTTCTCGGTTGGTTTAGGGTTTGGAGGGAAGGCTGAATGCATGATGATATATGGCTGAATGATATTTTAAGACATAAAATAAAATAAAATAAAATAAAATAAAATAAAATAAAATAAATCCAAAGCAGCCTACTACTGCTACACAAATTCTGGAACAGGAGTGATCACCCCTCTGTTCCATCTCAAATTATTCTGACCCATTAGTGATACTGAAATGAAGGCTTTTATATTTTGCCAGAACAATATGAATTCATACATAAAGCCTGGTAATAACTAAAGTTTTCATCCCTTTTGATGATGTTAACACTGAGTATAATCAATAACTTAATTGTCAGGCAGTGGAAAAGTAAGTTGAGAATAAGCTTAGGCATTAGTTTATTCAAAACTAACCACAGCATAATGATATTTATTATTAACTGAGATATTTCTACACTTAACTTTTCTGAAAGAGAATGTAGTGTAATGATCCTTGGCTTTCCTTGGTTCACACCTTTTGTCTCAGCTTCCTCATCCAAAAAACATCTCTAATGACAGATTTTTTGTGAAGTCCTAGGAAATTTAGTGGCGAAAGACACTAATAAGAGGAATAGAGCACAGGACTTAAATTAAAGAAAATTCGGAGAAAAATAAAAATATTGCCATTTATTGCCTTACAATAAATCCTTTAGGAAGCAAATGTAGTGTGAAAGAAATTTAAAACACTGAGTTGAAAATTCAACATTATCAAAAATGGTTATGTCAGACTGAGAGTATTGCTGGGTTTTTTTCCCATCGTGGTAGCATGGTCAGCCCTGTAAAATATGCAGCATTGGTCAAAAAGTCCTTGTCAAACTATATAATGATGCAATTAATGCTGTATGTGGCACCTTGACTCCACAGATTATTCAAGACGTGGTAAGAAACAGAAAAACAGGGAACTGTCATAAATCAGAAGGAGAGCTGGAGCAATGTGTAATCCTTGTTTTTACCAACATAAGCTCTTTAGGGATTAGGGATTGTTATTATACTTGTGTCTTGTTAAGATGAGTACCTTGACTGTGCTGAATAAATAATGAAATAATTAGGAACAGGAAGTATCTAAAAAAATGCAGAGCAAACAGATTGCAGAAAGTAAAGGTGAGATTGTTTTGTTATTCAATCACATTTACAGTCTTGTGGGAATTGTGAGCTTTCAGGGTTTCCATATATTCAGACTAAAGTGTAAATGTTTGATTTGGGGCACCAAGGATGATTTCCCTAGTCCTGTATATTCAGCTGAGCAAATGAATGAAATCAGTAAGTGTGAATGTTTGTTATATTACATTCGGACCTAATGAGAGAGAAAGCTGATCATCATGCTCAAGGGAGAGCAAAGGATGTAGACTCCAAAACATGATGGAAAAAGAAAGAATTATGTTCTTGCTCTGCTTCATACTCAGCCTTTATCACTGCACGATCTGAGTGCTTTCCAGTAGCACATTAAGCAGTATGACTAACATCTGTCACATCAAGATCTGTGCTCCCTGTCACTTTTTCCATCACCACCACTCCCTTTGAAAAGTGGGAGCATTTGATGTGCAGGAGACAGTTTCATTTTGTTACATTTTGGGAGGGGGTTTCATTTGCCTGGTTTGTTTTTTTTTTTTTTTTTTTTTAGTGCACAAACAGCTCTCTGTGTATATTGAAGACTGTAATGGTGTCACATTTGAAATGGTCATAAAAAGGTCTGCACTAGTTCTACAGAAATGTGTTAACCTCTCACACACTCCTGAGTTCCTAACAGTAGAAGGTTTCTTTGTGGACTTCTAGAGAAAAGGGCAAGATCTGAGCCTGATCCAGGACATGATGGGAGAGTTATCCACACACTGAATTACAGAAGTGTTAGAAACCTGAAAATCTCATTTGTAGGGTCATCCAAGGACTTCAGGAAGAGTCTGAGGAAGGGTCAAATCTTGAGGTTCAAACACAGCCCTTAAGTTCCATACAAGTGAGGAGAGTTTTGCTGCAAGAGGAATAGACTCAGTATGTCACAATTTGGCCTTGCTAATGCTAAACTCCCGGGTTTCTAGATATTGATTCTCTTATACTCTGTTCTCTGCAGATGATAGTGCTGATGTTGATTTGAACTGCATTGGCATTCATGAAGATATTTTTCATTTTAACATTCAGATAACTGGGACCAGGACCAGGACATCTGGGTTTCAGATTTTCCCTGAAATGTGTTTGCTGGGATTTATGTTGTTGGTTTTTAAAATGAAAAATAAAATATATTCAGCCAGACTGTAAAAGAGAAGATAATCAATTCCAGTAATTTTTAACCTTTTTTATTATTATCATTATTAAGAATCATTAACATCTTCAGATGGAGATGTTCCTCTCTAAGAGATGTCACCTTTCTGCATTTCACTTACTTTCTCTCCATTTTCTTTTGCAGATCTGTTAGAACTTGTCTACAGATTCCATTGTGGTCTGTGGACTGATATGGAAAAACATTGATCTGTCTAAATTAAGACTTATATAGAGATTTCACATACAACAGATTCACTCTGTCATTATTTCGTTCAAAATTTTGCTTTGTTTGATCAACTCCTTTTGTAATTTATACCTTCAGAAATTATGATTTCATGTGAAAAAAACAAGCTTTCAGTTAAGTACAAAAGGAAAAGTTGAAAATATAACCACAGTACAACCTTTTAATAACTTCTTGATATTTTCAGGAAAGTAATTAAAGATTTTAGAATATTCAAAGTTGACCACACTATTCAGAGCAGTTATAATGAGAATTATGCAGATTCCCCTCTTCCTTTCCAGGACTACCATGAGGGTTTGGGATGAGTAAGACAGAAAGAGTAGGTGATGGTATTGACACAGAAAAAAAGGTGTGAGTTGGAGGCATATGGGACCTCAGGGTATATCCTATGGTTCTGGTCCTCCGGTTCCTTTCAGGGTATGTGACTTAACTCCTCATTATTACTGATATCAGGCTTAGAACTTGGAATGTGTTACAGTGAAGAATGGAAAATTATTTGACATAGTGAATGATGACAACTCAAACTGAAATGATGGAGGGAAGAGCTTTATATAGTGAGATGCCACACTATCAGCGGGCTGGCAGATAGTAGGTTAGAGAAACATATAATTATTTCTCATTGGGTATTTTGGTTGGAGGGAAAAACGTGGCTACACCATCTGGCAGCTTTTTGTGATTTAGTCCCAGCTGGTTCTTCTAGTGAGGGCTCCCAAAGAGACTAGAAAGCTGGCCTTGTTCACTAGAAATTGTTGTGAGTTGGCTCGTATGCTCAAAGTCAAAAAAGGCTGCTCAAAAAGCCAAATTTTGGAGGCTCGCACAGAAAATTTTAATAACTTTCAGGGCAAATCTCACTACTTTGTCAGTTCAACTCATCAATTCTGGAGTTCCTGGGATTGTTAATCTTCCTGCCCTGGAAAGGTTTAAACACATTCTTACTGCTATGCACTGAATAAAGACCTACAAACATTATGCCATGTATAGGCTTAAACATGTGCGTCTGTGCAGAACTGATGTCTTACGTTATAAAGTCTTTAACAGAGGTGCCAAAAGTTCAAATGAGATAATTTACTTATGTGTTTATATGGACAGAATGCTGGGGGAAAAAAAATAATGCATTGTAAAGCATATGTTTCCAGTATTTTCATTATTATTTTTAATGTAGATTTTTTCTGTCCATGGTTGTGTCTGATTCCTGTCATGTCAGTGTAGTGGAATAAGGGCTCATCCTTCTTTGAAAAAGTAGCAAGCAAGTTTCATTGTCTGTGTGGTTAACACTCAACTGTCATCTTTCCAGTTCAGCTCCTAGCTCCTGTAACTACCACTTCACTTTTAGCCCCCCTTAACTCTGTGCAAGCTGCTGCAAATAAAGTAATCGTCATTGCTTCCTAGTATAGACAATCTCTTTTCTCCTCCCTTCTCTTTTAATCCTTAAAATCATCTGCAGGATCTGTTTGCTTTGCACCAATTTGAAGAACATTATTCAAATCCCACCCCCCCCCCCCCATCAGCATCTCATTTCAGGTTCTGTTATTTCATGTGCCCCATCTCTTGCACCTGATTTTACTCTTATCTCAGAGCAAGCTTCAAGCATTGCATCTCCCTCTCCTCTTTCATTTGCCTGCTTTCAGGCTTGCTGCTCCTAAGAAATGATCACCCTCCCTCTTAGCAATCCTCCCTCAGTCGCTGTTGATATGGTAATAATTCAGTAGTGCAAAAGCTGAATATATAAATTGAGGATTAAAAAAGATTAAGAACAGTAGCATATTTAAATAAGACCTGTGATCTCTTGTTTCTCTTACCCTTTTCTTTCCCATCTCTTCGAGAGACACTTAGACACCTATTCTTGCATTGCAAGGCAGAATTCTATATAAGAGCGTTAGGGGGGTGTGTGTGTGTGTGTGTATGTATTGCAGGGGGACAATCAGAAACACAGCATCAAGTGCTAGGATCTAGAACCTGAAAACAGATTTATAAGGACACTCCCTTTTACAATATAAGAAAATTATGTCAGTGCCTTCTCATTTAAAACACCCAAAATCCTGTTGAATAAGAGTTATTGCATGTCCATCTGTTTGGTTTTTTTTTTTTTTCTTTTTTTTAATTAGTTAGACTGACAAGAATCTGCCTGCCACATTTGTTTTGAATTCATTCTGTTTAGCATGGGTTGGATGCAAAGCAACTCCCTGTTTCAGTCAGATGGAGAGACCTGACAGATGGGACATCTTTCAAGGTCGGTTTTGCATGTGTCTGTGAGTATATGTGTCCAGAATAACCTTCACTGTGTCACTTTTATTTAAACACTTTTTTTTTTTTTTTCACCTTTGGCTGTAATACATTGAAAATACTAAAATATAAAAATATTCTGCAAATGCAAACTCATTTTCATAGCCTTGTCATCTTTTAAATATGCCATCAAAGTTTATTTTGCTAGCAATAAAACCATAAAATGTGTTAATTTATGGAAGCAGCAGTGTCAGTGTATGAAATTAAGGAATAAGTGGTGAATGGAATCTATAAGAAAACCAAGAAGTAGCAAATACTCCAATTTTTATAATTATAATCAGGCTTTGCCCTTCGTCTCTGACACAGCAGCAGTATATAGTCAGTAATGCTGCGACATCAGCCTGCCTGAGAACAGCCAGTCTTACCAGAGGTTTTCATCTTAAATTCTCTTCTATTGATACAATTCTTCCTTTATGCAAGATGTTTGTTAGAGTGAAGTTTTCCACTTGACTCTGCCAAGTTTTGTGTCCTTGATAAGGGATACTGGGCAGTTTAGAACCTGAGATCCTCCACCATCTTCCTTTAGTGACTGTCCAGACTTCTTTGAACTACACAAGGTCCTTTCAGGGAGTTGGAAAAAAAAATCTTTTGAATACCTACAAAATACATGAATGTGATGGTGTACATATGTACACATCTACTCACAGTGCCTTACTACGTCTGTACGTTCACGCTCTACAAAAAGAAAAAAAAAAAGTAATTAGTTGTGAAATAGGTAGCAAGTATAGAAGCAGAACATCTTCTCCATTCAGAGCTAACCATGAAAGACTGCAAACACCATTCATTTTATGAATGTTAGAAACATGTTAGATCGTGTAGGTAAAAGTCATAAAGAATGACTCTGAGACAGAGACCAGTTTCATCTGACCTGGAAATCCCAGGGTGATTCTGTGTGTCCCCTGGAAGGTCAAAATCTTTTGTGCTATCTTCATCTTGTAAAATAATACAGTATTTAATTTTAATGCGGTGGCTTAAGTCTGAAACAAAAAGCATTAATATATTTGTTTATTCTTAAAATTGCTTCCAATGGATCTACTCAAAGCCTGTTTGAAGTATTTGAAACTAGTATAACAGGTTCTATAAATACAATATCATTCCTTCTATGCTGTTTTGTTTCTAAAACATACCGATGACTGTTGAATCAACCGACACAAGGAAACCCAAATCTAATCGAATTAATTGCTAAGGATCAACTGTCGCATGCTGGTCATAAACCAGAGTGAGATTTTATTCATATTCTCGGAAACAAAATTAAGACTCAAAACGGAGTCAAAGTGCCAAGTGGCTTTATTTGCCCGACAAAAGTTTGCAAAGCAGAGAGAGAAAGAGAGAAAGGAAAGGAAGGAAGATAAGAGTCAGTTGTGATAGCTACCACCACGGATCTCCAGCGTCCCATCAGTCCAATGTGCTTTCAGGTCCGGTGGGAGAACATTCCGTTTGATGTTAGTGGCTCCTGCTCTTTTATCAGGGACTGTCCTGCTTATCCACACCTACCACCTGGAGGTGGCACGCAACACCTTCTCTGAGGGGCCTCAGGTGGGTTTCAGGGGTCTCTGGACTCCTTAGTCTTCCAGGCCCTGGGTGTGGGCTCATGCGTAGGGATGCAGTTGCAGATTTCCACATGGATAAGGCACCATTCTGACAAGCTGTGGTCCAGTTCGTGGTTTGGAGCCTGTCCCCACTGATAGAGCCAGGTTGCTTTGTCATCATCTCGGACAAACCAGCGTCCAGTTTGTAGTTTGCAGTCTGTTCTCACTGCTACAACAATGCTGAGGCATAAACTTCACCGCATTTGTCACCTTCTCTGACATCAACTAAAGTGGATAAGGACTTTTTGCGGGTTCATAATCCCTTCCAGTTGATTAATATATCTATTGCCAATATATTGCCGTACCAAAATAATTCATTCATACTCAGAAGGTTGTATAAGCTTTTATCTGAGCATTTTCCTTCTAACAAGAAAAAAAATATTGTATTTCACTACTCAATAAAACTTGTTTTGGTCACAATGGATGAATTAACAGAATAATGTTTATTTTAACATTACTTGTACTTACAGGTCTAAAGAAAGATCTGTGTAGAAGAGATTTCATTTTAGGACATATAAGAAGTAAGAAATGAAATCATGTATGTATACACATGTACACTCATACACATGCGCCCACACACATTTACATACATAGGATAAACTTTAATTTTCCTTTTGTCTTCCAAACAAATAGTAAAGAGAAAAAAAATATGTTTACACTTGAAATATTTCTGCTAATACCAAAAACTCCATAACTACAAACACACAAAATTGTTGAGGGCAGCTATGTTCTTTAAAGAAAATTTTAGATACAACTGGACTTGTTTTGGATACCTCAGCCTGTAAGAATAATGATGATGTAAAATATGACATAATCCCTATAATTCTCTAAAGTTAATTCTGTAAATATAGCTTGAGACGGGCTTTCTTCTAGACTACAAGTTGAGTATAGTAGATAATTAATGTTTTTCTAATCACGACTTTTTACAGACTAAAAGTGAAAGTTGTACTATTTGAAAATATGTTATCTGTTATGTTTAAACAATACATTTTCAGGATGTACTAAATCCTGTCAATGCTAAATGGTTGATGATGAAAAAAAGTGAGCATCAGCACATCAGGTAGTTTTCTGAATAGATGTACTTTTCTAGTCTGGGCTGAGTCACTAAACAGAAACCACTCTGTATCCAAGTAAAAGAAAAAGGAGGGGAATTGTAGTTTTTGAAGATGTAAAATAGTTCTGAATGAGAATCAGTATGATTTGAGATTATGAAAATGAGCTCTGACTTTCCAGAAAAGAGACGTGAAGGCCAGGGGCAGTCATCCACCATGAGGGTGGTGGGAGAGCTGAGCATTTCCTTCCTAAGGCTTGGGTGACATGGGAGGGCTCCAGGCAAGGCAGTGGGACAGGCAACTGCCACTGAACACACTTGAACATCAAAGGTGGGAGTGGAAAGAGGTACAAGTCCCTTGGCTTTTGCACAGTGTATAAGGCTCTTGCCTGCTGTGGGAAACTACAGGTCTGGGCCAGCTATATTCTTGGATGATGAGTAACTGTGTCTGGAGCTCCAGGAGAATGGATGGGCTGCCAGAGTTTCAGCAGCAGTAAGGACACACTCAGTTCCTCCCTGCTACAGTGATATAGTTGTCCAGAGTGGACTTGTCACTCTGGTAGCTTTGTGATCCTTCAGTTTTGTGCTATCCTGTATTACAACACTTAGCAATTTCTGTGCCAGTCCTACAATCACTGCCTGTGTATCTTTTGGTTTTCAAATGGGTATGCTGCAGCTCAGACTTAAGTTACACAGTTTAATTGATGAAAAACTAGATTGAAATCTAGATACACTGTTTGAGGAGCTAATCTTACCAATGATTTAGTCTTAATTTATCTAGTTTCATCTTCCAAACACTGGCTGGTAACTTTGTTTCATTTTACTTGTAAATTAAAGATCAGTTTACAGTCAGAAAGCTCTTCCTTCTCTAAGTGCATGTAACCCAGACCAGGTCAACTCTCGGTCATCTACAAGTATACTAAATAGATTAAAAAACTATGATTTCCTCTTAAAGTCATGTTTGTGTATACTTTTAAGATAATTTCCAAAATCTTTCTTAATTAATATCTGTTTTAGAAGTGTGGCTGCTTGAAACAGTGCAGGAAAATCCTCACAAGTCCTATCACTAATAGCATTTCTACATTCTATCTCGATGTTTAGCACCCAGAGTTTTAATTGCATTCTTTTATACAGCATCACATGGGGTTTTTTGTTGGTTTAGTTTTTTTGTGTGTTGCTCGTTGTTTGTTGTTGTTTGGTTTTGGTTTGCTGGGGCTTTTTTTTCAGCTGGTTATCCAAGAAGAAGTCTTAGATCTTGTTTTGGCATAGCGCATATCTGCCTTTTAAGTATGGTCTGTATCCCTGGCTCCTAGATGGAGGACCTTTCATTTCTTTGAATTGAAATGACTTTTTATCAAGTTAGTCGTTCTTAACAAAATACTCACAAGGGTCAGGTTATCTAAGACCCTTCCTCTCTCCCAGCCTGATGATTTTTATCCATAATGAAACTGGATGAGTGGGAGATGAGTTTTAATGGGTTTTTTTAGTAACTTCCTAAATTCATTTCACTCTGTTTAAACAAATGCTAAACTTCATTTCCTCTCTCTAAAATGATATAATCAGATTGTCAAGTCTTTGACTTGTTTTGATGGAAGATAGCCTTTGATTATTATTAATGCCAGTGGTTTAATATCCCTCCGAGCCACAGCTAACCTGCATGAAAAGAAATATTTTTTGGTTATAAAGTCAGGAAAGCAAACTGAGCTGGCTTACTTATTGTTAATTTGCAAAAGAAAACAAAAAGACTTGCAACTGGCCACAGATTTCTCATTTTTACTCCAAACAACGTTTGAATGTTGCATTTCTTTAATTTTTATAAATGTGTGTGATCTGCTAACTCCACTAAGACTCCTTTTGAAACATATTTATCTTTTGAGGAAGGCTTTTTTTCATAATAAAAACATTATCCAGAGGAAGCAGAGTTACATGCACTCAACAAATTTACAAGGTGATATTGTTAACATAGATTTTACTACCAGAGGTCTTGCCAAGGGCCATACCTTTTCTCTCTGATTATATGATTTCCTCTTTGTTCAGTACACTCCAGTCCATTCTTCCTTCTGGTCTCTCCACATCCCATTTCTCATGCTGTTGGTCTGCTGCATGAGCTCCCACTTCAGGCAATAAAGCCTGTTTCAGGCTATGTGCTCAGTACTTTCATGCTTTATGCAATGACTGTGTTGGCACCTCAGTCTAGAGTGATGTAAGTCTTTCTTCTTCCTCCTCAATGTATCCAGTTTCTGAACGGTTAATGTTTTCAGAATAAAATCCCATCTTCACTCACTCTACAATCAACTGTTACCTTAAAGCACACAGGAAAGTGATTAGGATGATGCACCAGAGTTTCCATAAAACCAGGATAGACAGCATAGCTGATCATCACTTACAGAGTCTTCCCCTACTTATTGTGGGGTAAAAGGTTCCATCAGCACATTCAAGGGTTTTTCTGGGGAGTGCTTGGAGACAGTGTAGATGCTGTGATGGATCCAGTAGGATATATAAGAAGTATGCAGTGGGCTTAGGGGCTTGCTAGTTTGAAAGAATCACACATAGAGAAGGCCACCACAGGTTTGGAGTAGAGAGGCTGGTGTGTCACTGTTTGGCTGACATGAAACAAAGAGAGGTCTACACCAATTCTAATAACTTGGCATGGGGGTTGTTACTTTACCAGACTCTTGTTGCTTAATCATTATTCACTCCTTGCTTAGGAGCTGCTTCAATGCAGCCCAAACAGATGGACTGCTTTGATATTAGTGATATCGATATTCTCCTACAAAATATTTTTAGAAGACTCTTGAAATTTATTTTTCAGTTCTTATTTACTACTTTTCTGTGTCTCACCATTTTTCTCTTTCCTTCCTTACGCATTCTGCTTCATGTCTTTCTTTGAAAAGAACTACTTGAGTACATTATATGCATTATCCAGCACCTTCACAAAGAACAAAAGGAAACCTAAGTGCTAGAAGAGGGAGGATGCATGCAAAAGGAGCTCCACATGGTTCTATATTATAACTAAAGTTATTAAAATATTTAAACACTAACATTCTGGGTTATTTAGAGCAGGTGTAGAGTCAGAAGAAAACTTGAGGTTTTATTTACAGGCTTCTAGGTAACCACAGCTTCTCAAGGTTATAAATGCCTTGTTGCCATCAACATGGTTTCTCCTGCTTCCAGGGTCTTTCTGAATTGTATAAATGAAGATGAAAGCTGAGAAAGGATGTGTATCTTCATTAGTCATTGCTTCTTGATGAACCAAGAATCCTTTGTTCCTTGCAGCATTAAGCTGGTAACAGCTGTCTCTTCTTAGAATTGATAATTTTTCTTGTAGTCCTGACGCTCCAGACAAAACCAAACAAAACAACCAAAAAAACCCAAAAAACAAAACAAAAAAACCAAAACAAAACAAAAAAATCAACATAAAAATAAAGATAATTATTCTTGATGGAAAGAACTGTTGGACCAGCTTTCCTTCTTGTGACTTCTCGTTATGATCAATTAAAATATTTGGAGTTTTTTGTATAGGAGCACATAAACAGTGGATAATGAGGAGGCAAAAGGTGAGAATTAGCTGAAGAGGTTAGGAGTTCAGATACTGTACAACTCACTGTTCATCAGATGCTGAATTCATCTCTATACGTAGAAGATAAACGTTCCTGTAACAGGCAGTAAGACAAAAGCCTCTAAAACCTGTTCTGAAACTATACATTCATATATATATATATATAAAAAAAATATTCAGGGATCTTATCAAAAAGTCATGCTTCTTTTCTGACAGAGTGTACTCCATGGTAGGGCTTGGTTACATGTTTCTGAGGTGAAAACATTTTCACCTTTCTGTATTTGCTCTGAAGCTTTGACAGGGAAAAAACTGGGAAAGAGAACTTTGTGTTTCTGAAGACTTCTTGTTTTGTATGTACTCAGATCAGAGGGCCTAGACCTGCAAAATAGAGAACAAGCCAGAATCTGGACTTGGACTCACACAATCAGCTAAAAATTTCTCAGAGCCTTATCCAGGTTTACCTCCCAGGACTAGAAAATCTCCAGTTTCCAGTCTATGTCATGTCAACTCCTAAAGCTTTTTCTATGAGTGAAGTTAGCTTAAAGTCATCAAAAGGCACATTCTATTCCATGGGATTATTTTACCCATTTTCTCTTCTTCATTTTCCTCTTATAAATTCTGACATTTTAGGAAAGTTTATTTCTAATTTTTTTCCCCTCCTAATTCCACCTTATTTCTACCCTGTGTAGCATCTAAATATTCCTTTCCCTCCTCTTTTTCACACATTTTGAACATTTGCCATTGATTAGCATATCTTTGTCCTTCATCAAGATCCCACTGAAACCTTTGTAAAACCTCCCATAAAAGTCACAAAGAGCCAACACAGTGCCTTAGTCATCACTTTCCCAAACAATTCAGAGGCTGTTTCCTCCCAGAACAGTCCTCCTAGCTCTGTAATTGTTTGAGTGGATGCCTCTGAAGTGCCTCCAGCTCTTTCTGATAATGAGGTGTTTCAGCAGAACACCTTTCCAGATGTTGTGTCACTGGCACTAAGCACAAAAGAGAGGTTGTTACCACCCTACACAGAAATAGGGTGATTGTGTTTATGCACTCTGGAATAAAGTTAGAACAGAGTTTTTGGGGTTGAGTTTTGTTTGATCTTCTTCCTTTTCTTTTTGTTTTTTTCTTCTTTTTTTTTTTTTTTTTAGTTTACTTTTCTTTTTTCCCTGCTATGTATCAGTTGCAAATTTATGTCTAATGTACAGATTAGAAATGAGAAAATTACTTGAGCATATTCTCAGTGGCTCTAACCTGCTGTGTGATGTGATGATATTTCATTCCAATGTCATTGTTTCCATTCAGACTGTGACCAGAGCTGCTGTTTTAGAACTGCAAGTTGCCCTCAGCTTTCTGGTCATCATTTTGAAGATCTGGTTGAAACACTGAACAGGCTGAAGATTATAATTTTCTTTCCCATGGTGATGCCTGTATCTGTTTGTCTGGTTTTCCACAAATGCTTGACCTATTATTCAACCTAGGCGACTAGTACAGATCAGCTCTGAAATAAATACTTCATAAATATTAAGTCCAGAAGGGAACATGGTGCTCCTCTAATTTGACACTCTACAAGCAAAAGTCCATGGAGTTTGACAGGTAGCTCCCATCTTCTGGTTTAGACAAAATATGTATTTTAGAAACTCTTGTCTCAGAGATTTGCAATGATAGGCAGTCTGCCTATCATTGGCAGTCTGCCTCTCAATGACTGATTACTCTAACTGCACCAAAAAAAACCCACAAATTATACAGCATATCCAGAGTCAATTAATCCAGCTCTAGAGTCCAGTCATTTGATCTTGTTGTTTCTTGATCTTTTAGATTGCTATAATAAATCTTTTACCCACGTAAGCAACTGCACTTGCAAAGCAAAATACAAACTTGGGGACTTAGATATATTGTCTACAGATGTGTGTTAAGTAATAAAAAGAAAATTTAAGCTGAAGAAAAAAATTAATATTACGTTGTTGATGTCTTTGTGGAAAATGCATTTTCCCCATAAGAGTATTGAAAAGAGTGGATAAATTGCTCATCATAAATAATTGGAGAAGGCCAACTAGTGGCCCAAATTTCCTCTGACAGTTCTGTTTTCATTCTGTTTTCCCCCTCCTCTTCAAAGACATTACTTCAAACACTGGGGGGGTTGTTTTTTTGTGATTTTTTTTTTTTTTCCTCCCAGATATAATTTGATTCAATGATGACTTCCCAATGAATGTAGTTTTGTCTTGAAAATAAATTGTGAAATAGAAAAGGAAATCAAATGTTAATTTCTGTTCACATAAACTAATGTCATCAATAAGTAGTAAATTTAAATAGAAAGCAAATTATAAGTACATCAGGATTCTGGTTTTCTGTCACTGTGGAATGTAATTAAAATAGAGCTTCCATAGATATAAATTTGGAGTAGTCAGATTTTTTGATCTCTTACTTCATCCATTTCTTAGTGATTCCGTAGCTGGGACATCTAGCTTCTTACAAGACCACTGTTTCTTGACTAAAGCAAGCTACCCAAATAGCGGCCATTTCAATTCAACTGCAAGCTACACAAAAATTATCATTTACCTTGCGATGAATTGTCAGGGTAGGTCTTTTCTACAATAACCGGCGTGAGTGTATGCTGAGCATGTTTCCTTATGGTATCCAGTTTGATAGTTTCTTCTTGCTCTATAAAGTACCTTGTAATTTGGCAAACAGCAGAGCTGTCAGCCTCCTGAATCCGTGATAGCATCCTGTGCACAGCCTGCCAAAAGGCAAATGATGGCTTGAAGACCAGCAAAGTGCTGCAGAGCTGATCCAACTTCAGGATTCCTTCAGGCAGGAGGGAAGATTGCTTTGGTTTCTCATTTGAAATAGCTCAAACACATGCCCTAAAGCCCAGGGTGGAAACATAAATATGTGCTTCACTAATCAGAATGGCTAATTAGCTACAAGTCTCCTTCCATTTGTGCACTGGGTAAAGAGGGCAATGGTGAACACCCTGTCCTTAAGAGCCCACAACAGACAGTAAATGAACAAGAAGAAGACAAACCCATGAAGAACTCAGGGACAGGGTGAGGATTGCTGGAGAGGCTGGCAGTACAAAAGGTATCAAGATCATTCATAGAGAATAAAAGACACAGCTCTTGAGCTGTAACTAGATTAAGTGTCTGTGGTTTAGATATACCTGCAATGAGTCATTAACAATTCTTAGACAAAGCAATGTTAATTTGATCCCATCATGTCTGCTACTTTTCACCAGACCATGAGATTAGCCCAGGAGAAAACACCTGGAAAGAGACTTTGATGAAAGCGTGCTTTGAAAATTCGTAATAGGTGGGATTTAAACCCAATGGATTATAAGCCTTTATTAACAGCTCACCTGTAAATCCCGATAATTTTCCTTTTTCTAAATTTCCAGTGTAATATTTGCACACCCTGATTATAAATTTTGAAGGAATAGCTTATAACTGTAGTTAAAATGCAGCATTAAGGCAGTTAAACAGTCTCCTTATTAGCATTAGAGCTATAGTCAAAACACATTATACTTGGCTAATAAATTTATTTTTTACGTAATGGAAATGCCATCAAAGCATAGTTAATCTGAATTGAATTAGATTATAATTGGAGCTCTTGTGCACAAGGAATGAAAATTATTCTTTATTGTTGCAGACTGACAATGCAGCATTTGTTACTCCCTCCTCAGTACCCTTCTTAGTGGCAGCTGTAATATCAGTGTGTGCGTCTTGTAAGCTGTGCATATAATACTGTTATGTCTCTGAGCATGGAGCTCAGCAGTATGACAGAGGGAAATGTATTGCTCTGGATGTAATTCATCACACTTACACCTCATTCATTTAGAGGTGTATGTACTTGAAAAACAGTCTTGTGCATAAGCATCCTCACCTTTTGCCCACACTTCAGTCTACATGTGTTAGTGTGGCTGGTGTGAAGGTGAGTTCCCAGGATGCAGAGGTAAAATACAAATCCTTTTTTACAGTGTTAAAGAAAAGAAAAAGTCATAGCAGTGACTGCTATGAAGTGAAGTTCCTGGTGACCTGAAAAACGGAAACATTGTACCCATTTTTAAAAAGGGTCAAAAGGAGGACCCTGGGAACTACTGACCTGTCAGCCTCACTTCTGTTCCTGGGAAGATCATGGAACAGATCCTCCTAGAAGCTTTTCTAAGGCACATGGGAGGTGATTTGAGACAGCCAGCATGACTTCACCAAGGGCAAGTCCTGCCTGACCAACCTTGTAGCCTTCTATGATGCAGTGACTACATCAGTGGACAAGGGAAGAGCTACAGATGTCATCTATCTAGGTTTCTGTAAGGCCTTTAACAAGGTCCCCCACAACATCCTTCTCTCCAGATTGGAGAGATACACTGTTTGATGCACTGTTTGGTGGATGAGGAATGGGTTGGATGCTCACATCCAGAGGTAGTGGTCAATGGCTCATGTCCAGATGGAAATCAGTGACAAGTGGTGTTCCTCAGGGGTCCATGCTGGGACCAGTGCTGTTTAATACCTTAACCAACAGCATAGACAGTGGGATCAAGTGCACCCTCAGCGATTTTGCAGATAAGGTATGGGATGCCGTCCAGACAGACCTAGATAAGATTGAGAAGTGGGCCATGTGAACTTCATGAGGTTCAACAAATCCAAGTACAAGGTCCTGCACATGGATTGGGGCAATCCTCAGTATTCAATACAGGTTGGAGGATGAAGGGATTAAAAGCAGCCCTGTGGAGAAGGACTTGAGGATACTGGTGGATGAAAAGCTGGACATGAGGTGGTAATGTGCACTCACAGCCCAGAAGCCAATGGCATCCTGGGCTGCATTCAAAGCAGCATGGCCAGCGAGTTTAGAGAGATGATTCTGCTCCACTGATCTGCTCTAATGAGACTCACCTGCAGTGCTGTGTCCAGCACTGTAGACCTCAGCACAGGAGAGACAGGGACCTGTTGGAGCAGGGCCAGAGGAGGGTCACAAAAATGATGTGAGGGCTGGAACTCCTCTGCTGTGAGACCAGGCTAAGAGAGTTGGGGGTGGTCAGGATGGAGAAAAGAAGGGTCCAGGGAGACCTTATTGCAGCCTTTCAGTATGTCAAAGGTGCTTATAAGAAAGATGGGGACAGACTTTTTAGTAGGCATATTACAATAGGACTAGAGGTAACAGTTTTAAACTAAAAGAGAGTAGATTCAGACTAGATGCAATGAAAACATTTTTTACAGTGAGGGTGGTGAAACACTGGCCCAGGTTGCCCAGAAATGTGGTAGATGTCCTACACCTGGAAACATTCAAGGCCGGGTTGGCTGGAGCTCTGAGCAACTATGTCTAGTTGAAGATGTCCCTGCTCATTGCAGGGTCTTTGGATCAGGTGACTTTTAAAGATTCCCTCCAACCCAAATTATTTTATGATTCTAAAGGCTAGGTGGTAAATATGCACCCCAGGTCTTAGCCCTGCTCATCAGAGTTACTCACTCAAATAGCTAAAGTAATTTCCCCAGGACTTTATACATGCACCTTACCTCCCTAGTGAAAATGGCATGATAAAGGGATGCTTGTGTCATGGTGTTTTTGGTGTCTTTTCATCATCTGAAAGGCACCAGGAAAGGATCCATACACTATGGTAGTGTGCACTGGTTCACTCTTAATGCTGCCTAACTTGTAGGCTCACTGCAATGAGGTGATGGAGTGAAGGTGGGATGTTCAGTGCCCTGTAAATGGGGAATTTTTTATCTAAGAGCATGGTGATGACAGACACATGTGTGTGCCATCAGTCACATGGCCTGTGGTCCTGTGTGCACTCGTGCCCCTCCTGTATGAGGAAATCCAAAGCAAAAAAACAAAGGGTAGATGTACCCGTTCAGGACACTACCACACTCATCACCATGGTACCTAGGCATGTCATCAAGGAAACAAAGTTAGGACCTTTCTAGCAACAACTATGTTCAGTGACACTTATACTGTCACTTATATAACTCTTCCCCTTTTGTGGGCAGGAGTTCTGGGAGGGAAGATAAGGAAAGCAGCAAGGATTTTTTTTTTTTTTTTCTTATGTCTTTATGCTAAACCAAAAGAAATGAGCAAAATACACTTTATACACTCATAAAACCAATTGGTGCTATAAGCAAAATGAAAAGCAGGATATTAATAAAATATAACTCAACTGAGGGTGAAGAGAACATCCACTGTAACTCTGTCTGATTTCTGTCATCTGTCCCAGATTTAGAATGTGTCAATTTCTAGTTGGTTATAAACCATTAAAATTTGCAGCACTGTAATCAGCTAATGTAATTTTGCCTGCAAGTGGTATCATATCTTGGATCCTCAGGGAGATGAGCATAGTTGTGTCTTATCATTGCCTTCTGTGGTAGGTAAAAATTCCCCATGCTATTGGGCTTAGGCCCAGTGTGAGTTTGTGGAAGTTCATTACTGACAACCTGGGGCTCACTTCCAGTTATCTGCAAGTTCTCATTTAGCTTGAATCATCACAGTATCAGAGCATCTTCTAAAAAACCTGTTAAATAATCAGATTAGTACCCAGCACACCTGGTTTTATCTCTCTTTTCTCTTTTTCTCCCCAAAAGTATCACATGGAAAAGAGGCACTTTACTCATAAGATGACATTACTACCAAAACCCAGAATACATCCCAAGCCAGCCTGGCAGAGTTATTAGTACTTCAAAGACACACAATTTAAAACATAGAAAATCCAAAATGCAGGTTGCCTGTGAGGCATTTATTATCTCTTTTATTTAGTATTCATTAAATACATAGGTTTTCTTGGTAGTGGATTTATTTTTTTGACTCCTTATTTCATGCAGTACGCTAGGTGGAAAATTCTTAGATTTTTTTTTTTTTTTTAATCTGTATGACTATTTTTTTATGTATGCATAATTATAATAAACATATTATACACATATATAATCTTCACACTTTTTGTGGCTTATTGACAAGAAGTATGAAATTAATTTGCCTATGTTCTTTTCTGAGTTGTTCAGCAGTTTTATCCCCTTGTCCTTGAGGAAAGTTAATTAAATGATATTTTTATCTTCCTGTAGGGTAAGGGAGAGGTGTTAGCTCCCATTTTCCCTTCCAGTGCCCAGTGTCTCAAAGAAAAATGTCATATAATATGGCTCACATTTACCTTATCTACCTTTGCCAGTCCTTGGCTACTCATACAACCACCAATCTCAGGCCCAAGAGTTCCCTTTTACAGTTTTCTGCTTTACTTCTTCCTGGTTTGGCTTTTTCCCATTCTACATGTCAGCCTTACAGCTTTGATGGTGACATAGGGTAAAGACTGACATAGTTCCTAACCCCAGCTTGAAGTAGTTGTGAAAATACTTAGACAATTTGCCCCAATGTTGTGTTGAAAATCTAATCAGTGCTAGGAGCTGTGAAAGGAAAGGACCTGTTTGGCACAGGTGGATTTTTCCGAGCAGGACATGCTTTGTTATAAACTAGATGATACGCAGACACCAGTAGCACTGGAGGTGAATACCTACTAGAAAGTGCTGAATGCCTTGGGTTACTGCTCTTGACCTCAGTTAATGCAGGATTAAACGCATATTGTCTTCAGCTCCCACAGACATGCGTGAGAGGTGAATTTGCTCAGCATCGTGCAGGCTCTCGCCATGGAGAATCCATTTACAAATGCTGTGTGTTATTTTCTAGAAATGATTTTACAGTGTGTTTAAACATCACTATTAAATTACTGTCTTCCCAAGAAAGTACTTACTGCTCACTCAGTGGCTGAGATTGATTGCCAATGTAGTCTTGTTTTCTTTTGTTTCAGTTTGTTTTCTTAGTAGCTTAACCTACAGAGGGATAGAAACTGGGAATGACAGAAAAAGTAAGATTAAAACAAGGGCCAAATCTTCCTAAGGGAAAATCAAAAGTTACAAAGATTTTAACTGAAGCAGAATGGATCTATGTAAAACTATATTGTGCAAACCCTAGCTCTAGTTTGTTCATATATCCAAAAGCTGCATTCCCAAAGCATGAAGATGGCTCAAACTCCACTCTTGAGCCTACCATTCCCAGCAGTTGTCCCGGGAATTGCAACTGATGGGAATGAAGAGTCTGAACCTTTTGCTGTGGGGCTGCAAACTATTCAACTAGAAAGTCAATGTTCACAGAGGTAGCTTAAATATACTCAAAAACCTTTAAAGTTCAATTAGATCTCTAATATACATTTACATGTATATAAATTGTATATATGTATATACAATTATATCTATTTATAGTCCTTCATCCTGTTGCAAAAGGTTGGAGTGAGAAAGCCTTAAGAAAACCTAGGTATCCATCCTGAAGAGTGTGAGAAGAAAGGTTGATTAGCTCTAGCACTGACAAGGAGATGTACAGAAATTCATATTGTACATCTGCTTTGCTCCTCAGAGATAAATTTACCCTTGCCTGGTTTCAGGTCCTGTTGACCAGAACACCAAAAGCAAAGAAATCCAGCCACTAGAAAGCTAGACATCATTACTGGGGATTGCCAAAACATGATTTGGGCTTGGCCACAAACACAAGCTGTATCTATACCTGGGAGAAGCTTTGTCAGGAAGCTTCATCTTGTCTGTGCTCTTGTCCCTGAGGCCTCCTGCAGCGCAAAGCCCATCCAGTGCATACTTGTGCTGAAATATGTTTAACCTCCTGCTGCATATGGGTCAGACAGAGCTAATCAAGTGATAACAATCCTGCACCTACAACCATGTGAGACTGCAGCAAGAAAGATGCTGAGATGGAGTCATACAGTGGGTATCAGCAAAATAAGTCTCATACATCACTTTGGTAAGCTAGTGGGGGTGGGAAGGTCTGGAAAACCTCATATCTCTTTGTGGCTTTCACTTTTTTAGTGTCTCCATTTAACCGCCCCCACATGCTACTACTGTCTGTCTTGTCTAATTTAGAGTGTAAATTCTTCAGGGCAGGGACTGTCTCTCACTTTGTGTTTGTGTGGTGAGGCCCTGATCCTGACTGGCAGCTCTGAGTACAGTACAAATCTATTTTAATATAACCCCAAATTGAAAATTCTGTATCTGTGAGCCTTAGGGGATGTGGGACTGTATTTGGGAAAGCAGAAGCTCTGAAAAAAATACTGAAAGGTCATTGCAGACAATGTACTGAATATGAACTGTGAATGTGGAGCTAAT
Organism: Todiramphus chloris collaris; assembly: GCA_025345505.1. NCBI lineage: Eukaryota > Metazoa > Chordata > Aves > Coraciiformes > Alcedinidae > Todiramphus > Todiramphus chloris. The sequence continues at coordinate 3,577,332 of JANVCC010000012.1, read as the reverse complement.
GGCTAAGAAACAGGGCTAATTTTGCTCTTAGTCAAATGCAGGCAATTTGAACAGGAGAATGGAGGCATCACTAACCAAGTATTAGGATATTGTGGGAAGCAAGCGCTGACATATATCTCCATTTCTCATGTCTGTTCTTCCAAAAAGTTGTGGAGAAAATAGAATGGATTTCAGCAAGAGATAAAAGGTTGTTTAAAGGATGAAAATCTCACTAAACTTTAGTTACTTAAATAAGTCAACCAAGTGAAGGTCATAGTTGCCCTAGAATAGTTAAAACAGTTACTGGAGAGACACAGACACCTTCAGGGGATATTCACATTTGAGATTAGTTAAACTGCCTTCTGGAGGAGGCTCCTCCCCTGATTAGAGAGGGATGTTGAGGCAAGTAGGCACAGGTAGTTGCCTGAGTTTGCTACCATCAATCTTCCTACTCCAAGAAAGAATTATTTTGACATTGAATGTATTTAGCTTGTTGGAGAGATGGTTAAGAGGAGACTTGCTGACACTGTGTAAGTACCTATATAGGAAGATGATTTTCAATAGGACAGGGCTCTTTCATCTCTCAGACAAAGGTATAACAAGATCTAGTGATTGGAAGTTGAAGCCAGACAGATTCAAACTAAAGATCAGGTGCAAATTTTATCAGCAAAAGTAATGAACCTTGGGAACAATTTACAATGTAAGTGTTAGATTTTCCATGGCTTGAAGGCTCTAAATAAAGATGCGATGTCTCTATATATGATATGCTGTAGGTTAGCCATTAGTTATGAAGCTACAGAAATTCCTGGATGATATGTAGAAGGTTACACTAGATGGTCATAAAAGCACTGTCTAGTGATAAAATGCATAATCTAAATAATGATACTAAATATTCTATCATAACAAATTGATTCTGCATATACTGTACCAGCCCAGTGTTACTCAGTTAAAATTGCCTGCACTTTTAGGGCCTGATGCAAGTGGACAAAGTACACATCTTCCTCAGCACCTCATCAACAGGCATATATCCATCCCACCCTACAGACTGTTTACAGTCTAATCCATCATCTCCTGAACTCACTATTTCTCAGTGTAAAGGCTGTAATATATAATATATGTATATATATATATATATACACATACACACACACACACATACATCAAGGGTGCCTTATGCAGTTTGTTAATGGTTTTCAGTACTGAGGTCCCTCTGGTCTGGAGGAACTGGCTGTTTCCCAGAGATGCTGTAATTCTCCTGGACTGCACTCTCCACTCTCAATGGAGTGTATGAGGGCAAACAGATTAGAAACCTGGAGTTAGCAAAATACTAAAGGTAAGGAGAATGGTTTCCTGAGCATTTTTATTTTATATAGCTAAAGGAGAAGCATAATCACATGAATTACTTGCAATAATTCCCACTTCTCCACTTCTTCAAGACCAATAGCTATAGATGGTTTTCATTGCTCAGGTGGCTGCAGACAAACCTGAAATGTCCACTGGAGTTGAGATAAATTGATGTTTACTCTAGAGAGTATCTATTCTGGGTGGATTGCATGGTGTGCTGCTCAGCACTAAAGTTGTCAAAGTACATTTGACTGTGATATAGGGGCTTAAATATGGTTTTGCTATGCATCCAGGACAGCTGTCAATCATATGTGACTGAAAAGTGTGCAAAGTATTCAGATAGGAGGAAGCTACAGACAGCTACAAAATGAGAATGAGGTTTTCAAATGTCAGGATACTCTGAATATTCATTAGTGTGGTTTAGGGGTTGGTTTTGTTTTTTAAGAAAATGATGAATTTGAGGAAAATTGAGCAAATAATTCCTGTCTGTAACAACTGCAATTAATGTGCTAATAAGGTAAAGTTTCTGAAGCCCTTCTTTTCCAGTAACTAAGAAATTTCAGATACTTACCCTATCACTGCATACTCTCAGTGATCATTCTGTAAGAAAAATAGTTATTTGCAGAGCATGAATGGTCTGCAAATGAAAATTAAACCACAAGGAAACATTTACTGTCTATTATTAGTCCAGAAGGACATTATAGTAGACAGGAAGGAAGTTCTTGTGGCTAATCACTAATCTGGAGGCCAGGAGATGTGAGCTTCATCACAGCTTCTTAAACATATCCTTTTGACCTTGTTGAGGCATCTCAATCTTTTATTGTCCTCAGTTCCAGTGAATGGCACTTGTTTTCCACTACCCTATTTTGACATCTCTGTATTGTAAGCTCTGTTGTTCTGCCCATCAGTGCTATGAGCCTGCATAGAACACAGACCCAGAGAGGCTCAATCTCAGATGTTTCATGCCATATTTATGAAAAGTTATAGGAAAAGGTGCTGCCTTCAAGGCAAATGAAAACTTAAGCACTGCAACCAGCAGAAAAATATGCTTGAATTTACACTCCTGGAAAGTAAGGATCTTCTCTCCATGGAGAGAGTGAAAACAATTAGCAGTTGCCATAATTTTCATCCTTACATTACAAAAGTACTTTATGAAGGCTGATAAGTACCATTAACCCCATTTTACAGATGGGTGGGAAACAGCATCATGGAGCAGCAAAGTGAGTTGCTCAAGGCCATATAGTAACTCAGCAGAAGCTATGCAAATAGAAACTGTGTCTCCTGATGCCAAGCCTTATTTCTTGGCCCACACAGGAGACCTGACCTAATTCCAACATCCATGAAAGTAGCATCCTCCTTTGCAACAAGCCTAAGCAGGTATTTGGAATGAATGAATGAATGAGTCTGCTTCTCCAGTGTTCGCCATTCTTGTGCAATTATTGCTTTGCAGACAGTTTTGTGAGCTTGATAAATGTTTTATTTACATGGAAACGTCTCAGCTAACACCCACAATAAACACGAGGCAGTAGTCAAAACGTTACTACATCTATTATTACAGAGAGTGGGCTGAAAGATATGCCTGTGTTTGCTGTGAGCAGGCCTTATTTTATTAACACTGCAGTACTTCACTCTGCGTACAGGAGATGAGCCATACACTTTCACATGATAGTGACCATGATTTAAGGGCTCCCACCCCCTGAGGCTGCTTATTTCTCTGTACTTGAAATCATTTTTAAATAGCATTTGTAATGAAGACTCTGAGAAGGGTGCCTATTGGTAGGGATAGTGCATAGTAAATTGCATGTCCAGGTTTGGCAGTGGTTTGGGAGGTGTTACAAGTACATGGCACTACAGTCCCTCATTCAGACTTTGTTCTTCAGGCAGCGTGGTATGATCATTACAATGGTGAGCAGGGAGCCAAAAGCCTGTTTCTAGTCCTGGCTTTGCTACCATGTCTGCATGAATCACATAAGGCTGGATCCACCCTGCTTAAATTCAGATGTTTCACTGAGCAGCCTGATTTTAGAGTCTCAGGGTTCTTCTGTAGTTGATGGATCCATAAGCTCTCAGTTTCTCATTGGAGCTGCCTGTCTACATGGACTGACATAAAAAGCCTTTAAACTCATAGTTAGTTTATTCCTTACAACTAGCTGATTTTGTGCAACTCTAGTCTTCAATGCTTTATTCTTCGACTACATAGTGTAAGATTACTAGATGTATTTCATTAAACATAAGTATCATCAGCCTCAAAGTTTCACAGACTGGATATCCACAAACTGAGGTCATTGGAACATCATTTCTTTGGAATTTCCTCTGTGTTTTGCATATTGAAAATGGGTATAATGTCATTCTATCTGATTCAGTGGAAACCTGCAGCACAGAGGAATTGAAACCTGCATTACTGAGATATTTGTTCTAACCCAGATTTCATAGCCTGATTCATATCAACAACATTTCTATGGGACAACAGTAGACCCAGTAGTATCTTATTTAGTAATAACAAACACCACATGTTCCAGGAGACCAAAGGACACTTAAAATGGTGAGGATTAAAGGTATAGTTGCTTCCTGCACTGGAAAATACCAGGAAGAAAAACTTCTGATGCACAGAAAGCTCCTGCTAAATTACAAGTCCATGATGGATGGAAACTACTACGGAAATGTTAAGTAAAATATTATCATTTGTTATTACAACTGCAGCATAACATGGCCATCTTTTATAGCTGAACATGTAATCTTTTTTCTTCTTTTGTCTCATTGCAACTTTCAGGAAGCTATAGGTGATCTGCTGCTTGTGTATCTGTGTGCCCAAGTATGTACATGAATAAGTACAGGTACTGATTTGCATAAAAGACAGAAATGGAAGTCTTTTATATTTAACGTAGGAAAGAGAGGGAGAGGCTGCCTTGTCGGCAGTCAGAGGTCCTTTGGAATTTGGCTATTCAAGACAATTTATAAATATATTCTCCGAGACACCCACACAAAAACTTGTTTTAGAATAAAGTAATATCTACTGTTGTGATAACCTAGGGTGGGAATAATGTGTGAGGATGGTCTCACATGAATTTGAAAAATTCTCTATTAATGAAAAATCATCTGTTTGACTTATTCCTAGTCTGTCTGATTTTTATTTGTGGGGTTTTGTTTTTTTTTTTTTCCACTGACTAATATCTATCCTTCTCACTCATTCTTGTTTTGGAATTATTAACACATTCAGTAGCTGTACTGCTATTTCATGGAAAATATCTTTCTTTGCAGAATTCAAGTACTGAAGAATGTTTTAATATATTAATAGTGCAATCATTTACCTCAATACCAATATGTATGACCCCAGTACTTTGCTTGCCAGTTATAAGTGCGGGTGATTCAGATGAACTTAAATTTTTCAGAAACAGGAGATTAGAAACATAAAGAGACAAAGGGGAGATGAAAAGAAAACATTGAGTCAATCTCCTGAACATTATAAATGTTTGTACACTGATGTAAGATGGATGGAGAATAAGTCAGAGGAACTGGGAATCTTAATAAATAATTAGAATTATGTCTTAACTGACTTGGTGGAGGTTTGTTTGACTAGTTCATATAACTGGAATTTTGATGTCAAAAGGTGTGACTTCTTCAGAGAGGACAGAGAAAAAGAGACAAGATGTGGTTTATAGATCAAAGACATTGGTTCTGAGAGCCAGAATGCAGTATGAGATGGACTTGCAGAAACCATCTTGCTGAAATAGGAAGGAAGCCAGCAGAGTAGTGGAATGGGCTGGTGGTGGCCATCAAATCAGTCAAGAGAGATGAATGCTTTGAACAACTACAGGAATATTTAAAAACCCAGGGATTGCTGTTGGTGGGGGACATTGACACCTAACATCATCCAAGGCAGAAACACATCAAGAATAGCAAATTCCAGGGTTGCTCTGGAAGCAACCTTTTATCCCCCAAAAGTGGGATGGTTGACATGAAAAAAAAGCTCTTGTAGATTCTCTTCTAATATATATGAATTTGTTGAGAAAATAAAATAGGGAATTCACCCTCTTCTCAATGTCTTCCTAATTCCTGGGAAGATAATAGAGAGAGAACAAGAAAGTAAAACACAAAGAGGATTTTAAAAAGAAGACATCAATAAATTAAAGCTAAATGGTAAAGGACATCTCATGAGAAGTAGATCTAGGGGAAAAGAGTCCAAAAAAACTGAGACAACTCTAGGGCTCAAAATATGGAAGTTGTAGAGAGGTTAATAAGAGCTTGTCTGATGCATGATCATCACCATTCTATGTAAAAAATAACAAAGTGGAAGGTAGGTTAAATTGGTGGGAAATAATATAAACACAAGTACATAGGGACAAAATCAGAAAGGGAAAAATGTTATGCAAAGGATTTACAGCAATATAAAAGCATATTGGGAAGATGTATTAGTAATAATAAGAAAAGGAAGGAAAGAGCATGAAAAAATTACACAGCAAAACATGTTTATTTTTAACTTGGATCTGTTAACTTGTTCACCATGCGGTCCTGCAAACTGTCATACTGGCAGAAATGAGTGGTAAAACAAGGGAAAGAGGGATGGCAAAGGGAAAGGAGAAAAGGGGTCTGCAAGTTGCCTAAAGCAGTTCCGTTACTAAAAGAAATGTAAGTGTGGGACCATTACTCAATGGACCAAGAAAAAAAAAAAATCTTATGATGGGGCTGAAGCATTTAATGTCTTTTTGCTTTAGTCTTCCATAGAAAGATTAACTGCAATTGGATGCCTAACAAAATTAATGCCAGGATTGAAAGAGTGAGAACCAACAGTGAAACAAGGAAGGTACGGTAAGAAATTGTTTGGACCAGTTACATGTTTTCAAACCAGCAGTCTGATGTAGTTCCTCACAGAATATTTAAGAAATCAACAGAAGTGATCTGTTAAAAGTTATCCTTGATAATACTGGGACTGATAAATTCCCAGAGTAAATAATTTTCCTTGACTTCAATAAGGCTTTTAAATGGCTCTGAACATCAACTTTTTAACAAAGCTAGGGTTTGATGAAACTGCAACAGAAGTGGGCTTTTTAATTAGTGAAAAGAAGTGCCATTGGCAACTGTCAGGTCTTGGTCTGATTCTATTCAATGTTTCACTGATGATAGGGAGGACAGATATTTCCTTTTACTGCAGACCACACCAAGCAAGGAGAGCTCACAAACATGTAGAAAAAGTGATAGATTTGTAGAGTTCAAACTGGTCATCTTATATACTCTGAAATAAGAAGGGCAAGTCTGAAAAACTCGCTGGGGAGCTACCAGCTGCACTATTACAGGGAACAGTTCTGCCTGTTTATGTCTGAAGATCATAGGAAGTTTAGGCCTAAACTTGCAACAATACACTACTGTGAAAAAACATTATATTGGGATGTGTAAATAGTTGTGCATGTCAGATGCATGAATTACTTGTGATTAATATCTTATCAGAGGTAACATGGCCAGTTAGGCACACCATACTTTTTATAAGCAGCAAAAACATCCTGTGAAAGGAAATGAAAATGACCAGAGATCACAAAAATTTGTCCACAGAAAGAAGGTTGAAAAAGTGAGGTTTGTTCAGCTGAGAGAAATGAGGGTTGAGGGACAGCCTTATAATTTATTTATGAAAACATTAATGTAAAGAGGATGTGAATACATACTGTGCATGATGACCACAGACAACACATGAAAATAAGTATCCAGATGAAAAGGTCTAGTTTAATAAAACTTTCAAAAGCTATGTGTAGATAAACAATGGGAAATTTTCCTAAAAGGTAAAGTATGCTCCTAAAAACAGGCTCAGAAAGCATCCGTGTGGAATGGCACTGGTATGGCTCTGAGAGGGATGGATTTTGTGACATCTCAAGGCCCCTTCCACTTCAATGTTCTATCACACTATAATTTGTATCATCTGAGTTTAGAAAGAGTTTTCAACAAAATGTATGGAGTCAACAATAATTATGAAAAGTTACATCCAAACAGACAGTTGGATCACTTGCACCCTCAGCGAGTTTGCAGATGACACCAAGATGAGTGGTGTGGTTGACACACCTGAGGGACAGGATGCCATCCATATGGACATTGACAAGATTGAGAAGTAGGTCTATGTGAATCTCATGAAGTTCAACAAATCCAAGTAGGAGGTCTTGCAAATAGGCTGGGGAGATCCCCAGTATCGATACAGATTGGGTGATGAAGACACTGAGGGCAGCCTTGTGGAGAAGGACTTGAGGATACTGGTGGATGAAAAGCTGGACATGAGACAGCAATATGTACTTGCAGCCCAGAAGGCCAATCACATCCTGGGCTTCATCCAAATCGGCATGGGCAGCAGGTCAAGGGAGAGGATTTTACCCCTCTGTTGTGCTCTGGTGAGACCCCCCTGCAGTGCTGGGTCCAGCTCTGGAGTCCTCAGCACAGGAGAGACAGGGACCTGTTGGAGCGGGGCCAGAGGAGGCCACAGCAATGCTGGGAGGGCTGGAACCCCTCTGCCATGAAGCCAGGCTGAGAGAGTTGTGGGTGTTCAAGCTGGAGAATAAAAGGCTCCAGGGAGACCTTCTCGTAGCCTTCCAGTATTTGGCCTAAAAGAAAGGTGACAGACTTTTTAGCAAGGCCTGTTATGACAGAACAGGGAATCATGGTTTAAAACTAAAAGACGGTAGCTGCAGGATACATATGTAAGGAAAAATATTTTTACAATGAGGGTAGTGAGACCCTGGCCCAGGTTGCCCAGAGAGGTGGTGGATGTTCCACCCCTGGAAACAAATATTCTGTATTACACTGTATTTTTCTCTTCTTCATCTCCAAGCCCTTTACAAAGCAGAAAATTATTAGTGTGTGTGGACAGAACAGAGAAGCAGCACCGTCCCAAACAAGTAAACCTGGATTAAAGTCTGGACCAAAATGCAAGTGTCTTAAACTCTCAGGTTCTTCAAGCAACCTCTGCTTCTGCCAGGATAAAATATGTATCTCAGAATAATTGCTTGTTGAATTTCTCTCAGAAGGAAAAGGCTAATCTAACACATCCCAAATATGCAAAACTGACTAGTATATGGAATGTATTTTTATGGTGCATGCTGCTTTCAGGAGGATCCACAAATAATGTCCAAACCATCCTTCATGAAATACTTGGCAATCATGGTCCTAAAGCTGACAAGAAGCCAAAAAAATCTCAGAGTAGGATAGAATGTTTGGGTTTGGTTTTTTTTTGGGGGGAGGAGGACTGGAAAGGTGAATACCTCTGCATTGCACAACAGCAAAGCTGGGCTGAAATCCAGAATCATTTGAGGTAGGCAGTAAGGGATTCTCCTGTCAAATGCATTATGGCATGGAGTCCTTTTTGTCAGAAGGCACATATGCAACCTTTAACATCATCTTAACAGGCAGGCATCCACAGTGCTACCTATCACAAGAGCAACAGTGTGAATTCCACCTTCCTCTGCCAACCTGGATTGCCACTACCTATGCAAATGGCATTGCTGAAAGGGCATTGCCCCTCTCTGGGTCCATACAAAATCCATCTGTGCAGTATGAATATGACAAGACTTTTTTAAGGGCAATATGTATACCTGCAAGAATAACCACTTAGGATCTTGCTAACGTCAATGGCAAAGTATAAACTGTTAAAAGTCAGGGGAGACACACTTAAAGGCAATACAGCTGGAAATGTCTGAATATGTCCTCACATTTATAACTGCCATATCTTTGTGTATTTGTGTATGCATGTGTGATAGCTCGCATCATGAGGAAAGGAGGAGAAGCAAGCAGGAGAATTCTATGAAGATACCTCTCTTCAATATAAGACTGGGGACAAAAAGACCTGGCAAACTGCAAAACAATCCATCCTAGGGGAATTTATAGCCTTTCTTTGCCAAAGGCTTACAGAAAAAACAAAACAAAACAAAAAAAACCCCAAAAAACAACAACAAAAAAAACCACTAACAAACAAAAAAAAATCTCAAGTCTGAGTTAATTTACACTTATCTGAGATAAATATGACCCTCAAAAAAGGTAATGTTATTGGCCTTGTTTAAAGCTCTGTTTTTGACATTGCTGTTGCAGAAACAGAGTAACACACTGTCCTGTGAGACTTGCAAATTCCAGAAGTTGGCAGCTTTCACAGTACACTATAAGACTTCTGGGTTTTTTTTCTGAAGTTTTGGCCTATGATTAATTGGTTTAATTTTGCTTAGCAAAGTTCAATTTATGCTTTACAAGCACCATTAGTATTAGAGTGTCTGCTTTTGTGGTGATGGATGCCATGTAGAGTTGGATGGGTTTGGAAATGGTTTTCCTGTCTCCACAAAACTCTTCAGGATTTAAAAAAAAAAAAAATTGTAGTGAATTCAAACCAAGTTCTTTTAAGAAACGAGGAGAAAGAACATGTATATGTTGTGCCATTAATAATGATTCCATTTACAAAAGGGACGCTTCGGACAGCAAGATCCTCCTGGGTCTCCCTGAGGCAAGTGTCTCTTGCTCACCCTCTGGTGCCCAAGCTCTTTATATGAATACATGTTTACTGGGACAAGGACTTCTGTGTGTGGATTCACCACATCCCAAATTATTTTTTAACCATGGGACTAAAAACCTTTTCTCTTTTCTGGCTGAATTTTAATTATTTATACAGCTGCAACAAGACCTTGCTGGTCATCAAGCAGCCAGGTATTTTGGGGTAAGTGACTTTCTGCTTCACAATTACATAGCTTCAGCCAGAAAGCTTTGTTCTGACAAAAGTTTAGGTGGAAGCTGGTGTGTTTTTTGTGATTGACACCAGTTTTGACAAACTAATATTTTCACATGAAGGACAGAAAAGAAGATTTCATCAAATATTGCAGGCCAGTAGTTGTGTTAAGCAGCAGGCCCCATAGAAATCTGTGGCATTTGTAGTTTTGATTGTCAAAGTATTACAAGGTGGATTATCTGGAAGTACAAAGAACATACACAAAACTCCAGGTAGCCAAATCTAGCTGCCCTGAGGCACTTCAGAATTGCTGGTCTAGAAAAACCTGAAGTGGATTGGATGTGGCAAGCTCCTGGTTCAGCCTCAGCCATCTCTGAAAGCTAAGTGAAGTTAACAGAGGACTAGAGCACTTGCTCTATAATTGAGAAAAGTAGTTAGGAGATTATCATATCTTTATAAATGGCTGGAATCCTCAAGTGGCAAGATGGTTGGGTGAAAATACATCTTATTTTTAGTACATTGTTGCTGTGCTCCAGTAATAAAATGCAGAGTGCAAGAAGGCAGCAATTTTAAAGGGAGCTTTTAGAACAGAGAACTGAGGGCTGCTATTCACACCATAACTAAATTCTAGCTCCTGTCCAAAACAACGTGATCTGAAGCGTGGTGGGGTTGCTCATTATTTATTTATTTACTTACTTGTCATGGGATTCTCAAAGCTTTTATTTTGCACAAAATGATTGACTTAGTACAGTTGACAGTAAAGTTTTGATTGCAGAATCTTTGCATAGCATTAGCACCTAGAGATGTCAGTTGAGATCAGGACCGTATGTGCATACATGGCTATAGTGACAGGCAAGGCTTGTCTGATGAGCTAATGATTTATTTCAGCCAAAAATGCAAGAATATGTTTAGATACTATATTTAAGATGAGGAAACATCTAGCCCAAGGTCATAAAGAAAGTCACAATGATAGACAGATACTGAATGCAGTTTCCTGTAGTTAACTTATGAGATTATTTTTTCCATCTCTGATTCATCAATGAGCATCAAAACAGACAGAAAAACAGAGATGAAATAACTCCTTCCCTTCCCTTCCCTTCCCTTCCCTTCCCTTCCCTTCCCTTCCCTTCCCTTCCCTTCCCTTCCCTTCCCTTCCCTTCCCTTCCCTCTTTCCTTCTTCCTCTTTCCTTTTTTTTATCTTTTTTCCTTTCTCCTTTCTCCTTTTTCCTTTCTCCTTTTTCCTTTCCTTTCCTTTCCTTTCCTTTCCTTTCCTTTCCTTTCCTT
>JANVCC010000012.1:3467101-3566038 GCA_025345505.1 Todiramphus chloris collaris | reverse complement strand
CTTTCCTTTCCTTTCCTTTCCTTTCCTTTCCTTTCCTTTCCTTTCCTCACATATTTTAGCTTCTTCTTTTTTCAAAACATTTGTGGCTTATTAAAATGATCTGAGGTAATCCCAAGGCTATCTTTTCTCAGGACATGATATAGGGAAAACTTAGCAGCTGCTTAATTTTATTAAAAATAATTAGACTCAGAAGTGTAAATGTTTCATATTATGAAGTGTAGGCAGTGTGGTCTAAACTACCAATAGCTGCTCAAATCACAGACTCTTTCCTGGGGTTCATTGAGTCCTTAATCATACAAACTCCCAGGGGTTTAAGAGCCATTCAGTCTAGGAAAACAAAGCTGAGTCTGAAGGACTGAGATTTCCATGGTAAACGTCTCTAACCTCTCTTTATGTGGTGTGTGAGGAGGTCACCAAACGAAATCAGGAAATGGGGACTGGGGGATAGGGTCATACTGAAGGAGTTTAAGGAATTTTAAGATGACTGTTGTGAAAAAGTATGCAGTAAATCCAGGGAAACTCATCTGAGGCCTAAGCCTTTCAGAAGACATGATGCAACTCCAGGCAATGAGAATCATGGGATTATGGAAAGAGTAAAGGAATAAAATTTTTGCTGTTGATTTCACTGAGAGGCACAATTTCATATTAGGACTCCCTAGGTTTATTCCCTTTTCATCCAAGTCTCATGTCTCTTGGGAGTGTACTGCAGGAGGGAGCTGTTATCTGCCTCAAGAACAGGAAAGAGCTAACAGAGAATGCTTAATCGAGAGGATCTGAACTTGAAAGGTGGTGATGCAAAGGTATTCTCAATAACAAAACCTAGTCATAGGAGAATAAGTCACAACCTGTATCAGTGCAGGAGGAGCCCCAAGGAAAGAAAGGAACTGAGCCATTGGCTTGTGGCAGAATCTGAGGGTAGGCTGCTGAGAACACACAAGACAAATGTGAGGAGCCAAAGGCTCACAAGATGGGCATCAGAAGTAGAAAATTCAGCTTTCAGAAATCTAGTGTGTCTGCAAGTATTACCTGTGTCCCTTATCCCTTTTTGCCCCTCTCCCCATGCAGGGACTGTGGCATAGGTGACAGTAGCTACTTCTTGTAAGAGGGATGGGTTAAGGACCCAATAAGTCAGGATATTCCAGCTACTCCAAAAGATTTGTACCTTTTTTCCTAGTCCCACTTCATGGCAAAAACCACACCTTTAGTAAAGATCCAATTCATCACAGTGGCTTTGAGGTTACAGTACAGGCCAGTCAGAAAAAAAATCCCTGGCCTTGCCACAGACTTTTTCTAGGACCCTGAGAAGTCTCCTAACCTCTTCATGCCTTTGTTGATCCAGTTGTAAATTAAAGAAAACAATATTTATGTCTTTGTTAAGGTGATGTCATTAATTGGATTTCGTGCATAGATATCAAGTCTCTTAAGTTCCTTAGAACACAAGGTTTGTGACAGTCTGGGTTTAACTCTGAGTTCTTGAAATCCTATGCAGTGGTTCTGTCTGTTCATCTGTTTATCCATCCCCTTAAAACCCTAAAAACTGAAATTATTGTTGAATTAATCATGTTGGACAAGGGCTAGAAGTCTCCAAGAAAATATAATGAGGTACTGATAAGTTTCATGAAAATTAATGAGGGAGTAGGTGGAAAAGACTGAAATTAATACCCTCCAAATCTGGGAGAAAACCTCAGTTTAGAAAGGCTGCAATAGGAGTTTTTTCTTCTGGGTCTGACACTGCACAATCAGACTGTACATAGTGACCAGCCAGTTATCATAGGTATATTTTGGAACCAGCCACAACATGGAGTGCCATTTGACAGCTGTTAATTGCTAGACTTAAAAGAGAGCCTGAAGGCATGGAGGGTACTGAGGGGAAATGATTATCTACAGGATATCTGCAGGCTTTGGAAGTATGAGCTGAGATCATAGGAAAATCAGAAAGGAAGGAAAAACCTGGGGCTGTTGCAGTGGAGGGGGGCTGTAGATAGAGTAGAATAGAAAGCCATAGGTTTGCACGTGCTGTTATTTCTCCTACTTACAGAAATATTTTTAAATTATTATTAGGACATCTGTTTACTATTTTGAATGACTAGTTTAAAAAGAGTTCACAAAATGACAGGAAATGAAACAGAAATGTGAAACAATCTTTTTTTGTGACACCCAACATTTATTTCTGAAAACAATCATTAGTAAGGGAAACCTCAGAAAGACATTTCAGAAATGTATATTTAACTCAAAATCAAAAAATATAAACAAAATCAGATTTATCTTTGATACTGGTGTTCAACAGTCAACTTTGAAACCCTGTTATAGAATAAACCTGAAAAACACAATAGTTGCTAACAGATTTTCAAGGAATGAAGCCATTGTAGCTGTGGCATCAGGTACTGACTCCTGCTTTGACAAGGAAAAATTTGGGATGTCAAACATTCTGCATGCTGCAATGCATATCACATATTCAAGTGATGTTCAGGCAGTAAGGAAAGGTAATTGCCAACAGCTTTATAACTCTACCTCCCTCTGTATGGTGCCAAAAAAGACCAGCATTGACATTGGCTTCAAATAAGTCTCCATGCTCACTACTTTATGATAAAAGGATAAATATTTGACATGAAAGCTGAACAGTAGAAGAGATGAAGCTAGATAGTAGTGGTGGTTGGATGGAAGGCTTAGTTTTCACAAGCATAAATGATGTTTTATGTCCAAGATCACAACTTCAAACTGATTTTTTTTTTTTTTTTGGTTTGTTTGTGGTCTCTTTATTATTAAATTATTTTTTACATGAATGTATAACAGATTTCTTCATGTGTATATTAGTCATATACCTAATCTGTCAGAGAGGTGATGATATCAAAACTGTCAAACCAACTGAGTTATTAGGAAGTTTGTTATGAGGGTCAGATATCATATATGTAAGGAAACTGTCCTCCAAAATATAAACTTCATTCATGTTTAGCCTGATGTCATGTCATTGACTGCTACTCATGCAGTGCATAAATAATTATTTCTGGAACAAAGGCCACTCCCAGTATTAGAAACTGGGGGTTGTTTTTTTTTTTTTCCTTATTGAAATAAATCAACCAACTTACTGCGTATATAAAAAAGTCAGTGAGTGTATGTGTAACTTATTTTACACTGTCAAACAGACAGACTAGCAGACTCCTAAATACCATCGACTTGCTTGTTTTCTGTGAAGCAGCCTGACCATATAATTTCTAATTGCAAGAATCAAGTAATAAGAAAGAAGTGGAAGAGAAACAATGACTCTACTACCTATGCATGGGAGTAAAAAAGAGTTTAAAGAAGCAAATTCAACAGGAATGGGTGGAACATTTTTATGTCTTGAATATTCCAGTATATCAGAGACCTGGGCAACTTGCAAAGTTTTGGTAAAATGGAAATGAAGGGAAAATGGGATTTAACCTGGAAGAGAAGTACTGTGTTCTGTTCCAAAAGAAGAATTATTACTGCTCAGTTGTGCTCTAAACCTTTTACAGAATCACAAAATGGTTTGGGTGTGAAGGGACCTTCAAAGTCATCTAGTTCCAACCCTTCTGCTATGGGCAGAGACATCTTTCACTAGACCAGGTTGCTCAGAGACATGTCCAACCTGACTTTGAATACTTCAGGGATACAGCATCCGTGAATTCTGTGAACAACCTGTTCTAGTGTCTCACCACCCTCATGAGAAAAATTTCTTCCTTATGTCCAATCTAAATTTATTCTCCTTTAGTTAGAAAACATTACCCCTTATCCCACCACTACAGGCCCTGGTAAAAAGTCTTTCTCCATCCTTTGTAAAAGCCAACTTTAAGTATTGAAAGGTTGAAATAAGGTCTCCCCAGTGCCTTCTCTTCTTCAGGCTGGACAACCCCAACTATCTCAGCCTTTCTTCATAGCACAGGTACTCTGACCCTCTGATCATTTCTGTGGCCCTTCTCTAGACTCATTCAAGCAGGTCCATGTCTTTCTTATGCTGAGGACTCCAGAGCTGGACAAGGTACTGAAGGTAGGGTCTTACAGAGTGGAGGCACAAAGCCTTTACCCTTCCACTAAACCAGTTTGGGGTTTTTTTGTTTGCTTGGTTGGTTTGTTTGTTGGCTTTTAGAGCTCCAGATGCCTTTTTCTATGAAGTTTACAAACCTTCCCATGTCTTAGACTATTTTCACTATTTGTCTGCTGGTTTTACCTTTTCTTTCCAATTTTACCAGGCTCTCCCTACCATGGAAATTTATCTGTGAATACTATCAAAAGAAAAGAGACCTTCAGAGATGTCCTTTCTCAAGAATCTCTCTTCTTCAAACCCTTTTATGTCCTCCACACATTCAGAAAAATATTAACTTCTAAGACACCCTGTATCTTAGTCAAGAACAATCTCTGCCTTCCAGATCTTCACCGTGTGAAGATCTACACAAGCCCTCTATTTGCATAAACAAGTGCAAGGGCAGATTTTTGCACAGATTTTTTCCATTCAGCTTTGCCAAGCAATTCAGCACTGTCATGGCCCAGAGGGATCTACATAGGAACATTTGTGTCATCAGGTCTTTCACATCTATAAGCATTTCCATGCAGAAAAGGCTGAGGTGCACTGTTGGACTAGTGTGGAAGAGTTTCATCTCTCTGTGTTTAAATACTATTCCTTTTGAAGAGACAGCTCCCAGGATTATCATTCTAAGAATTTTTCAACATTTACTTTTATTTCAAATTTTAATTAAGAAGGAAAATGGGAAAAAATATGTAAATCAGATAGAAACATAATCCAAGGAGGCAAATTGGAAAATTATACTTTAGGACTGCTTAAATTGGCTAATGAGTTTATCTTGAAATCCTGCATTCATAGTATCTGTGTGTGTTTGTGTACATGTGCTCACATATATATATATATGTACAAATATATACAAGTCCTCAGGAGTTTTTACAGTATTTTCATATTATCTATCAAGGATGTTTTTCCCTTCCTATATTTAAGCTGAGTTTCTTAAGTTCATGAATCCAAAGCATCCTCAGAAGTATCTGTATATGAACTTGAGCCAAGTCCTAAGGGAGACTTGCATGCCATTTGCACATCCTGTTGACATTTAGAACAAAAGTCAATCCCTGAAAACACAACAAAATTATGGGTAAGATCTCTTTTCAGTTTCTGCATAAATTAACAATACTGTCATTCTTGTTATTTAACGCTAAGGCTGCACCAGCACAGAAATTCATATTAAAAGCACTGATCTACCAGTCATTGCACCTTAAAAATTAGGAATAGATTTTACAATGGGCTGCAGTGATTTTGCTTTAGAAATTGTAGCAGAGCTGCAGCAGCTACTATGCATTATGGACTTTTCAAACAGCAATTTGTGGTTGGTGGAGAGAAAGAAAAAATACTGGACTGTTTTTCTGAGTAGGACTACATATTTACTCTTTATTTTATTAGTGGCCCAAAATCCTCTTTGAACCTGTTGAACTTATTGAAGTCCTAGATGAAGAATACGGTCTTCTAACTATCTTAACTTCAATATAGTCAGGCTGATTTTCTTGGTGAAAGAGAGCTTGGACAAGGCTACCTGCCTTCTTGACAGTACTCCTTTCCTTCCTTCTTGAATTGTCTCACTGAATTCAATGTGAATGATCTGGCAAGCTTTGAAAACATTCTAGCTTACATAGGGAGCCTGAGATTTTTAGCATCCTTACTTTAAAAATGTTCTTCTGAAAGAGCTTGGCTCCAGCCTCTTTAGCTGTCCAAATGATATTTATAGTCACACTTGGCATCTACCTGACACAGATCTCACAGCAGTTTTACAAAGAAGTTAAGACTTGATCAGACAGTTGCTCAGTAGCAGTTGTCCAAACAGAGTTATGTTCTGAACCACAGTGTCCCTGAAATGTTAGAATCTAAATAGTCTGGAACAAAACTAAACAAAACTATCTTGATTCCATCTGAACTAGACTGTGGTAGGTCTAAATTAAAAAAAAAAACCAAAAACAAAAGGGTATAAATATAAATTCAAGCTACTGATCCTAGGGTTAGGTTGTCAGTAAGGACATTTTAACACTATATACAGAGAAAGTATATGTTGTAGTATTAAGCAGATGAGTGTATTTTATGATCTGTCAGTGCATAAAGCTGTCTGAGTAATAATAATTCTCAGCTGGGTCTACCTCTGCATAGATTGCTTACAAATCATTGCAAACACTTGTACAGAGCAAAGCACAAGACACAGATGAATAGAAAAAAGCTGCAGGAAAATCTCAGTCCCGAGAAGAGGCCATTACACATTTTTCTATGTAATATCAAAATTCACAAGAATGGTGAAGTCACATTTAGCTCCATAATATTTATTGCAGTTTGCAGGTCTGACAGAGCTTTAAAGCAAAGCTGATGGTCAACTGCTGGAGCACTTTGGAAAAAACTCTTTACCTGCTGACTTGTAGTGTTAAATATATTAGCAGAATTAACCTCCTTTCTAGCAGAGGATATCAAAGAACTACAAGATGTTCAGAGAGTATGTGTTATTTAACTTTTCTGGATGAGTGAAACTAAGGTTCAGAGATGCCTTGTCTAAAGACAGGATACTTCACTGTGCCATCCTTTATTCAGACGCCTGTGATCACTCTGACTCATCATGGGGGATAAAGAGGCCATACAGCACCACTCTGATTGTGCATTATTGTATACAGACCATAACAGTTTCTACTTGTAAGTAAGAATATGCTATATTATTTTGTATTTCAGTTTTACAAAAAAATATATTTGCATCTTTTCAGGTTTGTTTGTTTTTTTTTTTTTCTTTCTTTTATTTTCAAATCAAGTTAAGGAAGGAATAACCTATTCGGAAACAAAATTAAGGTCAATGTTTTCTCCCTAAGCAGCCTCATGGCCTCGTTTTTTTCTCCAGCAGGATGATGGACTGGTTGTAGCTCTACCAAACCTCTCTGTTCTCAGCTATATGTGACAAATCCCAGGAAGCTCCTGGTCCAGTTGCTTTGCCTAAGGTTTCTCCATCACTGTTTCTGCTGATGTTCACCCTATTGCAGGCAGTCACTCTAATGAAAGGGAAGAATATTTTCTTTTTATTCCCTCTGCAAGGGAAGTCACAACTGAACTGCATTGCCTTTCTTGTTTTATTTATATGTCTGTTAATTTTCCTGGTCATGGGAGAAAACTAATGACAGGGAATGCTTCAGAAATAGGATGGAAATAATTTTATGTTATCTAGAGAGATTTAAATGTTAGCATGATTTTCAGTACCATACCCTGACTGTAGGGACATTCATTGCCAAATTAACAAGTACAGTGGGAAGTAATAAGGGATGTCACACATGGACCAAACGCTGTTTCCTATGAATTCAGAGAGCAGTCCTTTAAATATACATCTTAAAATATTTTAGCTATCTTTTTCTCCTTTTCCTATTCCTCTTCCCTTATCCTTCTTTTTTTTTTTTTTTTTTTTTTTTGCCTCTTTCTTCTTGTCCTTCTTCTCCTTTGTGTTTATTTCTTTTCTTTTTTCTTAATATGAATAAATAAGTGCCTATGGACGTTGTCACCAATTTGACACAAGAAGTGGAAGCCTCATTTTCCACACTTCCAATGAGATACAAATCTTTCCCAAAGGAATGAATGGCCATTGCAGACTAATGGCATTTCTGTAATTTGCTTGGCTTCAGTGCAGTTGTACATGGGATAAATGTAGACATTATTTTCAAATGTGAGCCAATAACCCGTATTTTGTTTTGCACAACTGTCATATGATTTCTAGAAATTCAGGTGCAAAGCATTTAACTGGGGGCACAGTGCTTAGTTAGATCATTACCTTCTTTCCCTAATTTTTTCACTACCATTCAAGAGCTTTTCTACAACACCTACTGTCTGTGTTGTTGATCTTGTGAAGGAATTATTTCTTAATATCTAAGAATATTTTGATGTATCATGGCTTTAATCTCTTTCAGCTGTCTTCTTCTGTCATTATAGTTCTATCCTATTGGTTTAGATCTCTAATCTCTGTAGAAATGCCAGTGTGGACGTAGCCTAAGATGCCTTGGATTGACTTAAGCTGGATCTCCTTTTATATGTCCTTCAGACTATCATTTTGATTTTTATTGCATGGCTTTCTTGATAATTATATGTGGGTGAAGAAGAGCACTTTGACTTCTGGTATTCTGAGCTACAGTAACATAGTACAGCATAGCCTGAGCAGATTCACAGACTGAAGGAGCTTATTCTGAAGATCTCACATCCCCATTATAATGATTTTGGTGCACTGCTTCAAGCTAACTCTACTCTAGTCCCATAGAGAAAATGCTTATTAGTGACTGGAACATGTTAAGTGGACTTCTGAAGCCCATCTTCCCCCTCACTCCTACCCAAAAGGGATCAAATTTGCTCCAAGGCAACTCTGAGATGCAAACCAAGTTACAGTGAGTAGGTACCATCAACAGATTTGCCTCAAAAACACTCTCATGATGTGAAGTAAAATGCCAATGTAGGTGCATACACGAGGCACAGAAAACTTTTTTCCTTTGTATTTCCAGCTTTATTGGGCTGCTTACTTAACACAGGATCTGGCCAGCTTTGTTTCTTCTGTTTGCAACAAGTATCATTGCTAGTTTGGGTCAGTGTCATAATTCAGTTTGTGAGGCAAATGGCATCCATATCCCCTTGAGAATAAATAAGTAGTGAAATGATAGGATCTCCTCACCCCATACTGAAGGGATATTTGGTGATGTTTTATTCAAGCTGGGTTTGCAACCAATGCCCAAAGCAAACCTGTTTCACAGCAGCATAGGTAAATCTGACAGAGGGGACAGCATGGTCAGCTAGTATACAAGCGCTACTAATGCAGGAGAGCAAGGGACAATACACATCCTTTACAAAATCAGGTTATTTGAGGAAAATGGTAAGTAAATGAAAAAGATTTGTGCACGAAACATAAGCTTTACCCTTTTTTTTTTCCTTCATTTTCTAATACATAATATATTTTTAATAAATGTAGAGCTTTCCTCTTCAACTGTGTATCCTGTTGTGAAACATGTTTCTGTCTCATTGAAATTACTCTCTGGCTCTTAAAAAATCTTTATAGGATTTAGTGTATTGATGGTAAAATGCTACAAGTTTACAACTCCTCTTACAAGAACACTTATAAGAGGGTGATGACAAGGATGGTATCAGAAGAATGACAAAGTATGAGGACGCTACCCCTAGGAGACTCAGAGGCTGCTGGCCAGCCCTGAGTTTCCAGGAGTTTCCCATGACCTGTACTTTTAAAGTGGTAGTCAGTGGGCTTGCAAGAGTAGTGGTCTAGTTGGGTCTGGTCCCACAAGGGTAATGGAGAAAGTCATGAGTATTTTTCTAAGGAGAAATGCAACACTTTAAACATCAGGAAATGTTCTGCATACTTGAAAGAGGAGAGAAAAAAAGAAATCAATTTCCATCCAGTCTATACATTTCTACAGCCTATATCTGGCTTTGATCATAAAACCACTGAGGTTTACAGTCTATAAATAAAGGATAGATGGGGAAACATATCAGTTATACAGCAACACACTAGGTATTTTAATGTCTGAAGATGATGCAGTGGGGGAGCAGGGAAGATGGCTTGCAGACAGATCCTACTTCTTTTTACCTATTTATTCTGTCCCCCCCACATTCTCTTGACCTGTAATCTTGCAAAAGCCCCAAAACAAGCTTGATCAGTCCATGTTTATATGGAAAACAGTATATTAAAAAAACCCCAAGCACTCCCTGACTAGTGCTGGGAAAAGTGTTGGTGGCAGGGGGCAATGTGCATGGCTGTGTAAAGCTATGAGCAATCAGACAGTTCATTCTTCTTTTAAGAAGTGTTGCATGTCCAGGCTGTGGCATTCTGGTTCCTTTAGAAACGTGCCAGCTTAAACAATCTCTGCAGCACATATCCTTTCTCTCTAGTACTACTTTCTCCATGTGATGGAAGAGCTATTCCACCCCACAGTCAGCACCAAGATTTTTCTATAAATGAAAGTTACTGAAATTATTTGTGGTCACTTCATTATTGCTGCTGTGCCGGATGATAGGGTTTGAAGCATTTTCAGTACCTATAGAAATATGCTCAGATGTAGGGAGGTAGGTAACAGTCTGGGCTGCCTCCAGCAGAGGGAAGTGGTACACACGCTCTTCCCAGCGTGCTCAGTCCTGCCGCTGTGCAATGCAGCTGGGAAAAATGTCAGGTCTTGCGTTTGAGGAGCTGAAATTTCCCCTCTGTCAACATAAATGCCTATTTTAATCCCCTTTGTCTCCTCGATGCTATGGTCCTACCCTTCATTTCCCCCAGGCCAAGAAATTAGGTGTCTCCAAGCTAACTCACATACACACTACACACAATAAGACTTATGTAGATGTTGTATTTTAAATCCCAGAGTAAGTGCTGGGAAACACAGTTGCAGCCAGGGATCCAAAAGCAGTTTTTGTTTTAAATGTAAGTTTTCTTATTCCAGAGGCTGCTTTAAACCAGTTTCTCTGAAACTCAGCAGCAGGACACCCTTGAAGGGTCTTGGTCTTGTACAAGTGGTGCCAGCACTGCATACAAGCGAATCTGTTGCAGATGCACACTCATATTCCTGCACACCAATACACAGATGAAGACTGCATAGACACATTGTTTTGGGTTTTTTTATCCTCTGCTTTTTCTTGTCATACTCGCATCTTTCTGTCACAGGGTCCCTTTTGGGTGTACACAACCACACAGACACATGCCTACAAAAACTGAACAAAAATGCACTCACATCTCACATGGAAGAAATCCTTCAACCACTTCTTGACAGCTACACACTTTTAAAATACATTTAACTCTTCCCTTAGCTTCTCTGTCTTTAGAAACAGTAGAAGCCTGCTGGAGATTAATTTAGGGGAAGATAATGTCCTTAACCTACACTTCCCTGAACTGCCTTAATGCTGTTTGCAAAGCAATCAGATGACTTTGTCTCTCCCTCACCCCTTCTAGAGCCTCAGGGAGGCAAGTTTTGCCTCAAGCTTTCAACCTTTTGATGCACGGATTTTCCATGCTGAGCTACAGTAGGTGGGTAACAAGAAGATCCTATTAAAGTGAAATCAACTAGCAAAAGGATTGTCAGCTCAACAAATCAGAAACATATAAGACCTATCCTTCCTTCTTCACATTCCTTCCTGCTTACTACAAGAAAGAAAGAAGGAAGGAAAAAACAAGGTGATGAAAGGGGAGAAAAGAACAACAGAGAGCAATAGTAACACCAGCAATGTCTTGATTTTATATGTAGGAAATTAATCGCTGCTGCTAAAGACACAGCCTCTTTAACGAAGAGGCTGCTGCAATATCATCGCAACAACTAGCAATTCACATGTTTGATTACAACAGGTTGAGCCAGTGCACGCTCCCCTGTGCCACACTCAGAAAAAATAAATCAAATGTCTATACCTGAGGCTCCTTCATTTCCTGCGCAGAGATCTACTTTAATGCAGGCTTTTCACGGTACCTTTCTTTGCAAGAAGGAGCTGGCGATGGCTTATTTACCTACTTACCTGTCCTTGAGCTATGTGGCTTTTATTTGAATAAATTAAACCTGCTATTTCAAGTGATGCTTTTAGCCTCTTGAGTCTGGATCTAATTCTCAAAAGAGTTTTGCTTAAAACCTGTTTTTCAAGTTTTCACCCAAGTATCAACAGTCTGCAGGATGCAGTTCTCTTAAAGGAGCTTGGTGCCTATGGGTAAGAAAAAATACCATCCTTTTTGGCTGCCTTTCCTGCTTTTAGTTTTCTGATATATTAATGACAGAATAGAAGTGGTTTGAGGACTTGTTTAAACAAGGAAACTTGTCTTTTTCTGTTAAGGTGCTTTGTTTGTTTGCTGTGTGTGACTATAGGACAAGATTTTCAGCTTCTGGGAGCTGCTTTAAATTTACTGCTAGCAGATATGTTTATTTTTAATGTTGTAATAGCACTTTTAATATTTCTGAGTGGATATGCACATTTGCTTTGCTTTGTGTGACTGATTCTGTCTTCCAGGACATTGACTGTAAATATTTGAAAAACTCCTAGAGTTAGGAAATTTGATTTTAGTATTTAAAGCAGAGGAAAATATAATTTTTTCATTTTGGTAAGGTGGGGTGTTTGTAATTTATTTTCCAGGATCTCAACAGCAGCAAAATTTCAGGGTTCAAATACTCATCTGTGTAAGCTGACTTATTTCTGAGGCAAGAAATTCTATTGTTCATCAGAAAAGTTGTCTGTTATTATGGACAACGGGTAATATTTTTTCCCTTGGGTGCTTAGGAAAGGGAAGAAAAAAGCCAGTGTGAAATAGAAAAGCATGTCTTAAAAATATGTGCAAGAAGATGCTTTTTCTTTTTAATACATTGTAGGAAGTTTTAAAGATGTTGATCCAAGTACATAAAACAGAACATGTATTAAATCTGGCATGCTGCTATAGCAAACTTTTTTCTCTGTAGTTTAGTATTGTATGAATTTTTTTTTCTTTGTGTTATTGCATTATTACTGTATTCAAGCATATTGTGTTTTTACATATGCACATACATTTGGAGGGAGCTGAGAGGAAAGCATAAGGATCATAGAGTGAAAAAAACCAGAGGTTCCTTTCATTGACGAAGTTGTCATGTGAACACATCAGGACCATGGCACAAAAGATGCCATCAGAGCTCTCAGGGATGCTCAGGACAGAAGTACAGAGAAATATCCAAGCTCAGGACAGAAGTATAACAAAATATTGAAGCTCAGGCCCTGCTTTGGAAATGCTGGCTCACTACTTATTGCTGTGAGTAGCTAGAACTCATCATACACCATGCTGGGCTCTTCAGTGACTGCAAAATGGTCCCTGACTAGAGATCTGCATGCTTCATGCCAAATAAATTCAGGATAGTTCTGTTGCAGGCAAGAGGTTTATTCCAGATCTGATTCAATGCACCTGAAATCAAAAATTGGACCTAAAAAGAATAGTTACTATTAATATTATTATTATTATCATCACTGTTATTATCTCTATGTAAACAAACTACCACATACCATGATGAAATTGCTGCTTTTATCTCTCTTTGTAATGCTCTAAATCCTGTAATCTAATTGTTACACATCCTTGCTCAAAAGAAAGACTCAAATATTAGCTTAAGGTTGTAATAGCAATTAGCACTGCAGAAGCTTAAGCTATCTGTATAGATCACAGAGTTTGCTTACCACATATTTTATCAGTAAGTTAGCTTGGGTGCCTTATTATCTGACACTGGAAAACCTGAATTCAGCTGACATTTTAGGTGTCTGTCTGTCCTGAATATTTGTGCTTTATGTTTTATGTTATGGGTAAACATGCATTAAACACAGAAGGGAATGTAAGGGGTGAGGGAGGGAGGGAATGGGGAAAAACAAGTGTTCTGGGAGTGGAATGGTACTAAATAATGCCAAAGTATATTTGAAAGAGGAGTGGCAGTGGGATCTGCTTAACTGATAGTAGGACCGAGACAGAGGTAGGTTTTCATTCCCCACTGTTGGACCATGGATAGTAATTCATTCCTGAACACTGTGCCTGCCAGCTGAACACAGAGCCAAGAAGAGCAGCCCTGCTGCCATTTACACCAAGGAAATTCCCACACCAGAGATTTGGAAACTGGATGCTCTGACTTTGACACAGTGGCAAATTTACTGCATACCTTTACTAAGAGCATTTTAAATTGAATTCCTGAAGTGTAACCCAGCTTGTCTTCTGGCACTTGTTTATTGACTGTGGAGAGGGAATAATAAGGCTTCTTCTGTAGGTTGTTATATACTCATGTCCTGGTTTTATATTCCTTCCTTAACCTCTCCCATTTTAAACAAGGCATAGGATTATGAGGTCCTTCAGTTTTAACCAGAGTGGTTGCTTTTAGGTTCTGAAGATAAAAGAGAAGGAAAGTCCTCACTGGAGAATTTAAGTCCAACCTTGTCCTCCAGCACAGGAGGAATATCCAAGTCGCTCTGTTAGCAATTGAAATCACAGATCGCTCCCCTACAAAATCATACCCTCCACCCTTTATTTGTTCCTCCACTTCAATAACATAATTTTCTCTTTGACCTCCACTCTTGTTGTGTTTTAATTTCCATTTTTTGTCTACTCTCATACACACATGTTCCCTTTACAAAGGTCTTCTCTCCTCCTCTGCCGGCTGGACCAATGCATTGTGAGAAGATCCAAGAAATCACTAAGAGATAGCTGAGCTGGCCAGTTAGCACGTGCTGACTGGCCAGCCGGTAGCTTGAGCCAAGCAATTAGCTAACGAGTTTATATCACTGACTTTCAAACAAGCTGTGCTGTGTCATTGTCTCCCATATCACTGTTTTTCATTAAATATATGGGATATTTATATCTTTTAAGCTTTTACCCCTCTAGAGAACAGGGTGAAATTAGCCACCAGGTTCAGAATATATTGCTGGGTGCAGGATTGACAGATGGGGAGCCAGATGGACAGACAACACTCCTATAAAAGCCTATTTCCTTAGGAAAAGAGGCTGTTGGGTCTAAGTACTACTAGTATAGGGTTATAGGATGGGGGAATATGACCCTTATTAACAGAAGTCATGTGTCAGGTACTTCTGCAGAGAGATATAGAGGAAAAGTAAGAAATATCTTTTTTTATTTTGAAGGTGTGAGTTTAAGTACTGTTCTGCCTTCATCAGATTCACAGCAGACTGGCATAGCTGCTCATTCAAAAAGGAAAGGGAGAGGAAGGCAAATTTGTTACTGGCTCCATTACTCTTTTGTGCATTGTCATTTAAAGGCACTCATGTGGCTTCTCTTAATCTGACCCAATAGGCTCATAAAACCTCTTCTGATGGTTTTCTTTACCCAGCCCAACAGGATAAATTAAATAGCATATTAAGACTGCAGTCTCCCACCCTGCAAATGACTGAATCTATCCTCTGACCCAGTTGCACTCTGAAAATGGCTGGATCAGGCATGATCGAGCTTAACAGGCAACATCGCTCATATCTGGGGATTTCAAACAAGAAAAAACACTGGGTTTAAATCTAGTCTTCTGAATCTTAAACCCACCACTTAAACATCACTTTCTAAAGATGTAGTCAGTAAATGTGAAAATGCTACAGCAAAAATTCAACCTCTGTAACCTCTCTTTGGGGTTTAGTAATAGTGGTGTACATCAGCAGTTCAGGTTTTGGATTGTTTTATCCCTGTTAGACTCATGATAGAGAAATGATCTATAGCATGAACCACCTATTTTATTTAGCCTTCCAGCTACAGATGGTAATTTTCGTAGCATCCTTCCTTTGTAGCATCCTCTGGTCCCTAGTGAGCTAGCATGTGAGATGAGGAGTGTAAAGGTGAAATGCCATAGTTGGGAGGATTATCATACGCAGACTTGACTACTTGTTAAAGACAATAAAAAATGTTTCTATAAATACATTATCAACAAAAGAAGGACTAGGAAGAACCTCCATCCTTTACTGGATGTGGGGGAAACCTAGGGATGAGGAAAAGGCAGAGGTGCTTAATGCCTTGTTTTCCTCAGTCTTTAGCAGTAGAACTAGTTGTTCCCTAGACACCCAGCCCCCTGAGCTGGAAGACAGGGAAGTGGAGCAGAATGAGACCTACACAATTCAAGAGGAAATAGTCAATGACTTGCTACATCACTTAAACATGTTGTCTACCTGGACTTCTGTAAAGCCTTCAACACTGTTTCCCACAGCATTCTCATGAAAAAAAAATGGCTGCTCATGACTTGGACGGGCATCTGCTCTGCTGGGTGAAACACTGACTGGATGGCCAGACCCAAAGACTGGTGGTGAATGGAGATAAATCCATCTGGTGGCCACTCACAAATGGTGTTCCTCAGGACTCAGTATTGGGACCACTTCTGTTTAACATCTTTATCAATGATCATGATGAGGAGAGAGAATGCAACCTCAGTAAGTTTGCAGATGACACCAAGTTGGGTGAGAGTGTTGGTCTGCTTGAGGGTAGGAAGGCTCTACAGATGTACTTGTATGTGTTTCAACAAGGCCAAGTGCCAGGGCCCTGGGGAAGAGTGTCTGGAAAGCTGTCCCGCAGAAAGGGACCTGGGGTGCTGATTGACAAGTGGCTGAATATGAGCCAGCAGAGTGCCCAGGTGGCCAAGAAGGCCAGCAGAATCCTGGTTTGTATTAGAAGTGGTGTAGCAAGCAAGGACCAGGGAGGTGATTGTCCCTCTGTACTTGGCATTGGTGAGGCCACACCTCAAGTGCTGTGTTCCATTTTGGGCACCTCAATACAAGAAAGACAGTGAGATGCTGGAGTGGGTCCAGAGAAGAGCAACAAATCTGGTGAAAAGCGTGGAGAACAAGTCTTATGGAGAGCAGATGAGGGAAGTGAGGCTATTTAGTCTGAAGAAAAGGAGGTTGAGGTGAGACCTTCTTGCTCTTTACACCTACCTGAATGGACATTGTAGAGAGGTAGGCACTGGTGTCTTTTCACAAGTAACTAGTGATAGAACAAGAGGGAATGGCCTCAAGCCACCAGGGGAGGTATATACTGGACATTAGGGAAAATTTTTTCACTCAAAAAGGTTGTCAGGCATTGGAGCAGGCTGCCCAGGGAGGCACCTGGGTCCTCATCCCTGGATGTGTTTAAAAGACTTATAGATGTGGTGCTTGGGGATATTGCTTAGCGGTAGAATTGGCAGAGTAGGATTAATGGTTAGACTTGATGGTCTTAAAAGTCTTTTCCAACCCTAATGATTCTATGATTCTATGCCTTGATATGAGGGCAAAATCCAGCTCCAGTGGTTATCAGCTTCCACCCAGGATGGTGGCGGGGAACCCTTGGTTGAGCCCAATTTCCTGCTTGAAGAACTGTTATCAGTGGGGATATTTTGAGTTGTCCTCACTGCTGTGTTTATCTGAAGTCTGGATACTTGTTTGTAGATGCTGACTGAAGTGCAGAGCAGTCTTGATATGGAGAGAGTAAAAAGTTTCAGAAAGTAGTATCACTCACTGAATTTTTAAAATAAATTATGTTACTTACAATTTTATTTAAATTTGTAGGATAGCTGTGAGAACATCTCATACTCTTGATGATATGCGTGAAGTCATCACAGCTAAGGGTACCCAATGCAATAAAATAAGCACAGATGTTGCTGAGGCATTTCAGAACAACTTTCACTCCACATTTACCAGTAATCCTGTGTGCCTTCAGTATCAAAAGCTTTGTAATCTTCCTTCTTTTTTTTCCTTTCACTACAAAAGTTCCTCTTAAAAAAACATCAGGTCCAATCTTCAAAAATATTCGCTGACTTCTGAGGGATGTTCTCGTGCCTCTGAGTTCGAAGTTACTGTAGAAAATTTTCTTACTTAGGATGGCAATCCAAATAATCTTATTTTATCTGAAAGTATATAAAGGTCATATCAAAATTTCATTGGAGCTCCATTCTGAGAAAAAAAGTTGCTTGCTTATGAAATTCTGTTATAAATGAATTTTGCATCTGGTCCTGCAGATGTACATGATTATTTTTTTGTGACCCCTTACAATGAATAAAGGCAAGAGACGTGAGCAGAGATGTGCAGGATTAGATCCATTGGTTTTGTTTTTTTTTTTTTTCCTATGTCATTTAAATGATAAAACACCAATTTCTGCCCTTGCTTAACCTCCAGCAACCCCACTGATTTCCTTGTTCATTCCAAATTGTAATGAATGACTTTATACACTGGAGCCCTTTTATTCTTTCTCTTCCAGATTGAATGTCTCAGCCCAGACAATGGGCTCCTGCCTACATGAGTGTTTGACTGGGATAAAGCCACTGACTTTAGCACACGTGCTCCATCGTGACTGAGACGAAGTTGGTCTTTAATGGAGTATAAGCCAGAGAAGAGCATGCAAGTAAGCACCATTTTTAACTCCTTAGCACAGTTCATGTTTGTATCAGCCCTGACTCATGGTTTATATACATAGAGTATATATTAAATATCCCTGTACTTGCACTACATGTATCTATTTGAGATAATTATGGCTACTGGAGTACTGGTGGGACACAGTCTTTAATGCACTTATCCTCACAACATCTGATAAAGTGAGGAAGTATTTTTATCTGTATATTATACAGAGGAAACTGAAGCCTAGATCATTTTTTGCTACACCAGGGAACTGAACCTGGATTTTCTGAGTTGAAAGCTAGCACTCAGCCTGCTGGTCTGTCTTGATATAAGCAGAACAAATAGACAGAGAATAGCGCTTATTGTAAATTGGGGATACTGAACTACTTGGTCGTGATACAGCAGACATGATAAATTGCTTACTGTTAAGTAAAAGTGTTTGGGAATTGTCATGTAGCTATGGAGAGGCTACGCTATTATTAATGATGCACAAGGCATATATTTCAGCATATTCTTCCATATCCATATTGACTCTGAAGTGAAAACAATAATACAAACTAGATTTTGCCAGTAAACTAACACAGTTTATCTGGAGGACAGAGCAGAAAGGGGGAGCAGAACTGGATTGCTCCCTGTTTGTGTGTGGTGGCATGTCTGCTAATTGAGGTGGTCCAGGCAGGGGACAGGGGAAATATTAATGCTATTTAGTTGTCTGATGAGGATTCATGAAGACAGGATCTTGGTTGAGCCCTAAGAGATTAACAAGTGATGAAAATGTGTATCAGAGCCAGTAATCATACTCAGATCTGCTGTGCTGGTACCACAAGCTCACCTTTTCCCTTTGTAATCATACAATGATGTGCTTACTTTGCCATCTCAAAGGTCAATGATTTGCTCAATGCATGGAAAGGAGATGCCTGAAGTGAAGGTGTTGGGGGAGTGGGAGCTTTATTCTGCTGTCTCAGAGGTAATTCTCTAAAGGGAAAAGATGTCTCCAGTTTAGACCTGTTCTTTTAGGAAGACCAGAGCTATCTATGAGTGAAATAACTGTCTTTTCATTTCCCAAGAGCATCTAGTATGTGAATGGGACTATTCATCTGAATTTTGCTATTGCACAAGCATAAATCTAGAGTGAGTCATTTAAAGTTAGCTGAGATATGTGGCCTTAGTGGAGAATAAGGAAATATTACACAGTTTTCTAAAACAACTGATTTAATCAGAAGAAGTCTCCTTCCACAATGAGATTATGGCTTGATTATGAGTGAAGATTGGTCTTCCAAGTTTTATTTTATTTCAGATATTGTTTTATATGCTACAGTATTTCTTTGAAATTTAACTGCAATTTCCATGCACACAGCTATTACAAATAGATACTCATTTTTTTCCCTATTATCTTGGTAGACAGGTTTCTATATCAAAACCTGAACTTTTCATTATCATTAAAAATATAAGTCATCTATTCCATTTATTTTGTACAGTGAGGTGAGTAAAATTGGATGTGAAGTCGCAGTGTGGTAATAGGGTAATTATTGTTTGGAGGTTCTTCTAATAAACTTATGGCCAGTTGTATTGAAATATATTATATTAGAGCTGTTTGTGGCCATTTATCATGTACTATGGATTTAAAAATATTCTATCCTATCCCATAGATTAAAAAAACCCCCATGCTTTAAATTTTTAGAGAGGGTAAAATACTTATGAAAAGGCAGTTTGATCCTCTGGGCAATTTATACTCTTCTTGACATGATATGTACCTTCTTCATGCACATCTTTCTCCTTCATAAGACGTCAGTGGAATTTCTGGAGACAAAAGAATCCTCACTATAATTCATTGGAATGAGTGAACCAGTACCTCATTTGAAGTTGGCCCCATATGGTATAGGCAGCATATTTACACAATACCAGAGCACTTACTTGAAGAACAAGTGTGTTCCATGAAAGTGGTCTCCTGAAATGCTTTCCATAGTTTAAAAAAAAAAAAAAAATAAAAAAAAAAAAAAAAAAAAAAAAAATAAAAATAAGGACACATTTAGAGAGTTAAAATATAAATAATTCATAGCAAAAAAAAAAGAAAATAGGCTTAGGGAAGGGAGAATAGAGAACTATACACTTACAGGACCTTCCATCTAATTGCCTATAAATCTTGTACATATTACCCAAAACAGAGCATGGTCTCTGACAGTGTTATAAGCCTGGATATCAGCTGCAGAGCTCAGCTGCTGTTTGTAAATGGCCTTAACTGTGCTTTTGATTTTTCTGTGCTTACTGTATATAGTTTTGTTTTATTGGCACTGTACTGTAAGCATATTCTGCACTATGCAAATATAAGATCTGAGAAGCATATGGGCCGAATCCTGCAACACTCACTCAGGCAAATGTCCAATTCACTTGATGGGAACTTTTCCTGAGTAAGCAATAGGAGCAGACTCTTAACTCTCATCACATGCCTCTCAGGTATGACAACAGACACTGGTACTTTGCAAACAAGGAAAGGAAGGGTATAAGACCCACTACTGTGAGTAGATGCTCAGTTCTGTCCTCCTTAAGCCCTGAGATACACTGAGGTGTTACAAAAGGCACAGTCAAGATGGAATGACCCTCTCCAGCCTTTAACATCCTGCTGAAAATACAGCTAATGAAGACCCTTATAAGTGATAATACCTCTCCGTACCTTTTCTGGCGTCCACCTCATGGTACCAGAAGTGGAGATATCTCTCTGAGTCAAATCAGACTCATTTAAGCTGTGGACATCCTTGGAGTGAGGAGGAAGAGGAAGAAAATTATGATCTTTGTAAAGAGCCTGTGTGATTTCTGCTCCACCACCTTGATCAACAGACTGGGCACAGAGACATAATGCAGAGTTGGAACTTCACAGTTCAGCTCTGCATCTAGCTCTGGTTCAACTCCACCATCCATCATACAGGAATGATGTTTCAACCCTCAACTGTGCAGGTAGCTAAAAGCTCTGTCCCATTTCTTGATCTCTGTGTATTACATGATCCATTCTACACGGACAAGGAACATGTTGTGGACTTCAGTTCTGAGTCCTACAAAAGCTCACACAAATGCTTAACTTCTTATTTCACTCCAATTTTGTCTACACCATCCATGACAGACTGATAGATACCAGAGAAGATGGGTTTCTCCAATCTAGCTACCATGGGAACCAGTGAAGCAACAATGTTTGTAGTACAGACTTCAACACAAGCCCAACAGGTACCCTGGCTACACAACTGAGTCTGCTAAAGTAAGCTGAAGACTGGGTAATAGCTGGACTAATGTTAGTAATAGTACCCATATCTTCCTTTGTCCTGTAGCTGTATCCTTTCAGCAGTTCCTGATTAGAAACTTAAGATGCAGCCCTCACTCACACACCTAGTCCTCATCCTCATTCACCTTTAAACCAAAATTATTAATTCAAATAGAGGCTTAAAGGTCATTGGTTTTTCCCCTGGTCTAAAAAATAATAATAAAATAAAATAAATAAAAAAAAAAATCTCATCAGGAAATGTTGGCAAAAAGGGTTTAATTACAGAAATCGTTTTGCTCCCTATGGAGAAAGCATGAAGAATGGCATATTTCCACATTTGAATTGCACATTCATCAAGAAAAGAGTGATTTCCCCTTAAGAATGTTCTGGAGGAGTAGAAAAGAGCATTGAACCCTGGGGTGTGTATTATTTTATAGTCTCTGAAAGGCAAATGGTTTCACTTCCATTGATTAAAATATATGATTTTTTTTCCCTCTGGATTACTCTCCTGGAAGCAGGAAAAAAAACCCCAATCTTTAGCAGTGGCTGTCAACCAGTGCAGCATGTCTTGGCAAAGGGCTTACCTAACCAACCAAAGACACTTCTACCACTGAACCTCTTTAGCAAGAAAACTTTGACCACAGCAGATGTTGATACTTTTTTTTTGCTTCAGGACTGGGGACTTTAGAGTAGGTGTTTTCATTCTTTTATTGGAGCAGATGTCAATATGGAAACACTGCCCGACATCAGGACTATTAAGTACTAATTTGAGCGGCAGCTCCTGGACTTGCTCTCCTTGCACACAAGGTCTAATAGGCTCATGCATTAGCCTTTTCAATCACCTTCTTATTCCACAGATGTAGCTTCTTTACAGCTTCTCCAAAAACACTATTTGGAAGACAGTTTGACTTTAATAGTCTCTGTTTGCAAGGAGTGTTTCAGATGTGCAGAGCTACTGTGGTGCAAAACACAGGCACTATGTGTCAGGTTGGTGAACACTGACATTCTGAAATGTATATCTTCATAAAATATGCTCCAAATCAGCATGCAGCACACTTCTGCAACCACAATAATTCAGTGTAAATTGAAGCAGGGAGATTTTCCTAAGCAAAGTTTTGGGGTTTTTTTCCCATTAAATTACTATTGTTCTTTTTCTGTTTTACTTATTTCAAGAGCATCATTGTCTAGTTGAGTCAACAGGGAAAGCCCAATTACACAAACAGTGCTGATCTGTTAAATTTGGTTTTACCAACCAGAATTCAAACAAACAGCATTCTACTCCACACTTGGGTTTCCTAGCTTTATTTTGATAATGTTACTGGATAAAACAAACAAACAAAAAAGAAAATAAAAAAATGGCTGGAATGAACAGGCAGATTGAATGGAAGAATTTCAAAACTGCAGGAAAACACTGCAAACAAGTAAGAGCACTAAGAACAAGAAAAACCAAAAGTTATATGCAATTGGAAGTGAAGATGTTCCATTTCCTTTCTAAAATCAAATGTAAACTGCTCATGTGACTGATTTAGTATTGAACAAGAGAGGGAAAATTGCTTCTTGGCATTTAAATGGAAATGTTTCTTGTTCAGAAATTTTGGTAGCTTGCATACTGTATGATTTTTGAAAGGCTTATACAATTACCATTGAATTTGGATGAGGTCTATTCCTAACAATATATATATATTTCTCAATTAAACTTTGCCCTTCCAGAGACCTAAATTAGCTTTGTCTAGAGTCTAGATTCCTGATGTGGAATATATTCCAGAGGCAGTAAGACCAATGCAAATGTATTTCATTTTTAATATGTATGATTGAAAAAAACAGTGAACAGCAGCAGCTATTTTGCAGAGCAGACCTTTGTGTTAAGAAATCTGCTGTTTAAAATTATGTTCTGATTTGCTGTGTGCCTTTTTACCCTGATTTCTGGGTTTAGAATAAAACACAATCTTACCTCTTGCTTTCCACAAAGGCTGGAAATTTTAGGACAAGAAAAAAAAGAAAAAAATAAAAAAGGCAGAATGTAGCAGACTTGCACCTGGCTGATTTAAAGGTATGCCATGAAGAGGACAATTCCCGTGTAGCTCCAAGCACTGCATGAAGTATTGTAGTCCATTATGTTCAGTACTCTTCTTACAATGCAGTTTTAGGGCCTGA
Source organism: Todiramphus chloris collaris (assembly GCA_025345505.1). Lineage (NCBI taxonomy): Eukaryota > Metazoa > Chordata > Aves > Coraciiformes > Alcedinidae > Todiramphus > Todiramphus chloris. The sequence goes on along the minus strand of JANVCC010000012.1, from coordinate 3,542,795 downwards.
TCCAGTATTGCTCCAAGATTTGTGATGCCAATATAAGCCATGTAGAGACAGTTGCCGAAAAGTTTTTCTAAGAGTAAATATTGTGGAGGGACTCAAAAACAAAGAAATGTGATTATTTGGTGAATAAGAAACTGATAGGCTGATTGTAAATGGCAACAGGGGATAAATCCTGCCAGGGATAAGTTGTCAGAGACTTGTCCAAGGTCAGGCAGTGAACCACTAGCAGGGCCTGACACTTAGCAATACCACAACCCTTTCTTCCTTCAGACCATGCTGAAGGGCAACATTAAATAACCCTAATTTCCTGTCACTACAGTTTAAAAACAAAACCGAATCCCTACGAATATTTAAAAGGCAGAAACAAATAGCATTGTTCTTCCTCCCAAAAAAGAAGTAATCTTAAATTGTGCAACTGAAATCTTGCAGGCCTTCTTAGTGAGAATTTGACTTTTATTATTAAACAACACAATTATATAAAATAATAATTATTAATAGTTATAATTATCATAGAATGGTAGAGGTTGGAAGGGACCTCTGGAGATGATTGAGTCCAACCCCCTGCCAGAGCAGGATCACCCAGGGCAGGCCACACAGGAATAGATCCAGGCATGTTTTGAAAGTCTCTAGAGAAGGAGACTCCACAACCTCTCTAGGCAGCCTGTTCCAGAGCTCCATCACTCTCACAGTAAAGAACTTTTTCCTCACGTTGAGGTGGAGCTTCCTGTGTTCCAGTTTGTGATCATTGCCCCTTGTCCTATCACAGGGTACCACTGAAAAGAGACTGTCCCCTTCTACTTGATACCCACCCTTCACATATATAGAAACAGCCCTCTCAGTCTTCTCTTTTCCAGGCTAAACAGGCCCAGGTCTCTCAGACTTTCCTCATATGACAGATGTTCCAGTCCCTTCATCATCATTTTATCATATAATCATCATATAATATTAATCAATTATAAAAATTGAAATCTCCTGATACCACTGTGGATGATGGTCCCTGACACCAAAAGTAAGACCCTATGCAAGGCAATTAGCAAGGGGCAAGGTAGGAACAGGGTTTTTCCCCTCCTCATCACATGTGCTGAAGCTGAAACACACCTGACTCCAAGAACAGAGAGAGGCCTACCAAGGCCAAGACATGAAGGCACCACCTGAGTCAGCTCTCCATCCCATCTTTGTCCCTGTCTCAATTCCCATACAATTCACATACTGAAGCCAGTGCCCACCCCATCTCTTCCCCATGCCTATTCCATACCTATGCTCAACCCAAGAACAACTCATGCCTATTGCTTGCCCAAGCACATCCCTTCCCCTCCATATTACCTTGTAATGCTTATGTCCACACCCAGCCTACCTCCTCATGCCCATACCTATGTTCATGCCCTTGTCCTGCCCATGCTAATCCCCTTTCCATGACACATCCATGTCCACCTCCTCCCCATGCCTATGTTATACTCATACCTTCCTTATGACCCTCTCTTCTCCGTGCCCATGCCATGCCCATGCCCATTTCCATCTCATACGAATTCCCGTCTCCTCCCCATGCCATTCCACCACATGCCATGCCCATGTCCATCCCCAACTCCTTCCCATGCCATGCCCGTGTCTATGTCCACCTCTGCCTCATGCCTGTGACATGATCATGCCATGAACATGACCATGCCCTCCCCTGTCCCATGACATGCTCTTGTGTATGCCATGCTGATGCACATGCCCATCTCCTCCCTATGTCCATTGCATGCCCATGTCTATGTCTACCCCTGCGCCCATGACTATGGAATGCTCATGCCCATGATTATGTTCTCCTTTGCCTCATGCTTATGCCATGACTTGCTATGCCCATGCCCATGCTCATGTCCATTTCCTCTCTGCATCCATGCCATACCCATGTCTATGTCCACTCTTGCCTCATGCCTATGCCATGACTATGACATGTCCATGCCTATGGCATGATTGTGCCATGCCCCTGTTGTACAGATGCTTATCTCCTCCCCAGGCCATGCTGCCACATGCCATGTCCACATCCAACTCCTCGTCATGCCATGTTGCCTAGGCCATGCCACCACATTCTGTGTCCATGTCCAACTCCTTGCCATGCCACGTTGCCACATGTCCATGTCTATATCCACCCCTGCCCCTTGCCTGTACCATGACCATGTCACAACCATGCCCATATCTATGTGCCCCCTGCCCCATGCCTATGTCATGACAGCACCATGCCCATGCCCACCTCCTCTCTGTTCCATACCATGCCCATGGCTATGTTGCCCCTGCCCTATGCCCATGCCATGCCCCTGCCCATCTCTTACCGATGCCTATCTCATACCAACCCCCCACCTCCTCCCCATGCCCCTTCCCACCCAACGGCTCTATCCGTGCCATGCCCATCCTTCCACATGCCATCCCCATGCCCGCACCCGAGCCGAGCCGAGCCGCGCCGGGCGCCCAGCGGTGCGCAGCAGCCGGCCGCATGTGTGCCTGTCATTCCCAGCCCGGGAGCGCCGGCTCCTGCCTCCCATTCATGTAACCTGTGTGTGTCTCTCTTTCTCTCTGTGTGTAACAGAGAGAGGGAGAGAGAGAGCGAGGCAAGGAGAGGAGGAGGAGGAGGGGGGAAGCTTTAAATAAAGCCTTTGGATTGCAGCTGCTTATTTTGGGCAGTCCTACCAGGGACGATTCCTGCCAGGAAAGAAGCTGGACCGGTGCTATTTTTTATTATTTTTGATTTTGATTTTGATTTTTGGGGGTGGCAGTGCTGTATTGCCGAGCTGCCTGCTTCGATGAGCTCCGGTGCCTGGCTGTAGTTGCCCACTTTGGGATCGCTGGACACATAAGTGGCATTTCGGTGGGGGGAAGCCTGCAGACATGGTAAGCTTTGCTTTTTTGCTCTGAAAAGTGCATTTGTGCGATCGCCTCCCTCCAATTTTCCCTTCCCCCTTTCCTCTTCCCACCAAACAGCCAGGCACACGGGTTGGGGCTGGGGAGAAGCTCCCTGAATCCCTGCTTTTTCCTCCCCACCATCCCTCCCTCTGCCCGGCTTGCTTCTCTCCCCTTGCATCCCAGCTCTGCTGCTCCCTCCGCACACAGTTTGCAGCAATTCAGCAGGAGGCGAAGATGCTGCTGGAGGCTCCTGGCTGGGGCGGTAGGGACCAGGCACCCTCAGCCTGGAAAGACCTTGCTCCAGGGTGTGTTTTGGGTGGCTTCTCCCATGCAATTCCCCCAACCCTCTGAACCCCGAGTGGTGCGTCTGTGTGCTGGGGAGGTGAGGAGGGGGGGATGATGGACACGAGGGGAGGGAAGGCAGCAGTGCAGATTTGGAGGCACTGGAGCAAGGATGCAGCTTTAAGATCAAGCAGTGTTTTTTATGTAATAGTAAAAGCCTGTGCGGGGGGTGTGTGCATTGCAGAAATTAAAAAAAAAAAACAAAAAAAAAGAAAAAGAAAAAGAAAAAGAAAAAGAAAAAAAAAAAGAAAATAAGCTCCTGGGTATTTCTCAGCCTCACAAAGCTCCTTTTGCTCTGTCTGAACCTTTCGCCCCATCCCCATGTCCTGCTGCAGGGTGGTGCGTGGTGGGAGTGTGCGTGTATATGTGTGTGTATGTTTACATTTGGCTCTGTGATAGAGTCAGGGATGGGGATGGGGAAGGGGGCTCCCATTTACCATGAGAGGGTGGGTTTGCCTCCAATAAAAAGAAGAAAAATGCGCTTGACTGCAACTTGAGTGACAATTCTGTTTCTTAGGCATTAAATGTTAAAGCCCTGCTTCCAGCCATGCCCTGTCAGTATTAAAAGCCCCTTCCAAACAGAAAAGATGCTAGAGTGCCTGGGAGAAATGCAGTGGTTCAGACTCATTCTTACATTCTCAGCAATTTGCATTTTGTCTGTTGAACATAAAAGCAGGCTTCTACCAAAGGGCATTTATTTCTTCATAGTTGTTTTGATGAAAAATATTTTTTTCTTAGTCTACAATATCTGAGATATTTCACTTCGAAATAAGTAATAATTAAGGAATGAAAAATCTTTAAAAAAAGCCTCAAACAACTAAAGTATTCATGTGGCAGTAGGTATTTACTTTTTCTTTCCATGGCCGTGCTTAGAAATTCACAGTGGTTACAACCATCTAAGCACATGCTTTTTAAAAAAAACCAAAACAAAACCCAAACATATTTATGCTACAATCTTCCTTGTCTTATGGGATACAGAGTCTGTAATATGTTTTTCATACATCCAAAACAGAGCTAGATAAATACTTCTTGACTAGATGAACAAGACCTTTTTGTGTCTTGAATGTATTTGCTTATGGCTCTTCCAGGAAAGTTCAATACTTTATGATTCAAAAAAACCCCAAACAAACATCAAAACCTTGAATCAAAATATAAAATAATCTCTCTACATCCACTCCATCTTCCTTCTTAACTTTTTGCAGTGAAGTGTCATCTTGAATTCATATGTCCATTTTTTTTTTTTTTTTTTCTTCTGAGAAAAGTCCTGTGTGAAGGAAGGGACATAAAATGAGAAAATCAGAGCAAAGCTTTGAAGTTGGAAGTTGTCTGAATGTTTTTTATAGGTAAACTTCTGTTGTAGACTGGCAAATTGGTACTGTGCTGCTCTGGGGTACAGGAGTTGGTCAGGGGAACTTGGCAGATGCCAGCCTATCCCAACCTGATTTCTTTCCGCTTCACTGACCCTAATAAAATTGCTTACTTGTAGGGTGGCCCCTCCCCTCCTATGGAAAGTGCTCTGCTCCCAACATGTGCACCATATGTGCCTGCAATACCCAAGGTTTACTGTGTATGCCTATACTATGCCAGCAGTCCACACATGCCAGCTTCACGCTGGGTTCAGTGAGGGCAGAGGATCTGCCATCGGAAACCCCAACGTCTCCCCTGTTTGCTGGGGGACTCTGGGGCTGAGCCTGTGATTTGTATTTAATTTATTTCATTGGCCTCTTCAGAGGCAGGCACCTCCCACTTAGTGTCTCAGCCTGTAGCACTTTTGTAGGCTAGGGTGGAAAAAGCAGGGAGTGTGTGTGTGCATGTGTGTGTGTATATATATATATTTAGCATGCTCTGTGTTTGCGATGGGGGGCATAAAGGTAGGAAGATGCGTCTCTGTGTGTCTGTTGCACTGTTTTGCAGTGAGACAAGCCTTCAAAGCAGCTTGCTTGGCTCTGCCTGAGTTACAAGGATGTAGGAATTTGCTGGTTTATGGCCATTGGGAGCTGCCCTTCCCTGCTAAATTCCCAGCTTCCAGACTATGCCACGCTACTGCCTCAGTCCGTGCTGGTGCGGGGCTGTTTTGCGGCCATGAGGATTCCTGCCTGCTATAATTCCTTAAGAATGTGATTCCCAAGCCAGTACATGGGCAAGGAAAATTCAGGTCTGTGCTTGCTTCCAGACGATTTGGGAATGGGGAGGGGAGCGTGAGGTCGCAGTGTGTGGCCAGGCATTTCCCAGGCACGTGAAGATGTTACCTGGCTTGTGCTTCCCCCAGAGAGTAGGACTACTGCTTTGTACAGGACCACCCTGAGAAAAGAGTCTGCACCCACAGCTGGGGCAGGGAGAGGAGGTACCTTTTTAGATAACCTGTTTCAGTTTTCCCCCCTTTTCCTTCCCCAGAAAATCAACAGAATTAAGAATTACTGCCACTGTACTGAGATGTACAATATTTCTGCAGGGACTCCTGCCACTATATGCCTCACCCTCTTTTCCTGTACGTATGTGTGTGCATGTGTGGTCATCTTTACAAGGGGAGATTTTCAATTTATTTCTCATTTATTTGTGTCATCTGGAGGAAAAAAAAAAAAAACCAAACATGTTTTGGTGGAGAAAGAGGGTCTTTGGTGTGGAAGGGGGTTCCCAGGCTGGTCTTTGGCAGGGAAAAAAGGAAAAGGGAAAAGGAGGTGCACAAGTTAACTTTGTAGTTTCATTTTTATTAGGAAGGGGTCCTGGTTGGAAAGGTTTTCTGTGGAGAATTTCTCTTCTCTGAGGATGAGGAAAAATCAAGAAAAGAGAGTAAAACTGCTTGTCTGGTTTTGGTTGGGGAGGGAGGAGAGATACCCCACCTCCCCCCGAATGGTTTATTTATTATATGGAGGGGAAATATTGCTCTGGTTTCACTGGGTCTGGGGCAGGACTGAGAATTGTACTGAGAAGACTGTGGGGTTTTCAAGTCCTTGTAGCTTAGTTATTTTGCTTGACTCATTTAAATTTGATGTTTTCCTTTTGTTTTGGTGAGCAGATAGTAAACTGGCAAGGGAAAATGGTGTTCTCTTTTATTTTACAAAGTGAGGTATTTTTTTGCTTTTATTTTATTGGATTGGTTTCCTGGAGTGCATAAGAAGTAAAATGTATTTCATTCCCTCTACAATGTGTACTCTATTCCAATTAAGATACTACTCTAATTATTTTTAACCTGATAGTTGACCATTTTTAACCTTGTAGTTTACTATTTTTCCACTCAGGAGAATAAAACATTAAGTTCTTGCACTTTAAAGGAGCTGAGATGCTTAAGAAAAACTACCTTTTCCATTGGAAAGTCGTGTCCAGTTCTGTTCGAGTTCCCACTTCACTGGTTTGTTTTCTGACAGAATCACATCCTTGCAAGGAGTAGAACTATGATCTTATGTAATCTGATGTTTCCAGATCAAAAGTTACAAATATTGCAGTAATACCATGATGAGAGAGATTTGTCAGAAGGAAAGCTGCATGATGTATGTGATTTTTTAGTAGGATTTGAAATCAAGGAGGTTTTAAAAATTTATGGGGGGTGGGGAGAAGAATTTAAAAGGATGAATAAACAAAACCTTGCTCATTTGATATCTTCTCTAACATCACTGCCTCTTTTTATCTTTTCTCCAGAGGCACTTAAGACTTGACTTTTTCTTTTTTAAAATAAACTCTCCTGTGTTTAAGAAATGTGTAATTGTAATATCAAAAAGTGAAACAGCTTGAAAACTCTCTCTGATTTGATTCAAAGAAATAAAACTCTGTAAGTCAATGTCTATTCAGATTCAAAGACTGGTTGATACCTGCCCTGTTACAAAGTCTATCAGCATAGCTTGTTGTAACTAAAAGCTAAAATACACTGTTTCTGCTTTGAATTGACAGGCTGGCATTGCGGGGCTGTTTGACAGAGTAATGTGCACCACTTGCCAGTGAATTGTATATTCATGGATCCTTGACCTATATGTTTCAGAGAAAAACTCTTTTAATGAAATATTTTTAAAAATACAAATATATATATATATATGTATTTCTTCTTTGGTGTAGGTTAAAAGGAAAAAGACTAATGGAAAAATGTTATATCTTAACTGGTTTATATCTTTAATGTGGTGCTGTAGTGTAGCTATAGGGTTTATATTTTAATCAGGAATAAATATATGATTTGAATTCTCTGTGCCATTTCACCATCACTGTGCTGACAGTCAAATAATTTTCCTAGAAATATTTTGTTTTCATTTGCCAGCTGTCCTAAATCTGTCTTTCCGGAGCATCTTTAAAGGCAAAGTTGAAATCAGAATAGGAGGACATGTTTCCTTGGCTTTGTGGAGTAACAAATATTTCTTACAGAAAGTTCAAATTTCTTGGAAAGTTTGAACCTTACTCATGAAAAACCTTACCTCTTTATACCAAATTACTGTGAACAACGCTGTTTGTGCTGCAGGGGAATTCAAACTTCATCACATATTGTCCTGCTACATATTAGCAGATGTTACCTTTATTTTGAATGTAACAATGTCCATGAAAGCAGCAGACATAGAAATCTATGTTCTTCCAGTGTGTTGGCAGCCAGGAGAAGGAAAATGCACTATGAAATGGAATAGGTCTGATGGTTAAGTTACTTATTCCAATAAAGATGTGCTTTTTAGGATGTGACACATCCTTGTTTTTTTTTAAAGGGAGAAGGGAAGAAGAGAGGAGTTGCTGATGGTTGATTCAGGTGGAAAGGCTTGGTAAACTCCATTTATCAGTCTGTTTAAATGGGGATGATTGAGTTAGGTTTCACTGACACATCCTTGGGCTTTAGTGAAGTAGCATTTACTATGGTCTAGGAAAACCACTGCAGTCCAGAATCCTTCTTCACTGCCATAACTGTCGCTAAGTCACTGGCTGCAGACATGCTTCCCAGGCAGCAACAGAAAACGCAAATGCAGAAGATGTGTTACTGCCCGTTGATTTAGGTTTTGGATGATAATTCAGTGTAGTTTTCTCTTTAAACACTGAATAGAATCTGTACTGCTTGCTTGCTCACGTGCTTACACACACTTAGTCTTCAAAGTATTCTGGAAGTTGATCAATTAAATAATCAAAAGTTAGAAAACAGAAGGATTAAATCTTATTTTACTGTTTTAATTCAAATACATGTTAGGTATGCAATAAGGGCTCACAGGCTTTTTCTTCCACCCCTCAAAGTCCAATAAGTGTACTGAAAATCTTAAGATTGCTTTAAACTTTCAGTCTAAGGCTATACCCTCTGGGGAATATTGGGTCCATTCATAAATTCAGTCTTGGACTTCTATACCATGCTGTACGGGGGAAAGAGGAGACAGGATTCAATTCTTGAACAGAAGTGTCTTCAAGTACAATCTGTCCACATGAAAGTAAATTCTTGGAGACCACCAAGTTGTAAGCCATCTCTTCTACTGGTTATACTGGACTTAAATCACCTAATCCTATAAATGAATTGAACTCCTAAATCTTATAATGGGAATTTTTTAGTGTTCTGCCAATTCCTTTTGAACTGCCTCTGTGTCTTCAGATGCTGAAAACCATTTTATCCTCACTGACTTAATGTAATGAAGAATAGGAAGGGAGAGTTTGATTCACCAAAAAGCCTTCAGCAAGAATTGCCAGAAGTGGTTGAAAAAACTGATGGAGTGTGAGAGATGCTGGAATTTGCTTCCTGCTTGTTGATATACACAGTATTGGCTGTTTGGGCTTGATGCCGCACAGATCTTCTCAGCCAGGAACAAGCAAATGCTGCTATTTCTAGAAAATTGCCCTTTGTGTGACTGGGTTTAAGGTGTGATCAGCTTTTTGGTGTTGGCACAGATTTTTGTGCTAGAAAGCAGAGAACAGTCTCAAGAGCCAATCTCACAATGCTCTGTCTGTTCCTGCAGAGACCCATGATCGGACATTGCTTACGGTGCGAAAGGAAAGCAAAGTTCAGATGGCCTTTAATTGATGTTGTGAGCATTTGACATGCAAGCAGATCAGACTCTGAGCTATCAAGATGATTATCTGGAGGTTGCAACACACTTAGCTTCTGCATAATTATGAAATATTGGGTTGAAGTGACTTGTCCAATGTTGCCCACAGTCTCAGGGCGATGTTTGGCTGCCTTAATCTGAAACACATTCAGCCTCATTCTTCTGTCCTCTGCTTAGTCACTACAAACCTCCCAGCTCAGCAACATGTGAGAAAGGGATCGTAAATGTCATCTTCTACTCCTCATTCTCACTGCTTTATCTCCAGGATGGCTTGGATTAAACACAGTCTTGTGATTAATGACTGCATCATAATGAAGGCAGACAGGGAGCTTGATTAAGGCAACTGTAAATTATTTTCATATTTGTGTCAATGGTTTTTATATCTAGGTCTCAAATATATACTTCTAAATCTCACTGTTAGTCTAGTCTTTGTTGGATTTTTATTTTTTTTTTTAAGTCTTGTGGTAGTAGGTTTGTCAGGTTGCATCATTTTCATATTTGTGTCAATGGCTTAAATTAACAGATCATCATTGCTTGGTTTAACAGAGTACTCTGCTCCCCTAAACAGATTCCTCCCAGTCCATCCCGTTCAGTCTGATTCTCTCCTCATCTCCCGCCTCTTCTAGATCTATTCTGCAATCACATTTTCATCCCTCTAATCCCTACTATGCAGTTCTCTACCCTAGCCTCACTCATCTCCTCCAAGCTGGGGATCATGCCAATAGCGTCTTCGTTTTCAGCTTTGATACTTGGATGCAGATGTGGCACATCCCACAGCACAAAGCATCTTGTTTAGTCCCACACAGGTGGAAATTTAAGTGATGGAAGCTGGCAAATGTGTACAAATGCACCCAGGAGCATATAGCAACAGTGCTTTTATCAAAGAAGCCAAAACTTGGCCAAATTCACACAGATTCACACAAAATTCATTAAAAGAGAAACAGTTCTCTCCCAGGCAAATTTCAAGTCCTTCCTCTAAAGTCCTAGAGATCCCAGAGGAGGGTTTAGAGAGAAGGCTGAAGGCATTTTTTTTAACATGGGTAAAACAACATATTTTTCCCTAGCCTTGTTCTCAGAATCTGCTGAACTGTTTTGACTGAAATTTTCCAAAAACCTTCAGCCTGAGGCAGACAGCTGGCATGGAAATTTTCAGCCCAAACAATTTGCTTAGTATAGTTATGAGAAACTGCAAATGCTGTTTTATTATTAAAGCTGCCTCGCTCTTCCCATCATTGACAGCACTACCAACTTTGCCTTTCCCTAATAAACAGATAACTTGAGATTTTGTTACAAACTAATTTTGTGTTCATGTGCTTTATAGACATTTGTGTATATTGGAAATGTATTATAAAACTGACACATGCATTTCAGCATATTCTGGCAGATGATGAAATCTCAAGCTTCCTGGAAACAAAAGTGAATACAATTAATGAGAATCCCACAAAGCCGCATCAAAGCGATACAACATTGCAGGATTTGTAGAATGGGATTAAAACCAAAGAAATCTCAAGAGATGTTGTATTGACTGAGCAATCACACAAATTCATATGTATCACACCTTAGGGTTCACTGTCCTTCTGACAGAAATGTTCTGATTTAATATAACAACATTCTTTTGCAACAGCAACTGCTATTGCAAATCATAGTAAAAAAAACAACAACAACAAAAAAAAACCACCAAGGGAAAAAAAATAAAAAGGGAAGCCCCCCAAAACTGACAGAGAAGATAATTGTATTTTTTGTGTGATTAGCTTTTCCTTTTTTTTTTTTATTATCATCATGGGTGACCGCTAAGGCTGTAGTTTCACATCAGAGCCAACCTCAGGATCTATTGCCATAGAACGGGAGGGCTCTGGCTCTCCCATTCTCTTCCCCTCCCAATGACCTCTCTCCCCAGCTCCTCTCCTTCCATCCTTCAGAATATGTCCAGTGATTTAATTCATCAGCCTAGGAGAAAACTAGCTCCATCTTTTGCTAGGAGATTTGTTGATTTTTTTTTTTTTTTTTCCTGATGAGTTAGTGACTTACATTGAGTCAGTGTGGCAGGAGCACATCCTAAGGAGAAGGGAGAAAGAAAGGGGTACAAACAGCTTTTTGGACATGATGAATTTTTAGGCTAGTCTTATGACCCAGGAGATATTTCCTGGGTTGCCAACTGTCTGCAGCAGTTGTAGTGTGCTGATATGAAGCCTAATTATATTCATATTAAAATACAGAGTGCACTGTTTCATTACACTCTGCTATCTTAATGATAGTCTTTTTCGACCATACTGTTAAATAGGCACTGAAGCAACTGTCCTCTAACAATTTACCAGATTATTTTTGAACCCCGTACATAGTAGTGATGGCCACTTTTTGAATCAAAAAATTTCAAAATTTAAAATAATATAATGAGTGAAAAAGCCTTCCTTTTTTTTTCTTCTTTAAGCTCACATTTCAGTAATTTCCTTAGGTAACTCCTACTTTTGAGGTTATAGGCATCGTGATTTAATAGATGTCTGTTCCTCCTACTTTTTTTTTTTTTTTTTTCCATGCTGAAAATTCCCACTTTACTTCATTAAGTTAATGGTTGCACTCAATGATCTTAAAGGTCTTTTCCAACTGAAACAATTCTATGATTCTATGATCTTTCCAGCAAATGTCTTTCCATATTTCCAATAATATTTGAAGCCCTTTTCTGTCTGTTAGTTGTACTATATATTTTAGAGATGGGCTGACTGAAAATACATGTGGCATTAATATAGGAATTATTAGCTTGTACACCATCATTCTATTACATTTTTCTCCTTTTGTTGACTATTTTTTTTCCTAATCTACCACAAGATTTTCCCTGCGTGTTTGACTGGCACAAGCAGAGGGTCAATATTTATAGGGGGCATCCTATGGTGATACCCAAGCCACCCTCCTATGCAGTAACAGTTAATTTAGATCCCAGATTGTATACGTATTGTTAGAATTGTGTTTCCCTTTATGTGTTACTTTGCTTTTATCGACACTGAACTTCATCTGATGTTTTTATCACTCAGATAGCTACTCAGTATTGTGAGAGTAGATTGCGGTGTAATGATTGGAGGGTTTGGGATAGAGTCAGAAAGCCCAGCAATAAAAAACCCCTCTCATTTGACTTCTATTCTTATCCTTGGGATAATTTGAACAAAAATACAACCAACAATATACACTTAATATCAAGCAAGAGCAACCAGCCTGCCTGTCTTGTGACATCTGACTGTGAAGTTGTCTGTGGCTCAAAGGTTCTTGCTTCTCATCAATATCATCTAAACAAATATTTTCTCTTAGGCTTTTTTTCTAGCAAACATCTGCTCTTCCCTTGAACAGCAAGTTATGCCCCTTGCTTCATTCACACTGGAGCACCTGAGTTCTCAACCAAGGGACAATTTAATGACCATCTTCTCAATGCCTGACATGTTTCCCTTGCATTTTCATCTCCAAAATTTCACTCTTTCATATCCTAAAATAAATGTGTTTATGATGCCCTGCAAAGACACAAAGATTCAGAAACTTTCAATACTCTCCTGCTTTAACTTTTATCTCACAAATTGTTGTGAGCAGACAAAGCCACCTGTCTGTCACTTAAAGCCCTGCTTGCTGATGGGCATTTGGGTCTACCTGAACAGTGCTTGCTTTAGGGCTTGGAGTTTATAGCTTATTATTGCTGATGCTGTTCACAATATTGCTTGGGATTGGAGGGATGCACAAATGACTCTTATAGAAGCTACGAACCTTTTTTTCCATCCTTGCATACCCCCCATATGCTTTAAAATGTCATCTGTTTGTGGCTGTCTGTGCCAAACACTGCTGATCACAGGCTCCAGGGAGCAACATTATTGTACACCTGCATCACTTAGTTTTGTATTATTTTATGCCTTCTGCATAATTGAGATTATGTTGAATGTTAGTTATTGCTTTATTTTGGCTTTTTTATGTCTTCTCCTGAGATTATCAGACAGCAAGTGTCTAGTTGAAGAGATGGTAACAGGAAAGAAGGGGACATCAGAAGATACCAGGGAAGAAAAGTGGGTCTTTTTGCAAGGTGGCAAGGGGGTGTGAAAATGAGGAATACTAGGAATGGAGAGACCTGTGCCAGAATTTTTAGTGCTAGAGCTGGACTGCTGCAGTTGGTGCTTTATTGTTTTCTGTGCAGTGAAGATGGTTTAATTTTTTTACTTTTCTTTGGGGTGGTTTTCCCCCTTTCAGAGCATGAAAGGCTACAAATTCTGTAACATCTCTGCTGTGCATGAAATGAATATAAATTAAGAAAATCAGGATACTTTTTACTTGTCACTTACTATTTCATTTCCCCATACCCAGCCCCAGCAAAGCTACTGATCAAGTGTGTGTATGTGTGTGTGTGGGCACATATTCTTCATCTGTGAATGTTCCTGCTTGTTTCTTATTTCTTCCCTCTGTTCAAAGGAAAACACCTTGAGCTAACTTTACACAGACTATATGGCAGCTCACCTTGCATCACGTTTCCTTGAATATTTCATGAAGGACTTTTTCAAAAATATGCACTGATATCGCAAACTGAGTGCTTGGAAGTGGACATTCCCAGAGACAAAGATTTTTGGAGATAACAAAAGCCAGTCACATTGAATGTTGCTTGAATCCCCAAATCACTGCAACACTGCAGCCTAAGATAGGATCAGATCCAAGGATCATTACTGTTAATTCAAAGGCTCCTGTTGGTTTTAATGGGCTCTAGATCAGACCTTTTCACTCCTGCTGGGGAACTGTGCTGGCTCCTCCAGTGCAGAAACATGAAATGGCCATGAAAATTGAAGGCTGGTTTGGAAATGGATGTCATTTTGACTGCCGGACTAATTGAGCATAGGAGGTTGGGAGGGTGATAGGTTTGGGGTTTTCTTGATGTTTCCAAGTAAGTCAAAGTTCCTATAATGAAAACATGTAGAGTGGTGTTTTGTAACTATTTTTATACCTACATCAGACTTGATGTTAGTGGCTTTGAATTATTTAACGGTTTTCTTCCTCAGCTGTCCTCTTCAGTGAGTTTCCATTGCAGGGCTGCAGGAGTTGTTGTGTAAGGAACAATGCAGGCAGACTGGAATTGTCTGCTGGGGGGGAGCAAGGGAATGTTGCCTGTTTCTGTTTTGTTTCATTTCTTTAATCCTATTTTATCCTTTCTTTTGCTGGTGTGAGGGACATCAGGCCAAGATATTAAATCATACTGACCGGTGTGGGCTGAAAATTAAATACATGCCAGCTAAAAAAAAACCAGGGAGTTTTCTACTTAAACCACTGAGTGCTAATGTCAGTCACATAGGAGGAGTCAACTATTTAACATTCAGTCCATTCAAAAAACATTATTATGTCCCAATGGTAATTTAAAACCACATCTGTTAGAACCATATGGGGAGAAAGTATATATATATTTTCCCTTTTTTCTTTTTTTTTTTTTTTAAAGTCCCAAGTTATCCTGTTTACAGTGTTATCTTAAATGTAGGCCTCTTTCAAAATTTCAGACTGACAGCCGTGAAATGTCTGTAACAAAAGAACTAAATGATTTGAACTCTTATCTTTTTCCCTTTGTGATTAATGTGTGGGCTTTTAATGAATATCTGCAAGTAGACATCCAGCTTTGAAAGGAAACCTTCTATACACTGGGATCATGCCTCATGCCTCTGTTGTCTATAATCTGATATTTGTTTTTTCCATCTAGATATTGGATATTTCAGCCTTCTGCTTGCTGTTATTCCAGCTTTCCATTAACAATTCATGTGACCTTTTAAAATAGCTCTTTTGGGCAGTCAGAGCATCTTATTTATATTTTGTGGAATTACCATTGGATTATTCTGTCCTTAAAAATAGAAGATAAAGGTTTGTTTTCAAAGCATCCCATCATTATTACCAGACCAGCATTAACTGGCATAATCTTGAGATACTTAAACCTAAACAGTGCTAATAGCAGATCTAACATGGTTAGAGGAAATTGGCTTCCCAGAATGCTGAGGTTAGAATATCTGTATATAGGACCTTCATTATATAGTGGGGGAAGCGCTCTATGTCACCACTATGTTGAGTGCAACATATTTTGCTATGTCCTTGTGTACTCAAGTCCTGATTCATTCCAGCTAAACTTAAGTACCTGAGTGAATTGCTTTGAAAGAGTATAATAGGTAGCAAGCAGTTGTACCTGCAGACTTCAAGCACAGAAGTTAAAGAAGCTCCTTATTCCTTCACCCATGTCACCTGCTCCCTCTAAGAAGAGTCTTAAATAAAATCTGGACAAAGCTCAATTCTTGAATGGCTGGCAAGCAGTGACTTTCTCTCTGTGATTTTTGAGACTACACAGTCTGTAGTGATAAGGAACACTTTCATTATGTTGCCCCTCTTCTGAGAGAAGTGCAGTTTTGGATGGTGATAGCAGGGAGAATTGTGCTTTGGTTATGATGGTCAGGCTGTAACACTGAATATTAGTGTTCAAGCTGTGATCCCTTCTTGTTAAATAGAATTGTGCATGTTACATGATGAATTTAGAGCACTTTCAGACCTTAAGCTAACACCCCAAATATCTCCCCATAATAAACAGCAAATAACTGCTCTGATAAGCCTTTTATACAAGTGCCAAATGCTTAGTCTTGTGTAGAATCCCATAGAAATCTTGGCCCTTCCTTGAAGTAATGTATTTCCCCATTGAGGGCATCCACATCTGTTCACAGAATCAGCCTTTCTTCTGTTTGTCCTCCACAAATAGGCTGAGTATCTCAAAAAGAAATAAACAGAAAGTAAAGAGATAAGTGTGCAGGTTGTGTTATGAAAACACTGTTCATGAGCTACACATCTTTCCAGCAGCACTTACGGCATGGCATATTGTGCATCTCCCTCCAGCTGTGTTTTAAGCACTGAGCGATGAATTTCTTTGCTAAATAGGATGTTAGTGATCCTGATGTACCAAGCACCTGACGACCAAACAGTTAAATATGCAGTTATAAATAACATGCTTATTTGGATGGGATGCATTGTACTGTAATTTTAGCTCTAATTAAAGTTTTGTTTGCATGAAATATCTCAGTCTTTCAGGAACATGTATAAATCTCTGAAATTAAGGTGGATTTCGTTGTCTGAATGTTTTGGCAGAGTTGTGCCATTGCATATGAAGTTTTACAAGAAGCAATATAATAAATATGGTTTTGCATGTCAATGAGGAGCACTTTTTTATTCATTTTGTGTTAATCAAGTGCTGAAGATAAGCTGGAATGAGTTAATTTGTTCTTGGTTTAAAATGACACTGTACTGTGTCCTGAAAAACTTCTGCCTTCCTGTAGTAAATTTGATGTTGAAAAGGTTTTGTGTGGTTGATTGCTTCCAGATAAGTCAGAAAGTAGCTAGTCTGAAAAAAAACTTTAATTTGAATGGAAATTTGCATGAAAATTGGGGGGTGGGGGGTGCTGAAATGAAGGAAGCTACAAGACAAACAACACATTTTGTGTTTTTTGGCACAGTGTATTTCGTATTCCTACTCCCTGTCCTTGTGTGATCTCTGATCACTTGATGGATGAGAAAGATAATTGTTGATCATTTCATGAAGCTCTGCCAGTAGCACATACCAAATATAATTAAACTTGCAATTTTATGCTTTTAAATACATTTTTCACCAAATATGGCAATTAACCATTTCTCTATCATAGCAGGAGGAGGAAAGGCATTTTGGGTCCTTTTTTTTTAGACATTTTTAGTATGATGTGTGGTTTTTAAATTTCAAAACAGTTCCCCATTTCTATTAGATCATTTCACCATTGAGGTTTCATGGGAGTCATCCTGGAACTTCAGGAAAATTGCCACAAATGATGCTTTTGCTTGTTAGAATTTTTTGTATGGTGGAGTTGGACTAGGCCCAGTAATTCCTGTCTCGCTAGGTAACTCACTGCAAGATTCTTGCAGCTGGGATGATGAGTAAGGGAAGTTTAATGTCGTTCATCTCTGATTTTAACCCTATACCTCTGGTGTAGATTTCAGGCTAATTTCTCAGAGGAAGGCTTTTAAAAATATATGTTGTCAAGTTGATTCATTCCATCCAAAGATATCATTCTTCTGTCTATAATATAGGCAAAACATTCGATTGTGATCAACTCTGATGCAGCTGTGATCTTAACGCAAATAGGGAGCAAATGTTATCCTTTTCTCTAATAAGTAAGAATACCCAAGAAAATAAAATTTTTGAATTAAAACCCTCATCCAAAGGGACCATCTTTAAGGGAAAACAAGGGGGAATGGCAGATTGATATTGAAAGCTAACACCTGATGGACACTCTCAGCACAGCTTGTCCATGACTTGTACACTCTCAGCACAGCCCTTCTACAGCTGTTGGTCTCTGACTGTCCAGAGCCCTATTCCACCGGGACACACAGCATGCACTTTGGTCTTTCCTTGAGCATGAGGGCACGCTCCATTAGCCAACACTTGTTTTTACAGCATATGTGCTAGACAGCTTGGGAAGGAGCTGAACAACCCCCGGCCTGCAGATCATGTCCCGCGGGGCAAGTTAGCTGATCCCTTTTCTGTCACTGTTTCTTGGTCATTGTAGAGACATTTCTCCTCCCCTGTTTCATTAAAGGACATGCTCCCAAGCCATCCTTTTCCAATTATTTTAGCACAGATCTGCACCTTAAATTTAAAATATAAATATAATGAAAGTCTGATTGTCCTGATCAGAATACATACAGTTTTAGTTACACTAAATAGTCATTAACGAGACAGATTGACCTTAATTAGTGGGTTAAAGGAGCGGACATGGGGACTTCTGATCTGTCTGAAGCTCTGCTTTGTGAACCAGAAGAAGTCGTTTGCATTTTTGTCTTTTAATTTATCTGTCCATAGAAAAAGTTTTCAAATAACTTCCTAGTTATTTCCTCTTTGCCAAATTGTTTTGGTGTCCTGGCAGCTCTGTCTCTCATTACCTCCTCCTTTAATATATCACTACAATGTCTTGGAAGCACTTGTTTCAGGCAACAGAAATTCAGCCCATCATTCTTCATACAAAATTATTGAATGGGAATCCCATTTGCAGTCAAGCTGGGAAGTAGAAAGCCAGATGACATGCCTTTTGGGACATTTGGTTTTATTAGGTTCCTATATGTGTTTACTTTGATCCCTTCAGTGCTATCCTAAAAGACAAATCCAGGACAGACTATAAAAATGTCAGTTTCTTAAAACATGTGCTACAAAATCCTTTCTAAATTTGTCAAATCTTCTCAATCACAAGCCTATTGTTCTATATGAGACAGAGAATTGTTACTTCCACTTGGAAAAGATTAGCCATTTAGCTGTCAGGAGCGAGCAGGATCCAGCACTCTCCACAATGTGCTGCATTTGGTAGAGATGTGTGTATCATTTCTGTATAATCATAAAATCGTAGAATGATAGGAGCTGGAAGAGACTTCTGGAGATGATCGAGTCCAACACCCCTGCCAGCACAGGGACACCTAGGGCAGGCCACACAGGAACATATACTGGTGGGTTTTGAAAGTCTTTAGAGAAAGAGACTTCACAGCTTCTCTGGGCAGCCTGTTCCAGGACTCCATCACACACACAGGAAAGAAGTTTTTTCTCATGTTGAGGTGGAACTTCCTGTGTTCCAGTTTGTGACCATTGTCCCTCATCCTATCACAGGGCACCACTGAAAAGAGACTGGCCCCTTCTACTTGACACCCAGCCTTCAGATATTTATAAACATTAATATGATCCCCTCTCAGTTTTCTCTTTTTCCAGGCTAAACAGCCCCAGGGCTCTCAGCCTTTCCTCTTAAGACAGGTGCTCCAGTCCCTTAATCATCCTCATAGCTCTCGGTTGGACTCCCTCTAGTATCTCCCTCTTGAACTGGGGAGACCAGAACTGGACACAATACTCCAGATGTGGTCTCACTAGGGCAGAGTAGATGGGGAGGAGAACCTCCCTCAGCCTGCTGGACAGTTTTCTTTATACATCCCGGGATACCATTGGCCCTCTTTGTCGCAAAGGCACACTGCTGTTCTATGGATAATTCATTGTCCGCCAGGACTCCAAGGTCCTTCTCCATAGAGCTGCTTTCCAGCACATCAAGCCTTAACCTATACTGGTGCATGGTGTTATTCCTCCACAGATGCAGGACTCCACACTTATACTTGTTGAACTTCATTACATTTGCTTTTGCCCAGCTCTCCAGTCTGTCCAGATCTTACTGGATGGCAGCACAGCCTTCCAGTGTATCAGCCACTCCTCCCAGTTTCATAACATCAGCAAACTTGCTGAGAGTATACTCTATCCCTTCATCTAGGTCACCAATGAAGATGTTGAATAAGACTGGACCAGGTACTGACACCTAGGGAATACCACTAGTTAATAGACTTCTAACTGGACTCTGGACTCACAATCCTCTGAGCTCCATCGTTTAGCAAGTTCTCAAGCCATCTCACCATTCCCTCTTCTAACCCACACTTTCTGAGCTTACCCCTGAGAATGTTATGGGAGACGGTGCCAAAAACTTTGGTGAAGTCAAGGTAGACAACATCCACTGCTCTCCCTGCATCTACCCATTCAGTCACACCATTGTAGAAGGCTATCAGATTAGTTAAACATGACTTCCTATCAGAAAATCCATGCTGGCTGTTCTTGATAATCTTCTTACCTTCCATGTGGTGAAATGTGATCACCAGAATGAGCTGTTTCATCACTCTTCTAGGGATGGAGGTGAGGCTGACTGGTCTGTAATTTCCAGGGTCTTCCTTCTTGCCCTTTTTGAAGACTGGAGTGATGTCAGCTTTCCTTCAGTCCTCAGGAACCATTCCCATTCTCTAGATCCCATATTTGATGGAGATAGAAAATTTTGAGTATACACTTAACTTATGTTCAAATATATTGCAGATAGGCCTTTTCTTGTCTGAAAAGTGTGTTATCCTTGCTCCACCTAGAGTACTGAGTCCATCTGAATAGTCCTCAGCCTAGAACAGACATTGACCTCTTGGAGCAAGGCCCCAGAAATGGTCACAAGGATGGAACACCTGTCCTGTGAGGACAGGCTGAGAAAGTTGGATTTGTTCAGACAAGAGAAGAGAAGAGAAGGTTCTGGGGAGACCTTATTGCAGCCTTTCAGTACTTAAAGGGGGCTTGTAAGAAAGATGGGGACAGACTTTTTAATAGAGGCTGTTGCAACAGGGTGATGGTTTTAAACTAAAAGAGGAGAGAATCCGACTAGATATAAGGAAGACATGTTTTACAGTGAGGGTGGCGAGACACTGGCCCAGGTTACCAGGAAGCTGGAGGATGCGCCATCCCTAGAAATGTTCAGAATGGATGGGACTCTGAGCAACCTGATCTAGTTCAAGATGTCCTTGCTTATTGCAGGAAGGTTGCACTATATGACCTTTGAAGGTCTCTTCCAACAAAACTATTCTATGATTCTATGATTCTGTCTCCTAAGAAAGGGAAAAAAGGACATTAAGAAGGGAAAAAAGCAAAACAGATCAGGGTGCAAAATCACTGCATGTTACTGCCCTTGGCTATTAAATTTTCCACTTTCTCATCACAAGTACTGTCTTAAAAGAGGAATAATATTTCATAGCTATCTCAGATCCAGCATGAGGATCTCAGATCTTTCTCCCCAGTAACTAGGGATAGGATGAGAGGAAATGGGCTTAGGTTGCTCCAAGGGAGGTTTACATTGGATATTAAGTATACTGAGAGTGGTGAGGCATTGGAATAGACTGCCTAGGTGTCGCTGTTTATGCCGGGAGTGGAGAGATGCAGCAACATATAAATTCAGCAAGAGCAGGCAAAAGAAGCAACTGTATTAATTTACAACCCCGTTTTATATACCCTAGCCCCATAGGGCGATTGGTCAGTGATCACCCATCTCCTAGGGTGATTGGCTAAAGTCCTACAACACCTATTTCAAAATATTTTTCCAATGTACTATAAACAGAACTTAGCAAAACACCACGTGTTAGTCTAGTTTACAAAAACCATCCTACTGTTTCTCATAACACATATGAGAAAGGCAGGATTCTCACCGAATATTGTGAGAACCTAGGAAAATCCCTCTGCTAGCAGCTTTTCAGCATCCACACCTAGGAATGTGGTGGAGTCACCATCCCTGGAGGTGTTCAAAAACCATGTATATGTGACACTTCAGGACATGGTTTAGTGTTCATGATAATGTTGGGTAGATTGTTGGAGTTGATCTTAGAGGTCTTTTACAACACTAATGATTCTATGAGTCTATAAGCAGAGTGTTAGGTATCTACCCCATTAAATCAGTTTAGAGATAGTTTCCTCATATATGATGTTGATAGGTGGTAACAATATAGTGAACCTTCCAGCTTGCTTTATCAGCAATGAGTTAGTGTTTCTACAGGAAAGCTAGGGTGGAGACAGATAATAAAGCAGACTAGCTAGAGTACAAATAGAGAAAAGATATGCATTTCTAGATGAAAACAAGTCCTTTTGATACCTTAATTCATTCTCATTGGTTTTACAAAAGGACCATATGAAGGACAAAATCAAAACACACAGTTATCTTAACTGTTTGGTCAAGTACCACTCATGCTCAGGCTGCTTTCTGCCTTTCTGAATGAAGGTGTTGGGAGAAGTATGTGACTGGGAAGTGGAGAAAGATTTCCTGAATCTAAAAGTTTTCTTTAACTTGTAAAATTTCAAATCTTGTTCATAACAATTGCTGTCTGTTTAGACATACTTTTGGGGAGCCATCCAGAGGAGAGGAAAAGAGTAAGAAAATATTAAAAAAAAATATTAGCACAAGAAATCTCCATCTTTTCTTACAAGCTGCATTGGGAGCTATGATGAAGACTGATTACAAAAACTCCCTGAGGTCAACATGACAATTTTTTTTTCAATATCTGTCCAGTTAAAGCATCTATTTAGCAAGCCTATCCAAAGCAGATGCCACTTTTCACTTTGATAAAGGACAGTGCAGGAGCTCCTGATGGAAACTATTACCTTGTGTCCACCAGCAACCTGCTTACTAATAGAATTAAAGTAACCACTGCAGCCCAACAGGCATCAATTTTTTTTTCTCCTCCTGTTTAACTTGGGGTGAACGTGGTGAGGGAAGGTTCCTTGTCAAAACTCATCGTGCTAAGAGTTAGGAAATCCTGTGGGCTAGGTTCTTTCTTCTTCAGATCTCCTTGGCAGGAAGCTTACATTGGCCAAAGCCCAGGGATTTCTAGCTAATAAATTATTATGTTGGAGGGACTGCTTACCCTGTAGCCATGCTAATGAGGTTTTTACCATCAATTCAGGTCAGTTTATATTCTCGACATTAATGTAGGACAGGCATGTGGGACCATGTGTTGTAGTTTTTTCCTATTTGCAAAAATAAGGCAGAGTCATAGTTCATAAGGAAACCCTTGTCAAATTCTGGGTTTTCAAAGTGTCTTTGGGGTAAAACTGGAATACGAGTAGCTCCCTGTCATTTCTTATTATTGTCTCTGTATCTTGATTGTCCTAATTAGAAATACTTGATGACTGATAGAATAGCTAACATCTAGGTAGGAAGGTATCAGAATGGCATGGATGTCCTTGGTGTATATTCTTCACACACCAACTACTCTTTGAAAGAGTTCCGTATGATTACTAATAACTCCAAGGTATATTATTTCCTACTTCAGAAACAGTGACTGAAAGTCAGAGATTAAAATGGAGGCAATGCCAAATAATATTTTGCAGGGGGACAAAAAATAACATCCACAAAAACGTTTTACAGTAAAGGGTGAGTTTTAGAGTTGCCACGCTACCTAGTATTGCCAAGGACTTATGATGACAGGAAAACTGCTTTAGTATTCAAACTATGTAAGAAGCAAACTAGGAAGGTTAAAGACCCCTCTGTGAGATGAGTAAGTATGTAATGGTTTCCATATTCCTGTTACTTGTCTTTAGTTATCTGCAGGTGTCATCTAACTCTTAATAACCCCAGCACATTAATTCAGAATGGTTTTTATTCTTCATAATGTATATTGGATACAGCAACATAGATGAACTAACCCCTATCTGTATAAGAAGGGCTATTTCTGACTGAAGTATTTATTCATAAAGGGAACTGTTCCACTACAGTGTATTACAGACACACTATATACAGATGCATCAGTAAGAAATACCAGGAAGCTGAAGATAGTCACAGAGACCTGAAGCAAGTTATGTATTATTTATTATGAAAGGAACAATCTGAGGAGAAATATAATGATTCTTTAGCCATGGAATATATTTTGCTTTGCTGTTTTTTAGTATATACATTTATTCAAGTTGGAACTCACTCAGCTACATACTACAGTCTGTGTTACATGAAGGGTCTGGTGAGTTGTTCCTCTTATATGTGTAACTTCTGAATATACTATATATATTTTTTTACTTTTTGATATTCAAAATGTCATTCTTACAATCTCCCATGTGGAAATCAGTGGTCTTCTTTGCCCTGTACATGTTTTGGAAATAGTGTCAAAAGCATATCCTGAGCAGGTCTCCGATCTTCAAAATCATTCAGGGCTTTTTTGTTCTTGTTTTTTGTTTGTTTGTTTGTTTATTAGTTTGATCTTTCATTTTTCAAAAGCTTGACCAGAGATACTAACACTACAGTCTTGGGGAAGAGTGGCTGGAAAGCCTCTGGGTGGAAAAGGACCTGGAGGTGTTGGTCAACAGCCAGCTGAAGATGAGCCAGAGTGTGCCCAGCTGGCCAAGAAGGCCAAAAACATCCTTGTTTGTTTCAGCACTAGTGTGGCCAGAAGGACTAGGGCTGGGATTGTCCCTCTGTAGTCAACACTGGTGAGTCTACACCTCCAATACTGGGTTCATTTTTGGGGCCCTCACTCCAAGAAGGACATTAAGGGGCTGGAGCATGTCTAGAGAAGGTCAACAAAGTTAGTGAAGGGTCTAGAGAACAAGTCTTGTGAGGAGTGGCTGAGGGACCTGGTGTTGCTCAGCCTGGAGATAAGGACGCTCAGAGGAGACGTCACTCTTAACAACTCCTTGAAAGGATGTTGTAGTGATATGAGAGTCAGTCTACTCTTCAAGTAACAAGCAAGAGTACAAGAGGAAAAGGCATCAAGCTGTGCCAGGAGAAGTTTATGTTGGATATTAGGAAAAGTTTCTTCACCAAAAGGGTTGTGAAGCCCTGGAATAGGCTGCCCAGGGAAGTGTTGAAGTCCCCATACTTTAAAAGATGTGCATATTTTGTGGTGAGGGACGTGGTTTAGTGGTGATCTGGCAGTGGTGAGTTAAGGACTTGATCTTAAATGCCCTTTCCATCCAAAATGATTCTATGATGCTGTGACCCTAAATCTGAGAGTACTTTGTCAAAGTCACTTTATAAGGCTCCTTAGTATATGGAGTCAGCCTCCTTTTTATACATAAGTTTTACTAGCTTTATGAAGAGCTGGACAAATGAGAAGGTAGTTTGTGGATTATGGCATCAATTTGTCCCTTGATGATTTTGGTTCATGGATTCTCATAATTTAAAATCAAACAGGAAGAAGATCAAGCCCTAATAAGATGGACCATAGCGAAAGAAATATTCCTCCACAATTCATATTTCCAGCTGTTCTCATTTCATTGCTCCCAGTTAGGATAGAGAGCAGCAACATTTTATCTTCTGTCAGAAGCAGGGAGAGAATGGATCAAGGGCTTTGGCTTTATTGGAATGGATGTGTTTTTTGGGAACCAAGGTGGCAGGGGCAAACTCGGTGTTATGAAACCATGTTATTTCACTTCCAGAGAATTGTTTGGCTCTGCAAAGTTTATCAGATCATTGGTTCCTGAGAGTGACTACAGGTAGTGGTAACATACAAGTGCAGTAGTGTTCAAGGCCTTTTTCTTTTTTTTCATGTTTGTTTTGGCAAGCGATAGCTTTCATTGTAGCTTGCAAATTGACAATTGATTAGTGAACCAATAGCTGTGGCATCATAAAATACTTACTCCTTGCACAAAGCTTTCCTTATCACATTCCAGGTTTTGCTGACACAGGGCCAACTTTATGTACTTAACACACATTCTTTTAGTTTTTCTTCAGTGCATTCCTACTTTAACAGATAATTCCCAAAGCACTTAAGGAAGCAGAGAATTAATGAAGAACGATATAAAAGTTTCCTCCCTTTCTGGAGGACTCTCACAAATTTGGACCCAAAATGCTTGATAGATTGGTTTTAGAAACAGTATTTTTTATAACAGAGTGCCACTGGCAATTTAAAAAGGGGATGGCTAATCTGAAAAGCAATTGTTTCTCTCTGATACCTTCAGCCATATTTGTCATTGCTTTTATCTTTGTCATTTTCCTTTGTCCCAAGAATTGATTCTTCCACATGAAATTTAGTCTCTCCTCCCTGTGTAAAATTTCCCATGAGTAAAACTAATAGGAAAGGCTATTACCCAACATATTACCCAAGGCTGAGGTAGTTATTCTGACTGTCTATTTTTATTTAATACTATATATCTTTTTATCTTTACCCATGGGATGGGTTTTCATTCCCATCAGTCCAGTTATAGGCTAGTCTGACTCCACTGACATCACTGGAATTATATGCTCACTTTCAGTGCTGTGATCAAGTGTCAGATTTCTACATCCTGGAAATTTAGTTTTGATCCATAAAGACCTATCCATGTTAAACAATGCAATATAGTCTCTCATGCAGTTATTTATGAGTCTTATACAGCAAATTAGAAATAGGCTTCAGATTCATAAGTGTTCTTTCCAATCCTCAAAGGTGATCAAAAAGTGTTTAATTTAGCACTGTTCTCTTTAGTCACTGTCTCCTGTTTGTGGACAGATTTGTGAGAAATAAAAATGTGCCACAATTTCTTTGCAGAGTTGCTCTGGCTCATGAAAACAGAAGACCATTCTGTGGACCTGATATTGATGTTTAGTTAAAGGGAGACCTTAGATTAGTTCAATATTTGCACTATAATGACCGTAAGAGTTAAGGTTACAAATAAGTGTTTTGTAGTGTGTGGTAGGTCTGTAGGACTTTCTTACACAGGAAAAATAATTCTATCAAGCTGTTGTGGTTTAACCCCATCCAGCAGCTCAGCCACACACAGTCTCTTGTTCATTCACCCACAGTGGGATGGGTGAAAGACTTGGAAGGGTAAAAGTGAGAAATTAATGGGCTGAGATGAAGACAGTTTAACAGGTAAAGCAAAGGCCACGTGTGCAGGCAAAACAAAACAAGGAATTCATTCAGCACTTCCCATCACAGGCAGGTGTTCAACCATCTCCAGGAAAGCAGGGCTCCATCACACATAACGGTTGCTTGGGAAGACAAACACCATCGCTCCGAATGTCCTACCCTTCCTTCTTCTTCCCCCAACTTTCACTGGTAAACACAACATCATATAGTCTGGAATATCCCTTTTGTCAGTTGGGGTCAGCTGTCCCAGCTGTGTTGCCTCCCAGCTTCTTATGCCCCTCCTGTCCACTTGCTAGTGGGGTGGTGTGAGAAACTGAAAAGGCCTTGACTCTTTGTCAGCACTGTTCAGCAATAATGAAAACATTTCTGTGTTTTCCACATGGTTTTGGTCACAAATCCAAAACATAGTCCCATACAACCTCCTGTGAAGAAAATGAACTCTATTCCATCCAAAAACAGTAGACAAATACAGAGATTAAATGAGAGGAGAAGGGAATGGAGGCAGGAGTGGGGACTGTACTAAATTCTGAATTGCAGTTCACTTGAACCGTGATGTCTTACATGTTTCTACAAACATTTATTGACCACAGAAGAGTTTTCTGATTTGTGTCCAGATAAAATTTGGCCAGAAGTGAATGCTGCTGTTATCCTGAATAATGTGGTTGTTGGGATATCTTCAAACTTCCATTGTATGGCAGTTCAAGGAGCAGAGCAGAACAGTCCTGCAAGCACATGGTGTTGTAAAGTTACCAAACCACTTGATTACATTAGAAAATGGGAATTAACACTGAATTCAGCACTGTTTCACCTAATTTGTGCCAAGCAGAATATATCACTAAATCTTTGTCATATTCAACTTACTTCCACAATCTCTCAAATACAATGTTGGAACAGCAAATAAAAGTGCTGGGGATTGTATCATTCCCAAGCAGCACTGCACATCAGAGAGCTGCAAGCAACAGCCATTGATCCAGAATCTTGTGCAATATATGTGTGTTTGTGTCACATCAACAGTGAAAGGTCACATTTAATTTTCTGCCAGAAGAGAATCCTCTGAGCTGACACATTGAGATAAAGATACTACTCATTATAGTGGCTGTGATTTTTCTACCCAAATAGGTTGTGTGGGAAGGAGATCAGACTCGAGTCCCTTGAGTGCAGAACAATCTATACGGCAAAGCCTTCAGCTTGCTGATCCAGCAGAGCAGCTCCTGTTTGCTTCCTAATTTCAGATAAGAGTTAAACATAAATAATAATAATACCAAAAAGTCCGATTATCTTGCAAGACCTTTTAAGTGCTGCATATAATCTTTGGGGAAAAAAAACCCAAACAACAAAACATTAAACTCCAGAGTGTTAAATTCCCTTGTACTAAAGTGTCTAGAATGTAGTCCTCTTTACATCTAAATTAAATATACAAAATGCAAACCAGGGCATTTTGAAAATATGTGGGATGTTGTTGACTTTTTCAGTTATATTCAGCATTTCTGTCTCAGGGACAGATCCTGGAGTGGCAGACCCTAGAGTGGCAGATACTTGACTGAACTGTCTTATGAAAGAAATGTTATATTTTTATACCAGCTGAGGATCTTGTTGTCATGTTAGAAAGAATCTCCTGTGATTTTCTGTAATGAGTCGTGCAGTTGTCTCCTGGTTTGCTATCAGGATTTCCACAATGTCTGCTCATTCAGGCCACTTCCACTTTGTCTGCAGGCTTGGCAACAAATAATTACCCATCAAATTCTCAGCATGAATTCTGGAAGGGTTTTTGAAAGGGGATATAGGTGGGAAGAAGAGAAGAGGGGAAGATAAATACAGGATTTTTGGGGAAAAGAAAGAGAGCAGATACAGAAAAACAGGAAACGTGACAAAAGAAAAGAGGGTATAGGAAAGATGCTTTCATAAACCAGGAATAAATTAACAGATCTTCAGGATGGGAAGATTATTTCCTTAATTAGCAGCAGAAGCTGGGGGAGAAGAGGTAAGAAGACGGAGAGAGAAAGAGGAGGGGGAGAATAGGTGGGTTCCTGGAGACATTGAGGAAAGTATTCAGTGTACAGGGAATGTGACAGAAAGACAGATGAGAAGAATGATAGGGATCAAAAAACAGTGGTGAGGGACTGAAAATTGCACTTCTAAGAAAGCTGGTTGTCAGAGTAGACTCAAAGTTTTCATTCTTCATCATGCAAGTGCTCAAACATGGCACTATTTCCAACTTTTACTGAGCTGTCTTTACATGGTATGTCACAAGGCACAATGTTAGACCTTGAAGGTCAAGTGACTAACTGCTTGAAAAAATACAATAATTCCCTGAAATGAGCTGCCTGGGGAATCTCATTACCTTTGTAAAATAGAATTTGTACATAAAAGACAAGGAAGAATTGTCAGATCCTACATGGGCGGGCCAGAGCTGCTGAGGTGCATAGGCAATGAGAAACAGATTGGTAGGTACGAGCCACCATCTGTGTCTGTAATACCAGGAAAATAAGATCTTCATTATTTTTTTGTACTTCTTGTCTATATAGGGGAATAAAAAAAACCCACAAAGTGTTCTGAGAAACACTGAAGTTTTGCTTCTTCTTGGTCTGCTCCTTGGTCCCCTTTGTCAAACTTTCATGTAATTCTCAGGTCTGTAGACCTAAACAAAAAAGAAGAAACTCCAAGGCGCATCTTGGAGATGATCTTCTATCGGGAATAAGACAAAATCTTTGGCCTTTCTTCACCTAGAAGGCAAAGTAATTTTTTCAGTGGGAGTGATGCCAAGTTGGGTGCCAGTGGTGCAATTGTACTGTGGCTGTTACCCTATGACAGCCTTTTCCTCCATTTCATGAAAGCCAGCAGGGCCAGGAGCCATGGACATCCATCACTGTAGTTTTATTCGCTAAGTGCTTAAATACAGAATTTTTTATGGACCCTGCACCATGCTCTCACAAGACATGCATGTGAAAAGCAGAACTGTAGTTCTTTACATATTGCCTCTCTTTTTCACAGCTCTGGGGAAGAAGCTTAGGAAGGACAGTGAACAAGCGAAGATAATTTTTTCTCTTTCCTTGCTATATGTGGGGTGATTCCATAAAGTAGTGTACTTTTTATTCAGAGCAGTATGAAAGCAGGTTTCAGTGCAATATCTTTGTTTTCTTATGTGTATTCTTGCCTCTGTTCTCTTTCAAATTGAAATGCATATTTTTTGTTTTATTTTTAAATGATTTTTCAAGACACAGTTTTATTTGAGTTATATATATGCTATACTTATGGTACCAATCATCTGGTTTGAATTTGCACATTTAGTATGGATAGTTCTGTGCGTACTTTCTTTTTCTATTTGCACATATGAAGAATAGTGTTTAAAATGGTATATTCAATGGATTTTCACTTAGCAGGCTTCAAGAAATGAATACACTATCATGTAGAAGAATTCTGCTTTAAGCTGTTCTCTGTAGGATGATATGCTATAGTCTGGAATTGACAATCATGTTCACTATATGTGTGATTAAAGAATAAACAGTGAAGCCTGGAAAAGGAAAAGAAAAACAAAGGAAAAAAGATTTCTTTATTGTTTTTTGGTTTTGGTGGTGGTGGTGGGGTTTTTTTTGTCTGTGAATGTCCACAGCAATGGGGAAAGAAGGATTTTTTTCTCAAACAGAACATTTCTCAAAATTTTGCCTTGACATGGCATCTCTTTAAAACATGAGGAGTGGGGAGGGGGACATTAGTTCAAGCAATGAGAAGCCTGGAAAGTGAGAAGGACCAAACTGAAAACACCTTTAGTTTATATCCGGGGATTGTGGACAGAAGAGATGCTTATCTACAAGAATTAAGGGTTTTGCTAAGCAGGGGAAAAAACTCGTGCAAAACCATTTATAATCCCCTATAATTATTTTCCAAGATGGCGTAAATGTATATTGCCTTCCCACTGCAAAAGAGCAATTGAAAGATGATGTTTCTGTTTCAATAGTGTTGGATAGTAATGTCTTGACTCCCTGAATAAAGAACATTTAGGATAAAGAAAAAGTACAAGTCTACGTAGGGGAAGAAAGTGCTCTCCCATTGTGATTAATATCCTGCTGTTGTTTACATATGGTCCATGTTGAGTGAATGAATAAAAGTAGTCAACTTTGAAATCAGTATGCAAATATAGCCTTAATTAGATGTTTCAAAGGTCCAATTTACCTATCCAGGCACCTGTTTTTTTTCTTAGTGAACTTTCCTAGAAAGTCAAGGGGTAATACTAGTAGTGTCATGTATTTCTGCTCCACAGAAATATCCTAGAAGTACTGTAAAAAAAAGGGTCTATGAATTGGCTTACTCATTAACAGTTATAATGTCTTATTTCTGTGAAACAAAGAGAGGAAGGTAATGCTTATTGGTGCATGCTGCCCACAGAATATCTGAAGTCCCTATTTGTTGCTCCTGATTAGCTCTCTTCATAGATTTCCCTTGGGGAGTGGTGCTGAAAGCCAAGGGGGAGGTACTGGGACAGGGGGGCAATACAGGGCAGTCTCATCAGCCTACTTGAAAGGAAAATGTATCATCTGCATGTCTGTAGGGGACAGATGGGATTCAGCTGTGATTGTTTTGTGTGCACTTCATGTTTATCATGAATCCTAATGCTTTCCTTCATCACTGAGCTCTGCTAAACCCAGAGATCTACCAACCTTTCCCTTAAATGCTTACCTATGTGTAAGGGTATCACTGCAGCACTTTTTCTCACCCTCCTTTCCAAGCTCTGTATCCACACTTGTGTGAGGAGGGCATCATAAACTTATTTATCTTCTTTGTCTCTCTTTGTGTGTTAAAAAATGAAGGCTGAGGAAAGGACTTGAAAAAAAGAAAATTAATATATTCCTTCAATTGAAGTCATGGTGGAAATCAAATGACACATGCTATGCTTAAATTCATTTATACATAACTTTATTCTGTCTGGCACCTTCTGGTTTTATCATTTATAGGAAGGAGCACTATTCCTTGTAGTCCCCAATAATTTTCAAACAACATCACTAAGACAATTAGTTTTTAGACAATTCCCCTTGGTTTCCTAGCCCATCATCAATAAGGATTTTTGTTTGACACATTTTGGTAAAACATAAAAAAACCCACAATATAGAATGCCATTTTTTAGGGATGAGGATAGTTTTTTGAAATGTTGTATTGTGTACTTGTGTTTCTACACTATAAAAATAAAATGCACACAGTTATGCCCTGGACTTTTAAATAAATACATAAAGCAAATAAAAGTTACTGGCTCAGCTATCTACTTCAGACTTTGAGCAACCCATTAGTTTCACTTAATGTCTTCTGCAGAGCATCCTCTCTGCAGCACAATGGTGTATAATAAACTGTTTGCCTAAAGAATCTGAGGTGACCAAAGAAAAAGCACCATGTGAATGCATCTTATTGTGAGGTAGGGGAATATTCATGAATGACTAAAATTAGTTGGGAAAAATAACGCCTTAGCAACTAGATCAGTAAGAAACAAGCAGGTCTTCGGCACCACCGACTTGGGTGCCTCTTTCATATTGAGTGATGGAAGCTGATAAAGACACAATGAAACATAAAACACTCACCCCACGGCTTCTTTTGTTAGAGGAACAATGACTTTCAGATGCAATTAAAGGCAGAGGCTGGAAATTGTTTGCTTGTACTGTGCTTTCATGGGCATGGAGTTTTGTGTCTCTAGTATACCTCCCTCCATTCAATGAGGTATTCTCTAAAAATACTGTAAAAGTACCCTTTTCATTTTTGTTTTAAAGTAATCACTAAAAATGGACTTTCTGGCACATTATTGCTGTTATTAATTCACTTCTAATCACATGTATTACAAGGCAAAGCCTGAGAGGAGATTGATACATGATATAAAAGGAACTAATTTGATAATGAATTGCAATCCACAGTATGTCTTCTGTGCATTTTTCTCATATAATTCCTCTCGATCCCTTGGAAGATCACATGCCAAATGAAGCAGCTGAGCTAATTTTAATTCCCTGTGTCCTTTTCTTGTGAGATTTTTCTTTTGGTCTTCTCAGAAATTTTAACTGTGACTGGTTTTGATTCTGTAACAGCAAATGTTTCCAGATGTAAGATGTAGATCAGGACAGCAGTTGTGGCTGCATGCACTGTCCAGCCCATCATGAGAAACTTTGGGCCCTGGAGCTTTTGGTGGTGTTTGAGCAAATCATGTAGACCATGTACCCCAGGAGGCAACATTTCCACTTTATTCAACTTCTCAAGTTAAAGATGAAGGTGGCTGTCAGATGAGGCACTGAAATTCAGTGTCTCTAGCAAATCACCCCTGCATGTTTCACAAGCACAGAATACTCTGTCCTGCTTTTTCTGTCACTATCTGGCTCCTGGCAAACTGTCAGCACCACCCATGTTTGAGTAAAATTTGGAGCCTGTAGAATAACTAAATCTGTAATAACCAGCTACTACAAAGTGTAAATGGAGGCAATTCCAAGAAAAGGTTTTCTCTACTGCACTGAAGGTTCTATGTTCCTTTCCAGGTTGCATGCATCCCTAGAAATGACTGACATGGGAGAGGCACCTAAAACACAGATGTCTTCTAGGTCCTACATTGTGGAGAGATCTTAAATTAAAAGGTATCAAAAATATGGCATATCCGTTTTAGTGTAGAAAATTCTTCTTAGGGCATCTCCTGTCTAAGTAGTATGAGAGCTACTCAACTGTTGTACAAATATTGCCTGATATCCTCAGTCTCTGATCACTTGTCCCTGAGTACACAGTGGCAACTACAGCATGGGAGTATGGACTTAAATTCAGTTGGAAAGCACAGCACTTAGACTAGACTCTTCATCTCACCATCCTGCAAAGCAAGTTAGATAAAGACTTGCAGACTGACTGGTGGTAGGGATGTGGATGCCCTTCCATAGTTCCCTATGGTCCTACTTACTTATAATTAATATATTATTGGAAGCTTATTAGTGAATGTGTAGGAATTTTTTTTTAACATGTGTAGGAGGCACATATATTTTCTTGGGAAGAATATTTGAGCTCATGTAAGACTACACAAAATATAGAAGCATTGGGAGTGTGATAAGTTCTTTATCATTAGAATTACAATTTATCATTTTATATTGAAAAGTATGACAATATGATTCTTTATCCAAAAATATGCCTCAAAATCATTGTCAAGGAATTGTGAATTTTGGAAAGATCAAATCAACTACATAGAAATCAGTCATCCAAACTTATGGGTGTTTTACTCAAGCCAATCAATGTGTCCCCTTAAAGGTTCACAAGCTCTCAGTGTGAGCACAATCTTTCTAAGAGATTCATTGTAACAATTCAATGGTAAATGAAAGAAGGACTAAGATGAATCAGGATGCATAGTGTGGTCTGAGGAGGTGGCAGAAAGGAGTGGGAAGTACCATCTTTTGTTCCTGGTGGAACTTCTCAGTTATATAGCAAAGCAACTGTAATGAAAAGTCTTGCAAAACAGACTTGGCATCGGATTTAATGACTGAGTTTCTGTTCCAAGGAATGAAACTCCAGGACATCACTAACCCACTGAACACACACAGTAGGAATGCAAAACAAAGTATCATAGTAATTTTATTTTGTAGAGCTGCTACTACTTGGTGAAACGTGTGAGACATACTTTTTCCTTAAATGTTGAATATACTACAATTTGGTAAAATCCTGACCTCAGTGGAGAATCAGAACAAAGCTCCCTTGGCCTTCTGTAATGACAAGATTTTACTTATCCAGAATCTTGATTTACAAATGATTCCCATGGAGCAGTGAGACTTGATGGGCAGTCAATTGTAGACATTGATAAAGAGTTCAGAATGTGGTCCCAGTGCAAAGAGGGCAATTACTGTTGCCTGTTATCAAGCTAAAGTTTACAGTACTGTGGCAAAACCTCAGCCTGTGCTGAGCAAGTATTGTCCCAACTTTGGTTATAACCCATCCAAACATTTCAACTTAATATTCTTGTACTTTTTGAAGTTTCTCTTATTACCTATTCCACATAGAATGAAGACTAACAGTAGATCTGAAGACACAAGAGCCCACCATGCAACGATGTAGCTATATGCTCTTGACTTTAAGAAGGGTGACAAAAAAAAGGTTTCATCTGCATAAGTTATTCTCATTAAAATATATGTGCAAAGTATGCTAATTTTTTTTCAAAAACAAATGTAAACCCAAATTATTTGTGTAGGGTAGAAAGGGTTTGGAGAGGCTGCACCTTGAATACTGTGTCCAGTTTTGGGCCCCTCTCTACAAGAAGGATGTTGAGATGCCGGAGAGGGTACAGAGTCATGCTACCAAGCTAGTAAATGGTTTGGAGCATGTGTCTTATGAGGAAAGGCTGAGGGATCTGGGGCTGTTTAGCCTTGAGGAAAGACTGAAGAGAGACTTTATTGCCCTCTACAGCTACCTGAAGGGAAGTTGTAGCAAGGTGGGAGTTGGTCTGTTCACCCTGGTGACAAGTGATAGAACAAGAGGAAATTGTGTCCTGGATGAGGGCACAGAGTGCACTGTCAGCAAGTTTGCTGATGACACCAGAAGGCTGTGCTGCCGTTCAGTGAGACTTGGACAGGCTAGCAGGCTGGGCAGGAAGAAATTTAATGAAATTCAACAAGGGCAAGTGTAGAAACTTGCACCCGGGAAAAAACAACCCCAGGCATCAGTATAGGTTGGGGACTGACCTCTTGGAAGGCAGCAAAGGGGAAAAGGATCTGGGGGTCCTAGTTGATGGGAGGCTGACCATGAGCCAGCAATGTGCTCTTGTGACCAAGAGGGCTAATGCCATTCTGGGGTGTATTAAAAGGGGTGTGGATAGTAGGTCGAGAGAGGTTCTCCTGCCCCTCTACCCTGCCCTGGTAAGGCCGCATCTGGAGTACTGTGTCCAGTTCTGGGCTCCCCAGTTCAAGAGGGACATAGAATTGCTTGAGAGAGTCCAGCACAGAGCCACAAAGATGATTAAAGGAGTGGAACATCTCTCTTATGAGGAAAGACTGAGGGAGCTTGAAGAAAAGGAGACTGAGGGGTGACCGCATCAATGTTTATAAATATATAAAGGATAAGTGCCAGGCAGATGGAGCCAGGCTCTTCTCGGTGATGCCCAATGATAGGACAAGGGGCAATGGGTGGAAGCTGAGGCATAGGAAGTTTCATGCAAGCATGAGGAGGAATTTTTTCACTGTGAGGGTGATGGAACACTGGAACAGGCTGCCCAGGGGGGTTGTGGAGTGTACCTCTCTGGAGATATTCAAAACCCACCTGGATGCGTTCCTGTGTGATCTGGTATAGGTGATCCTTCTCTGGCAGGAGGGTTGGACTAGATGATCTTTCGAGGTCCCTTCCAGCCCCTGACATTCTGTGATTCTGTGAAATGGCCTAAAGTTGAACCAGGGGAGGTTAAGGCTGGATATTAGGAAGAATTTCTTTACAGAAAGGGTTGTCAGACATTAGAATGGACTGCCCAGGGAAGTGGTGGAGTCACCGTCCCTGGAAGTGTTTGAGAGGCAGGTAGATATTGTGCTTAGGGACATGGTTTAGTGGTTTTAGATAGGGCTAGGAATAAAGTTGGAGTTGATGATCTTGAAGGTCTCTTCCAGCCGAAACTATTCTATTCAAGGGGAACACAAGAAAGCACTGAATTACATTCTGGAGTCTCTATCCCTCCACAGTTATTCAAAAGGTAGAAGCAAAGGGAAAACATGGTTATGACCTTGTCCACTTTTCACCTAACACTTTATTCTTTACTCTAGGAAGAATAGATTCATAGATTATAAATCTAACTAGTGTGACATCCTTCTGCATCCTTTGCAGTCTGCAAAATCTTTTTGTTTCTCTTCCAAAAATCCACCTTAGCTGCTGAAATATTTTGGTCTGTACTCAGATTGTCCTATATTTCAGTAACTACAGCTTTTCTCTCTACCTTTCAGACCTTCCTTCTCCCAAATTACTCAAGCTAAAATGCGTCTACTGAACTTATCATAGAATCAGAGGGTCATGCAGGTTGGAAAGGACCTCAGGAGGTCTCTAGTCCAACCTCCTGCTCACAGGTAGGTTAGCAATGATTTCAGACCAAAGTGCTCAGGGATTTCTTCAGTTAGGCCTTCAAAATCTCAAAGGATTTCCTTGTACATCTTGTGCTCCAACCTCCTGATCGCCTTGGTGGCGTATGCTGGACTCCTTGAAATTTGTCAACAGCCTTCTTTTGTAAGGGACCCAGCTGGATGCAGCATTCCAGATGTAGCCAGATAAGCACTAAGTAATGAGAAAACAGCACTTCTGATATACTGATTTTCCCTTATTTCAATCACCCTTTTTTTCTGTCTTCAAATCTCCTTTTATTTTTGGGGAAAGAAAACCCAACCACAGTCTAGTAGGCATTTCTCCTACTCTACATGTTTCCTGTTATTTACCCTATTCTCTTTTTACATTAATTTTCTCTTATATCACTTGCTACTATTTTTCTACCTTTTTGGATTTTTCCTTTTCTTCTACTGTTTATCAGGCATTTGTATCTGGTTTGCTTTTTATTATTTATATTTTCAGAACCTTCCTGTATCAACCTTTGTACCTCTGAAATAGCCAAATTTGGAGTAGTTACAGGAACTGCTAAAGTATGAACCAACCTCTGCCTTTCAACAAATTTGTTTATTTCTGATTATTTACCCTCTAAGTTTAAATATTCTCAGCATCCTTCAACCACCAGCATTCAATTCGCAACATTCTCAATATGTTGAGAACATAAACACTCATTTGTATTTTCCTCCTCAAATCCCTCGGTCTCAGTGGATCTTGTGGAAGGAGTTCCATGTGGAGCTGGCTATGGAAAATGTCAACTTTCTTGATGAAAGCAAGAGGCTGTCCAGTTGAGAAGAGAAAATTCCATCTTTCTACTCAGCAGAAGGCTTGGGGATTACAATTCCTAAGCAGACATGGGGGTTTGAAGTACTATGATACTATGATATCTCCAAAACACTGCCAAAGCAGGCAGGGAAGTAATTAGGCCTAGCATGCCTTAATTACTTTTTCCATCTTTTAATTTTTCTTAACTTCAGGGGTGCTAGCAACCAGCATAATAAAAGAAACTTGTTCAGCAACAGAACTTCTTCCATGTGTCCCTTCATGGTATCCAGATGAGGAGGTAACCAAATGCTTGCTGAGATAGTGCTCATTATTTAGTTCTTACCTTAATTAAATACATAATATATTTCCAAAGTTTAGATTACCATGATTGTGATAATGGCCTCAGGGTCAGAAGAATATTTCAGTAAGCAAAGAGATTCTTGTATTTGTTATCATCTTTATAAATATATTTTTAGAAGTGCAGCATCTTAGTGAAAGAAACATCTGCAGATAAGAGATGCATTTTGGTGGTAAAGTTGAGTTCTGACCTGTCTTTTCCATATTTGTTTGCTCTCCAGAAACTTAGCTCAACAGGAGTCAGTGGGAATGCATCAGGAAGCAAAATGGCAAAACTCAATGCTGAGGCTTGATTTATGTTTTTTAAGTGAACTTTACTGTTGTACATCTGTTCAGCTCTGACAGAAGGAGGCTGATGACACTTTCAGTGGCTATCTTCTGGCTCTCTGAAATCACGTCCTGTATCTATTATTGTCATATTGAATATATTATTGTTTATCACTTTTTGGGTTCAATGAAGGACACCGCCTGGAAGGAGTCTGTTTACCGGTTTATTATTACATCACCATATGTTCTCAAGTTCCCTGTCCCTTTGCTTTCCCATTCAGAAAACAGCGATAAAGAAGCTTGCCAAAACTTGAGTTATGCAGCTGAAAATCTCTGAATATTGGTTTGACTCTGCCTATCCTGTCCTGCTGCCAAGGGAATGATCTAAGCAGAGAGGCAGCACCTTTGCATATGCTCTGAGCATGCTTTTCTTTAAAAGATTTCCAATTACTGGTAGATAATCCCTCTTCCATTTTGTCTCATCTTCCACCATTTTGTTTCATGAAAGACAGACCTGAGAAAGAGAACCCTAAAGGGAAATGTAGACAGGGAAAGAAAAAAAAGTTAATTAGGGAGTTGGAGAAATGAGTGGATATTTTTATTCCTTTTTCTCTTTCAAAGTAGGACACTTGTTGAGCTGTGAAGCTTAACAAGGAGCAAGTGGGGGAAAAAAAGCCTCTGTTATTTTGTATCAGTCCTTTCAGTATTCTGCTTGAAGTTCGAGTGGCTGCTGGAGAGAAGCACTTCACTCTGTTCTTCCCTATTTCTTTGTGCCTCCATTTGTCATCACCAGGGAAAGGGAGGATAAAGACTGAAAGAAAGGATGAAAAGCAATTGGCAATCACAGAGATGAAACTTTCAGACTGCACCTGCAAGACCAAATTGTAAACACTGGTTTTATCTTCCTCTCCAGTTTGGAATAACAAGACACATACACAGACACAGAGTAAGGTTATGTGCCTGAAAACCCTTTGATTAAGTTTCTAGCATTTCCTAGCCTGAAAACCGGTTCTTCCCTTTCCCTCCTGCTGTTCCAGAACCTCAGTGACCAAAATTGCTTGCCAACATGCCTCTATTTTACTCTTTAAAAAAAAAAAATTTACTATGAGGAACTTCCATGTTGTATCCTTAGGAGAAGATCTTGGAAGAGATTACAAGACTGAAGAGGGAGAAGTGAAAAAAAAAAAAAAAAAATTGGTGGAGACATGTTCTGGAAAAAAAGTTTTGAAAAGTCTTTTAGTGATAGTAAGAGCAATAAACACCTTAAGGGACATGTGGGAACAAGGGCTGTGCATTCATTTCTTCCAGGCCCTCTTCCTTTCCACCTGTTCAGCCTCCTGCATACACATACTCAATTTTTACATATTTCTGCAGGAGGATAAGAGAGAAATGAGTTTCCAGGATCCTAACATTGTGCTTGTTTCTTGCAACAGCAACAGAAATTCTTTACCACCTCCATTATATCTTATTAGGGAAAGAGTTTCTGTCATTACAGATATTAATGTTCCACAAAAGCATCTGGGGACATGTGAAGCTAAGAAATACAAATACCCAAAAGGCAGCTCCATGTCGTCACAAATTGTTGCTTTTTCAAAGGCTTCAGGGAGGAAGAGGGATCCTCATGACAAGCAAACTGTACATCCCTGTTCTGTAATCTTACTCTTTTTCTAGTCTGTCTCAAGCCTTTTGGCAGGACAGATTAGATGATAGTTCAGATTGTTAAAAAAATGTCTGTTTTCTTTACAAACTGTTTTACCCAGATGTTTTTCCAGAGTTTTAGCACTACCTAAGTTCTTCTGTAAACTTCAATAGTATGTGTAGTAAATTATTGGGCACATTCCTCTGTTTTCAAGCTGCACATGTCATGAAGCATCTGATCCGTCTTTGGTCTCTGTTTAATACATGCATATTGGGAAGAGTGTGTTATGTGCTGCATTTGTTAGTAATGAAATGCTCCATGTAACAAATATGGCTTAACCCCATTATTTGTAAATAGTGTGCCTCAGACTCCTGTGGTAATGCAGTCTGTAGTAGAGAGGGGCTGTACACTGAAAGCCCCTGGACTGAGCTTGTTAAAGACAGAGCTATGCAATTCAAGGGCTGTCTTGTTTTTCCTCATCAGTTTTACATCAGTGAAATTTCAGTAGTTTCACTAAAAATGTTCATGATCTGTGTTATTGAATTGAGAGAAAGATGAGGCCAGTTATTTCTATTTCTGCACAAAGATAGAGGCTCCAATGAAGTGTCCTGAATGGTAAAATAACATATCGATCGGTAGTTGTGAGTAGATATTTTATAGGTAGATACCATTATGCCTTCCTTATAACTATTCAAAGTCTAGTACTACTG
Source organism: Todiramphus chloris collaris (assembly GCA_025345505.1). Taxonomy (NCBI): domain Eukaryota; kingdom Metazoa; phylum Chordata; class Aves; order Coraciiformes; family Alcedinidae; genus Todiramphus; species Todiramphus chloris. The sequence continues at coordinate 3,502,650 of JANVCC010000012.1, read as the reverse complement.
GTAAAATATGCAAAAATCCATTCCCTCTGAGAAACACTTATTTAATGGAAATGATCCCTCATAGCTCATTGGTCAGATCATCTGGTGGCCCCTGAAGTTTTTGTAGTAAGGACATGATTCAGAGAGACACAGCAGCATGGCTTTTAGGCAGTAATCTCAGCTGAATTTCTAAGTAGCTCAACTGCTTTACAGGCTTGAGCAAGATAAATCAAACCATCAGGTGAGGGATTCTCCTAAATCTAAATGTTTTTATCATTTTATCAGGATTGCATAAGACTTTGAGGAGATTAAAAAAAAAATAAAAGATATTCCAACAGCTGCCTCCATCTCTGCAGCTCAGTTTGAAACTGGCTGTAGCCTTGCTTTCAGTGGAGTTAATTTCTAGTTTTCTTTAGGCTTAACAAGAGGACAGAAAGTCCTGCTGACTGTGTCCCATGTACCCCAGTCTTAAACCACAGACATAAGTGTCAGCCAAGATACCAATAAAAGATGCTTAGTGGGATGGTGTGAACGAAGGAACTATAATAGTCTCAAGCTTGCTAATATCTGTATATGTCCTAGACAGTATGTTGTACTGAATCTAAAAATATCAGAGTTACTCAAGCCTCCTAAACTTCCATGTGATTAAGGTGTTATTTGTACTTTATAGATATAGCATTTTGACTAATTGATTTGTCCAGCAGGGAGGAACACAGCCCAGGTGACCACCTCCATATTACTGTCCTATAATTCTGGGGATACTACATATGCTTCAATTAGATTGGACGATGTGCAAAATAAGCTCCGTTACAACATTCTTCAGCTATGTTAGAGCTTCCTAAGGCTGCACTGCCAATACTGTAGGCATTGCTTATTTCAGTCGCCAAAACAATCCAAAAAAGAAACAAAAAGGAAAAAAAAGCTGCACTGACACATTTTAAATATTCAAAATAAATCATGAGCTTCTGTCATGTGGAAACAAAAAACTAATGATACAGTGAAAGGCTACATTTCCATAACTCTGACTCGCATCTACATATTTTCCATTTGAAAGTCAATGGGAACTGTGTGGCTAAGTGCTATGTGACTCTGAAAAATACAAAAGAAGCCTTCTTCCTTCTTGGCAGCCACATCTCTGTCCTCCTGCAGAGGAATCACCTATGCAATTTGCATCTGATTTCCTTGCTAACCTGCAAGAGAAATGGAGCCAAACTGTACGAGATGCACCAACGGGATCTGAATATTTAGCAGCATGGGAACGAGGGGAAATTGATTACCGGCCTGGGCGTTGCTCATGTAGCTCCTCTTTGCATACTCAAGAGGGAAATGGAGTTGAATTGAGCTAATATATTCATCAGCTGTTAGCTTCTCCCAAGAAGGAGACTTTTAACCCCATAAATATCTACTCCTAGGGAGCTTCAGGTCAACCCGCCACATATGGAAATCCATTTTTCTACCTATAACAAGCTGGTCAAAGCACACCTGGACAGTGGGATAATGTTGTCTAAAAACAGATGGTCAAATAATAACATGGCTGCTTGGATTTCTGGCAAATATACTTGAGTTTGTCCCACCGGAATTCCTTCAACACTGCAAGACATGAAAAAGAAATGATCAAATGGTCAATGTACAGACAGGCAACTAAAGACAGAATTTGGTGCTACTCTCTGCAAAACAGGTTTAGATAATGTCAAGCTGGTTCCTTGAAAGTGCACTTTCAACTTGTTTATTTTTTTATTTATTAAAGGAAAATCAGTTTTGGACTGTGCACTTTTTGTCCTGATTTCTTTAGTGCCATTTGATTAAAAACAAGCAAACAAACCCCCAGAAAACAAGTCAAAAGTGTTTAAAGCTTTTTTAAATTCTTTTGAAAACTGTGTATAGCAAGGAAGAAATATATTTAACCCCTGTGGCTGCAGTGAAGTCTAACCAGCTGCAGACTTGCCCAATCACACAAGTCCATTGGCAAGGACCACACTCTACTCTTGCAGTCTATCTGGATGCTCCAGGAGAAAATAGGAAAATTAAAAATGCCAAGATTTGGTAAATGCACAAATAGAAAGCAAACAAAATTATTATTAACTTATTTTCTTAAGAAAATAATGTATGTAATCCCATTACTCTTCTCATATGAGTATTGTTTCCCTTTTTGTCTGTGCCCCTGCTACCACTTCTCAGTTAAATAACAGTCCCAAAGGTCTTTCAGGTCCTGCAGTGAAGGTGACCCTCTGGAAAATCTAAGCCAGTACACTTGCAGTACAGAAGAGTGTAATCTCAAGAGAGAGCTGAAACTGTGACTCCAGCTGGACTCCACACCTTTCTACACACAGCAGTAATTAATGACAACACATAGCTCCATAGAAAAATGGGGTTTTATCAGTTTCTATTGAAATCAGCTTTTCTGTCCTCAGTCCTGCCTCGTGCTGCAGTGGACCTGGTGGCAGGATACAAACCATTGGTTCTGCATTCATACTGTGGTTTAAATTTCTGCAAAACACAAACATCTGATTACTTCCCAGGGTGTTCTAAGTGATGGCGAATTAATTTTTGTTTAAGTGTTTTGAGATCCCAGGAGCTACACATATGGCAAATCTTTTCATTCATAATGTAGGGCCCCTGATTCAGAAAACAATTCTGCCCCATCCATTTGCTAATTCAGCATCATTATAGTTTCAAAATCAACATGCATTTGTAAAATAACCTGAGTGACATTTGGCAATCAGGACTGTTAAGAACTTTCAGGTTAGCCATTAAGGTATTATTAGCAATGTGGATTTAGTCATTTAAGTTGTTTGTGGTTAATGTTTTTGTTTTGGTTTTTGTTGTTTTTTTTTTCTACAATTAATTCAGCAAATGTAAAAACAAGTGTTTAGCTGTCAAAAAGGGAATTTGACGTTCCTGCTTGAAAATCTGCACAGTGGCTTCAGCTCTTACTGACTAATTAAGTTTAGCTGCTGGAGGACTGCTGGATTAGCATGTCACAGGGCCTCCTCTTCTAAGGCCCCTTGTAGGGCCACAAAAGATTAAAAGAAAGCTGAGGAGAGGGCAATTTCACTGCATTTAAACCAGGCTACTTTGCTCATTATTCTATTTGCTGTGTTGACCGTGAAATTTTCAAGTACTGATTTGCTTTGGGGGGATGAAATTCATTCATTTTAACCTTACTAACTTATTTTTCTTTTCAACCTCTTATTTTTATTTCCCTTGATTTTAATAAATAAATAGATGTTTCCTTGCTTCTTTGGGCGTGAAGTGCACCTTATTCTAAAACACTGCTTTGGTGCATTTACAGATGATCAAAGTTACCATTAATACTTCCATTATTAATATTCTTTTAGCACTGAAGCCCTTGGCTGGTGAACAAGGGATGTTAAGCAAGCAAGGAAACTTGCCTGGAGGAGCAAGGGATCTGTCTTCTAAGCCGAGGAGGGAGTCCCCAGAGCAGCAAGGACAATATTAATTGCAGCCTTGGGATCTGGTGGGCATAGGTTGGTGGCCTCTGTAGCAAGTACTTCATTATTAATTAAACCTTCATCTGGTGGTATTGTCCATGAAGGTGATGTACTGCACTCAAATCCCACCATGGGACAACATCAGTGGGAAAGATCTGGGCGGGTTACTTTCCTTGTGCACGTCTGAGATTTTGTGAGATTTTACATTTCATGAACACCACTCACGTACATTTTTGGCAGTAAAGGGAAGGCTTAGCTTTTTTGGCAGTACATTCAGAGCACCAGAAAGTTCATGTTTCTGATTAGTAACACATACTGCACCATCAAAACGCCCTCCTGATGCTCAAGGGACAATATGCCCTGGGACCTATAGTCACAGAGCTGTGTGTCTATCTCTTTCAGTCCCTTTGAGCTCTACTAGCTTGTTTCACCTCTTGCTGGGCTGGTGATAAGCAGTGGGAAGAGGTTGGCTTCCCCTGTCACCTTTTTCTTTAATGAATTTCTTTCAGCCTTGAAAGACATCACCTTCAGGTGAAATGGCCAGTAAAAGCCATCATTAGAGACCAGCAGCTCACCTATGCATTTAATTATATTGAATTTCAACTTAAAATTTATGAAGAAAAATAGTTGGACAAAAAGCTACAGGAACACTATTGAATCAGAAATGCTTGCCATTTTATAGATTTTATTTATAGAAAAGGCAAAGGTGTTTGGCTGCTGCATGTATCTGAGGTCCATGCAGAGTGAGATGCCCATGGAGGGGCTTCAGAAGGGTGACGGTCTGTGAGTCCTGATGCCTCCACATCCCCTGTATAGAGGAATAACTGTGAAAAAAAACCCAAAAACCTCCATTTCCCAACACTGCCAAAGACCAGAAGTTCACAGGGCTTCCAAATCCTCTCATCCTGCTCTAATTCAGTAGTAACAGACACATTCCTCCTAAATCTCCAAGAAAGATGGTGAGGACAGAATAAAATGGGAAAGCACATCCTAAGGTCTGTAAGGATTGAAGGTTTTCTGAAAGATTCAATTGGGCTGTTGGCCCACTTCAGAAAGTGTAAGCACATGATAAATTTTAACTGTGTATTGAAATCCCACTCATATCTTTAAGGCTTTAAAGATGACCTAACATCAAGAGATTTCCTTTGAAATCAGTATGACTGCTTATCTCTTCTTAAATCAGTACTCATGCTTTCTTGTATGCAAGTCTAAAACTGCAAGGTTAGAAGCCAAACACATAAGGGAGCATATTTATTAAAGAAAACCAAAATATTAAGTAGATTCTAAAGTGCTTAGTAGACTTGCCTGGGATTTGGGTGCCTCGTGCATTTTCTAGTTTTGAAAACCTCAGGGATCATGTGGTGGTTCTTACACCACGCTTGTCCTCAGGCTGCAGATTTAATGAGGGTGATTTTATTTTTCCCCCACTTTATATATACAACCTACCATAGTAGAAAATATCTTTGGATATGGTAATTTCCTTATTTAACATTTGAATATGGGAAGCATTTTGTTCCATTTAGAATATGTCCATCTTTCTTCTACCAACAACACAGTGTTATCACCTATCTCCTTAGACCGTCCAGGAACCATATATCTAAAGAACACACTATTTACCTATTTAAACATCTACCTTGAACCCATAATCTCCACATGGTTTCTCACAAGCTGATGAGGTGGTTTCCAGCCTATGAATTGAAGGGGAAAAAAGTATTCCAGGGAGTTTGCAGAGGGTTATATTCTGAACATGAATGAAGACAGGCCATTATTCCAGCACAGTCAATTAAAATTATACTGCAAACAAGTATTTTTATTTATGTTCTTTAAAAATAACCATGATGGTTATTAAAAAATACCTTAAAAAATGACAGTTCTCATGTTTACTTTCTTTGGTTTTGACTGAACTTGGAAAAGAAAGATGTAATAAATAAACAAAAGCAATAACTTTGCACTTTATCATCAATTTATTTTTCAGAGTTTTAGAATTGAGAAGTTTGGCTTTCCTGTATTATAAGGAAAGATTACTTAAATAACACTGTGGATATATTAATGGGAATTTCGTTCTATTTATATTTGAAAGAAAGTTGTCAAAATTTTAAAAGATGTTAATAAAGGTTTATTGAAACTGAAGTTCCATTTAACAGACTTTCACAGCATTGTACAACTACACTGCACTGGCTGTCTAGCAGTGTCTCCTCTTTTCTCTTTCCCCTTTCACAGGATGTCCTCTTAGAGGAAATTGAACTGACATTTTGTTACGTATATTTTTTTTTCGGTGTAAGTATGTTGTAGGATGTAAGCAGATACACGTTCTTTGTAAATCTTATTCTTCAGATCTTGTTTACAACATGGAAATAAAGTAATTAGGTGGTGACTCTATCCATAATCTTCGAAGGGAGAAAATAGAAAGGCATAAAACCTCTCAGCAATTCTGTGGTTTGGAAATTAAAAAATAAAATAAAATAAAATAAAATAAAATAAAATCACACACAAGACTAAAGCTAAATTCCTTTTAAATCTTTAAAGACATCCTGAGAAGCATTTCAGGCTACAGCCTGAAATGCTGCAGACCAAAGCTTCATTGAGCTCGTCTTCATAAAACTCAAGATTGAATACAATTCCCTGGGAAGCTCAGGAGACAAGGGCAAAGCAATTCAACAGCAGCACATACATTTTTAGAAGCTTTTTACAGCCCTGCCCATTCTGACCTCTGCAGTGGTCTTGCTGTTGTTTAGAATAGACAGAGTGGTTTTGTTTGTCTTTTTTGGCTTTTTGTTGTTGTTGTTTCTGTTTTGTTTTGTTGGGTTTTTTGTGGGGGTTTTTTTTTTCTGTTTCAGAAAGTAGTTTATGCAACATGCTGTTTTCTTCTGTTCTGGATCATCTTGTTCAAAAGTATTTCCTCTGCACTGCAGAAACCATGGGGTTGTGAAGGAAACAAGCTTGCCAAAATCAAGGCCAGACACCTCCAGAGGTCAGTTAAACGGGTACCATCAGCTCACAAAGCACAGATGAGACCACATGCTTCCTCCAAGGACACAGAAATATTTGCTGCTGTTATTTCTCATAGACTTATTCCAGTTCAGATTCCAGCCAATGATAGAGCCTCCAAGATGTGCTGCTCTGCACTTGGGTAAACATGAGACATTTGCTGTCCCCAACAGTTTGTGAGCTAAGAGAGAAAAATGTCACAGTGATTAAGTGATATGACAGAAGCTTTACTGGATATCAGTGGTAGAGAATGAAATAAATCCTGCACCTTAAAGCACTAACTGCTCAGCGCCCTTCCTGCTATGCCTGGTGATGGGCACTGCAAGGGGGATGATGGTGATCATGGGACTAGCACAGCTCTTCCCAAAGCATTGCAGCCACACATGGGCTAAGACTTGTCATAACCACTCTGCCTTGCTTGACTTATCTTAGCCACACTTAAGGATATGCATATAACAGTAGATGCAAGAGCCTGGAGGCAGAGAACCTGTTGTTTTGAGTGTTTAGACTGTAAAGTAGCCTGCATATTTTGGGGTACTGTAGCTGTGGCCTTGAAAGATGCCTGTGGCAATTAGTTGTCCAGATGCCACTGAAAGTAAATGAGAACTGGGTGAAATCCTGTGAATGAGTGAGCAGCCAAACGTTACCAGATGCTCATAAGCTTTTCTTCCGTCTAGCACAGTGATCAACACAAAATGGCAGCCAGGGTAAGGCTTAAGACTGTGAATAGCAATTGAGATGATCTTAATAAATACAAAAGCAAGTGCCTTTCTCTAATTCATGTGTAGCAGGCTAATGACATGTTTTTCAGTTCAGGAAGTTATGCATTAACCTTACACTGGAGCACAGGAATTACCAGCATTACTATTTTCCACTACTTGCTTTGGTGGTAGTAAAGGGAAAAATCAAAAATCAAAATGGCCATATAAGGACTTGCTTTGCACTTCATCTTCTCCTTTCTTGGGATCAAGAACTAAATCAAAGCAGAACAGAAATGAACAATTCATTTCTCTGACTGTCTCCCATTTCCTTCTCAGGTGCAAAGTTTGGCTTTCATTTAAATGACCCTAGTATTTATTCCACAAAGCATGTAAAAGCGTGGAAATTGAAAATGTATGAAGGTGAAAAAAAAAAAATTAAATAGTGTATTTTCCATGCATATAGAACATAGTCTTTCCTATCCACGTTTATTCAGGGAGCACTTTGAAAAAGCACAGGTGAGTTTAAGATGAAGAGGGACTACAAGAGATTACTTTTTTTTCTCATTTCTCCTTGCACATATGTCCCACAGCAGGGGAGGGATGCTTCAGTGCTCCATAAACACCTTGTTTTTGTCTTGCATTGTTCCTGTAAGGGGTTGCATCATGCCTTGTAGAAGTGACATGTCTGGAATTGTGCTGTGCAAGTACAAGGGAAAACAAAAACACAACCCCGAGCTTTAACTGCACATGTCTGACAGCATCTTATTAAACTCAGAGCAGTCATCAGAGAAGTCAGAGCAAGCATGCAGGTGTAAAAAAAAAAAAAAAAAAGGAAAGGAAAAAAAGGTTGTTTCTCACAGCATGAAGAAAAAATGTTTTCTACTAAGGGAAAGAAAACAAGGTGGGGGGAAACAATTCCTGTGTTGGGAGGAAGTTCTTTTTTATGGAACTCAAGTTTGACATGTCACTTGCTAATATGGTCTCTACAATTTAAACTTCCATCAAGCTCATCAGCCCAAATATTTGCACATGTTAATTTGTTCAGATGAGGCCCCTTGATCTGTCATATTCCTGTGAATCATGTTTTCTGTTGGCTTATTCCTTGGGACAGCTTGCCTGTTTTTGGATTTGTTATTAAAAGATAATATTGACTTAGTTTTCTTCACACTGAGCAACAGCCTTGTCTCCTAAAGCCTTCCTTGGCTCGTGGGTGAGTGCATGTGTGCATGTGTATGTGTGAGACAAGCTGCTCTCAAAGACTCATTTCCTACTGCTATTAATGACAAGAATAATTAATATCATCTTCCCAGGACTACTTAGTGTCCTGTGTCGCACTGGCATGTCCGTGTCTGCCAGAACTTCAGCCTAGATTTCAGCATCTGCATGAACTTCAGGACCTCCTTCTTTCCCCAGAAACCACAGCTCTGGGGGTTGTGTCAGCTGCCTCTACTTGATTGCACTCAGCTTTCTTGTCCTGAAAATCCCTCAGTGACCACCAAAATTTCTGCTGACTGCTCACTGCCCTACCCAGCTCCAAGGCTGAGTGCTGCTGCTCTAATTGCCTTGCACATGGGTATGTGTGAGGGCAGCACCCTAAGGAACATATATCAGGAACTTTCCTTGCCCTTCTCCCCATCATCTGCCTTCCCAGGCCTTAGCTGAGAAGCAGCAGTGTCTGCTACTGTCTGCACTCTGTTCTCACTCTCACTGCAGACTTTGAAGGTGGTAAATCATAAGGACTGACAAGCAATGACTTTTTTTTCCCATTTCTTTGCTGTGCCAGTGCACTTCGCACTTGTTCACTCGCTCTCTGAGATTTCTTCACGTAGTGGTGAAAAGCATAGGAGAGGAAATATTTAGGATTGCCTCTCCCTCTGGAGCTGTCATGATGGATGGTTAGCCCTCCCTCTGCATAAAATACATGCATGCACAGCATAATCCTCTCTGATATTCCTCATTTTGGCTGCCACATTCTCAGCACTGGGACCAGCAGAACCCAGACGGGGTGTAAATGAGTGGGATAGCGAGAGTTTGAGAGATGATAAGAAGATGCTTACTTTTATTTTAAATTTCTCCATTTGCTTTACCAGTGACTTTAGATAATGTACGTTTTGAATTTCTGTGATCTGCTCTCATTTTTTTTTTTTGGGGGGGGGGGGTTCACTTCATATCATCCAGTTTTGACCAGAGCTTTGAGCCCAGTTAATTTCACTTCTATTTTTTGTGATCTCCTGCTTATATATGGGAGGCTCTTCTCAGTGACATTCAGTGGTAGACAAGGGGCAATGGGTGCAAGCTGGAACACAGGAGGTTCCATGTAAACATAAGGAGAAACTTTTTCATGGTGAGGGTGACAAAAGACTAGAACAGGCTGCCCAGGGGGGTTGTGGAGTCTCCTTCTCTGGCGGCATTAAAAATCCACCTGGACACGTTCCTGTGTGACCTAATCTAGTTGATACTGCTCTGAAAGGGGAGGTTGGACTAGCTGATCTTTCAAGGTCCCTTCCAAACTTTAAGATTCTGTGATTCTGTGATCCTGTGCAATTCTAATTTAGACAATAGTGTGTGGAACTGATTTTCAGAAATAGCATAGATACAGAGAGTTTGGAGGGTTTTTTTGCTTTCTTTTCTGTTAACCTTTTAAGGGACACTGAGGAAGACAGTTCATTTGGAGAGTTGTCTCAGCATCCATATAAACACATAGAGGGCTTCAGTTGTCTCATGGGCTCACCCCCATTTCACACCCTCCCTCTTCTCCTGGGGAAACCAGTAGTGTCCGCTGACTTATAAGACAATTCAAAGGAATTGCACAACTTTATTCACTTATCAAAGAAATGTGAAGTTCACACTCCCTTCTCCTCTAAAGCACAAATTCTGAAATTGAGTTGCTCAGTCTGTGTAGGAGTGAATTGCATTAAGCAAGGCAGCACAGAAATTCCTCAATAACAGTACAACCTATCTACTTTCTTCAGCTAAAATCCACAAATTCTGACAGAGAGCTCAGAGAGGTAATGTTTACATCTTGCTTAGCAGCTTGCTTTTCCTGGGATACTGCAATATGCTTCCCACTTTGTAGAAATCATCTTCATTCTTCAGCTTCTTTTCCCTTACTCCCAGACTCCGACAGAAAACCAGCCCACAGAACAAGAGTACAATTGCTGTGCTTCACTGGATGCAGAAAATAAATAACTTGTCTCCTGCACCCATTACTTATCCTTGCTGTGTGATTTTAGCCTACCTCCTATAAAAAGAAGCAGCTAATTTATAATCATGTTGTTTGTCGGGAGTGTTTGTTCACATCTGTCTGTCGGCAAGTTTTATAAATCAATTAGCCCCAGACAGACACACTCTGTAGCTTTCTGTGTTCCCACAGATGTCACTTACTCATCAGCAGAAAAAGCACTAGCCTTTGCTGTCTCCTGATTTGGGTGCACGTGAAAAACAATTAAGTATGTCTTCTGCACATGTGTATCAAAAGTGTTCCAGTTACCTGGCAACCAACTGAAAAACTATGCTGGAAAGCCAAACACCTGAGTACAATACTGTACCCATTTGCATATATGTGCATATCTGTGCCTGAAGAGATATATATGGAGTTATTTTCATATTAAAGAATAAGGACTTGGGGAATTGCTTAAAATAACTGAGTTAGTTTATTACCATGTCTGAAAATGTGAACTTGTTTGTAAGGCAAGGGGAAATAAAGCTGTGTATGAGATGGGGAGGGATTTGGGGAAGCCATGGGTTGTGCATAACAGCCGCAGTGGTGTACTGCAGTCAGGGGGATTTATGGGGAGTGCTGAAGTGACAGGTAAAGTTTACAAGCGTTGCGCAGGAGGTAATTGCACTCAGCTGGTGCTTTACAGTCCTACTAACTTCTCTATTTTGCTTGAAGACTTGTAGCAATATATTCTGTTATTACTTGGTACATATGGTCTCTGATTGATCTTTCTTTGCTTGTAAAGCACTTGCTGTGAAAAACCCGAGCTGGACAGACCTTTAGCTCCATCTTTTCCTGGAAACAAGAGAACAGGAGTGGGCAAGGTATGGACAAAGATCTCCACACGATATAAATGTAGAAGGAAGAGGATTGGAGTAAAACACTGTCTTCCTTGAATGTGGGTAAATGTGTGGTTTGAGGGAATGGAAAAGAGTGGGTTGTGTGATGAAGAGGACGACAGAGAGCAGGGGAGATACGACTGAGAGGAGGTATGGAGGCATGTGGGCATAGGGGGAGGAAGAGGGACACAAGGGGATGTGAAGAGAGAGGAAGCTGCTGACTGGTAGATGTACCTCTTCAGCTTTAACAACTCTTGTCTACAGACAGAGTTAAAAAAGAGGACATGTGAGATGAGCACAGGTAGACATCTCCAGACCAAGCAATACAACTAGCTTGTGAACATTGGGCAATTACAGCACGTTGCATGGTGGAAAGAAACAGATGTCATGGTCATTCCTGTGTGATCTTTTCTCTGGTTTTGTAAGCCTTCTGTTTTCTCACCTTGACTTTACTACTTTATTTCCTATAGACCAGTGGAGGGGTTAATCTTTAATACCTTGCAGTAATAAAACTGTTTTAATTAGCATTAGCTTGGAATGACAAAACTACAAGTAATTAAGTTACACTGGGATCTAGTTGGAATGAAATTGATACCAGGGGATAGCATAAACATAAATCACCATTTAAATAAACTGAAATCAGATTGCTGTAATTAAAAGGAAAATCCATTGGCATTAAGATATAAAAATAACAGATACAGATTTAATAAACATAGCAAAGGAGGAGAATAGGGTCTGGAAAAATGTAAATTCTTACTCCCCACATACCTGCCATCAAAAAAAAAAGAAAAGAAGATAAGAGATAACTGTTTGGTTAGTATTAAGGAAATGCAATTACGTTGGGATGGGAGAGAAGTTAGAAAACAGAGAGAAGATTATGAGTGTCTGTACAGAATGCCATTAACATTAACCTGATGCATTGCAAGTGAGTTCTAGTTATAAAAGTAATTACTGGCTACTGAACCCAGCTGGAATCTGCAGTCAAAGGACAAAGAGAGAACGAGACGAGGAGAAAGTGATTACTACTCTGAAGTTAAGAAAGGCATGTGCAGTTTGGAGCCAGCAGCAGGCTGATGCATTTCTTTTTCATTCCATGGAAAGAGCAAGCCAGCATATGCCTACTAACTCCTACTCTTTTCTTTAGGCTGCTTACCACTATAGGACATGGCATTTTTGTATGATTAAAAATGATTCATCAGCCTTTTGGATTAAGGGAATCATGTATCTTCTTTAAATGTTATGGTAATTAAGATATACTAGATGAAGTGTCCTATTTCTTTGCAAGACAATAATTTCATTTCAGAGAAGATAAAAGATTTGTAGGAATTGATGTGGGAAGGAAGATGAAGAGAACTCTTCATGAAGTGATTTCAGTTCTGTTGTGACCTCTCAGGTAAGAAAACCCTACCTGAGCTGTGAATAACTCACTGAAAGCACTCAGGCAGGTTATGGTGACAGTCACAACATAGTAAACATTGTTTTATACTCTGGGTCCTTAGGTATTCTGCAGACAAGTCTTACCTTCAACTGCAGGGTCATCCAAGATGAAGTTGTAAAGGCCAGTGTGGATCAATGTGGACAGGGAATAGAAGCACAACATTATTTATATGCTATGCAACAGAAAGCATCAAGCAGGCTTTATAGAGAGAGCAAAGATGTGTCTGTGTTTAGAGACATGCTGGTTAATGCAAAAGTTTGCTCAAGGCTAAACTTCCTCTCTGGGGTATTTTTAGTCTGTACAGATGGCCTGCACATGATGTGGAAACTCAAGCCATCCCACCTATTTCATACTTACTAGTCGTGCCTGGTGGATATGGAAAATCCATGTGTCATAAGGCTGAAATACTTGGTAACCTTCAGTTCTACCACACCTGTGCTGTAGTGCTGATGTGAGGATATGTCCAGTAAGTCTGATATCTACTGTATCTAGCAGACACTGTTAACACATGAGTAGTTTATCCAAGGTGCATTGCAAATGATAGGGACATCCCAGTTGAGTTACATTCTTTCTGCATCCACCAAATACTTGACCTGCACTTGTGCAGAAGACATTTGGTTGTGATTTCCAGCTATTTTATAGTCATAAAATGGCTTGAGTAGAAAGGAACCAGTGGAAAAGGATGTGTGCATGCTCCTGTTCTGGGTCAGTGTTGGTTTAATTTATTTATTATATTTAAAAATAGTATAAAGTCAGAGAAACAGGAGCAATTTCTGACTCAGTGTTAAGAACCTAAAGCAGAATGTGTATCCCTTAAGTAACGTATTATGTGCAAGTTGTGGGCAGCACCATGGCTTGATGATGGTGAGATGCAGTGAAGACAACAGAGATCTGATTTTTAAAATTGAGGCCAGAGAAGACAGGAAATTTAGACAAAGGGAAATAAACTCTTTGGTAGTGGCACAACCTCATTTCCTTTTGCCTACTCAAATGTAAAAAATGGTGAAATGAGTGGATTTTTATAAAAGTGAACAATAGTCATCCCATCCTATTTACTGGGAGATTTGCCATTAACTTAATGGGACTGAGGTTCCAGTTCCTGTACTTAATCACCAGAAATATAATTTTATTGAGTAGTAACAGAGCAATTTTGAAACACATATTAGATGTCACTTGCATACATAAAAGCTGTTCCTTCCACAAGGATTGTATTACTTAGCCTAGAATAATTAACATTAATAATAGTGTTGTCATTTACAAGGAGAGAGTCGGGATCAAACAGAGAAATTAACAGAATAACTTTTTGACACAAATCAAACAAGCATTATTCAACCTTGCTTGACCACATATTCACCTCCTCAAACTAAATGACTACTTGTAATACAGACCTGCAAGTTTAATATTAGAGTATCAGGTCTAAATTGCTCTCTGCAGATCACTGGATTTTTCTAGACATGTTTGTACACCTGGGTAGAAGGGAGCAGAGGAATAACTTGGTGATGATCCTTCACATGTTTTTAAAATGACAACCCGTGGAGCTGGCAAATGCTAAGTGGGATGGGGAACTGAATGATCGTACCATGGTTATGATGATTGTGATCTTACATCTGCACAACCCTGTCTGGAACCTGTCGTGTTTTACAGACATCACCAGCTATGAATGTATAATGTGCCATACTCTGTAGTCCAGTCACCTTATGGGTGAAGCTCAGCAACTGACTTGACAGCATCCTGCCTCACTGTATGAGAAATTTGAAGACTGAATGAGAAATTCTACTGCCAAGTGACAATACAGATAGAACTTATCTAGGTCAGGGGTAAGCACCAAATGTAACATGGGATCGGGACAACTAAATTAATTTCATTATACACAGTGAGAGAATGAAGGAGTCATCTCTTTCATTTCCCACTCTTTTTTTCTTTCAAATAGAGCTTGTTTACACTATAAAACAGTCTCAACTAGAAGGAACCATAAACAGAGAGCAGATCTTCTATTTCTTAATTTATTTTCTGTCCCTTGCTCATCCAGTATGAGCCAAGAGATTGTCTCTTGTATATCCCTCACAGTATCCCTTTTCTTCTTATGCAAACTCTTTGTTAAATTGACCATTGTTTTCCTGGGGAACTTCAGAGAGTCACAGCTCGCAATGATAAGTTTGTGAAATGGTTGGAGCTATCATTTGCTGTGTTTTTCTACCAGTTTTTCTGCTGTCTTTCTCCTTGTGTCAGGAGGTAGTAGCACATGCTTATCACTATCTAGATGAAAAAGTTCTAGGGAAGAGGCAAGAAGCAAGATTTCTTAGAAGAAGACATAGAGTCCCTGGAATGTTGGGGACCCAGTCTTCCTGATGCTGTTCTTTTCACAGTATCAACTGCACATTTGTCAAATGTTTCTTTCTGTTGATTTTTTAGAAATTTATATCTTACGTGTATCCAAAAACATAGAACAAAGCCACCTACTGAAATCAGATGCATTGACAAAGTGTCAACAATCCTGAAATAGTGTTTTCATCCCCTGCCGTGCCAAATAACAGAGTATGTCTAAATACACTGGCAGATCCTGAAGTACACCCTGGTGGGTAATAAGGATTTGTTGCATGAAAAAGAGAATTTTTTGCTGAAGTCTAGACTTGCTCATCTGAGAGTGCCCTTCCTTATAATGCATACATCTAGAAATTATTAGCAGATTGTAACTTTTGAGCAATAATAAAAGTAGCCAAGTGATCTTGTCTGTCACCAGAGCACAAAACATATTTCTCAGCAGTGTGAAAAAAAATGCATCGAAACCTGCCTAGGGAGCAGTGGTTTCTCTTGATAGATACATAAAATATTGATAAGGAAGGTTATCATTAGACTTCAAGATAAGATGAAGTTTCTGGACAAACTTTAGGTTTACACGTAAATGGAATGCAATTCAGACCAGACAGGATAAAAATCTTCTTTGGAGATGGAATAACTTCATCAACACACATATAGTGGAGTCAACTAACAGTTTGATAAAACTGGAGAACAGTAGATGGGCTTTGGTATGTTAGATAAAAGTATCATGTCTGTGCTTTTGCAGATCCTTCAGCTTGCTTTCTTCTTACTTGATTTGAGCTTCTTCAGACAGGTGGTCATCTCCTCCCCTCTCCATTCTCAGTCTAAGTAGTAATTGCCCCATGCAAGTCTAGTGAAAGAAATAGTGGTATCTCATTGCATCACATCCTATATCTTTAAATAACCTTCAGTGCATATTAGGAAAAGCAAGGGGACCTCAAGGGGACCATCTGTCCACAGGTATGTCACGAACAACAGCACCACAAAAATATCCAATTGTTGATGTCAACAAAGCGACGTGATAGTTGCAGAGTGGGATAGGTTTTTTTTAAGGTGTTGGGTTTTCCCAGTTTTGCCATTGTTGCATGACCTTGGTGAAATCCCTTCACTTCAGCACACATCGGCTGATCAATGTGTAATATGGGGATAACTATACTTACAGGCCTTTTTAAGTTTGCTGACCTTCGTTTGCTTATCTCAGGATGCTGTATGGGTGAAGGGTGCTATAGCTCCTGTTTGCCTCCATTCCATGTTGTAAATGAGACTGGCACTGTAGTCTGGCCTCTGGTGTCTTCCTGGGGATAGCAGAGTTGTCTCTTGTCACAGGGTTTCACTGGAGCATTACCAGAGCTTCTGGAGAAATCTATGACAAGGACACATCTTCCTCTCTCCTCTCTGCTGTCTTGCCCACCGCGTGAGTTTAACCACAGGGCACAATGTTTTCTTCCTTGCATCTCACTGATGTGTGAGAAGTCAGGGCATTGTTGGGAAGTGTCTGAGTAGGCATCAACAGCCTGCACACAGGAAAACAGGTTCAGTGTCATCTCTGCTGTAGCACACACACATGCCAAGGAGAGACAGAAAGAGAGACTGCACACCTTTTGGGAAATCAAATTAAGATTTCGTTGAAGTGTGCAAGCTGTTCATTGAAACAAACTGATTTCAGGGCTGAGAGGGGCTTGTGTGTGGAATGGTGGGGTAGAAGAGATTGTGGGAGGGATGGAGGGCAGGAACAAGTGAGAATTATGAAATGACATGTCAGAAAAGCCATTTCAGTTAAACCACAGAATTCTTTGCCAGGATGGAAAAATATGAGACCTGGCCTTGCTCTGCTCCTGTAAATCTCTGACTGTGGGGGCTGTGATGCAGGATGAAGTGTTGTACAGTGCTGGCTCAGAGTTGAATCAATTTCTCCATGTGGACTTTTATGTCCTGCTGTGTGAAACTGAAAGATTATTTCTTTCAGATTTCAGTTTTCTGGCTTCTTGGAGTTATTTACAAAAACCCACCAGTGCCTCCACCTCCCTTAGCAAGTCCCACCATCAGGTGGATCTGGCTCTGCTCCCAACTCTCAAGAAGTAAATCTCCCCAGCCAGCATTGCTGACTAGCTCTTGGTTTCTTTTCTACGTGTTGTTGTTTGCTTGTTGATCCGTGCCGTGGGACGGAGCACAATTAAATGAAGAAAAATGAAAACGTGGTGCTATGCCAAACAGTTTTGCTGCTGTCTCACTGATTATGAAAGATGAGTGTGATTCTGGGCAAGCAGACAAGAATGGATAATGCTATGTCCTTCATGTGCTCCACTTCAGGCAGCTTCTTCAGAACTCTGGTCTTTCCTTAGGACCTGTCAGAAAAGTGACAGCGCTGATGTAGGCAGGAGCTGCCCTTGTCCCTGGGATTTTTTCTTACAGGGTTTGTCACAACTTGTGTAACCGTGTGTAACGGTTTGGTGTTCTTAGATAGTCATTAATATGAGATATGTCTTTGCATAAGATGTAAATCTATCCTGCACTGAAAGAGCTTGGCAGTTACTTTACACAGGGATTTTTCTATCATAAACCAGCCCAACTTCTACTGTTTCTCATTCACTCAGCAAAAACACAAGCTCTCACATAAGATATTACTACTATTATTATCTATTACTATTTGCACATTGGCTTAAAATTTATTTGCACTTCTTTCCTTCTTCAAGACCTGTCTTCCCTCCTTCTCATGCCTATTTCTACCACTACATCTGTCTCTTGTTTTCCCACATTGTAAGTTCAGAGGGATCCACCATTACTTTTTTATCCCCAAAACACTGCCATCCTTTGAGATCATTTCATTTGGCAGCCATTTCCCCTTGAAAGCTTCCTCTTCCAGGTTTCTGATCTTCCATGACCACATTACATCTGTAATTTTCCATTCTGAGCACATCACCCATGAAGCCATGTATGCATGTCCTGACCTCTTTTTTGTCTGGGCTTCTGATCCTTGCTGCTTTGCAACCAATTTCACTTACCTCTCATCCTGTCTCTGACACCCATCTTCTTCTGGATGGTTTGTTCAGAAAGATGACCATAAGATGTTAAAAGTTTAATGGAGCTACCCCTGACTGACTCATTACAGTGTCCTCCTAACACTGTTCAAGACAGAAGACTCTCATAGTGAAGACAGATTCTGTCAGCTCTGCCCTCCCAGGAATATTTGATGCAACACTCAGCACCTTAATTTTAAAGGGGAGGCTTTGTACAGACCAGACTGGGAGGACTGTTTGACTACTATGTTATCTCATGGGGGCTGGATGTGGCCTCTAGACTGCCTATTGAGAAACAATGCAATACATCACTCATGTGAACTGGGTGAGCAGGGAAAGATCTTGGACATAGTGTACTATCAGCTTTGGAACTAGGTCTACTGGATACTGTGATAGTATGTCCAGTTTGTTATCTGAGAGATCAAGCCCTTGTCATCCTTGAAATCTGTGAACTCCTTTGTTAAAGTGTTTCAAAAACATAAGGGTTTGAATAGGGTTATTACTTCTGCTGCTCCTTCAATACCTACATTGTTTTATTAATTTTAAAATAAAAAGATCATCTTTCCTTCTAGAAACCTAAATTATTTAATCCAGAGAATTATTTAAGCCCCAAATAATTTCCTGAAAAGTAGGCAATAAACCCTTCAGAGAACTGAGGATGCTCTAACGATAGAAAAGGGAGCAGGTATTAAGCTCTTAGTAAACTGGGAATTGGATCTTGGATACTTGTCTGAGAACTTTGTCTCAATACAAAAACCATCTTTTCTGTCCTTGCAACTCAGAAAATCCCAACTCTAGCAGCAAACTACAGCCTGCATGTAATTGACAGACCAAATGGTGATTTCAGCCAGATTCATCTCATACTTTTGCTGTGGATCCCTGTGCTGGTTTGGGGTCTGATCAGAATAAAAACACATACTTTTCCTCTTCCCCGAATCTTCACCTGAAATATGCATGGAAGCAGAGTATTTATTGAAAGTCAGAATAGACTGGTCATTTTTCTTCTTTCTTCAGATAGTAATTTTTTATTAATTTTGCTACTAGCTCTTGGTTCTTCATCGTGCCCTATGTCACAAGAGAATTTTTGTCCTAGAAAGATCTATAGAAACGAGCATGTCCTAAAATGTGTTAGAAAGGAACTTATGAATTCTGACTAGGGATTTAGTCTGAAATGAAGTAAACACTGATGGAGAACCAGGTATGGAGCTTTCTCATTCAGGGTGACAGCAAGGCTTACACAGCACAACCAGACATTGGTGGGATGCTTCACACATCCAGCACCTGCCAGGCCTAAGTCTTCTGGAAATACACCCACAGCAATCAAGAGGGAAGAAATAGGGATTTCCCCAGATCTGTGAGGATTAAATGCCCGGTTGGGTTGGCTCGAAAGCATGGAGTGAACAAGTTCAAAAAAATTACTTCAGCTTTCAAGTGATGGGTTTGTCTGCATCGACGTGAACAAATTCCCCATTGTATTCACCACAGAAAAGCTTTTCTTCCCATATCAGCCTGCGAGGGCTTTTTGTTCCAAGGGGTTTTTTTTCCACCATAGAACAAACATATTTATTGTCAACACTGCAAAAAATCCCTGCTTTCCTTATGTCTGAGTTCCCATGTGTCTCTCTTACACTATCCCAAGGCATTGATTGACTGTAGGATCTTGTTCCAGGGCCTTATCTGGTTTTCATTTGAGTAGGCCTTTTTGAGTCTGCTCCTATACAGCAACTTACTCGTGTATCTGTCTGACCTTCTGCACCAAAAGCCACTCTGTCCTTTAAGCACTGAAATAGATTTCTTTTCTTTCATCAGCCTGGCATGCGAAGCCCCAGAATTTGCCCCTAGCCCCAGCCCTGTGGAGTTTGTATCAACATTACCAGGAAAGGATGTCAAGGCAATGGCTTTCCAGGCCTCAGCAGTGATATTATCAGACCATTAACCTGAGTAAGCTATATCGCTATACCTGCGTATTTTGACACCTCTGAGTTACTTTGCACTGTCTCTTGCAGCAGACAGCGTCCTCTTTGTAGCTTAGTAGCCGCTCCCAGCACTGGTTCCACATTTGCCTTTTAGGATGTGTAAAGCTTATCTGCTTCTCCTGTACATGTATTTTGTTTCCCCCCCCCTTTTTTTTTTTTTTTTTGAAAGCTAGGTCTTCAGCCAGTGGAAACATAGTCAGTCGAACTGCAGTGATTTTACAGGAGCTAACTCTGCAGCCCCTGTTTGGAGAGCTGTTAACCATTTGATATTCTTTGACAACAATTAAGTATCCCAGGTAAAATGCAATAGTATAACACCTAGAGCAAACCATGCATATAACAGAGTGCATTCCTAGTAATGAGTGAATTTTAATAGGAATAAGAAAAAACATTTCTTCACATGTCTGGGCATCTTAATTACTGCTTCTATCCTAGAAGATGGGAAAATCATCCTTATATCTGAGACTCTGCTTTGCAATTGATTTCCTGTGTGTCTCTAGGTTAACCATTTTAGTCTATTATATATTTAAGCCTAAAATATAATAAGTCTAACATATATTTTGAAATTTTTAGCACTCAGCTTTTAGAGTTAAAGGTGACCTATATGAAATAACTTTTAACAGAGCTATGTGGTTAGGTGTCTGTGTTTTATTTTGTTTTGTTTTTCTTTTATAGTTTAGACGAGAATATGTTAATTCTTACTCACAAATCACAAAGCCATTTTATATCATGTAAACTTTACTCATTTGTATGAGACCAGCTTGCTATCTATGTTCAATTTGGATGTCATGGTTTCTTCTTTCAGTGGATAAGAGGGGTTAGGGTCCAGATGCCTCAACTAGTGATGATGTGGATTGCCTACTGCTGAGGCATCACAGTAGTTGTAACACAGAAGAAAGGGATTTAGAGAAGTTCCTGTCCATATGGACTTTGGCCTCGGTTTTACCCATGGAAAAGGACATGAAACTTCTCTCTGCCAAACAATGTAGGCTTATCAATGTACCGCTTGTGCCTTGGTGGACAGTTGTGGAGAGTGGAGTAGGCCTGAGTTCCTTATGGGCTATATCATAGGAATTTTGGTACATAGTATGAAGATGTCTTTAACCTCCTGCTGGATGAATTTAAATCTCTCATCACTAGACACTGAAGTTATTTTTGTCATACTGAGAGTGATCCTGGATACATGATGTTAGATCTGAAAGGTGATTCTGCTGTCTGATCTCAGTACATACATGGTTAATCCGAAAAGCATGGTCCCCCTGCTTAGGCAGATGGCACTCATCATTTGATTATCAAAAGCAGGAGAGCTCCTTAGTCACCAAGTGAAGCTGCAGAGAGATGTGGAATTATTACGGAGAGAAGACCTGCTGCAATCAAGCATCTTTCTTTACTGATGCAATATCCACATACCAGTTGTGATCATTTTGTGGTTACAGCACCCTTAATATTATAGGCCATCTCTCTTCTTCCAGCTGGATGAAGGATGAAGGGAAGTATCACGGCCATCACCACTAGCTGATGAACAGAAATAAGCCAGCTACTGATCAGTTCACTTTAGCTATTCTTCTTCTTCCCTTCCTGCACTTAAATTTTATGGGGTTGCAAAGCTTCGTATACCCTAAAGCCAGTCACTTTCTTTTTAATGTCACTAAATGTTTAAAAACATGTTGATTGAATTTACAAAGGTTCTGATTCACAATTGTGGAGCAACCGTATTCTTTTAAATGAGGCAGAATTTACTTACAGGAAATCAGCTAAAACTGCAGTAATTCTGGGGTATGCCTTTTGGCACACAAATAGTTCTCTAAAAGCAAATTTTCTCCTGAATCTAGTTGCAAGTAGAGCTTAGAAGAGTCTGTGGTCTTCATTAACATATGTCCATTCATTGTGACATTCAGATCTGCCAGCTGAAGACAGCACTTTTCAGCCACACACACTCCGCCCCCACCCCCCGAATTTTAGAGCTAGCTCAATCAGGCTACTGATAAACACCTGGGAGGGTGGGCTCACATCTTTCTGTAGTATTTTAATGTGCTCCAAATGCAGCAGACAACATGTGAAACTGAATCCAAACCCTCAGATACTGAGGAAGTGTGTGAGGGTCTCACTGATCTCTAGTATCATCTAGGATCTTTACTAGGATCTCTAGTATGAGATGTGGTCTGGTTCTCAAATGGCTTTTGGAAATGTTTTGAATATCATCGATATGATACTAATGACAGAACTCTCTAAAAGGACATCTATTGTAGCTGCTTCAGAGTACTCTTAAACATTCTGGTACAGCTATATTGAACTGCTGTAAAAAGAATTCTATGTAAAAAGCGCATTTTTTCCACTCCCCAGGGAAAATTATCAAGATAAATTTTGTTTCTTACTGAATGCTGCAGCAGTCCAGATGTTTTTTCTCAGACAGATGTTGCTTTGCCCAGCAACAGGCATCACTGCTCCTGAGCTGCTATTTTGCATGTACACAGCGTCTTTTCCTGAAGCTGCAAAAGCTGCAAGTCAATGATTTTTTTTCTCTCACTTTTTGTCATTTTTACTTCCTGCAGAGTTCAAATAACCAAATGGTTTCCTATTTAAGAAGAACAGTAGTTAAATGATGAGATTTGTTTAAAAACTTCTGGAGGGCTGAAGTGTTAGATAATAAATGTTTCTTATTTTATTTTAATATACTTCTGAGTTCCACAACGTAACTACATGCTGTGCAGCATGTAGTGCACAGAAATACCGTCCCTTTGCTTTCAACCTTCCACGTGGCTTCATTTGCTGTTTGTTAAATGTGGTGTTGAAAGTGACCATGAAAACATCCAGAATGTGTCTCCAATCAGTCCCTCTCAGCTGTCTCTGACAAGTTGAAGAACCTCAGTATATTTAGTTGTTCCTAATGTGCAAGCTTATCTGCATCTTTGATCATCACTATTTCCCTTATAATATCTGGGTTTCATATCTTTTTATTATAGAAAGATCTGCTGTTCATCAGTCTGCGTTTTCTACATTAGGACTGGACACATTGTGACTTCATTGTGTAACATAATATTTCTGGTTTTGTTGTCCTTTTATTTCTTATTTTTTCTGATGCTCTTTGCCTTTTGCTGTCTGTGTAGACACACACCATCTTTGTGTATACGAAGAGGAGTTCTTCACAGGGCAGCTCATATCCTTGCCTGATTTGTTCTCTTGAGCAGTTATATCTTTCCATAGACTCTAGTTTACAAAGGATCAAAGATGGTCCTCTGTTGAACAGAATGAACCTGGATCTACACAGTTTAGCCAAACTGAATTTTTGAAATTAATGTGGTGTAATGCTTGAATGTAATGGTTTGTGACATACATGAAGTCAGACAAAATAATCTAGCAATCTCTTCTGGCTTTAAATTACGTGTGTATGTGATTGCCACAGTAATTCTTAGTTTGTGTTTTCAAACGCTGTTTCTGGAACGATAAGCAGATATCTAAACCAGTTAATGTTAGTGAAAAAAAACCAGTGCCTGAATTGGTGCAAGTCAAAACATATACTGAGCAGTCATTCTTGGATAACAAAGACTATTTCTCAGAGTATAAAACTAAAGGGATTGAAAATATTATCAAGAAGCTGACAGCCTCCCCTGTCCTGCCAATACATGACTTGTGGGTGTCTTTGAAGGAGTATACGACTTTCATCCAAGAAAGTTACAGGAAAGGTTCACAAATCTACTGTACCAGCTGCTGAGAGGAAATAAATTAAAAACAGAGGGAGCTTATCAACATAAAAGCCCATGCCAAGAAATAGTCTCCACACCTGTTTCATACTTCTCAGATTAAAGATGCAGAACTGTGTTGAACTGTTGTCATGAAGAGGATCAAACCTCAAGAGCAGAAATCTTTCTCTATAAGAAATATTTGAAGGAATATTATTTTCCTGCTAAGTTAACATTGTTACACAATGGAAAGATCAGCACTGCTTGGAAAACATTAGAAATGTAAATAATTCCTTTTTTTCTTATTAGACAGACGTGTATGTACAGTTTTAGTGAATACATCTAGTTAACAAAGAATATTTTATGCAGTCTTTCAGGAAAAAAAACATATCCTTGAGGAGCATTTATATACCAATGTCATGTGCCTCTTCAGTTTCTACTAATTATTCACCAATTTTCAATCTTCTGTGTGACAAGTTCTTTATTATTAGGGTGCCTTTAGTCCTCTTTTAAGAATTGAATTAGAAACATTCCCTCCAATATGTATGTACATAATAATTGTGAAAATTATGTTCAGTATAAAAAATATCTCTTGATATACAAAATCCATAAGAACAGCATGGTAAGAGTCTTTACTCTCCCATTCAAAATAATTTGAGTCCTCTTTCATAATGTGTTTGGTTTTATTTGTGACTCAAAAGACTTTAAATGCTTAATTTCATAAATGTCTGCTTTCCTCAGATCATGTATGAATTACATGTATGTTTTCAGAACCAAAAGCCTAAGTAAAGGGTTAGCTGTCATACAAAAAAGAAAAAATACAAACCTGATTCGCTCTTTCAATGAGTATATCCAGTGTTGTGTTCCAATTAAATTTATCATCTTGATAAAAAAATTGAAATATATTAGAATGCAAATCAGTGTTACAGAGTGATACTTTATAGAAGCACGCACATGAAATGACTAGTTCTGTACATAACTGATCAAAACAGAAAATGACAACTAAACCTCAAAAAAAATATATATAATGCATTAAAAAGTGAATAAACGATAAAAAAAAAAACCCAAAACCAACAAACAAACAAACAAAAAAAAACCCAGTTGCATAGGTTTTTGCAGAACCTTAAACTTCCATAAATTACAGAAAAATAAAAGCACATTATAAAGCAATTATATCCAGTTAAGCTCCAGGAAACTTTCTAATAACAGTTTTCCAGGACTGGGCAGTTTGAGCATTGACTTGTATAAATCTTCCTAGTAGCCTCTGGTGCCTCAAATATTTCAAATCTTCTAACACTCCATTGAGCAGGGAAGACTGCCCGGTTCCCTCTTGGAAGCCAATATATTAACATTCTCTTAGCCATTATCATTAATTAATCCAGGCAATAAAACACTGCAAACATCTTAGCAGACCAGCTATCTCTTGGCATGCAACTACTAATTTATGCTCAATCAGTATGGCTTTGTTCCAAGTCTAAGCCACAAATTCTTGTCTTTTGTAAACATTAAGTATCATGCATCATATTCAGTGAAGCTATTTATTTATATCTATATATTTATATAATATTTCTATACTATTTATTTATATCAATACATATAAGTATACATATGTGTATGTGTACATAAACACGTATGTAAGAAGATACATTCAAAGTGGTTTTTCAAATTGTGTTTTGAAGACATACTATTTGGGCTGTGATCTCCAACAAACTGTTTAACTGTTTTTTTAGTGTATTAATTTCGGCAGCTTCTAGTCAAATATTTTCTTGTTAAGGATTGATATAAATAATTTTTTGTCACCTCTTTCACTTTTTTTCAGTGCAGTTACAGATCCACAGCACCTCGTACCTTTCCTAGAACCTGAGCTGTGAGATCATGGTTGACAGACAGAAATCTAATATTGCATCAGGTATAGATTTAAAGCTATTCATTTAAGAAGGACATGAATCTGTTGGAGTGGGTCCCGAGGAGGCCACAAAAACAATCAGAACCCCTCTGCTACGAGGACAGGATGACAGAATTGACATTTTTCAACCTGGAGAAGGAAAGGCTCTGGGGAGACCTTATTGCAGTTTTCCAGTACTCAAAGAGGCCTTATAAGAAAAATGGGGACAGACTTTACAGTAGGGCCTGTTGCGATAGGACAAGGGGTGGATGGTTAAAAATATTTTAATAAATACTATTACCTCTGCTTTTAGAGAGAATAAGACCTTAAAAATTAGATTCATGGATACCAAAATTAAAAAAAAAAAGGTAGTTAACTAAGCTCTCATCACAACATGAGCTACATTTCTCTTTGGAGCTACATGGACCTCTGCACTTCTCATTCAGATCCTTTGTGTAAGCCCTTACAATTCAGGGTGAAATCTGTGACTATCTGTCTTGTTCAGGTATGTGGGAAACAAGCAGATCAGAGGATCATCACTGAGTAGCTGGAGTGCTTAAAAGAGCAGCATCCTGAACCTTGGACCATCTTTGCCATGTGGCTTCATCCTTAGAAGCTGATTAGCACAGAGGAGAGCTCCTCACTCACAGTGACAGCCTGTGCCAATTTGCGATGGCTGAAGCTCTTGCTCTAAGCATGGCTCTATATGTTGATCACACAGAGAGAAAACACTACAGATGCAGTTTGTGTTTTGGTAGTCTGTGTAGTGGGGATAGTCCTGATTAACAGTCTTTTGTGACAATGTAAGAAAAATGAAAGTTGGATGATACACTTCTCTCAGCTAGTCTTAAATTTTTATTTTCCATTCTGTTCCCAGGATTTTGCTGTTTCAGCATTTCAAAGTCCAGTGTGCAGCCTGCTTTTTCTTTCTTTACTTTTTTCCCTAGTTTGAGCAGTAAAGCACTGTGAAGGAAACATGCTTTGTAGACACAGTATTCTGCATGTGATTAAATGACTTTAATGTGCACTGTGCCTTTCCCGTTCCTCTTTTTACTTGTCACAAGTTGTGAATTTATCGCTATTACCTGCGACTAAGGAGAGTCATCAAAGGCAAACAAATTACAAGTTGTTTTCCACACCAGACGGTTTTCGAGTTTCCTGAGGGCTCTGAGTGTTTGTTTATTTCACAGAAAGAATTAGATAGTTAATTCCCCAGAATTTCTTGGTCTTTTACATCAGCTTCTTTGATAAATCATTTGGGACATCACATAATCAAGTGTTGCCGTAAAACCTTTATACAGATCCATAAACTAGATTACATTGCGTGGGATATCATTAACTCCCTCTACTTAAATTGTGCTGTTTGTACTAAAAAAGGTGCAGGTAAGCATGGGTACAGTACAGTACATTTCACATTAATGCTCTGGCTCAGGAGTTAAATCCGCTTGACAGCATCATCAAAGACAATGTCTGGAAACACCTGGTGATTCCAAATTCCCTATTGGATTTGCTGTTGGTGGTTGTGGTGGGTTTTTTAATCTCAGTTTTCTCTGCCAAGCCCGCCTTTTATCTGTGAAAATAACAGAGTTACTCTGAATAATTAAAAAATTGTGCATTACTGGTTGGCAACCACTTCAATTTAATATTCCCAGACCATCCTGCACTGGCATAGTCAGGGCATGTATTGAATAATGTTTTGCTCTACAGTAGATGTTAAAGCTCATCTCACTGATGGGAACATTAAGACCATCTCCAACAAGTAAATTAAACAGTGTCTGGGAACAGTCCCAAGCACTAGAGTACAATCATCTCTTCTGCTGAACTGTTGGGAGCATCTGTGACATGGTGTTTGTCTGTGTCAACTAATATTCTCCCAAATAATTCCCAAGTCTGGCTCAGGAACTAGTTAAAAATCAGATGATTCCCACCAGGCTCTTTTTTATGCCTCTGTGTTGTTTTGTAGGCTAAGAGAGGTTACTAGCTTAGACATTGCTCCATGTAAATTGGCCTCAGTGCTTGTGAATGTTTTTTTTTTGCATTTAAATTACCTCTGTAGTTGTAACCTAATTTAGCACAGCCCCTGTGAGAACAGCATCCTTGGGGGTAGTCCTCACAACTGTGATAAGCAGAGTTCAGATGTTACCCTTCTCCATCAGCTCAGACAGGGCAAAGCCTTGGGCATATCTTCCCAACCTCATTGCATAGATTACTACTGAGCAAGTGAAAAAATAGGGATTAGATTCAGTGCTATTTTACACCTGGCTTACAGCATTGTTTCTGGTGGAATTCTTTATAAACTGTTACATCAAATTTATTCAATAAATGATGTCTACATCTTTGGGGTTTGCACTGCTTATTGATAACTGTAACAATTTCCCCATCACACCAATGCGAAGTCTTGACTGATGGAAAACTACAGTTACATAGGTGTTATAAATGCCTAGCACTCACTCAGGAGAAAAAAATCTCTCAACATAACATGAAGTTTGTTCAGAACACGGACATGTCCTCTACCCCTTACAACCGTGACTTCAGTAAATCAAATAATGGCAAAATAAAATCAGTTACACCGTAAAATCAATCACCCATCAAAACCACAAATCAAAGCAGCAACAAAAATGGGAAATTCTCCTTTCTAAAGCCTAAGAATTATTGCCAAAGAGAAAAGTCATAGCAGCACCATGGAGTACCAGAACTTTTCTATTGCTCTTGGTTGTTCACGACATATTATGTGGTTATTGGGAATTTTTTCAGATGCTCTGATGATGTAGAATAGTATAATATCTTAAAGAAAGACAGGTTATGGCTATGTTGAATCAAGACATTAATATTTTATTCTTTATGAATAAGTTCATGTACTCTTTTGAAAACATTACATACATTCACCACCCTGTAGAAGAAACAGCTGTTTTCCTCATTTAATAGCAGAGAAATGGAGACAAAGAATGTATTCCTTGCTCTTTGTCTCCATGTTAGAGTGGAAAGGGCTGTCTCCACGTTCGGCATGCTGAAAGATACCAGTTGAGCTTCTTGATAGATGATATAATAACAGTGTAGCACAGAATCCCTTTTGATGTCAGATCTACATAGAAATACCGACCCATATAAAGTGAAACATTGTTTTGCTTATATAATAAAATATTTCACAAGTATGACATATTGGTAAGTGCAGAGTAAGGCTGGCAATTTATATCCACATGTGGAAAATAAAGATAGGATTGTACATTCATAACTGCAAACAACTGCTGCTGGAATTGTGTTTCCAAGCAGATTGGTTGTTTATCCCCATTCCTGGGCAACTTGTGTTGGGAAAATATCATTCTTTTTCCTGTAGGTTCTTCTGTAACACATACTTATGCAGCACCTAACACAAAAAAAAATTTCTTAAATAGATAAATCTCATTTTTCATATTTATTTTAATAAAGATCTGAAATTTATATAAAAAGCTGTTAACTCTTTCTTTGATTTACCTTTTCTTAATAAAAAAGCAAGAGAGAAAAGTCAGTTGTCCTTTTCCCTAATAATTCATGGGCTCCTGTTGCAAAAACTTCATTAGCATTCTTATCTGCTCCCATAGGTCATATGATTTTTGCCGAACTTGGAAAGGACTAATCTAAACATTCAGTTCACTTTTACTCCTGAGTATTTTAATTTTTTTAAAAAGTTGGGTATTTTGTGTCTGTTTTTCGGATTTTATGATTATTGCATGAAGTACACCTGGTGAGGGTACTAAACATTTCTAAAATAAGGTTTCAGAAGTACAGTGATTGATATCTTAGAGGAAATTCTGTCTCACAAAGGGAAGAATCAGGAATTTTTCTGTCTATTTTCTGGCTTCTAACTGTGGCAATTATGTTAAAAGTTCACTTGCTTTAGACTGCCTTTTTAGCCAGTGGACAGAAGCACCTTCATTTGGCAAAGGGTTATTTCCATTACCCAAAAGGATTACGCTTTTAATTTAGCGGCTCAGTTAAGTGTTTAAGGTCAGGGTGGAGGAATCTGTACCCCCAAATCCTCAAATGCCAAACTTTAGCTGAATGTTGAGCTATTCATTTTGGTAAATCATGTGGAACCACCTGGAAAGGTCTTCAAATGTGCAGAAGGCCTCTGGAGAATGTTAACCTCATCCCAGGGCTGTAAAAGTTCCACAGCTTTTGAGCTTATTGTGGTTTCCTGCTCAACTGATGCAGACTATGCAGGCTGGAACATTTTCAAGGGATGGAGGAGGATATTTGCATCCCGTATATGTGAATCTTCTTTTTTTCTAGTGGGCCATAAAGTGTTATGAGGACTAATTCTACCTGGAATCTTCTCTGTTGTTTCCACTAGGATTCTGGCACCATTCTGTTCATGTGATTTTACAATGCAAGTTTGTCCTCTCATACTTGAGTAGAATAAGCTAGTCCTCACTCTGCCCAGAGTACCAGTTTTCCCAGTAATGGTGCTTTCACTGTTACATCCCTTTGACACAGGCATTTGCTTTGTGGGGAGTACAGGAAGGAGTTGATGAAAACTCCTAATGCCACCATCCATCCAGTCTTTCACGGGTGATAATATTCTCCACAAGGCATAATGCTCTTGCCCTTTTCAGTTTTTCTCTAGTGTGATGAATTGTAAGCAGGGTAAATATTCACCTTTCTTCGTAAATAAGTAGTGGCTTTGTATCAGACCTAGGTCCAGATGCAGACCAGTAAAGCTTTGAATAGCACTGGAACAAACCAGCTGCACAAATGTGAGAAGCTCATGCAATTTCTTCTGGTTAGGATTCACTTTGAGGTTGTTTACCCACCCTTAAACACAAACAGGGAAAGTCTATTATTTGATCAGACCTGACTTTCAAACAGAGATCTCATTACAGTGGCTTTCAACAGCACAGTTGTGTTCTCTAGCTTTGAGAGATGCAGCAGCACTTCATTATTACAAAAATGAGGAGGAAAAAAAATAATAATAAAAAGGATGCTCATTTCTTTAATGGCTATTGAGAGAAAAATGTCCCTTTCTTTGTCATGCCTGGTCAAAGACTGATCCAGAAAGATGCCTCATATCCCACCATGCTCTGGGAGATCAGTGGGTTGTTCCAGATATTCTGTCTGAACCCCATTTTTCATGAAATTAAGTACCAGAATTCTCATTAGAATTAATGAGGTGGAAGGGCACCTGGCTAGTACTTTAGCTAGCACAGAGAAGGCTACAGTCACAAACACCACCAATGCTTCTCTGCTACATCCTTAATTTTGTAATCAATCATATATAAATCCCCTCCTGAAAGTCAAAATCTTTCTTTTCCACCCATTCCATTTCCTCCATTCCTAACTCACCTTTGCAGATAAGATTGGTGTCTTTGGGAAAAAAAAATCTCATTTGCATCCAGAAACCAAGTTTTAAGAGTAACTCAGTACATCTAGTAAGACAACATCTGATCTGTCCAATCTCTGATCGATTTAACAGGGGCAAGGGCATAGGCAGGCAGGACTTAGGATTTTCCTTCTTATTTCCACAGAGCCCTTCTGGGTATTTTACAAAGCTGCTAAAGTTCACATTGTAGGACAAGGTAAAATGTCTTTGAGGCATCGAGTAGCACACATTTAATGAAGATAGAAAGCCAATCACTTAACATCAGATGAGGAACAGCAATTTCCTTCAGTCTGGCACTTTGTGTATTGAACAAAATTGCATGAGAGCTTTGAGCACTAGGAGAGCTGTCAAGCGGCCGTTTGTCTGGGAGCTGGAGCAGTCCCCTTGGAAACAGCTTAAACCTTTTAAATGAAAGCATTACAAAATGTACATCTGTGTGCAATATATTGTCTATAGCCTCAACTGTCAAGGGCCAGGCAACACGACGTTTTTATATATTTTTTCCTGATAATAATTTTCATGCTTTCACATGTAAACATAGCCTCATTTCAGATTGCATAGTACTTGGCTACTCAATAAGAAAGCATCATATAAAATGTTTGCCCTAAAAACTGATTCAGCTGGATTATCCAACCTTACAACATTTAGCTCAAAATTTGTGATACTCCCTGGGCCTTTCCATTGCACATACATAGAGATTTCTTGTTAGCTAAGGCAAAATGAGAAACTTGACAGTCACCCTCTGTACATTATGGTGGGGACAAGTGGTTTTGGGGGTTACCTGTTAATGGACATACTTGTTGTCATATGTCATCACCTGTTTCAGAAGTCTGTATTATACCATCATAATGTGAATGTGAATTCTGAGGAAATATGTTATTTGTTTTATTATTTTATCTGTTTTATAAAACAATGCTTTTATTTATTCATTGTGCTTTTTCTTGCAACTATGAAAATGTCTAACAAAAAAGCCATAAAAAAAGAATACAAGTATAGTACATATTATAAAATATATCCCCCTGGAACACACTTAGTCTCATGGTCTTATACTGCTGTATAAGAGCA
Organism: Todiramphus chloris collaris; assembly: GCA_025345505.1. Taxonomy (NCBI): domain Eukaryota; kingdom Metazoa; phylum Chordata; class Aves; order Coraciiformes; family Alcedinidae; genus Todiramphus; species Todiramphus chloris. The sequence goes on along the minus strand of JANVCC010000012.1, from coordinate 3,470,735 downwards.
ATATAAGAGGGGGCAGCTCTTCTGAAATCAGCGAAGTCTTAACAAGTAAAACTGCTTTAAGTGAGAGGAAAATCAAGTCTGTTTTTTTCTAGTCATCTCTCTGATATTTCCTTGCTCGTCTCCCCGCTCATCTTCTCCTCCAAAACCTGCTTGTAACTCGTGCTTCCAGCATCCACTTTCTTTAATGAAAAGTAATGCTGAGCACTGAACAGATTCCACTTCAGCTTTGACACAAGGAAGTGGATTTAAAGTATCTGACAGAGCTGCAAACTACATCTGATTGGGCATTTTGGCAGTTTAGAACTAATGCTTTTCTTGCCTTTGACATCTCATTTTTTTCCTCTCACTACACCCATCTATTGCTTTTATTCCCCACAGTATGCCTTATCCTTGACCCTGTCATCAGCTTTCCCCAGAAGTATTTCATAACAGATATTCTTGGTCTTCAGCAAGAAGACCCTCACCATGCCCTTCTCAGAATTCATTCCATCAAGCAGGTATTTGGCCAAACAGATAATAACAATAACAAGATGACTCCAAGAAGGACATTGTGGTGCTGGAGCATGTACAAAGAAAGGCAATGAAGATGGTGAGGGGTCTAGAGCAAAAGTCTTATGAAGGGTAGATGAAGAAAGAGGAGTTGTTCAGCCTGAAGAAAAGGAGGCTCAAGGGAGATCATCTCACTTTTGACAACTCCCTGAAAGGAGGTTGTAGTGAGGTGTGGGTCAGACCTTTTCTCCCAAGGAACAAGCAATAGGACAAGAGGAAACGGTCTCAACTTGCACCAAGGGAATTTTAGGTTGGATATTAGGGAAATTTTCTTCCCCTAAACGGTTGTAAACCCCTGGAACAGGCTGCCCAGGGAAGTGTTGGAGTCTCCATCCCTGGAGGGATTTACAAGATGTGCAGACATGGTGCTTAGTGACATGACTTAGTGGTGGACTTGTCAGCTCTGGGTTAAAGGCTGGACTTGATGAAAGGTCTCTCACAACCAAGATGATTCTATGATCTGAGCAAAAAGATCACAAGATCAAAATCAACTCGTTTTCATTATATAGTCTTTCTAGATGACTTTTGTGCAAGAGCACATCATTGACTATCCCCTTGCATATATTCACAAATGAGAAAAAAACCAGCTGATCAAGCATCTTGGTGAAGAGTATACAGTGGCGATCTCATCTTCTGTTACAGGCACAAGGCTACATTTTCTATTGATTTATAGTGAACTTGATGTGAAATAGAAAAAAGAAAAAAAATAGTTTCTTAAAGAAAATACCATTCCATCTCTTTCCCTCAGAATAACTGTAGGTAGTGCATCTCGTGGTTATGTAGCTGTGAATCTTCATCATGAAATTTTGATTGCTTATTGGCACTAAAAATCCAACCCTTCTTTCATTATTCAGCAGGTCTTTCCTATTGTTTTTCTATGGTCATGTAGAAAATGATGCTGAACTTGAGAGAAAATATGATGAGAATTGGTCCAGTAGTTCACAGAAGAGCAGAAGAGCTGTACTGCTCTTTTCTGAGAGTTTTGTGATGATAGATGGGATTGTGGTTGCTGTTTTGAGGATATTACTCATGCCATGACAGTGATCCATTGGGATCAAAATAAATCCACAGCAGCAAAATAAACAAGCATGAAGCAGGCCTATTGTATGCAAGTGTGAGAGAAAACAGTAGTTATATGACAGCTGGGTAGATTTTAGAAGTTGAAAATTGGGAAAACCTCCAACCCAAGATTTAAAAGACAGCTACTGCATGGAGTAACAGTTTACAGATCAGCAGAACAAGCTATCAATTTTCAATAAAATATTAGAATCAGTTTAATGAGATTAACCTCCTGGGAAATGTGGTGGACCAAGTTCAGAGGTGCACTTGCAACAGAGTCCTGGCTCCAAGCCACACCTGGAACATATGTTTTGTTTGTTTTTTTCCCCTATCCCTCAATTCTTCCTGTTGCCTTTAATCTGCAGTTACTCTGCTCTTCCTGCAAGTAAAACAACCACTTGATCCAGTCTCTCCCGGGGAGATATCCCATGCTCCTGAATTCCAGAGGACATTGAATAGTCATGGTGACTATTGGTGACATAGCAGCTTGTGACATGGTGGCTTTCTTCTCCTGCAGAAAAAGAGGGGACATCCAATGCCACCAGGAGAGAAAAAAAAAAAAAAAAAAAAAAAAAAATTGCAGAACAGCAATAATATTATTACTGAATGAGATACTTCTTGACAAGTTTAGCCATCTAAAGATTAGTTATAGCTGTTTGTGGATGTTTTAAAAAACTTCATGGAGAAACATCCTTTGAAAGCTATTAATCACAGCATCTCTCTCTGACTGAAGAAGTGCCTAAATCACAGTTTATTGAGATCTGGGAGAATATTTGGTGGACTTAACTCTTGTTATGCTTGACTGTTCTTAATCTGTTTTCCTAGAAATCCATATTGGTCACTCGACTTGATGAGTCATTGTTCCAATCCTGTACAGTCATTCCTAGGGGAATCACTTTGGCCTAATGCATCATTAATAGAGAGAAAGAAAATAATTTTCTGGAGGTGGTTCTCAATGCTCAGTTGTAAAAGTAGCACAATGACTAACAGAAAAGGAACACCAAACTTTGAGAAAGTTGCATCTATTACTGGCCATGTGTTATGAAAAAGAGCTGTTAAGTGTCGGAGCTTTTCAAATGTTGGATTCTGGTAGCTGATGGAGGACTAGGGCAGAAGACATGAGGAATGAATTTCTGAGAGTTGTGATCCTTTCATTTGTAGATTGTTAACTCCTTTAATATCAAGAGCTTTACAGGAGTGTAAAACTCAGGTAAGTTATTGCGGTCTTTTAGATCCTGCCACAGTTCTGGGGGGAGGCAGATAAAAAAGAAGGCGGTACAAGATGAAGAGTGTGATCATTGCTAGAAAATACACCATTTATTTATTGTTTGCATTGCAGCAGCAATAACAAGCCCCAACTAGAATTAAACCTTACTTTGAGAGACTTAAGACTCTACAAGACACTCAAGAGAAAGTGAAATTGCTGGGGTGAGTTAACAAAGATTACACAGAAAGTCAGTGTCAGAGCTGGGAAAATATCTTCTCACTCCCAGACCATGATAGGACACCATTGTGTTACTGAGTCAACAAAGACTGTGGTTTATTCTTTCTGTTCAGAAATATTTGTAATTGAACAGCTGTTGTCCGCCTATTTGACAAAATCTGAAGGAAGGAAAGACCTAGTTCTTCCCTGGGAAATAGTTTACAGTTTTCTGGATATGACTGGATTAACTGTCTATACTTCTTCCTTTTCTAATTTCACCCCATCATATTTAATTCTTCACCCTTGAGCAATCCTAAATAATTCCTACATGAACTACTGTTCCATAATCTAATAAGACAGTAAAGTGTGCCTTGACATCCTAATCAAGATAGTAAATATTTAATATAATGCACTCTATGAGGAGCAAAGTAAAATTAAATGAAAAGTCAGATAAAATGAGCTTAAATGCAATAAATACCAGTTACTATTCAGTACCTAGAAGTTGCATGTGTATTTGTTTCTTCTCGGTTAGCAGTGTTGGCAGCCTACTTTTTTGTGGTTTTCAAATGACAACAGTAACTCACTTGCAAGTCTGCTTCATTA
>JANVCC010000012.1:3406587-3467001 GCA_025345505.1 Todiramphus chloris collaris | reverse complement strand
CTTCCTCTCTTCCTCTCTTCCTCTCTTCCTCTCTTCCTCTCTTCCTCCTCTCTTTCTCCCTTTCTTTCTCTTTCTCTCTTTCTCTCTCTTTCTTCTCTCTCTCTCTCTCTCTTTCTCTCTCCCTTCCTCTCTCTCTTTCTTTCTTGGTTTGACTGAAGAAAAGACATAGAAAAATAGCAATAAATACAGTAAAATTACACAGTTTTATAAAATACATTTGGAAAACAGAAAGCAGATTTAATATGATTCTATTTTTAACCTGCAAGGTGCAAACATTCAAACAGAAGCAAAAACCATCCTTATGCTTTCATGCTAACTTTCAACTGAGTATCTTTGCTTTATTTGCTGAGTATCTTTGCTTTATTTACTGAGTATCTTTGCTTTATTTACTGAGTATCTTTATTGTCTTTATTGACTTTATTGTCCCATGCCATTATGTACTATTCACCAGATTCTGTGTACCAGACAGAAACACCTAAGCTTTGCTACTATGTCATTTTGGGAAAAGAAATTATTTTTAGTACCTCATCATCTAAAGCTGAGAAACCATTTCTTAGAAGAGGAAGTTTCTTACCAGTACATGATGAAACAATGTTAGTTAAGATCCAAATTAATACAAATTAAGGACTGTATAGTCATGGCTTCAGATCTTCCTAGAACAAGTCTTGTAAATTACCACAGGTTTCTAATCTTTAGTATTCAAGAATTTCTTCTAATCTTGAATATTCAAGATCAACTATATTCAGATTTTGTACCTGAGAGAAAAATATTCTACAGGTACATGCAATTTTTTAACCAGAAACTACAAATAATGAACAAAACTTGCTGTCCTATTTAAAAAAAAAAAAAAAAAAAAAAAAAAAGAGAGATGAGTTAGTTTAAATATTCCAATTTTAAAAGCATTTAAGATGTTTGTCTTTTATGCTTCTTCTGAAATACTTGCTTGCAAACAGTTGGCTTCTTGTAATAGAAATTTAATCCAAACTGCCTTTTTCTGTGGGATGATATCTCACATTTCAGACTGATGTTAGGTGTTCCAGTTGTATGTACAAGCATGCTCCCCCATATGTATCATTCCCTATGGATCCACCTGGTGTCTTAGTCTTAAGAGACCCCATAGCATTTCTTCTGGTCTCCAGTAATGTTCACTCCTTGAGAAAAAGTCAGAGTCTGGAAAAACTTGTCCCTTTAATAAAATAAGGCTGGCTGAGTGCCCACACAAAAGTACACCATTAATGTAGAGGATCTGGGATTTGTTCTCACACGGAAAATTTTGAACTATTAGTTTCCTACAGAGCAGTCAATTCCAGTAATAAAATAATTGTTTCTAAGATACTATCAGTAACTCTACTGTTAATTAATTCAAGGAGATGTTCTGACCTGCCTTCAGATGCCTTGCTCTGTCCTTAATATTGCTTTAGAGCTACAATTAAATACACAAAATTAACATCATGGCTTTCACTTGGTTCTACAACTTTCACTTGAAGGTCAGTCTAGTACAGACTCATGTACTGGTCTATATCAGGGAATTTTTTTCAAACACAACAGAGTGTCTCACAATCAAATGGGATTCTTCCAACCTTTCTGAATGAGCCATGTTCTAAAAGGATAATTTTCCCATGATACCCCTGGGTAAAAACTTAATTTTGAAATGATGTACTCATTGATGGATATTCATCCCCCTGCACTGCAGATTGGTACAATTATTTAGACCATAATTAACAGCTACTTTAAAGAGGTATACATAGGAATGGAGCCTCATGTGCATCCATGCTGGAACTGCAAAGATGATAGAGATTATCACTGAAATCGATAGGAACATGGTGGAAGAGAAGGAAACAAACCTGCTGAACAAGGCATTGTTTCTGTATAGTCATTGTTCATTTAGCACCATATTTTAGTAATTTTTGTTTTGCTATCATTGCAACTTCTTCATATCATTTCAGATGTTTAAAAACTATACATTTTACCTTATAAAAATCTTTTTTTGAGCCTAGTGAATAAACAAGATCCCACTGGCATGTAGAGATACTTCATAAATGGATTTGATTCCTTCCAAAAAGCATGGGTGGGAAAAGGCAATGAATAACAGAAAAGCCATGCATAGAACCAGAAGAAAAGGACTTAAAATGCCATTCCAACGATTTCCCTGGAGAGTTAGGTATGGAAGTGTAATTAAGGTTTCTCATCTTTATAGAAAGTTCCATGTTGTTAACCAAACAATAAAATTCAAAGTTATTCCTATAATAAAATGTAAAGAGACTTCTTTTGTTGAAATAAACTTAATGTACAGTATCATACGACAGGCAAGTATCTTCATATTTGGCAGGTTTAATGGTATTTAAGGATTATGCCATGGCGGTGTTCGAGAAGCCAGGTTGTAATTAGAATTTCACATTCAGCTCCTAAATTTGTGATAGATTAATGACGTTGAAAATCTGTGGAACTGTTGGCTGCTGCAGTTATGGTTGTGATAACCTATCTGAACTTTTTTTAATGAAGTAATGCGTGAAACACTTGGAAACCATTGTGTATACCATAGAGAGTAATATGTCCTAGATAACAGTGGTTTTAAGGCATTAAATATATGAGAGGAATAGTTTATTTATTTGTGTTGCTTCTATTTTTTTTTCATTCCCACTATTCACTGAAATCATGAATAGCTTTGTGTTTGCAATGCCACTGAGATACAATTTGATAATGAATAGCAGAATAGTGGAATACTTTGGATTAAATTACAAAGGTTGAAAGACATGAGTAGGCATATGTTGCAAACCTTGAAATGAAAGAAAATATAAATTCCTTAGACCAGTTATTCAAAAGCTGGATACAGGATATGGTATTCATAAAGTACTTTAACTACCTAGACTCACAGTTAAAGATGGATCATGAAAAACACTCTGAAGTTACACAGAGGAAAAACTGCATGACATGGAAAAAAGAGAACCAAACATAAAGCAAGTGTTACAATTTTACATTTTAATAGTTAGAAAAAAAATGAAAGTGTAAATCATGAATCCATTCAAAGAATATGTCCACAATAGTCTAGAATTGTCTGTAGCTGTTTACAGCTGTTTATAGCTACTGGGCTCATTCCATAACTATTGAAAAGAAACAAACACTTCCAGGTTCTTAAACTTGGTTTTGATGTTAATTTCAGGATGAGATTAGTTGTAACCTGAACATGTTCATTTTTTTATTCCACTGACTATAGGAGATCTTAGAATGGTTCATGTGTGGAATGTCTACACTGTGGGTACCCAAAGCTAGCTAGGACAGTTCCATTTATCTTTTTGGTCAGCATGCAAGGATAAGAGAGAGTTCCAGGGTTACAATTTGGCATCTATACAGTTAGTCACACTCAAATATAAATGGGTGTCCTGTCAGTGAACAAGGGTGTAGTACTCAGGAGGACCAGGGCAAAACACTAAAGGATAAAAGAAATGAAATATTCAATCCCCACCCACATCTTAGTAACAGCCTTCCAACTTCTGCCTCAAAATAATAAGTTATGTTTAATTCCCAGGAAATAGTGCAAGGAGAACGGCAGTTGTCAGAAATGTGTGCTTTAAGTAACAAAATGGGATTTGACCTAGAAAAACGTGGGCTAGTAAATCTGAAATGGAAATAATCTAAAGATGAGTTATTAAGTCAGAGAAAGATACCTGGAAAGCAGAAATGTCAAAGGAGACCTTGGGGTTTTAGCAGAGAGCAAATAATATATACACATTCTGGAATGCTAGAGGATGACAAAAACGGATGCTGTGATTTGGGTCTGCATGTGCAGAGCCTTCATTCCTTCATCCACAAGGAGGTGATTTTCTTGCTATATGGCAGTGATGAGATTGCACCTTGAATCTAGTGATGGATGTTGACAAATTGAAGGGAATTCCAAGAACAGCAGCAAAAATCATTAAGGGGCTGAACAATCTGACTTGGTAGGAAAAAGAAAGTCATTCACTCAGACAATAAAGGGAAAAGATTGTTTCTGCTATTCCAAGGTGACAAAGACAGGCATGATGGGATTACTTTAAACAAAAGAAAACTTGAGCTGCAAAGCAGGAGGAAATTCCTGCTGCAGTGTGACTTAAAGAATCATCTAAGTATATAGTGGAACATATTTCCATAAATAAAAGAGGATGTTTACACATAACTCTTTTTTATTAAAATAAAATGACATTCATAACCTTTGTTTTCAGATTACACATTTCATGTGTTTGATGACATGGAGTATCCTGCAAGTGTCATTGGTTTATTGCTAGTTGTATTACACATACCATGATGACCTTTCATGAAGTTAGTTTTCTAAACTACTCTAGGGAATAAACATTAACTCCTTGCGATTTTCTCCCACCTTCTATAGGTAGTTCAACACAGAGGATTATGAATTGTCTCCTTTTAGCTGATGCAGTATATGGACATACTTCTGTATTCAGCAGCATAGGTTAATATTTATCCTGAAACTACACAGGGTAGCTTGTACTTACATTGTTGGAAGCCCAGCATCCTTGTTCTTTTGTTGATGAAGTAGTGGTGACATAGTCTTCCAAAAATGCTTTGGATACACAAAGCATTTTGTGAATACCAGAAACAAACAAAACATCATCAATGTCAAAAATGGAAAGGAAACAATGAGCTGTTTGCATTAAAAAGAATGGATAAGATCTGTCAATTGCACTGGGCTTTCTAATGCCTTTCTAATACGTAATATATTTCTAATTACATATGGATATATAGCACACAGGACTTAAAGATTATTTACTGAGAGGTTTCACTAAAAAAAAAATTTAGCCAGCTAACAGAAAAAAAAAAATTCTAAATCACTGAGTCACTTCTAAACTTTTTTAGAGTGGGATACTTCCTCAGATGCTCCATAGTAGAGAAGAATTTGGAGTGGCAAGGGTATGGATTAGTAAACATTTTCCAGACATAATTCCAATTATTTTGTGATGAGGCTTTTTCACCACATTCCATTCACGCTGGACTCCCTTTACAGATAGAGTGTATGGCAAATAATATAGGAACCTCATTTCTTCTACTATTTAGCTATGAAAAATTAATGTCAATTAACTTATAAAGAGTTGACAGGAAATGGAACCTTAATGCTATTAGAACCTTAAACTATGGAAACTTCATTTGCTTTTTTGCTTCATAATCTGTTAATCTGCTTTAATATTTATGCACAATGATAGTTATATGAATTTCTTATTATTTTCACCGCCTCCCTTCTTCCATTTCCTTCTCCTTGTTAATTGAATCTGTTTCTTAAAGTATAAACAAACTGATTTCTGTATGCATTTTCCCAGAAGTGTGTTTAGCACAATCACCAGGTGAATGTCTGCCATGGCATAAATATTAGATGTGAGCATCTCAGGAATTTCTTTACCCCATTGTCATATGGAGGGCTGGCATCAGATGTGATCTGGATGGGAAGGAGGCAATGGATGAACTCCATGATTGCTCTGCAGTCACATAATCAATAACTAGGACTGCATTGGACAACATTCTAAACTGCTTGCCAGCCTCCTATACCTTTTAGTAAATCTGCTTCTTTACAAAGAAATGTCACAGTGAACGGACTTTGAGTCAAGTTCATGGAATTATATCAGCTTTCATGTAAATCTAGCTAGTCTACAATTTTCTGTGTATCATCCATATTACCAGAAGGATTTTATCTCATATTTATTATTTTATATTTTAACTGAATTCTTTTTACTTATCCCAAGAAAGGGAACAAGAGGCTGTGCATAGAATGTGCAAAGTGGATCTGTAGCCAAATTGACTAGAATAAATTTAGTAAACCTCTTTCATTACTTGTGAAGGTCATATCCCATTGACTTCTGTGGCATTGAACCAACACAATTCAAAGCACAATTTGTTCCAGTAAAGCTGGACTTGATGTCCCATTGCAGTTGTTTTGGGTTTTAAACCATTCAGTAATGTGAAGTGAGTGTAAAAGTTTTGCTGATGTAGATTGTGATTTAAGATTCTTCATGCATTTACTTTCCAGTTCATAAATGACTATTCAAGGAAGACATTAGAGGAAAGACTCTTTAATTTCATTCATTTGATCATCAGTTGATTCCACACCATATTAACTTCTAGAGGAACATTCTCACATGTTATACATGTCCGAAAATATTTAACTTACAGAACATTTGCCCCATTTTGCAATTTGGTAGTATCTGCATCTTGGACTGCTAGGCTCCCTCTGGTTACTAGTTAGGTTTAACTCAGAAGTCACATTCCACATGTAAAACAAATACCTTCAAGTGGAATACTGAAGCAAAATTGCTTTCCATAGGTTTGTCCCAATTTAATTTTAGTTGACTATATGTAACTAATTTCCCATGGTTTGTTCTACAATAAGTGGAAGGATAGTTCTTTAACCCACAAAAGGCCAGTTTATGCTGCTGAAATGAATTAATCTAACAACAAGAATGGCAGTTAGCCATTAACCCGGCTCTGTACTCAGATCTCCCAAGGCATATCTCTGTCCCATGTCTCTTTACTGTAGAACTGCAGGAATTTCAGTACCTGGTATACTTATATTCAAATGCCATATGGGATTTCCTAACATTAATTGAAAAGCTAATTAATAGATTTTTTTAATGAGACACTAACTCATCCAAATTGTCTTTGCTATTCACTGCTGAAGAACTATAAGGCTTTGAAGCACACTAAGTAGTGTAAAAAAACCCCTAGTAACAGTGAGTTCAAAACACTTTGATAATATCCAGTGCCAGAACAGACAGTGCTGCCTGTTATATACAGATACAGACAGATTGGATTTTTGTAGCTGAGCAATTACCACGTGGTTCAGCCACCTTGTTTAAGAGGTAGAGCAGCTCCTGGTTTTTTGTTGTCGTTGCTACATTAACCTACAGGAGGTTTTGTTTTGTTGCCGGCCTATTCCCCAGATGACTGTTTTCAAGTGGAAGGGGAGGTAAATCTGACAAGAAAGCAATAATTCATAGAGAAAATGACAGCTATAATGAAGTGCTGCAGTGGTGGAAAGACTTCCCCAGCAGAAATGTGCAGCCCAGCTCACCCGCTGGAAGTTCATTGACTTCAATGTGTCTCCTTTAGGCTTGACTTTGGTCCAATACATTTTCTTATGCCTAAGGCAAGTTTGTCATTTCAGAGCTCTCACTCATGGGTAAAGTTGACCCAAGTCTTAACAATTGTTATGTGAATCAAATCGTAATAACTTATTACCCAAGTGCTGCTGTATGTACGTATTGCCTGATGAATTGCATTGTGTATGGTGAGAGACAATGGCCTTCAAATAAAATCCATGCATGTGAATTGCTTGTTTGCACGAGCTGATCTTTTTGCAAACTTACAGAGAAATGAGAAGAGAACCTCCTTAACAAGGACTGAGGAGATGAAGAAACTTTCTTTTCCCTGTCAGGTCATTCATTCTAAGGAAAGTAGAGGGCCATAATTCTTCCATGAAACCAATTAACAAACTTCTAATAAGCATCATTAAGTCTTTAGATTGAAATAAGAGGCTATCTACCCTTTTATCCCATATTATATTGCCCAAATTCCTCTTTGCCATCCTTACTGTGGTTAGATGAAAGCCCCTTGTTTTCATATTGATCACTAAAAGCACTTTCCCCTTGTACCAGTTCACTGCATCACTTCTAAATGCAGTTCATCTGATCTCTCTTACTCTGGCTGCTGATCATTCAGGGCTACAAAAACTGTAGTTTCAGGCACGTCTTGGAACCAAATGATCATGTTTCTTACCTCATTCCAGGGGATAACATTAGGATCATTGTTTAGGTGGAGTTCGGAGTAAAAATAAAGCTCATTTTGCTTTCCCGTGCATACTTATACATGTGCACACCCATATATATACACTCCTCTTTCTCCAGAAGGGTTATTTGAAGCCAGAACAGTAGACAACTGTGTGTATGTTTGTGCCTATTTCTTTTCAGTAACACACTTTCCAAATGCTAGATGCTGAGAAAGTGTAAATGCACTGAAATGTTACCCTAGGCAGAACCTAAGCTCTTCAGAGATGTAGACTGAGTGGTTTTCAGAGTTATTCTTGTTCACTGGCAAAGAGAAAGTTCCTCTTTGACAAGGAAATTAAGTGACAAGGGCAAGAAAGTTATTGGTTTAGGGGTTATCAAGAATTTATTTGTAAACAGCTTGAGTTGCACTGTTTCCCTACAGTTACTTGTGTGTGGCTGTAGATCTTATTTCCACTTGCAAGTTTTATGTGCATGGAATTTTACCAACACGAGACTCAATGGAGCATTTCCACTGCTGTTTTCCTGTCTTTTCTTTTATCCCTACCAGGCCAGCAAAACAAAAAACAAATCAAAACAAAAACAAAATAAAAAGAAAAGAAAAACCAACAACAAAAACCAAAATAAAAACCAAAACAAAATTAAAAAATACTAAAAAAAACCCAACCCAACCCAAACCACCACCACCACCAACAAAAAACAAACAAGAAAAACATACTCTAGCTTGAAGGAAGACCATCCACAGTGATAAGAATTATCAGACCCAACATTTTAAGGAACTGTTCCTGGACTAAAGCGAAGTAACAAGCATATCATAACACAGCAGGCCTGATTTTATGAACGGGTGTCAGCAGGGTATCTGCTGTGTTCAAAGCAGTCCACAAGCTGCAAACTGAAATAATAAATAAACAATTCAACCTTTCCATAGTCCAATTCTTAACAGTCTTAGGCAGTGTTTCTCCCCATCTTGTTTGCATTAATGTTCCCCACTTCAGTGTTCCCCAGATTCATTTTATGACAACACAGGCAGCAGTTTCTCTCCCATGTTTCTTGTGGGATAGCAAATTTCTGTATGTGTCTGATACCTTGGATTAGGTTGTCAGTAAATGAGAACACTAACTCCTATCCAGGCTTCACCCTCCCTTCTCTTCCCACAACATTTAATTGATCAGTTTCATCATGTGCAGCTTAACCTTATGCAAGAACATGAAATAGCATATGGTTTCCATCCCTGAAAGATAATTGACTCCCAGGTGATTTCAGTCAAATGGGAACAAAAAAAAAAAATATAGTGGGGTTGTTTTTGAAAGGGACAAGAAAAGGAGGAGGAAGAAGGAGAATGATTTTACCTCTGGTAGCCTTTTGAACTTTGAGCCCTGAAATCTTGGGTTTGATGAACTCATTAGGGGAAATCTGAAGCAGGTCTCAGGGTCTCCTGGTCATGAAACTGATGCCCTGGGGCATCAGTGTGCTCAACACTTCCAACACCAGCAAGTCCAGTCTCTTACTGAGCAGAGTTCTTTTGTTCTTGCTGGCCTGGTCACAGAAGCACTGTCTCTGTCAAGCTATGTTTGCATTTAGAGAGATAATATTGCTCCTGGAATCTCTCATCTCCTCTAGGGAGACTAACTCCACAGTACTCCATTGGTCCTTCAGTATAAGTTGTTTTATTTTAAGTCCTTTTCCATATTGACGAGTTATAAACTAGTTTTTATGTTTGTTCCCTCTATGTTTTTCTTTCTGTGACATTGTATCTGTGCTTTACTGGCTGATGTATGATAGGAAATGTGCTGTTACATTTGTACATCAAATCCTTTATTTGTAGTCTGCCCTCACAGTCAAAACATATTTGTAGGCTTTACATCTGACAAAGGTCATCTTCTGAAATGCAGAGGTGCAGAAGAATCTTCCTGAGTTTGAAGACAGATTAGCTGCAGTGTTCTTTGCTACAGTTCTTTTCTTCTGTAGAAGTAGAAGGCTCAACATATTATGGATGGGTTTGTATTGCTTAACAAGAACTGTGAATCATGTCAATAAGTTGCAGTTTCAGCATGGGAAATTTTGAGCAGAATTCAGGGGCAGGTACTGGAAAGGTTTGCAGGGAAGAGGATTTAAGAAAATAAAAAGAATATGGTGCAAAGATCTGTATCCTTTCTCCTCTGTCTTCCATCAACTTTAAGAAGAAAAGATGCAGAAAACAGGTTTTTAACAAGTTCAGATGGGAAATGGTATTCCAAGTATGTCACTTGCTTACTAGAGATAGGATGACATGACATATGAAGCTGTCAAGCAGTGAGCAGAACTGATCCAGATCTGACAAGTCGAACATACTGCGCTCAACAATCAGATGTTGTGTTCCTGGAGACCCCTTCTCAAAGGAGACCTGCTGGGTAGTACATCTTCTCTTTTAGCTCCCACTTCATCTGACATTGTGCATTCTCATTGCTCTCCCTTGTTCTCATAGGTTATCCTGCTCTGAGCCCTGGAAGGGACAATTTTGGAGAGGTCTGTCCTCTTGCTATCAAGATGTCACAGAGCCAAGATTGTAGATGCTGTCCTGAAGCAGCTGGTTGCCTTTAGATCTCTTTGTAAGACCATAGCACACCCATTTGCTATTCTGGCTTGGAGACTAAGTGCTTCTGAGTCAGTGAATCCTGGCAAATGTTTCAAGCACCTGCCTTGCTTCTGGCTGAATGCTGAGCAGTGATATGGTTGGGCTGTTGCATAGTGTCTTTCAGGCTCTGAAATCTTGGATCTGTTGAGGCAGTTCTCCTTCAGCTCCATGGGATGCTCCTTTTGTCACCAACCATCTCCCAGTTCCTTTGGCTGTGCAGGTATAAAGCATCTGTGCTAGCCTGCCATAGTGTCAGCAGTGAAAGTTCCTCTGTAGTGTGTGTTGTGTGCAAACAAAATGCTTCATTCTATGTATGGAGGAACTTTTCTATCATTCTGAGGAAAAAAGTCCCCAAACCTCATGGGGATAGACAAAACCCACTAACTGTCCTTCTTGCCAATATCAAAATATCAGATGACAAAGGGAGGGAAAAAATATAATTTATGATGGGACCAACACATAATTAGTCAACAAAGTGTATGCAGGGAGATTGATAACATCAAAATCAATGTATATCAAGTGCAGCCAAGGTAGCAAAACAGGGACACCAGGTAGAAATTTTGTGTAAAAGTGTAAAACTTCATTGGCGTTGTCAAAATAGACCTGACCCAGCTGGTCCTTTCACAGTCCCAGGAAATACTACAGTATTACTTTAGAGCTCTTCCTCCAATCAAATGGGTCAGAATCATTTATTGCCAACTGAACAAAAGTAGGCAAAAACTACACTTGAAAGAAATATTTTGTTTGCACTACTTGCTATGTGTGGTCAATTTTCCAGTAAAATTATCAGTGTTTTACTTTCTCCATCCTGATGCACAGCAGTTGGATTGTATCACTGCACGTGGACTAACCAAGGTGACAAAGATGACATACAAAAGCCATTAAACCAGTGTGCCTGGATGGTGTTTGCATAGTAGCTGTGCCCAATAGAGTCAAGTATTTCCCATTTTGCAAACAAGTACCCTTAACTGCAGGGAATTCTTCAGGTACAATATTAAGCAATTGTCACTGTTTCCTTTTTCACATGTCCAGTTGTATGAGCACACAAGAAAATTGGCATCAACGTCTTTCAAGATGAGGTTCCTTTTGCCATGGTGAGGCAGCTAGCAACAGTGGCCAGTTAGGAGTATTTTGGCTTTTGTGTGAATACATGAAAGATGCAGGGACAGAAACTGGGGAATCTACTTGCATAGCTTCATCATATGCCTCAGAACCACAGAATACCACAGAGGCTGAATGGGATGTTGGAGATCATCTAGTCCAACCCACACTGCTCAAAGCAGGGTCAGCTACAATAATTCAGGGTTGTCTCTAGTGAGGGGTGGAGACTCCACAGCCTCTCTGGGCAGCCTGTTACCAATGCTTGAACAACCTTCCCCAGTCCAGAAACTTTACAGCACTCATTTCTATGCTGTTGATTCCTTGATTCAGAAGATGCGTATGTGTGGAATTTTTAGATTATTTACCTTTATTCAGTATTTATTTACCTTTATTCAGTAGACAAAAATCTCTCTTTACAAGGCTTGGTAACCTGTTGGTGCCTTAGTGGGTGAAGTGTAATCGAGTTTTCTCAGCTGAAGCAAAGTGACCCTTGACCTCAGTATTATTCATCTTCTTAATAAATGATGTTCTGGTAGTACATTCAGGATCAAGAAGGGTTTTGTTAACGCTGGAGGATGGTACTGGTATTGTAGCCAATTACTGTTCCTGTTCCTACTAATGATATATGGGTCTGTTGTCTGTTCGTTTGGCATTGTGCCTCCAGTCTTACATACCCATTTGTGGATATATCTAAGGGTTTTGACAGCTAACATTTCAGCTTTTATAGGTCATCAGAATTTTTCAAGAACAACAGATTTGGTAAATAGTAGTATGTGTCAGAAAGGAGAAGAAAAGAAAACAGTATTCAGGTGATGATAAGCTCTGTAAAATGGGCCAAAACCTGACTGAGGAAGAATCTTTTTAGTTTTATATCAAAGTCTGGGAGAGAAGAAAAGGAAAATGTATCTAGAGAACACGGGTGGATCCAGGCTGATTTAGCCTTCATGGGTTAACAGCTCATTTGAAACTGATGTTTTCAGTGGTTCTGAAATTGCAGGAAGTGGTCTGAGGACAAGGGGGAATAATGACTCAAGGAGACATAATTTCAAGGGAGGAACTGAGGTCCTGAAGTTCTACTTTGGAGGAAACATAAACCACAGAATGAAATTCCCTGCAGTTTCAAGGTTAGCAGAAAAGCTGGTGGCTGGAAGAAAGAAATCTAAGCAGGGAAGCAGAAAATATGACACGATCTCTGTGTGTCTGTGTGTGTGCAGTGTTGTGCCACTCAGCCATCGCCTTTTGTGCTTTAGCCAGGAATCTGGGCTGAAAACCCCTTCTGCAAGTTCCTTGCAAGATGCAGAGCAGCTCTCCCACTCAGAGTAACTAATGATGTCATGTTAATTCATCATGGAAATGTTGGGATTTGGACTTTGATGGTAACCCTTGTCAGATAATGGAGAGTCAGAAGAGGGAGAGGCTCTGCTAACCTTGGCATTCAACCAGATGAGAAGACAGTGATGGCCATGCACAGTTTGCTCTGCTCTGATTGTTACTTCTGATGGTTGTCTATCAATACACTCACATCTGAGAATAATGGATCGGCTGTTCACAAAGACCAAAGCACACCATTACAAACCAATCCCACCAAATCAACAGAAGCACAAAAGTTAGCTCTATCCTAAATTTAATCAGCAAAGCTCTCTGGAGAGGACAGATACACCTCTGGAGGGCAATTCAGAGAAAGAATCTGACTGCAAGGGCAGCATTAAACTTTATGACTATTCTCCCTTTGCCAAGAGTCAATGGGATCAATTCGTAACTGAGCAGAAAAGACTTATACTGGCTAAGAAGCAGTCCCAATATCAATAAAACTACCACCGTGTGTTCTCTGTATCACAGAACTGCCATATGTCTCCACTTATGGAGACTGGGCGTGGGGGCTGTGGAGGGAATTGCTTTCCTGGACAGGTTAATGTAACAAAAAGCAAGCAGCTCTGCAGCCCTTAATCTCCCTAAATCCTATAGTCTCAGTCTCTTAGCCTTTACTTTGTGCTATGCTTCATTATGGAGTCTTTAAACACCTAAGCTAAAGATAGAGAAAGTAATTTTAAAAGAAAACACAACTTTGGCCCCTTTAGTTGGATTTTCAAAGAAGCAAGGTGCCTCTTCAGTTAAACTTATTAGATTTTTGTAATTTTGTTTATATAGTATTACAAAGTCCAAGTGCTATAGAGTAGATACCCAAAATTAATGCCCAGCTCTAGAATATTTAATAACTCAAGGTAAATTAAGGTATTTAGAATTGTGAATTTTAAACACTACAACATTTTTCTTTTTATTTCTTCTCCAAATATGTAACTCCTATTTCCAATTTAACAACAAAATCTGACAGTTCTGTTCATATTCTTAATAATAATCTTACTTACAATATTCCAGGAATAAATAATAAATGCTTGGAGTATATAAAAATACTTTCATTTAATAACTTTGGGTTTTGGTGTTGTGGGTTTTTTTTTTTTTGATATCAGGGATATTTTAATGATCAAGAGGTATGCAATACCAATGTTTTTTGGGTTTTTTTAATTACATCTTGAATATACTGCTCATTGTAAACAAAACACATAATCATTTGATGTGAGGATTTCAGCTCAGGGATTTGAAACATTCTAGTGGGCTAAGACACATGCTCTGTATTTCCATTCATTTAATCATAGAAGTTTGTAAGGACTCACTAGATACCTTTGAATAATCTAAACTTTTCTTTGTGTTGTGATTTTTTTCTTTCCCTTATTGAATTAATATTATAAATATCTTAATGGAGCTCTTGGTAGAGAGAAGATACACTGTTTCTGACAGTTTCTTTGCTGCTGTAAATCAACATAGTGCTACTTACATCAGTTAAGCTACTATTTACCCCAGCTGAACATCTCCTCCTTCAGTTCTAATATTAACTCAGTTAAAAATGGGAGATTTATTTTTAAACCTCTGCTTCCTGACATGACAGTAGGTGGGCCAACTTGTAACATGGTCAACATTTACATGCATTATTGCTACTGGAATCCATTTGTGACAGCTCCTAACAATAAAAACACAGTGTCTTTTTGGATTTGGCATTGCTTTAATTCTTACAAAAAAGCAAGAATATTCATTAAAAACAATTAAAAAAATAAACTCTGCTACGGCATGGATGCATGTACATAAAAAGCATGCAAAAATGAAAGTGCCGGCATCCTGGTATGGAACACATTCCCTGAAGCAGTACTTTTGGGTGGTGTGCTGGCATTGCATGTGGGGATCTCAGAGCCCTGTTGTCAATGCATAGCTTGTGGTTTGGTTTTATAATGAATTTCGAATCATTTGAGATGCCCAGAGCCATTTGAGATGCCCAAACTTGTTTAAGAGGCTGGAAGAAAAGGTGTGGGATCTGCAGGAAACCCATTTCTTTCTGGATGGCAGTTGAAGGACAGTCAGGATAACTAGGGCATCTCTAGTGGCACTGGTCAGTATTGTGTGGACAGCTGAGCTGGGCTATGTCTTATATCTGAAGTCACAAGTTCTTTTTTGATGACACTGAGAGGCATTTTAATTGTGACCTATCAGAATCTATTGGCCTTTAGCAAGACCACACACTGGCTCATTTTCACTGCTATGCCATATATTACACCTGAAAGTGTTGTCACGAACTGAGTGACAATTGAGACTTCTGTTCAAGTCCCCATTAAATATTGAGCTGCTAGAAAAATGTTCAGGACATTAGCAAACCACACTGAAAATTGTCTGAACAATATGGACCATGGGTTTGAGACAGTCATTTTTTGATATATGTTGATATATGTTGAAATAACCGGTCTCATCCAGCTGTCACA
The DNA here is from genome assembly GCA_025345505.1 of Todiramphus chloris collaris. NCBI lineage: Eukaryota > Metazoa > Chordata > Aves > Coraciiformes > Alcedinidae > Todiramphus > Todiramphus chloris. Next base: position 3,451,717 of record JANVCC010000012.1, on the reverse strand, counting down.
GAGGGGGCTCTTTCCCCAAATTTATTATAAAAATGCTGTAAAAATGACAATATTTTAGTCATATGTTAACATAAGTAAATATGCTTTATTACCAGCATTAAGCATGAAATCTAGAAAAGAAGAAAAAAGAGCTGTTAAACTTTTCATCCCATGAAAACCATATTTTCTATTTCTCTGGGTTTAAATATTTGTGCATACTAACTCAGGTCCAATGTCACGCCACTCAGCTTGAAGCACCATACATTTGGTGCACAGTTGTTTGTTATCCAGATTTTGAGACCACATTTAAACTGTGAAGCCACCTATGGATGGTGGCATGCCCTATGTATCCCAACCAGGAATAATCCTGGAACATGTGATAACTCTGTTCCAGTTGCCCGGGTTCCTGAGGAAATCAAAGCATGGGAAGACAACTTGGGCATGGCTGTCTGATAGATATGAAGGAAGATATCCATTTCTCCATGTCAATAAAGACATAAAGATATATACCAGCTGCTGTCTGATGTGATGATTATCAACATCTAAAGGGTGGGTGTCAAGAGGATGGAGCTAGACTATTTTCAGTGGTGCTCAGTGACAGGACAAGGGGCAGTGGACACAAACTGTAACCCAGAAGGTTCCACTTGGACCTGAGAAAAATATTCTTTCCTTTGAGGGTGACAGACCCCTGGAACAGGCTGCCCAGAGAGGTTGTGGTGTCTCCTTCTCTGGAGACTTTTGAAACCCGCCTGGGTAACCTACTCTAGGTGAACCTGCTTTGGCAGGGGTGTTAGACTAGGTGACTTCCAGAGGTCTCTTCCAGCCCTTCTGTGATTCTGTGATTCTGTGGTTGAGATGATAGCCTGGGAATAACATGCTTCTGGTGTAGGTACTTCCAAGGTGAGATTGCTCTGAGCAACCTGCTCTAGTTGCAGATGTCCCTGCTCATTGAAGGGGGATTGGACTAGATGAACTTTACAGGTCCCTTCTGATTGAAACTGTTCTATTATTCTACTTTAGTGAAGTGCTCACAGATAGAGCCATGCACACAACCTTTACAAATCCATGCCAGTCTTTTCTGACACCCAACACCTGGCTCCTTTTCTATAGTGAGAATGGCTGGACCATTGCAGTGGCGCACTGATTTTTGTGGATGGTGAAACCAAAAAGGGGATTGAGAAGAGACCACCCGAGTTATTCTGACACATGACTTGAGTGCTTTCTGTTCTTAGACAGATGAGGATCTGAAATATGTAAGTACATTATCATTGCTTTTTAGATTTATTTGTAAAACTGAGAGAAAGAAATAAAACTCTTAATCTATCATGGGCGTGGGGTTTATACATTTATCATTTTCTTTCAATGTGTATTTATACTTAAGTGGACTTGATAAATCAAGCTATTACTTGTGATATTTTAAAGCATTATTATTTGTCTCTTGATTCCCTCCTTTTTATTTAAAGAAATGAAAAGAGCAAAAAACATGAAATTATATTTGCAGTGTCATTTTAAATTTATTGCCTAATAAATAGTGATCACTTGAAAAAATAATTTTTTCTGTATTGTTAACAAGAGATCTAATCAAAGTGATTGAATCAAGATGAGAAATGATCCCAGTTTCCTGCAACCTGAATAAATGACATTGTCAGTGTTAATGCGCTGTTCTGGAAGTTCATTTAAGTACAAGAAACAACCTAAATATAATTTCATGGTAGCTCATATACTATGTAGCGTAATTTATTCTTTACTACAGAGTCTCCATTCTATATATTTCATCAGCATTTCCAACTCGACAAATACCTACCAACACTCACCTTCCTACTCTTCCACACTTCCAGTATAAGAAAAGAGCACACTTTTTTCCCCAATAAATACAAACTGTAGAATTCCAAATTGACATCTTTATCTTAAGTTCTCCAGCACTTTTGCTGAATGAGCATAACCACCACTGATTTCACAATATCATGTGGATCTACTGCTTCTAACTCATCTAATGATGCTGCATAAGATGTCTTTTAGAACTGTTATATACCATATAAAACATTATTTGAGATTAACAACTAATAAATAGAATTTGTCAGCCACAGAATACTGTACCTGAGTTTTACAAATGAGTGCACATCCCAGAATATCTCAGAAAGAAAAAAAGACAATCAATAGAAATTCGAAATGTTCTTAAAATGCTACATGTACCAAGGCTTTAACTAGCCATAGATAAAGATTTAGAAACACAATTAAGTTTATTTCTACAATTTCAAATCAGGAACTCTATATTTCAAAGTACAGAAAGAAATCTCAAGACCTGCAATGGCCTGACTTATAAAGACAAGGCTAAGAGTCCTGTGACATTTCTGGTTGTGAAATACAGGATTAAGGAGGAAGTCTTTTCTCAGAACGGGTTTAAAGTATAGATTTATTTTTCAAGGATATACTGATTCTCCTTTGGTTTTAAGCTATAAACTTATGCTTGTATTCTTCCTTTGGTCAAGGAAATGGCCTAAAGTTGAACCAGGGTAGGTTTAGGCTGTATATTAGGAAGCATTTCTTTACAGAAAGGGTTGTCAGGCATTGGAATGGTCTGCCCAGGGAGGTGGTGGAATCACCATCCCTGGAGTGTTTAAGAGACGGTTAGATGTTGTGCTTAGGAGAATGGTTTAGTGGTTTTTGATAGGGCTAGGAATAAGGTTGGACTTGATAATCTTGAAGGTCTCTTCCAGCTAAAACTAATCTATGATTCTATGATTCTAAGACTATAATTATGTATTTCAGATTATTGTGTTTATATAGTAATGAGACTAGCCTTAATTCTTACAGCTTTAGGCAAGTTTTTCAAAATACACTTTGTAACAGTGGCAGGCAGATTGTTCTTGATATGTCTTTTATTTATTTTAAGGAATGTTTAGATTTCTGACCTCAGCTGACTGATTCGGTAGAGATTGGTATAGCAATAATGTCATTGTAACAAGCCTTTTTTACTTTTGAGGATTCACAGACATTTTAATAAAAGAAACTATAGCTTAGGCATCTCCACTGTGTTAGAGGGAGTAAACAAGGTTTTTCGGGGCAAATAAAGTGTGGTCATGCAATAGCAGAGCATTCAGATTTCCTTTCAGAAAAGAAAAGAAATAAAAGCTTCTAAGTGGTGAAGTGGAACAGCTGGACATTTTCTCAGACATGCAGATATGCAAAGGATGTTGATGATGCCATGAAATATCTGCATATCTCCAGACAGGAACTTTTGTACCATAATTTGTTCAGCAGATATTGAAATAAATCATTCCTGGAAGAAAAAGCCCTCATAAGTGTCAGGACTTACTGAAAAAGGGGAATAAAAACTCAACTGCCACAAGTTGTACTTTCTAGGAGATCTATCAACGTAACCTAGACTTTTTGACAGCTATGGAAACAAGCCAAGATTATAGGAAAAATTGGTATTGTGCTGGGGGCAACCATTGCCTTCCAGATGTATTGCATATACCCTGATGTGTGCAGGGGGTAATATGTCTATACAACATATCCAATCAAGGGAAAAAAAAAAAAATATTTTTTGGGAAGGTGTGCTAACATCTCATTGTCTGTGGCTGAAACATACAGTGTCAATACATATTCCTAGCAAATGAAAGAGAGGGACATAAATGGTTATCCCCGTAGTGATTCAGTAGTTCAAAGGCATTAATCAGTACTAGAGGTCTGCTGAAAAGAGAGTAACTGGGGGATCCATTCATCTCAGTTCCCCGTGGTTACTATCTGATAGTAAATTGCATCCACTACTACCTGTATGGAGAACCCTGACAACTGGAGGGGAATTTGAGTTATCTGAACCATGCATCTCCCTGCATGTCACAAGGATGGGGATTTACATTTGAAATAGGAATTGGTTTATAACCTTGCAGAAATGCACAAGAGAAATAAATGTCTCTTATCTGCATGTCTGGCCAGTTTTGAGTTCCTGCAGAAATGTTGCCACATAGGGATCCCCTCTGAGGTACTCAGATATCAGTGTGATTAGCCTGGTAGACAGACCTCTATATTGGGGAAGCAAGGTCAGTGCTCCTGGGACAACAGCAGACATAAAGATTCAATAATAATATCTTATTATTCTATCAAACGATGTCTGCAGAACACTTTAAAATCATTATGTGAAGGACAAAGGATGTTATATGTATAGAGGGGTAAAGGCTGACATTTCTACAGTGCATTTAATTAACAGAATTCCACACAAGTCTGGCCTTTGGAAGAAAAATAATCTATGGTTGCACACTGGGAACATTGAGCTTCCATAATAAACACAGAGGGAACCCCTGTAATGCATCTACTGAATCAAGGCTATTGTTTTGTTGGTGCCATGTCTTCAAAGACCTCGAGGGTGAAATACCTTCTATAAAAGTGAAATCTGATTTGCTTACTACAAGGAGAAGGTTGATGGACTCAAGAAAGAGCAGCAGTAATTGATAATTTTTATTAATGATGTTTCTCAAGCTGTTGGAGCTTTTGACATACCTGAATTTCAGTGAGGAGACAGAATATATCTAAGTAGGAATATTTTTCCCAAGCCACTATAACCGTTGTTCATGGGAAGAGTTGTGGCTCCTTTTGTTAAGGAGTGGTCAAATGAGCACTAGCTAGCTCATTACTTATTTCTTCCTACTAAGAAACTGACATTTTCTTCTGCTTCTGGCAGTGCTTCAAGGTACCCAGACTACAAAATTAATGCACCACAAAATAAAGCCACTTATTGTTGCTTCCATGTCAGGGTTCACCCCTATTGTCAGGGAAAAGGGACACAGAAGATGATCACAAATGATCATCCAACAATGCACTTAGTTCACATATTGTATCATACATGGTTTGTTCCCTCTATGATCACATCTTGGTTTTGGATCCTGCTCTGCAGCAGAAAATTAAGGGCAGTAATGTGGTCTACAGTGAAGACCACAGGACTGAGATGTTGTAAAATAACCTGACATCTACTCTGGATTTACAAGGATTCAGCAGATTATATCAGCCTATCTTGCCCACTTATACAATTAAATTAATGAGATTGTCCAATATTCATAATGTACATTAAGATACACAGAATAAAAATACTCCTTAGTCATTGCATGAGGGTTTTTTGTTTCATTATCTTTTTTTGTTTGTTTGCTTTCCTTTATTGATACACTTTTTTGAGAAAAAGTGGGCCTAGGATGGGAGTAAGTGATATACTCGGACCCTTGAAACCTCCACTATATAAATAAATTTCCAGCACCTTGTCCTTTAGTTGAAAACAAACTACAATATCTGTTTCATTAGACATGGATCATTTCTATAGTACATGTTTGTCATTGCTGCATGACAGTTTATCAGAAGGATTTGGAAAAGGCATAGAATATCCAAAAAATGGCAAATAAAGCTGATTCTTTTTTTAGAGGCGGGACAAAAATAATAAAGAGGATATTTAGTGATGTGCATAGTAAAATTTTTCCTCAGATATAAACCTGTTCAGATAAGTACATTATGTGGAGTGAGATATAGAGCTCTCACAGAAAATAAAAATATATTTAGAAATAGAATATTTATAACGGAATTAACAAAACTGTTATGATGAAGCTATGATAGCTTCAGGTTTGAAGCCACTATCTTTGACAGACTATGAGAGAATAAATTGGATAATAGAGGCAAAGTGGTTAAAAAGTAAATACTGCCAAACAATTTTTTAAAAACTTTTTCCACCTGAAGGTGATCAGGTATTTTTCCAGGGAAGTTGGACGACCTCTGTCCTTGGTGACTTTCAAACACTGGAACAAGATCTTGAACCACCCAGTCCAACTGGACTGGTTTTTGAGACAGAGATTTGACCACAGATCTTCAGTGATCCTGGTCAAAGCTGAATTATTTTGTGATTCTAAGAAGGGAGTTGATCAAAGAAGAAAATTCAAAGACAAATCTGGAAAGTGCATCTTTGTCATTATCCAAAGGCATCTCTATAGCTACATATGTCTTAGTGGGACAAGGATTTTTTCTCTTTATCTTCTTCTCTGAGGGAAGGACAAGTCCACCTTCTCTGACAGCTCTTGGAAACAGTGTGAGGAGAGGTTGGCTGAATTTGCTGACAGTTACATTTATCTTCAGCTAAATGTTAGCTGAAGTTTTCTTTCTCCATGTCATCACTTCTATAGTAGGGATTTAGCACTGCCTATTCTGCACTAGATATCTTCATGCAAAGAAGTGGAATGAGATTCCTGGCTGTACACTTTTCCTTCTTTCTAAGTTCCCTTCATACATAATGCCATTGCAGTTGATATACATAAACAGTAAAGCAAACTGTTATCAGCCACTTAAGAATATCCCTGCTAAGGAGGAGGCTAATCCTTCTGGGTCCTTGATTTAGGTTGCTCATAACAGCAATATGATGGACACCATAGACAAATCCAAAATGCCTGAGAGGTCAAGATATGGACCAAGTAGCTTCTTCCATTATCGAATTTTCCTACTCAAAGTGCATCGTAATTTGCTTCAATCCAAAGACAGGCTGCCAGACAACAGATAGGCCATATGGACATTACTGACAAATTCATTGGGATTCACCAGTCATCTGCTCATAACTTTCTCATCTCCACTGAGTTCCATTCCTTTATCCTTGCTTCCTTCTCCTACCTGTGGCATAGCCAGAGGATGTACATTTTTCTTCTTGTCTCCTTGTTTCTGTACTACAAGAAAGCAGGACTGTAGGCAGGAAATTAGCACTGTGTGCATTGTGGCAGAGGTTTGAGAAAAGGCTCCGGAAGATTGACTATATCTATACTGTCCTCACAGGTAACTCTGCACTGAACTAAAATAGTAATTTCAAGCTCTTTAACCCTCAGAACAGTCGGATTCCTGTATTTTAATTTCTCCTCAGGTTGTACTGAAGTTGGATCTAGATAGACAGATTGGTCTTCTCTTATCCACTTCTCTGAAGATAACTTCACATTATGTTGTTCTCTGTGTATCTAGATCCGTACTATTTTTGGTGTATCCAACTACTGTGGTTTTGTGAGATGCTCCTTAAAAAGTTTTCTTCTGCATCTTCAAATCCATGCCTGTTAAATCAAATCCATGCATGAGTCCCAGGTCACTATATTTTGGCAATATGTCCACAAACTTCGGGTGAAGGATGTTTGTGGCAAAGGACCATCTGAGACACAATATTCTGCTGTGACAACTTCCATTGTTTTTGATGGCCATCAGCTGAGAGGGGTGACTTGAAACTTCATGCCTTTGGAAATAGGTAAGGAAATTTCCACAGTAAGAAGGCTCACTGTGGAGCTTGTGAAATAGATTTTTAAGCAGTTTTCTGAGCATTCTTTCTCCCTACCTGTGTGGCCTAGATAGCACAAACCTCAATGTATCAGCAGATAAACCAATTATGTATTTTAAGCTGGTCCTTAAAAATGCATCCAGCCCCATACAAATACCTTTACTCTTTACATATAATAAGGATTCATGATCTTTCCACCTGCCTCTTATCTTCCTATTGCAGCTAGGGAAAGAGACCTCCTGCCATGAGAAGGTGAACTGTGAATTTGGTACGTGATCTGCAGGACAGAAACAGTTAATTCTCTGAATGCATTCTTTTCAATAAAGATGGCTTTTGAAAACAGAATTTAATGAAATCCAGCATCCTTTTCATAAAATATTTGAAGGAACTCTTGTTCGATAGCACTTGTCAATCAATCGTTTGGCATTGTTACTTTTTTTTCCTTCCCCTCTCCCTCCCCCTTCTTTTTTTTTTTTTAATTGACATCTGTCTGCAAGGACACAAACAAATCCCAAGCTGGTATCTTAACTAGGATATTGTGGAACTGTTCTTTTTCAATCCTTGAACTTCTCTACTGATAAAAAGAAATAAATTGCAAAGTCTATATTGACAGGTGCAAGTGGCAAAAGCACGAGGAAAGCTTCAAAAAGCAAAAACATCCTTGGGTATATTGAGAAGATGCTTTTGAAATCATATTTGCCATTTTACTATTGAGTTGTCAAAATATATGAAAGATCTGAAAACTCTAAAACCTTCAGACAATTAATTTGACTTTTCCCTAGAGTAAGTCAAATTCAAAATAAGCAGATATTTAACCTTTGACCATTAGCTGTTCTCTTTCTGTTAAAAAGTGGCTATTACTAGCAGTTTCCAAAGATTTAAAAGAAATGTTTTAGTTATACACATTAATTTTCAAAAATTTGGCTTAGAACATGTATACAATTCTGTAGCAATATTTCCTACTGACTTTGTCATTCATTTCCATTTCACTGTATTGTGGTGTTCCTGTAAACAAGCGTAATGCATTTATGGTTTAATTATCTGGTACTTCTTACAATTCATCATAGTCTGTTAACCTCACACTACTACATACTTGGCATCAGCTGCTATTTAAAACCATTGGTACACATCTTAAATAGAAGTTCATAAAGGTTCAGCTTAAGTACATCAAGCAGGCTGTTGTAACAATAGGTCAAAGTATGATATGTCCAAAGGATTGCTGAGCATCTTCTCTAGCATAATAATTATTATGCACAAGAAAACAATTTTCTTACCAGCCTGTACAATGATATATTTTCATGATGGCATTTTCTATCACTAGTCAGGTGAGATAGAAGGATTCATTTTAAATTGAAGCATTACAGCCTGCCAGATTAATAAACCATATTTATGAAATAATAATATCTGTGGTTTTTAACTCAGGAGATTGAACACTGATATTGAACAGGTGTCTTTATTCAGGATCTGTGTAGTGATATATGGCAAGGTTTTTGCTGTGATATTGATGTACAGGGAGCCGGACTGAAGTGTGGGGTCAGCATACATAAAGCTGCATGTTTCTAGTGCAATGTAAAGTTGCACATCAGAGAATGGATAGATATTTTGCTGGGAGGTTCTTAAGTTTTGAGATCTGTGTTTTCTCTTCCCCTTGTTCACGAGTGGAGATGTGAATGAATGTGAGTTCTTCAGAAGGTCTTTAAAAACAAACACAAGTACATAGAAGTGCATAAAAATCAAGAACACTGAAAAGATTAACATTTCATCATCTTTAAGCATGAGCAGGGATGGTTAACTAGACATCATCAATCTCTCTTTTGCTCAAGAGGGTTAAAAAGGAGGAAATTCCACAGAAAAAAAAGAAAAGCTGACTTGAGTCAAAGTTTGTGACAAAATATTAAAGAACAAATTATTTGTTTCAAAGTGAAAACTAGAACACCTTTTTTTCTAACAGTCACTCACATGTTCAACTTTTTGATACCAAGATGGAATTGAGACTAATGTGTTCACAGTGGCCATAACAAGTCCTGCTGATTTTTAGGCTTTGTTGTAAAATAAATGGATTATTCCTTAGTAGTTTGAGCATGAAAACATCTAGACAAGACCAAGGATAGTGCATCTTGACTGAGGACTTCACTGCACTTCAAAGGTGTGGTGCTTCCATTGTATTACTGCAGATAAAGACACGCATCTCTTCCTAACAGGAATAATTGTCTACAGCATAAATATGCCTTATGCCATTGCTGATGCTCTTCCCTGCTGCAAGGAAAGTAAGGTGCAGAGTGTTGTGACACTTCTAAAGGAGTTTAATTGAAAACTGAGTTCTCTATAAGTATAACCATACAGATAACTAACTGCCCTCAAAACTGACCAAGGTAAAGAAATGTGGCCTTGGATTCTAAAAGCCTGAAACAATGTTTCTGCGTCATGCAGAAAAGTGGTGATGGGAATACACATCCCTGTCATCTCAGCAGGGAGCTTCAACTCCACATCCATTTTATAATAATTTAAATCCACAATTGTCTAATTATTTTAGAAAAAAAAATAATTAAAAAAAAATTAAATGCTAGTTTTTTCAGCATTCAGGATGAATATTTGGGCTGCAGTGGAACACCACTGTCTCTGGAGGTCTCCTAGAAGACACCTTGAGGGACTAATATGCTTTTAGCAAGACATTTCTTTCATCATGGAAATACATATAGCCACACATTTTTTCTACTGTTAAGGAGAGCACCATAGGACAAAGTGGCCTTGGGATTTGATTGGTTGCAAACCATCACAAATCTGAATCTGAATTAGTATTTAATTGCATCAAACTACTGCCTGGGCAGGCCTATCAGCAGGTTTGGTTTTATTTCATCAAGCTTCATATATTAGTACTGCTGACAGGCAAGGAACAAAATGAAAGGCACCAGATCCTCAGCACTGCTGGCCACCAGAAAATGAGGGAGACTTGCAAGAGTGGAAGTTATAAAATTAAAGATGAAAAATAATCTATTTGAGCAGGAAGAACAGCACAGAAAAGGGTGAGAGAGAAGGCAGTGAACAAACAAAAAAAGGAACCAGCAAGGAGAGTAAGCCCCATGCTGAAATGTGAGAGATATAAGGGGATGTTAGGTATTGTGAGAGCCTGGCTGTGAGGGATGAAGGAAGAGCAGATCAATACCTCCCCACATACTTCAGCTTCTTTTTACTTAGTAAATACACAGATTATGCCAAAATAAAACAATGGACCGCCCACTTTCACCTTTTGTGTAACAAGATCTCATTGGTTAAACTTGTGTTAAGCCTGGCAGTTAAGTCATTGACCTTTTCTCCCAGCCACTGCCTCATCACCACACTTTGCAGACAATGTATTGCTCCTTGGCTTGCCCTCAGTCCTTCCTTTATCAGCACAGGTGATAGAAACTGATTCCTGAGGAAATACTATTAATGCTGTGGGAGAGATGTTCAGGGTGATGGCTAACTTGTTTTTTATTGCTGCCTCTTCATTCTCAAGCATGAACAATTTGGTTGATCTTCTCTAAATTTCTGGTTTATATGTGTACTAAAATAAGTAACAGGCCAGCACAAGAGAGTATCAACAAATCAGAAGCTTCTCCACCACAGACTAGAAACAAGCAGACTCTACTTGATCTCATTAGTCCAATCACACCTTCATTACACACCGAGAGATTCATTCTCAAAGGTGATCTGGCCAGGACAATCAAGAAAATTAGGGTCATTTGAGTTGTTTGATTTAAAGAGATGTTTGATGAGACAGACTGAAACCCTGTAACTGGGCAACCTTGAACTCAAGATCGGAGTCTTAATTTCATACATTGGTCTTATTATTCATTTCAGTAGAAAAGCTTATGTACAAGCATATTTACCCTAAAGTTTTAGTGGATCTTCTATGAATATAATCTCATGGTGAGTCTGTCCAAGATTCTTTAAAATGTTGGAGAGTTTTTTTGTTTGGTTTGTTTTGATTTTTTTTTTGTTAAGTATTTCCTTTATTTTTATGAAATATCTGCCTTAGAACTTGAACACTAAAGAATTTTGAACCATTGCATTCACTTGTTTAGGCCACAAGGAGTATCTGCAAGAGCACTCCACTTTTTCTGAAAAACTCTCAGTGACAAAATAAGTGCCAAAAATTTTGCTGGATGGATTGCAGAGAAGGAATTTAGCTTTGAAAAGGCAAGTAAAATGAAACTTACAGCTCTGGGAAGAATGCCAATCTTTAGTATTAATTATAATTCCATTGTTTTTAACTCACTTATAATTACATAAGTTGATTTTTCTTTATTGTTGTTAATTAACAAATGTTTAATTGATTTAACAATTTAGTAATATTCTTGGTGACAAAATATTTAAAATAATATGCAGTGTAGAGTGTAGAGAATGGTGTTAAGGGATTTTGAAAGACTTTTTTTTTCAAATTATAGTTGCTGAATGCAAACCAGCACTTACAATCTACAAAACCCCCTTGTTTTTAGCAAAGCTATTACTTGAAAAATAACTAAAGGTTTATTACTGTATCTATCCCAACTATGGTAAGTTGTAAGTAATAAATTAAATTAAAAAGCCTATATAAAAATCCCACAACTCCAAGTGACCCAGACAATTAGATCAGCAACCTAATCTAATGATTTCATAATTTCAGAGATTTTTGAGGTCAGAGAAACCATTAACTCTACCACTTTGACCTCCCATATAATGGGGGTGATGGAATCTCATTCATTCCCAGTTGGAGCCTAGCAACTTCTCTGTGGACAACTCTTATCTTCCAGAGACGCACTAAACACATTCAGAGATAGAGATCCCACCATGACCCTCACAACTCTGCTTAAGTGATTAAGTGCATTCACTGTTAAGCATCTATACTTTTTTTTTCTGGTGTGAATTTGTTTAGCTTTACCTTTCGATCCTTGGTGTTCCTTTCAATTCTAAATACAGTATGCTCTGGTGTCTATCTCCTCTTGGATTTATTTGTGCACCTCAACAAATTTTCCTTTTCACTATCTTTACTAGTGCTTTTACTTTTCTTTGCATTTAATTTACCTGGGATAGGGGAAGTTAACTGATAAATTTCTCTATTGATTTGAGTCTGCTTCTCATTTTCTAGTACAGCAATGTCTGGCAACTTCTTAGTACTTTATTTTTTTTTAGCATTCTTCTTTTTCCTAACATGGGAAAACCTTTTCAGTTTCTCCCTGCACTGTTCTTTTCTTTACTAAACAGCTGATGTTTAATTTTGAACTGCTGGACAACATCTTTATAAAGTTAAAACAAGACCCTTCATTGTGATGCTGTTACAAACAAAAGCCTGTCATTTTAAAAAAATATATTTATGGATCACCTGCTTTACTCCTGCAACTGCTGATAATAAGCAGATGGGAAGGAACTTACTTTAGCCAACTTTTACCTTCAGCCCAAGTGTTTCCCATTATTGTCTAGCTACTGATCCTATGTGAAAAGAATTCTTTTCTGGTATTTCTGTGTTAGAACCACAAAAGCCATGATTTAATAGATGCACTTATAGCACATTATACGTTACAGGCGTCTTTTCAAAGATTTCAAAGCCACATCTTGACAGTTTCATTTTTTAAAGAGAGGCCTTCTTTCTAACTTAAGAAATGAGGGAAGAAAGTGTAACTTCAAAGTGTTGGTGAAATAATATGAATTATCCAAATGTACTTGTAAAGTTGTTTCCAGTTACAGTAGTAGTAATTCAAGACTGACAGCTATTCCTCCTTTCCCATTTCCAATTTAAACAGGTATCTTTTGGAGTTTTTCTACACTACATTGCTACTCTAGAATAAATCAGTTCATCCAACTGTATTTTCTAAAAAAAAAAAAAAAAAAAAAAAAAGGAAGCAAAACAAGAAGCAATACAGAAAAAATACTAGTTACTATTTTAAGTAGTTATGATACTTCCAGTTCTTTTATCTAAACAGTTCGAATAATAATTAACACAAGTGGAATTACAGAAATCTATCAAAATTTAAATCATAACATCAAGACCTATATGTCTTCCAACACAAGGCTGAAAATCTACCCGTAACTTATATATAAGCTATTATAGGCAGAGATGATACTGTTTCCTTCTATGCAATATGGCAAAATAAGATAAAGTAATAGGAGATATTAATATTTAAATAGCTAATCATATATTATTAATAGCATTAGAAATTGCATTAATTAAGACCTTTGCATACCTTTTCCCATCCCCTCTCTATGTTGTTGTCCAGACTAATCATGTAACCTTATTATACTATTGACCTTTGACCAGAGCTGTAATTATTATTAATTATTATTCTTACTGCTTGCACTGGGACACTAAATTTCCCTTTCAGCACTGCCTTCAGAGTTGAAGAAATTTAAACTATTGCAGATGAACCTATGGACCCTTGTAGTTTGTTTTTTTTTTTCTTTTATTCTCTTTTTTCTTCCTTGAGTATTATTTTTTTCCCTCTTCATATGTTTGATTTTTCATCCTTCTTGTCTTACGATAGCAAGGGTGGATTTATAAAAGGAGGAATTAAAGATTTCTTGTCCGGAGGACACTAAAGACTAGGACACAGATTATCTGCAGTGTTTGTTGAGTTTCCATCATTATGAGAGCAAGTTAAACAAACATCTGTCAGGCATGACCTCCCTGTAGCTCAGCCTGCCATGGGGCAAGGGGATGTACTAGATGACCTCTGAGTTCTTTTATGGCCCTAAGTTTCTATGGAGGCAGTAAAGCAGTCTGGGGGCACCCCCATGTATGGTTATGACCTGGCCTGGCCTGGGCACATGCTCACGTGCCTTGCACTGTTGTAGAAGCCCAAGGAGCACCCTGACTCTGTCTGAAATACAGCACGTATCTGATTGGGTCATGGAAGTATATTTGTCTTGACAAAAAGAGGACCAAACAATTATTTTAAGTAATCTTCTGAGATGTTTTGACAGTTTTACTTTTCCTCTTGGTCATCTGCAGTAGAATTTATAAAGATAAATTGTTGGCTGGCATTCAGACTGGTGGGTTAAGATAGAAACACACTAATCTACTCCCAGTGTTGTGAATACTCTAAAAGATGTGTTCCTTTTCATGGTGAAAGATGTACTTACTCCTATGCACAGAAAAGGCTGCTGTATAGTGCTTTTGGGACAGCAGACATTTTGTGTATTCAAATCATTCCCCTTTCTTTCTCCAACAGCAACCCCTGGTCCTGTTGCATGACACATCCTGTTGTGTGTTCTTCATCTTTACACATTCTGTGAGAATTCATAGCCCTGAAAATAAAATCACCCCAGGTTCTCTACCACAAGGTGACTTTGCTCTCACTCTCCTTTTGATGCTTCTATCCTCTACCCTACAAGGAAGCTTAACAAAGAGACCAAAGAATAGGTAAAGCTCAACTCTCCATCCCTGGGCCTTCATCACAGAAGCAGGTGTTGCATTATGCAGGAGAATGTGTTCCTCAGTAATATTATCCTGGGAATTATCTTGGAGAGATTGACCTGTGAATAATAGCAAAGCCTCAGGGTTAGCCAGTAGTAATTATCTGCTAGACATTTTCACTAGCCATATCCTTTCAGGTCAAGAGGCAAACATGAGGACTCACATTGATGCTTCACAGAAAATCATCACTCAACTACAGCGCCTTTTGAACCCTGCCAAATTTAAATTGATTTTTTTTTTTTTTTCCCCTTAGGATATTTATTTATTTGTATGAAAAATTCCAGGGAATTTAAAATTCAAGATATACAAGCAGTCCAGACTGTATACAGTGTCTGGGTCTGTAATGAAATACTTTAGAAGTTTTCCATCCAAGCAGTCTTGGAGGAGTCTGTTATTCATAGATATAGGCTGTATCTTCATGGCAACTACAGTTATTCAATGTTAGAAATCCAATTAATAAGAAAATAATCACTCCAGTACAAACATCTTCTTGCACAAAGAGAAAACAGTAGGACCAGAAGAGAGGCATGTTTCATCAACTCATGTGCTGTATTAGCTTGGCTCTATCCTTAGATGCACTCCTAGGCTGGGGATTATCCCAGCTGGAGGGTGACAATAGTAGTAGTTTCCATCAACAATAAAAGGAGTTGAGAATGGCTAGATCACATGAAGATGTCATCAACATCCAAAGTTTAATAAGAGATGGATCCTGCCTTATGTGTGGACACTTACTATGTGTTCATAGTAAGTGTCTCCTTGTACATCCCTAGCCTGTCTGCATTTTTTGCCAAAACTTGCTTAGTTAAACCCTAATTGTGAGTCAACTCATGGACTTAGAGCCCTGATGTGGTGGAGTAACATAGACCAGTAAGCTGAAAATGTGTATACAAAGCTCAGGGAACAGGAATTAGGTGTTGGCATAAGAATAAGAGCTTCATGGTAGCTCTTTTTCTGTGAGGTAAAACATTTTACTGTTATGAAAGACAGGCAATAGAGAATGGTACCTGGTTAACAGCTTTTGGGTAATATAACTTTCTTTATTCCATCAGCATGAAAACATATTGAAATTAATCCTTAAATGAACATAAACCACTCCAAATCATAACTTGCAGGTATCTTTCTTAATCTGATTTATTGCAGGAATGTCTTAGACCATGGAGAGGGAATTCATTTGAAAATGCACTTGACTTGTTGTTAGTTATTGATATTCTGTGTTTGATTTCGATTTTGCATGCGGCTTAGCTTGCATGGGGAAAAATCAATAAAATCTGTTTCAGTTTTGTTTATAGTCTGTTTCACCCTCTGGCTGCCCAAACAGCAGTGGTTAGATTTCAGAATCTATTCTGGGACATGAATGTCTAAAACCATGAGGTTTTAATTAGATTTGTTTTTTATTTTTTTTTTTCCTTTTGGTAATAGTATAAAATGGGTTTCTTAATGAAATGCAAGTTTTGTTTGAAAAAGATTACCAAGTATACAGAAAACCAGCCTGGATTGGGCGCATCTGATCAAATGTAAATATTCACAGCTGAGACAGTCACCACAGGCTTTTTTTTGAGTCAGTGGAGAGAAACAAGAAAATCCAGGGTGCAATATTTTATTTTTAAAAGACACACCTAGAAACCCCCTGTATAATACAAGCCCTGAAATTGTGTGCTTCACTCTGGGGATTAAAAAGGAGCCCAGGGTGGCAAATTTGGATGGACACTGGAGATGATTAGTAACGAGATTAATTTTCTTCCTATCTACATGGGATCTCTATTGCTCATACTGCCATTGCCCTGCTGTGAAGGAAAGACAGCATTCCTTGGGTGAGAAATCAGGGCTGTAGATTAGTTTTCTATCTACTCAACTATGAAGTGATAATCCTATTCTTGCAGGTAGCTTGGCTGCCTTGCATTCTTGCCTGCAAAGGTGAAAAACATAAGAAGGAGAAAAAAAAAAAGCTCATCTCCTTCTACACACAGCCTTTAAACTGGTTCTGAGATCACTCAATAGTGAAGAGGTTAGGTTCCATGTTAGCAGAAACCCTTTGTCACCTCTGCTGTCAGAAGCATGTTTTGAACCTAGATTTTCTTTCTGTTGTGAAAGTTCAGGTAAGTACATTACTGCATGAAAGAGTAGAGGACAGGGTGATGCACCATTGCCCATGTCTTGGAAGAGCAAAGAGAGAGTTACTGAAAGGTTATAGATACTCAGGTTGAGCAGGGCTTGCCAACCAATGAATCTCAAGTTGAGATGAGCCAAATAATTTCAGTTCTTAAGCCATGAATGTGGGCAGAGCCTTAGTGAAATATTCCCTTTAATGGCATCTTTTACTTTCTTTCTGGAGACAACAGGGACTCTTTAAATTCTGTGCAAAAACTTGAAAAGTGACAATGAAAAAACAAATACAGTTTTAGTGGACTTTTAGGCTGCAGTGTAAAATCCATAGGAGGTTGCAGAAGAGTAAAGGTTGAAAATGACTGTTGCAGAGGAAGTGTAAGGAGACAACTCTCTTACTGTAATGTATTCATCCTTTCTCTGACAAATGATGGGCAGGATGAATTTGTACTAAGTCAAAATGAGTCATAATTTCTTTCTGCTGATGATGATATGTCCTAAACTTATAGTTAAATGGCCATGTAAATAGAATTGGGCATAGTATTTTGGAGTAGGTTGGTTGCTGTATTGTGTGGTGTGACATTCATCTATTTTAGCAGCTCTGTTGCACAATGAAAAAATGAAAACTAGAAAAACATTGACATAAAATATTTCAGTGGCTTGGTAGAAACTGTTGGTTTAAGCCTGTTGGCCTAAGGAAATAAAAATGTGAAAGAAAGAAGGAAAACTCTACAAAGCAAAACACACTATTTCAACCCAAGTAAAATATGCAAGTCGATCCCATTACTTTTTTTTTTTTTTTCTGTTTAATTTTGCAGTTGCTTTGTTAGTGAAAAGGAAAACAGTAAGAAAGCTCATTGAGATTAGACCAAGATATAATTGCTCCTTTTTGATTTTCTGGTGTTCGTGTTGTGAACCAAAAAGAGAAACAAAGCCAGGCTCTTACAAAACTCTTTAGTAGCATAAACCAATGGCTATAACATGCATTACGGAGGTGAGATCAAGCACTAATGATAGTAGTTATTTGTTTTTCTTTTGGACTGAAAATTACTGCTTTATTTTATTCTTGAGCCAAAGTGTACCTTCATGCACAAAATTACATTGGTTGAAGTCACTGCAGGAATCAAGTCTTCTGTATGGGAATGATGCCCTGAAAATATGTAGGGAAAACTGGGAAACCAAAGGCAATGAAGACAGTAATGACAAAAAGCCAGCAGCGCAAAAGTCAGTAAGTTTCTCACTGTGGAATAAAGTTTGATTATTAAATTCAGATAAATGGTGCAAGACTATATCTTATTTCACAGGGATATGGAAAATGCTTGCTGCAGGAAACTCGTAGTAGCAATTCCCATCAGGAATTTTGTATTCTACTATAGCATAAATATTTTCTCCTGATAATAATAATTAAAAAGCAGCCATCAGACATGCATCCTAGATTTTTGTGAAGTGAGGTGATTTAATCAAATTCCCATTGGAGTGTTGTGTAATTGAGCTTTTAAATCAACATTTATCATTATGATTTAAATGACAATTAAAAAACTATTTTGACTTTTAAAGGAAAGGAGACTAGAACTATTTTTAATATTTAACCTTCAGGTAACTTGATTGGCTTTTTGAGTTTCTGTGTGGTAATTAGTAAAAAAAAAAAAAAAAATCCATTTAAAAAAAAAAAAACCAAAAAAAAACGAAAAAAAAACCTGAAATGTTTAACCTTTCAAAGCAGTGTGTGAAAGTTAAGAGGGGAGGAAGAAGACATGATAGCTTGGAGGTTAAAAAAAGCCTCACTGTAAGCTTCACTGGTTAAAAAAATTGAATTTTTGTAATTCTTTGGCTACGTTATCAGATGAGGCTTATAGTAATCCTTCCAGAAGCTAGATCCATAGGTATTTAATGTATTCATGAAAATTCTGCAGGGTATTGGCAGAATTCAGAGCCTGGAGTGGGGAGTTCCCAAGTGAGCGTTGCTGAGGCAGAGCCCCTGTTGACTTACAAATCCAGTGTGCAGAATTATTTGTAAAGCAGCATCTGTACCAGGCAACTGTGCTGTGTATATCAAGACATGTCAAAACCAGGCCTCTCATTAGTTCCCACCTCAGGCTGTGTTGGATATGCATCAAAATGCATGTCCAAAACTTGGACCTGACTCAGGAGGAAACAGGTGAACATCCCTGACACTATCACTGCCAAGCCTGGCATAAACTGTATTCAGCATGACATTTCTTGTGGCTGGACTCAAATTCCTTTTCCCCTCTGCAGCAGAGTGAAGGCAACTTTTCCACCCCACCACACCATTACAACCAAGCTTGCAGCAATGCAGGAAAAGGTTGCCTAAATTTGTCACCTAATGGTATGGCATCTGTTTCTGTTTCTCTGCTATCAAGCTTTTTACCTTTTAGCCTTTACTGTGCATAGGAGGGATATGACTCTGCATTCAGAGGGTAGGACCCTGGGTTGAGCACCAGAAGATGGAGGAACTGCTTTTCTGGATCACAATACAGGCCTTTCCAATCCTGTGAACTGCTTGATACCCAGCATTCCCTGATTACTCAAAGGCCCTGAGAACTTAAATAATTGATCTTACCCTGATTTCTAAATTACTATTTAATTGCTTAATTTGAAAGCCAAGAAGCTGTATACCTCTTCTGTATTCTCAGTTAAAGTAACTATGAGGTTTCCAGACAGAAATTTATCGAGATAACTACACTGAGATCCTTAACTCCAATACAAGTAAACCATTTTTCTTCCATTGATACCAAGAGTGGTGAAGCTGATTCAAACCAGCTGGATCTGGTCTTACAGTTTATTTAACAGTAAACTATCTAAAAATATTGATTTGCACTGTCTGTGCTTCTGCTCTCTGCCTCTGACCCGTGGCCTCCTCTTGTGTAAACACACATTCTTTGGTTGGTGAGAGACATAATGATGGTGTGGTTCCATAAGCTGAAATCAGGTTTGTTTAAAAAGCCTCTCTAAGGACACTTCACCTACTGATGGTCCTTATAAATCTGATGCTAATAACAACATTATGACCTGCCCAGCAATGTGGTACTGCTGACCAAAAAAGCACAGGCTCAAACAACACAAAGATCACAGAAAGACATTACCATTTATATATAAAAAGTTTTTAAAGTTGAGATGGCAATATAGACTAATTTCTTCCATATGATGAACCTAGAGTGGAAAGGGCTGGCTCAGTATGGAGGGTCAGCACTTCACCCAGCCATATTGTGTCTTCTGCTGTGTCATTGGTGCACCAAAGATTAAAAAAAAACAAAAACATGTTGGTTGTATTTTGAGAGGCCTGTTCCTCTTAAATAAAAAAAAAAAAATCCATCTGTGTGAGCTGTGTGAAAGAAATGTCTGTTCTCTAGAGACGATAGAAGGAAAAGAGTCTGATATTTCTAATCATCACTAAGATTGGAAGTTGCTGTGTTTTCCAAGGCTGGAAAAAAATGATAGGACATTGCAAATTACCACCAGCAGCTCTCTGAAGTGGGAGATAAAGGAGCCGAGCACCAACTCTTTTGTAAGTAGTTACAGAATTTCCAATGAGAAAACTTCAGGGCAAATTTAATGAAATTTTTATCTTTGAAATATCAGGACCTGAGTGCCCCAGTGGAGCAGCTGGACCTTTGGTGTATCAGATCCAGGATGTCAGTGCTGCCAAGAGACCCAGACCAGGACAGGATAACTCAGTGCTGTATGGGGAAGTGCACTAATGTATGTCTTGGATCTTTAGGAATATTTAGTATTTATTCATGTATTTGCTACAAAGATCAATCTAGGTATTGGTGAGAGAGGGTGCAATGAGCTGAGGTTGGAGTTGGGGGTGCCCACACAGCTACTGGCAGAAGGAGGGAAGGAGGAAGATCTTTTCTCACAGGAGGGAAATATCTGTGCTTGGATGAGCCTTACCCAGGTAGTTCCCTCTAAATCTTCAGTTCTGTTTTCCTTCTATAAAAAGGTGGCACTTGCTTTCATCATGCAAGGCCAAAAAGGCATTACAGGGTGGGTAAGGACTAGACAATGTCCTGATTCTCTCTTGCCCTTCAGCCTGGTATCTTTGTAGAAGGGGTGTAAATTGTTCCAGTCCACCCCGTCTGCATTTCAGGCCAGGCTGTGCACACATTTCAGTGCTTGCAGAAATAATCAGTCCCTCCAGATTTTATTATTGGAGGACTGTACATCAACCTCTGGCTAGACCTGGTAAAAACAGGCTGCATGTCTCTTTCTCTCTGTGAGCCTGAACCTGCAGTGGGTTTCCAGAATCACTCAGAATTTTCTTGCTTGAAGGCACCACATGATTCCTTCGGGCACATAGACCCTAAAATGCTGGGTAGAAGTCATGGAACAAACCCAGGCACTTTAAAGAGAAACATCTTAAGTCAGGTTGTATCAGTTGGCTTCAGAAGGTGTCTATTTCCACTGGTTGCAAAGAAAAGTCAAGTGACACTAGTTTAGACTCAGATGTCTAAAGTGAGATGATCAGCAGCCTATTCAAAAAAAAAAAAATTATATGAATATGTGTTGTATTCATCGCCTTTTTTGAAGTCATGTGTTTGGGGTTTAATGCCTGAAAACAATGCACCTTTCTGAAAACATCAGCTGTATTAAAAGATAGATGAAAGTAATATATAAAATTCCTGGAAGTAAAACAAGTTTAAGGGAAATGGCCATTAAGCCACATTCTTGGGTATTAGACAAGCAGTGAAATTCTGGAACTCTGGATAGAAATACAGGTATTTTCATATGTGAATTTTAATCTGACCGGTGAAAAGCAGAGCTAACATCCTTGTAGGCTGCTGCAGAGACACTGAGATCCTTGTCACTTATTAAAGTTTTATTTTGTTCCCCCATGAACAAGGCAATTAATTATTTAGAGTACCAATCAATCAGGGGTTAGATGTACTAATCAAACACATTCCAGCTGCTAAGTATTGCTCACTTAAGACATTGATCAGCTGTAGGATGCTCTGTAGACCATTTAGATGAGTATTTTCTGATAATGTGCTTTAAACCCCCTTGAGGTCAAAACTTTGACACCGTCTGCTGGACCATGTGGAAGGTTGAATGCCAGACTGTCTGACAGACTGTAATTATTTTCTGTCCTGATGCCCTTTCTGCAGTCATTAGGGGATCAATTTTCTGAGAAAGCCAGAAAAGTTCCTTGTACTGCAAGCAGATAATGGCCTGAAAACGAGTCTCTTTTGTTATGTTGATGATTTGCCACTGGATGTTGTTTGAAACTCAGGATCGATTATTTAGGGCTAGCTTCACTGGTATCAGATATTCTTAGTCTTGTTCAGCTCTATGCTTTCTACCTATTTGCCCCATGCTGAAAGATGTATGGTTGGTATTGAAATGCATTCGGTCTGCTGGTGATACCTTCAGTTGCTCTGGTAAGGATGTCAACGGGGAGCCCCACAGGAGTGCTGAACCAGGAGTCTCCAGCTAGATCTTGAATGAGAGTGAGGAAGCATAGTTTTTCTGTCTTTTGGGACAATGCCCTGACTGTTCACAGAAATAGCTAGGAGAAATTAAGACGACATTTCCCAATAAATAATTGAAGAATGAGACACATTGTTTGCAGTTCTAACATGACTGCAAATTTAGGCTATTGCCTAGCAAGTTACTATATGAATTCCCCTTACGTTGACCCCTGTGGTAATTGGAATTTCAATTATTCATTTTCAATTACTAGCATGGCATGATGATCACAAATGTCATTAAGTATTAAATTACATCTAATGATGGATGGATGGATGGATAGATAGATGCCTCTCCAGATCTTTTCTTTATTTAATGCCAGTAAATCAAGTCCATGGTTTTTTTGTGGAAGAACTTTTTAAACTATGAAAAAGATGGTAAAGTGCCATTTATTTGCATCAGATAAAACCTCTTTAATGCACATTACCTGAGTGCAGTGTAAGTTTTCATCGCCTGTGTCATTAAGACGAGTAGTACCCAGTGTGTGTGTACACAAACGCAGGTACTTTGCAGTGAGTGGCAAGGCAAAGGGAGGCCATTTGCTTCCTGCCTTATTAGAGATGATATCCTGGTGCTCATAATTGCGATCTTTGTTTAACAGTCTGCTCAGTGGCTTCCCATTGTGCGTTTCCACGTAGAGTGAGCTCAATCGCACACCATATTTTATCAGTCTTGAAGTCTGTGTGGGGAAATTGTCAGGGACAGATGATACCATAAATACACTTGACCTGTGTTAGGTGACCTGCATTCTCCTGTATTAGTCCTTGTGGGCAATTTTTATGCCCATGAGCAAGAAAGAGGTTGAGGACAGGGTTTTTAGGATAGGTTTGAGAGCTGGAGGGGGTAGTGGGAGTCAGAAAACCACAGGTGTGGGTGCTCTTGCTTTAAAGCATATGCAAAGGGGCACTTACCTCTTGCCTTAGCTACATTTTGCTACTCTGCCTGTGGTATTCAGTCCACCCCAGCAGGAAAAATCTACAAAAAGACTCTGAACAGATAAGAGAGACCAGAACTGCTCACAGGAGGGCCAGGGTGCAGGTTGAAACAAGGCTGAGTTCATGCTGACTGTCTGGGAAATGTGGACATGAAATGCTGGTTTCTGAGGTCACTGAGGCCAGCAAGATTTAGAAGCACTACAGAGAGGCTTGCAACTGAAATCCAAGCTGGTTTAGATTCTGCAGGAAATGATGTGTATTGATGATGCTAAGAAAGATGCAGTGTCAGACTATGATCACTTGTGTTAGAACTACAGAACTTCCTATTTTACATTCTTGGCATTTTTTTAAAGCAGAGCAGGAATCCCACTTTAGGGAAATCCTGTTTCCATGCTGTTGTATTGAACTACTGAACAGACACACAGACTAAACTAGGAGCCTTGAACTGTTGATTTTAACATGTGCATGGATGCCAAATTTCTGATCTGACATTTCTTGTGCCTTACTTTCACTGTCCCTAAAATTAACAATGGCACAATTTATTCACATTTCATTTGTGATATTTAATTATCTCATACCTGTAAGGTACTTTTAAAATGATACTGTGTGGACATAAGGAATGTCTATAAACTGATTGGTGTGCATAACACTGTTATGCTTTATGCAAAATCTTAATCTTTTCCGTCTTCCTTCTTCCTCCACTTCCTCTTTTGCACATAGATGTCTATTCATGTCATGACTTGGAAGCTTTCTTTTGCCAGTTACAACCTGTAACCCTACTTGGTTATCAGTCCCTCAGCCTGGCTTCCTCAGGCTTTATTTCTATATCCACTCTCTCCCTTTCCACCCCTCCCATCCCCAGAATCTGTTTCTTGTCTTTCTGAGACCCCTCTTGCAGTGTCTGTAGCAGTAGTCGGAGAATCATTCATCACTAGACCGTGGCTTTGCTCCTGCTAGGCATGGCTTTCGCAGCATTGCCCACAGCATTGTGAAGCTGATTAGAGTTGCAGGGCCCTAGTCAGGTTTGTGTTGCTGCCAGTGATTTCAGGGAATTGCTACTGTACAGATTTCGCAGATGCAATCTCACCTGAGCTGATGAATAATTCTTCAGAAATATTTTCTTTTTTTGTCTTTTTTGCCTTTCCTCATGTGGATGGCAAAAATACTAGAATGGACGTCCCCTTCTTATGCAAAATCCTGCCTTCTTCCCATCTTAGAAAATCATAGAATAATAGAATGTTTTGGGAGGCCAGAGCTCTTTAAAGGCCATCTAGTCCAAACTCCCTGCAGTAAGCAGGGTCCTCTTCAACTAGAGCAGGTTGCTCAGAGCCCCATCTAACCTGACCTTGCAAGTTTCCAGGGATAGGGTATCTACCACCTGTCTGGGCAACCTGTGCTAATGTTTCGCTACACTCCGCATAAAAAATTTCTTCCTTATATCAAGACTGAATCTACCCCCTTTTAGTTTAAAGCCATTATCCCTATCACAACATGCCCTACTAAAACGACTGTACCCACCTTTCTTACAGGCTCCTTTAAGTATTGAAATGCATGAATAAGGTCTTCACAGAGCCTCTCCAAGCTAAACAACACCAATTCTCTCAGCCTGGCCTCACAGCAGAGAGGTTCCAGGCCTCACAGCAGAGAGTGTCCAGCCCTCACACCATTGTTGTGGCCTCCTCTGGACCTGCTCCAACATGTCTGTGTCTATTCTGTGTTGAGGACCTCAGACCTGAACACATTGCACCAGGTGGGGTCTCACCAGACCAGAGTAGAGGGACAGCACATATCAATATTCTTTCTGGGCTGTCTTATTTCTACAGCCCTGATGACACTAGCTTTCATAATTTCAGATGCAATTGAGGCTAAACTTTAAAACTTTTAAACAATCTGAAACTAAGAAAGCTAATTGCAGGGTTTTTTTGAATTTTCCTGATATATCACCTGAATTCTTTGTGTCTGCAAACCTGAACTCTCAGTGAAAAAAAAAAAGTGGACTCTGTTTGCACAAATTTGAATGAAAATTTATATACGTAATAGGTCAATGACAGGCAAAAAGGCAGGCAAAATATTACATTATATGTTCTCCAGCTATAAAAATAATATTTAACATATTGTGAAATAGTAGTATAATTTTGCATGTGTTCAGTATTAACTTCAAACAGATGCAACTGAAGTAGCAGTGAAATGATGAAATTGGCTATAGTTGAGGTGAGACTTTCTGCATAAGAGGAAGAAGATTGAAACAGTTATTCAGGGAGAAAAAGCATATGATTACTTAAATGTGTAGAAAAAAGTTTTGTACTAAGAAAATGAATCAAGTTTTTCCATTTAGCCTGTCAGGAGCCATATTAACAAAAAAAGACAAACAAGCTATCCAATGAAAGTGTGTGTCAGTAAATTCAAGCCTGATAATTAAATTAAAAAAAAAAAATCAGAACACAACAATTAACCTCTGAAACTCAGAGGAGAGAAAAATAATAAATTAAGTGCAACTAAAATCTGAGAAAGAGGCAGTGAAAAATCAGAGATTTATATAGAAAATTTATAATTTACCCTAAAATAGCCAGAGTTGTGTGATTCTACTAGAGAAGGGCAGGCACTGATGAGGCTTGGATGGAGACAGAGGAGAGTTAAGACAGCAAGTGAAACCCAACAACCAAGCTTAGTTACCATTCTACGTGTTGAGGGTCAAACACTACCAGACTGACATGATCCCCCATGTATGTCCCAAGCTCAGGGTGCCCTGCAGTCATCCTGTACCGTCTCACCTCCATTGAGTTGGAGAGCAATGATGGAGAGCTTCAGAGAATTGAGGCGAAGCTCAAAAATAATATTCAGGGAGACAGACTATGTGAAGTGGAGGTTAAGAAGTTCACCATCTGCTGTTTATCAAAGTGCAGGTTGACAGGGACTTGGCTTCAGGGTGCAGGAACCAATGCCTAGATAAGCTTTCAGACAGTAAGGTCTGTTGGTCTTGCAAACTAGGGCACAACAAGATTCATTGGCTGGAAGGCAAAGTTAAACAAATTCAACCTTGAAGGAATGTGCAATTTTCTAGCAGTGAGGGTAATTAAGCATTGCAACACCTTACTGGGAGAGGTGGCAGACTCATCATCATTCTGGTTCTTTAAAACAAGATTAGCTATCTTTCAAAAAGGCTTAATCCACCTCCTGGGAATAGCTGTTTTGTCTATGTGTTGAGAAGGGCTGGTGAGACATCCCTCTGGCCTTAGAGCCTGTACATCTCTGAGTTCTTTCACAGGTGATGAGCTGAGGCACCAAGGCTGAAATTCACCCTTTTGCAAGGTGATACAGCTACCTTCTTACACTGCTTAAATTCCCCTTCAAACTAGAAGTGATGTTGAGCCTATGAGATGTAGGCACCCTGCTCAGTTTTTATCCCAGGAGATGTTGTTCCAGTCCCAAGTGTCTGCCCTGTCCCTGGAGACTTTCTGAAAGACAGGTCCCAGATGCTTATAGGTTACACCTTAGTATTCAATATTGGTAGAAAGTTAATAAGCTGAGCAATAAAAAGAAGCAATTCAGTGTTTTTTTGTGGGTTTTGTTTATCCCTCCACATGAAGTTGTGACCACTGAGTGAGAGGTCATAGTCTGGAACAATTTATCTATAAACCACACACCTTGTGTATAAGTAGTGCATCCTTCCACACACATATTTGGGTAGGCAACATCTTATGTAGCCTTCATTCTCAAAAGCTGGGATTAATCTTGCTTAAGCTTAGATGTCTCCACCTAAGATGGATACCTTGGGTTCTATTTATGTTTGGTACCAAAGAAGAGGCGCTATTCAAGGAGTCATTGGTCACAGCTATTGCAGATGTTGCCTTTAAGGTGTGATAACTCATACCTAACAGTGCCTGTTTCTCCAAGGATTAAAGAGGGAATCTAAGGTAGAAGCTCAATGGTCTTAATTTGGTCATGTGAATCTATCGATAATATCTCAGGACATCTCAAAATTTAACCTTTACTTTATGTTTGGTTAGCTAGTTACTATAGATTAGTGATAGTAATCAACTGTGACCCACATTATTTATTCATTCTCCTGCTACACTGCCTGCAACTAATTCCTGCGTGGAAAGTGGAGCATTTGGATGCTTAAGATTGTCTGCAAATACTTTGTTTTGGCTTTTGAGAAGGAACTTAGTGAGGTACAGCTATGCCAAAACTAGGTCTTCATCCTGGCTGTCTCTGTATTTTCCTTTGCTCTGTGGCACATCCAGTTATTTCCTGAACTTTAAAGGTAATCTGTCATTCATTGTTACCAATTAGATGCCCTTACAATATGACCTGGAAACTGTTTTCTCAACAACTTGGTGTTATTAATAACATGCACTACAGTTGGGGTGTGCCAGTAGTTCAGGAGTCACAGAGCAGCATGACAGTTTAATTTCGTACCTTGATGAGATTTCTGCCTGCAAAGTTGCACAGAATATAAAAGACTCTGACATACAGCATTGGTGTGAGCATTTTAAGAGATTTCCAGACTGTCTTTATTTATTTGAAAGCATTCGCACTCAGTGATTTAAAAAAATGTGTATCATAGATTAGAAAACTGAAAGGGAAGATTCTGATCACTCTGATAATTAAAAATATTTAAGGTTTCTGATTACCGCACAGACATTTATTGACTAGCCAAAGTAGTTCCATCAAGTAAAGTAAGAAGCACTATTTCTTGTGGTTAAATGCCATGAATCCCAGCACTGATGGAGTCATTTTCATGGAGCTGTAAACCTATGTCTTCAGCTTATCAAGTCTAGTATGCAGGGCTAAAGAACTGTCAGTGCACCAAAGCACTGGCCCAAGTGCATCACTGTAGCAAAATATATTTCAAATACTACTGTAAGTCACTACATACAACATGTCCTGAATCTGGCAAATAAATCACATCTTTTCTTTTGCCACTCCAGACCGTCTGCTGTTCTGGTGCCGGTCCACATTAATCTCACAGTGATTAGTGGCTTTGCTGTGGGGAGCCCTGTGGTTGGGATATTTACTATGGTTGTACTCCAGGACTGCAGACCCACTGTGATGAACACTGAGAAAAGCAGAAAGAAAATCTCTGCTTCATTAAAGTAATTTGGCAACTTTCTAGAAGCTACACAAAAATCGTATACAAAACTACCAACACTGCCATCTGCATAATGAAATATAATTTCAATCCAGTTAACAACAAAGTTAAAGAATGTCTGGCCCACACCATTTATAAAGAAGCTGGGAAAAGCTGGACCACTGCCAGATTTTTGTTTAGCTGTTCACTACAGAATATGCTTTAACAGTGAGTCAGTCAGCATCTAAGTCAGTTAGTGTCTGCCCAAGTCTGCAAGAAACTCTGAAAGAGTGTGAGTTACTCTCACTGTATTACAAAGTATGCAAACTTGAAAACTAATTCAGCACAGGACTTCTGCTAAAGCTCGAGGAGACACAGTTGCTCAACTCTGTATAAGTGTTGTTAACTATATCACTACTAGGCAGAGTAGCTGAAATACACTCATGCAATGACTATCATCTGTGAATATTATCTAGACATTTCCTATAGCATCACAAGATAGCTAAGCACCCTAAGAGCTTACAAAAGTGTCAAGGAAAGTACTGATGGCAGAGGAAAGTGTCATCGTGTAGCAACTTAGAAAGTTTTCTGAAAGTTTGCATCTTGCAATAAGTCAAAGTAAACATAGGAAAAGAGTGAACAAATTAATCAATGGGCAGATGACTTCTCCTTTTTCCTCTGTTTTCTGAATGAAAGCAACTACTGTACTTATTTTCCAGCTGAGAAGTGAAATTGAATTGTCTGGGTACTTGATGGCCCACTGCTTTTAGAAAGCTATTAAGATGCTGCTATCAAGAAGAGGATAGCTTTCTTGACCCTCTTTAGCTGGCTTATCTAGTGGCCCCCTGATGACTTCATCACTGTGCAGAAGGCCAATCACCAGAGGTGACCATGTTTAACAGTGTCTTCCTCTAAGTGGCAATTTAGTGAGTGAGAGAACACACTGCATTGGGTCCTCAATCTGTTGGGGGAGGGGACCTATGGGAGGAAGGAAACATTTTGTACCGGTTATCTTGTCTCTAAGTAGTGCAGTGATACAACAACTTTTCAGTTATTCCAGCTCATATTTTGGCTGGGACTGTGAATTAGAAACACTAATGCTAAGAAGTCTATCTGGGATCAGAATATCAAGCAGAAAAGTCCATCTCTTTTTTACAAGGTTCTGCAAGGAAAGCATGGGTTTATATAATATTGACACTTCATGAAATGTGTAGCTCCTAGATCATCATTCTTAGCTGATCCCTGTAATGCTGATAGTGGACAAAACTTGATTTTGGTAGTGACATCAGTCAGTGGACACACTAAGGCCAAGTTCTGCTCACTTTGCTTGTCTCTTTATTAGCCTTCAGTCAAGGGAAACCAGACTGAATTTTTATTTTATTTTTTTTTTTTACTGAGAGAGGATGTTAGGTATATATGAATAACAAATAAGATTTAATATTTAAAGCTTTTTTTTATTATTCACATCTTTGTCAAAACCACTTTGACTTGACCTTACTTCAATATCCCTGTAGTCTGAAGCGCACCCCCACTATATCCACACAACTCTTCTGCCAGGAGCAGTGTTTCCCATCAAGGTCCTTGAGTAGGGGGAGTAGCCAAGTGGGCACAGGGTCACAGACAGCATCTTACTTTTGGGGTCAGCTACCAGGATACCAAGATGTGGTGTTCCTCCATATGTCAGTCAGGCAGAAGTTAAATGTGATATTTCAGGGGTGTTTAAGGGCATGGTCAATAACCAATCAACAAATGAGACCCAGGTTTGTTCTCCTGGACATCCAACACTTCCTGCCAGAAGTGTTTTCCTTCTTTGTTTTATTTTACTGTCTAGACATTAGTCAATATTTTTTAAAAGATATAAAGATTCACCTTAAGGGGAAGATGAGGCAGATAGCATTCATCAAAAAGAAACCCTTTCAGAGATAGCGGGAAGCAGAAAAGACAAATGGCAATAGGACCTTCTAGGCAAATTTCTGGCTAAATACTTCTGGAGGACCAAGTTCAGACACTTGTTCAGGGACCAAGCAGCCTTTCTCACATCCTGGCTTTCAGTGTATTTGTTTGCTCACAAACCACACAGGAGCTGAAATTTTGTGATCGCAGAATGGTTGAGTGATTCTCCTCTCTGTCCAGCTCTGAACCTTTCACTCAGGATTTCTGAACCATTATTTGCAAAGAGCAATGCTGCCCATCAGACAATGTCAGCAAATGAACCAAGAGGAGAACTGGTTTCACTCTGAAGTGAACTTATTGTGTGGGCACTTCAGAGCATGGTGACAGTGGCTTAAGATGCTCCTTTATGTTTCCTTTGGTAGATTGTTCTTTTTAGAAAGCTAACCCTGCATCTGATTATTTTTTATGATCTTAGAAAAGGGTATAAGAACTGTTTATCTTTTTGTGTTTATATAAGTTCTCTAATTTAAATCTAACCACTTATCCATTCAAAAGCAAAAGAGACTTTCACAGTACACTGAGAAAGATTCTTCGCTTGTAAATCAGCATATCATCATTGAATTTCAATTAATTTCACCCTTGGGTAAGTAGACTACAAGGGATCTATGTAGATGAGTGATCTGGATGTTTGGCTTGGTGGATTGTAATACACAAACTTGTAGGATATAAAGAAATGGATACAATTATAGGGCATTAATTTGAGATAACATAGCCTTATATTTTATTTGAGATCTCCAAGTATATTGCTCCACAGTACAAACTCTTCTTTCTTATTCTCTCTCTCTCTCTCTCTTTTTTTTTCCCCTTTTATTTATTTAATTTATTTTATTTTGGTAAAAGTCATTGCAGATCAAATTTAAGGGAGGTAATAAAAAGAAAGAAGAATAATATTCTTTCTCTATAACTTTATAAGATCTGAGAGGCAACTAGCTTGGCTAGCAGCAGGGAAGGGAGAAATGAGAGATTTTTACATGGTATCACTTTAGATAAGGTAAATCATACTTTTTTGCTGATACTGGATGATAAAAAGAAATGCATTCCTGTTTTGTAATGAATAATCAAAGTCAGCTCACCTGGGATTTCTTTCCAGTTAACTCTTGAAACGATAGCATGGTGGGTTTATAATGGCCCAGAGAGGAGGACAGCATTATTTTCTTTTTAGTATTTCAGTCTCCTTAAACATTCTTCTTTGGAAGCCTTTGTTCTCTGCCTTTCAACAGATAATTCTATTGTACTGTTATAAATAACTTTATGGGCTGTTTTTACTTACACACACACGTTAAATTCTGCAAAGTGAATGGCAACACTGAAATCAAGAACCATGCTTCTCCAGCTCCAAACAAAGGCTCTGCTACTTCTCAGCAGCACCAGGATTTGACCTGGGGGTCCTCTGGAGCAGAGACTACAAAAGATTAACATTTCAGTCTGCTGAGCCCACCAGTGCGGTCTTCCCTTATCTCCTAAGCTCTGCCAGAGGAATGAATTACCCTAGTTCATTAAGACTCGTTTTGAATTGTGGTGAGAGGTCACCACATAAGTCACCTTCAGTCTATTTTGCGAATAATATGGATTATGATAAAAGCCGTCTGGGAGGTTGAAGCCCAAGGATTTTGTTTTCTTTATTCTTCAAGGTGGGTAGAATACAGGGTGGGGAAACCCTGATCTGGACATTTCCTAACACTGCATAGTAGAGTATAAGAAAAGTCCTTTTTTGTTCTTTTTTTTTTTTTAACCCATGAATGCATGACCTCTTGATCTCTCTGACCCCTTTATTTTTGCCGTGAAAGAACTAAAACTTGCTGTGCCCATACAAAATCTTCTTTCGCTTCAGTTTTCTCATGATTAAATTCCCTGCTGTTTTTTTGTTTAAGTGCTCTGATGCTGCCCTTTGGAATTGGGCAGATGTTTGACTCTTTGAAATGGTTTGATTTTTCTTTTCTTTAATTTAGTAGTGGTCTACAGTTAAGGCATGTTCATCCACATCAGGACTAAATGAGAAATGTTTCTGTAGTATCACTCATGTCTCACAGTCTAAAAGTACTTTAGTATAGTGCTTTAGATATAGTAATTGATAATTTACATCAAAAAATACCTTGATGCACAGAATGCTGTACATATTAAAACAAAGGCTGTCTTCATAGTAGGTGGATTACTGGGAATACATCAATTACAGTGTAGACCTCTTCAAACGTAACCATGTCAAATATAGGTAATGGAGGGTAAGGTTGAAGGCAGATGGCATATTGATCTACTTTAACAATTTATGTAAAAATGAGTGGAAGGCAGTCACCAGGGGACATATATGAAAATTATGTTGAATAGAATGGATGTGCTTCAAATATTATAAGTGAGTTCTGTACATGCATAATCCCACTGGCTTTGCGGGAGCTGTGTTAATTCATTATTGTTGAAAGCATGGTCTTTAGGAGAGGAAAGGTAAACTTGGATAATGTTGAAACCTGGTATTGGAAACAGTTTTATCAGGACTGAACTAAATCCAGATTCTTTTCTACCTAACCCTTTGTCAGGCCTCTGTAGACTATGGTTATTAAAGATGAGCATTCATATAACTTTAGCAACTAATTGAGATCAAGGCATCATTTTACTACTTGCTATATAAATAAACTGAATTTTGTCCCGGAGGAAAGATAGTCTTAAGGTTTAGCAGAAGTCAGTAATATACTGGCTAATTGATTCAACACTCAAGTTCTGCAATGCTGGACTTAGATTTGTTCTGAAAAGATGAATGAATCCCACTAGATCTGGGCAAAAATTCCTACATTTCTCACAGAAGTGAACCAAGCTCTATGGCATCCCTCTCTTAGCTGCATTCCAGAGGTGTTCTGCATCACACTACCGAACTTAATGTCCCAGTGCAGTCTCTGTCTGGGTTTAGGGGTTCAGGACTGTAACTCCTCTGCCCCAGCATTCACACCCACATGAACAATCCAAGTCCCTATAACTTCAGGTAATGCCTATTAACCAATTTACTTTCAACTCCATGCACTCAAATACAAGCCAAATAAACCTGAAAGAAATAACATACAATCTATTAAATAGACATGTACTGGCAACCAACTTGCACTAAAGGCCACCCCCCTTGGGGACAGTCTGGTTTAATTATCCACTTGATAATGTGTCTAAGGTTTCCAGAACAATTTTTTCAACCTTTAGTTGAAAAACAAATTCCACCAAAGGACTGATCTTGTTCTGATCCCTCAGGGGAGTGCTTAGGATAGGTTTCAAAATGTAAATATAGTCCAAACATTTTAACTAAGAATAAGGCGATTTCATATAAAATACCCTCCAGTCTTGAAATGACTCACTTTCAGGCTCATCTTTTCATGTGATGCCATTACTGGCAATATTGAGTGTAGGCAAAATGAAGCACAAGTTCAGATCTCAGTGGACAAGACATGAACAGCTCCTGTTCATTGTATATATAGGAAATAATGTCAGTGAGATGTGTCTGTGGGTAAGTTAAACAGATCTGTAATCTCCTTTTTCCTCCCCATACTTTTCAAGAAGACAGATCATTGTCCTTTTCCCAGGTCTGGCTTATAGAAGAATGGTTATCAGGGAGGGGGAGAGAGAGTGAGGGAGACTTAAAATGTGTCAGCTTTATCCTAGGAATGGCTACACTGAAGTAAATTATTGCCTAGCAGTGAATTATCATTTATGTGATATCTTAAAAATCAACAGCTGTGAAATTGACTTCTAACTGATTTAATTGAGATGGGACAAAACTTAAAATATCAGAAATAAAAAGTCTGGATGCTGTATTAAGTCTGGATGAGATGGAGTTAATTTTCCCTGTAGCAGCCCTCATAGTGCTGTGCTTTGTATTTATAGCTAGAAAGGTGTTGATAACTCACCAGTGTTTTCTCTGTGGATGAGGAGTTCTCACATAGCATTAAGGCTGTCTCTCCAACATTTCCCCCTCACCAGTAGGCTGGGGGTTGGGCAAGATCTTGGAAGGGCATATAGCCAAGACCCCTACAGAGTGACTGAAATAGCTAGGTCAGGCTCAACCCATCTTGTTCCACATCTTGTTATATGCACCATTACCAAATTCTTAGTTGGAAATTCCAACATTATTATTGTAGATGATTACAGATTAGTTTCCATATAAAGTGAATTATTTTCAAACCTGGGGCTATTAAAGAATGGATTATCTTCACTAATATTCCAAGTAAAGGGATTTTTTTGGTGACAAGATTGTGAATGTTAAAACATAATTTTTTCTGATATCCGTAAAATTTGAGAGCAGATAGTTAATTATAGCATAGTTGTTAGGACATCTGCACAGTATAGTAGTTATCAAGTGCAAATATGAAATAAAAATAATAAGACCAGGGTAGTAACTTTCACAGGTTATTGACACAATATGCCTTCTTTAAGAAAATATATTCCTATTATTTTTTTTACTCTTGTCTCTTCTGAACACTTAGCTTTGAAAATGAGATTTTACTAAAATTCTAAGTTGTGGATTTTTAAATTCCCAATCTCCTATTCTAACACCACAAAAAAACCCCTCACTAACTCAGGAGCACACAGAGTTGATAGCGCAGAAAGACACCTGGATTGCATTGTTCAGGAGTTAGCAAATTGAACTGAAATTTGGATGGAGTCCTCCCTGGAGCTCCAGGTTACATGAAATCACCTAGGTTTGTCATTGCATTCAAAGTGAGTTGGCCATTCTTCTACCAAAACAGCTCCCCTAGGGATACAGATAGCTACTGCCACTCTCCATGAGACACTTTCTGTTTTGGTTTCATAACCAGAACAAATGAGGAGAGAGCAATAGAACACAGATGGTAACTCAGAAATTGCAAGTAATCTATTAATCTTTGGGGGCTAGTATCACAAAGTAAGGAGTGTAACACTACTCCCAATTTAATTGAAAACTCTCTGCATAAAGGACAATTAATGAGAAATGAAAAATCTGATGTTTCAGAAGAGATGAAATGGTGGAACCTCAGGGTATATCAAAGTTTTAAACATTGGATTTTGCCTCTCCTGTGACAGGTGGGGAATTACTTAGTCACACAGATGTGTGCAGTATCATATACTCTGTGGTGCTATTCTACAAAACAGGCCTAACTTTGCCCACTTGTGCTCCTTTTTCCCCCAGTATACACTGATGTCAGTGAAAAAACAAGGTTGTTAAAACCATTGGAACTGATGCCATGACGGAAGTTGGGTTTTGGAAGTTGACAGCTAGAGTTAACAATGTCATTGCTGTTGTTTTACAACTCAACATATTTAATGGGCTCTATCTCATACCAAAAGAGGTGTATTTGACCTCCTTTTATCAAAGTACCTTGGAAGAAATAGGACACAAAAATGATTGTCTGGGGAAGGCTTCTTTTTTTTTTTTTTTTTTTTTTTTTAAGCGATTTGAATGTAGGTTTGGATTCAGGAGCTCCTGAGATTTCATCTCTCTCAATTACTGTATTTACTCCCAGTATATGTAATAGTTAGATGGTGCTCATAGGAGCTACTTCTACCAGCACAGAGTTGTGTGATAGTTCATAATTTAGTTTTGTTAGCTGCAAAGTTTGACATATTTCATGATTTTAATTGTCAATATGGTGACCAATTTTGGCCCAAGTTTTGGCCCTTTTTTGTCTTTGGTACAAATGCTGCCTTTGATTCCATGTAGTCAGTACAAAATGCATTGGCCTAGAGACTTTGCAGAAATAAACAGTTTCATTGAGCATAATGCTTCCTTGCTAGCACTTTGTTCAAGGACAGCATAAGCTTTTATGAAAACTAAAGACAATTTCCATTCATTTCCTCTTGGTGTACTGTTCTCAAGGAGGTCAAGCAATCTGTTTGGACATCATCTGCCCTCACTTGAGATTTTTCTGATTCAAGGTGAGGAAAGATGAAAAGCTGTGAGTGCAGGTTATTTTGAATAATGTTTGTTTGGCAGCAGTTGCTGCTTTTTGTTCTTTACAAAGAGATTTCTATGAGGAAAAAAAAAAAGCAACCGAATAAAATAACCCTTAAGGAACAATAAAAAGTGTTTAGATTGTTGTAAGGTGGGTTTTATTGATTGTGTTACATGTTTGTTACAAGTTTTGGAGAGGCACTTGTATTTCAGTACTCCACTTCATTGCACTGTCCTTGGTTTGCTATCTCAGATCTATATATTTGTAAGTATGCATGGGAGGAATTTCATTAAAGCGTGATAAGCTGGAAGATGAGTTTGAAGGAGAGAGCGAGCATTATCAGAATGAGGGAAATGTAGAAATGGGGGAAATGTTTTTCAGTTTGGGAAAAATGTGTTTATTATCTTCCTGAAAACCTGCAGTTGCACAGCAATCAAGGCAGTGTGCAGTTTCTGACTGCCTTCTTATATCGACAGAGGCACCTGTAATATCAGTGAAAACGTTGCTTTAGGTAAATGTCTCTGGCATGCTGTGCCTGAGCTGTTTCATTGCTTCATCTTAATACACACATGCACACAGATGACCTGGGAATTGCCACATCAAAATAAATAAAGATATAAAAAAAAAATAGGCATCAGTCAGGATTCATCTGCATGTTCAACCACACGAATTTTAGTGTCTTGTGAATCAAATTGTGAGCTAGATGGCAAAGCTCCCTTTAAACTTCATCTATTCAATGTATGCAATGGAGTTCAGAGAGCTATTTATCTGACCCTGAGGTAGACACCTGCATCTGACCATCTAAATGGCTTTCTAGACTCCACTGGCTGTGCTGATTAGGTCTCCTCTGACTGTAATTGAAGTGTAGATAGGCACCTGCCTATCATGTAGAGGTCTAATTTCAGGTGTCTGAATCTGGACCTTAATCCACCTTTGCTTTAGCAGAGCTGAAACAACACACTACACACTTCAGAAGAAAATAAAATTATTTATATTTCATGATGGCCCCCACTAGATTTTCCTGACTCCACCTGGTAGTTAGTGTACCACTCAAATCATGAAGATCAGTGATTTTTAGCACTACTGTAGTTGTTGGTTTATCTGAAAAATAGTCTTTGATGTTGTTAATCTGTTGTTACTGCATTTGCTTTCATTCAGATTACCTGAGATGTACCAGGCTTCTCTACATCATTAGCAGATTTGGTAATAGGGTTAGAGAGCTAGGTAGGACAGTTCCAGCCATTAGCAGAGAAAATATATGATCAGGCTTTGATCACTGATGGAGATTGACATTGTTAGCTCTTTTAATGACAGTTTTATAACAGACACAACTATTTTGCCTCACTTCTTCACATTTGTGTGTGTGGAATTGTGCACATATGTCTTCATCATTATCCAGGTTTTTAAATGGTAGGGAGAACAGACAGTGAATCATGTTTAGAACCATTAGGCTGTTTCTTAAAACCTTATCTCCTTCTCCTATACTTTTTACTTGCAGTCTCAAACCATACCTGGAAATTACTATGTTAAGCAAAAAATGTTACTGTCTGTCGCTTCTGCAGTGCATCTGTTCACTACATCATTAATCCTAGTCTTGCATAGGAAGACAATTGACATTTTTCTTATGGTAGGATAGAGTTACTAAAAGACAAGAAACACAGAAACTATACAGGCAACAGGATTTTAGAAAGCTGTTACTTTTAAATCAGTGTAGGGTTGTTATTTGCATTTCTTGCTTGACAGCTGCAGTCAGGAGCTTTCTAAAACATTTCTGCTAATACAGACTGAATATTGTTTTACAAAGAAAAGAGTTCTATTTGTTCTGTACCATTCTGCAAGTCCGTGCACAGGTCAGATAATTTCTTATGTTCTGGCGGGAAGGATATGCCAGACAACATAAAAATACCTACTGGACTGACCTAGGCTTATTCCAATAACATGTTCTATAGATCAAGGCCCAAATTCACCTCACTTGTCCTGAACCACCTTAAAACACGATGACACTTTTCAGTCAGGTATTTGACTAGTTGATAAAAAGTTTACTATTGCCAGGTTGGACTCATAATTTATGTACCTACAGATCCCCATGCCGCAACATGGTTAAAAATTAGGTCATCTAATTAACTCAGAAGATTTGACTGGTGCTTCTCTGCCACCCCAAAACAGTGCAACAAACTTAAGGGAATGACACAGAAGACTTTTAATAATGAATATTGAGCACCTTTTTCTTTGGGAAGCAAGCAGATGGATGTTCATGCAGCCAGTCCCTGAACATTTCCAAATGCAAAATGGGAGCTTGCAACCCAGAAGCCACAAAAGATCTTTATCTTATTAACACGATTGAGTGTTCTCACCTAACCGAGAACTTAGATGGAGACAGGAAATTTGTAAGAGCCAGCTTGGAAAGAGAAATGAGGAGTCTATATTAAGAGTTATTCCATAGAGTAGCCCTCCTTCCCCCAGTATATATAGCTTTTCCTGAGTGCTGTGTATATTAGATAGTTTTCTATTGGATATTAGTATTAATAAACATGACTTATCTCCTTTAAAAGGGGATGGAAATGTTCATATGAGCTGTGTGGTGCTGTGAGTTGAAGTTTTCTGCAGTCTGTGGATGCCTGTGTTGGGTGCTACCGAGTTGTCAGCATAGCTTGCAGAAAGATCCAGGTTTTTTGCATGCACTACTTAACGAAGTTGAGCCTGTTAGCTTCAAGTGAGCTCTCATTACTTCAAATGGATTTTAGTCATCAGGAACATTCCCCTTTCAGGAATTATAACATACAAAAGTTAACCAAATGCTCACAGCTGATGCACTCTTGGCTGTGAATACTGGTGTATAAAGCTTTTAGCTGTAACCTGATTCACATCTGCTCTCAGCACTTAAGCTGATGAAAAGTGACAAGCCTGAGCCACTGCCACTGACCCAGCCTCTTTTTGTTAAGTAAATGGCAAAAATCATACTAATTATTGATAACGATCTGTAATTTCCCAACTCTTTGCAGCATTATGAAGACCATTTTTCTGTGCATTTCTAAGCACAAAGTACTGGCTCTAGGGGTCACAGTCCAGTTAGTCAAGAAAAAGCAACAGGACACATAATGGGGATGTATGCCAGTTCAGAGAAAGTCATATTTGTTCTCTCCTGGCAGCCCAAAAAAAAGCCAAAAATGATCCCAAACCTTCTTCTCAGGCATGAAATGGTTATCTCATGATATACTATTTGATGTTTGGAAAAGTTTGAGTTACTTTAAATATGCACATAAACAGCTTTTCAACTGCATGGATAAAAATGAAATCTGTGGATCCTGCAGCCAGCACATGTGCTCAGTGTTCGGAGATATGCCAGTTGGATGTGCTGCAGTGTAGCAGGTCATTTAAGACTCACAGTGAGTAGGTAAACATAGACATATTCTCCTGGACTGTGAATCTGCAAGATCTTCTTTGCTTTTGCTCTTCTCTTTTCATTTTTCTTGGGTATCTCTTGATTTTGGAAACAAGTCTTATTTTCTTTTCCAAAGGGGTACCTATAATTGCAGGATATTGTGTGCCTCCCAGTGTTCTCTTTATGTAGAAGAGATGAATCCTCCTTTGCTTCCATTTGGGAAGCATAAAGCTTCTATATACTCTGGTACCAGTTCGACTCAGGGGTGGAGAAGGCTGTAGTTCTCTCTGCATTATGGTAGATTGTGAGTTGATGTGTTCTCCTGCGGTCTGCATTTCCAAGACAAACAGAATCTCTGTCACCATGTAGCCAAATCCATACTAATAGGCTCATATTAATGGGATGTATTAGCTCAGAGTTGTAACCTTGCCAGTTCAGTCACACTTCTTGACCTGGAGCTGAGCTGAGTCTTGTAGATACGGCAGTATCGAATCTCTCACAAGATATTGCCCAGACGTATAAAAGCTGTGGAAGTTAGTGACTGAAAAGTGAAAAAGGATCCACTTTTACTCACATCCTCTGTTTTCGCAATATATACATATATGCAAAAGTAGATCAAGGAGCAGTTTCCAAAGTGAATCCCTTTATCCTGAATCTAAAAGTGAAAAGCACAAGATGCTTCAAGGGAAACACAAATCAATCAGCTGACATGACTTAAACAGACACAAATTTGTTGTCACTGTTAGTTCTAATAGAGACAGATTATGCTACTAGGCCATGAATACATGGCCTGAGTTCAGATTAAATTATTAAGGATCCAGATTGACCACAAAGATTTTTAAGCCACTAGGTGTATTTAAGGACCTAGCTCATGCTTTTTAGATGCTTGGACTTAGGATGATGGTCGTTCTGTTAGCAACCAGTTTCACATAGAGTCAACAAAAGTTGCTAACAGTTTCAAAATAACTTCATATCAAATATTCTGGATTCCTGCAGCAGTGAGTTCCACCAGGGATTCAAGACTCCTGGGTTCAAATGACATTTGAGATGAATAGTGGAAATTAGTTTGATGTTCTTTCCTTGGCTGCTAGGTCATATCTTTCTAAAATCACTACCAACCATTAAACCTAACAGAATGGGAAGACTAGGAATTTTGTTTATGGAGGCTGTGACATATCTTCAGCACTGGCAAGGGAGTGTTTAACTACTGCCATGTGGGTGTGCATCCAGCTCTCTGCATTGTTGCTGTGAGCACAGACAGCAATTAAATAAAAGCAAGGGGAAGAAAAAAAAAGAAAGGAAATCTTTGTAAACCTGCTTGGATGCCATAGCCAAATGACATTCTGTATGATTTAAAGACAGAAGGGCAGGCTTCCCTAACAAAGACAGTAACTTTCAATTCTCTGTCAATGCACCCTGAGCAGCTGATCTACTGACAAGGCACATATTTTGGATAAACTATTTTATCATCGGTATTTTGATGACTTTGTCCCCTAATAACCCTAGTATTTCCATTTCTTAAATACATCCCCATTCTTCAATTGTTTTGTACCATTTTAAGTAGCTCCCTTGTTTCAAAGATGCTGACATCTCATAAAGTCTGTGCACTCTTTAGACACATTCTTTGTCATCTTATAACCATATTTTGTATATTTACCTTCAGAAGTCATTCCTCATTAGTGAATCCTTATACTTTCTTGTGAATAAAGTGCTATGACAGTGACCTCATTTAATGAACCCCTGCTGTTTTGACATATCTCAGGCTTCATGAGACTTGCAGTTACAAATGCAGCAATAGTCCCAGAAAGCTATGCTCCTCATGATCTTCTGTGGATCATCAGAGGAGAACTGAAAATGGACAATGAAACATTGACAAACACAGTCTTGGGAGAACAGGCTCCCTTCTTGTAGGAAAATTTTGGAGTTTTTAATCTCTTACTCATTCAGATATCAAGGGTGAATGAATTCCTGCCACAGTTTGAACCAGTTATTCACTGATCCAGAAGATAAAGATGTGCAATCAGTAAACTATCATACTTGTAGCATGTAAAATGATTGCACTTTAATGTCAGATAAGGAGCGTTTTCAGGGTAATCCAAACATGTTTATAACTTTAATTAAAAAAATAATAATGGCAACTTTCATCATGATTAGGGTTTTCCATATAAATATTTTTTATTAAAGTTATTATTTCTAAAGGTTTTTTGTTAGTGTTTAATAGGCAAATTTTTCTGCTGTGATCTGCTCTCCATCCTGTAGTTCTCAGATATCTGTGGCACACAGTTGTCTGCTTGCACAGCCAGCAACAGAAAAGCTATGGGTGAAACAGAAAGGCATGCTGTAGAAAAAGGAGGGGGGGAGGCTGGGAGAGGTGTGCAGTGAAAACACATTTCACAAGAGGTAATATTACATCAAAAATTACATTACCTACTGCTGTGACTCAGTTGTTAATGCTGCAACATATATCTCTTACACTTGAACCATATATAAGTAAAGGGTCTCAAAGTACTTTATATATGAATAAGGAATAGTAGTCCATTTCATACACAGGGAAGGTGATGGTAAGGTATAAAAACTAGAATAGTGAGTGGCAGAGAATGTACAGCTAAGATCAGCATAAAACCTTGTCCTCCAATACCTGAAATATATTTTTGGAGCATGTAAAGGTGTTTTGGGAAGAGAAATAAAGCTCTGTCCCGTTTCACAGAGGACGTGGTTTGGTTAATTTTTTAATATCACTGTATTTATGATAGGCAAAAGATTGACTTAGTAATGTTGAATACTCTCAGAAGTTGCATAGCATTTGAGATCAAATTCTTTTCTTTTAGTGGCTACACTGGCCAGGAGAAAGAAGTCTTCAATTTCCTCATAAAGGGAGGACAGAATCTG
This sequence comes from Todiramphus chloris collaris, assembly GCA_025345505.1. Taxonomy (NCBI): domain Eukaryota; kingdom Metazoa; phylum Chordata; class Aves; order Coraciiformes; family Alcedinidae; genus Todiramphus; species Todiramphus chloris. Next base: position 3,409,313 of record JANVCC010000012.1, on the reverse strand, counting down.
ACTCTTCACTCTATTTAAAATAAAAGTGCTAAAAAATGTGAGGTTTATTATGGCTTGTCCATAGGATCTGAAAGCCAGAGATAAAGAAAACATTGCTAAATATGTAAGGCAAGAAAGGGTGTGTTCTGGCTGGTTTTATCTGCCTTCGGATAAGTCTTTCGATCAGTCATACTGGATTGTTATACTTTTCTTTCTTTGAACAACCCTGTTAATTGCTTCCAAGAACTGCAGCCTGCCTTTTAATTGCTTTCTTTTGCTTCTTGCCTCTGCAAATTTTTGACACCCTCTGGCTGAATGAGGCCCATGAATATATGGCAAGTGTCATTCTCCTTTAAGTGAAGAATAACTTCAGAATTATTTGGCTTTACTGCATTAGTGTCAGATTGTAGCAAAGAAGAACTGAGTTCATAGTAATGTCCATGACAATATATTGGTAAGAGTAACAATGTCTTTGCAGTTCAAGACAGCTCTTAGATCGAAGTTAGCAATAGCTATCGTTCTCTTCAGACACATTTGCACGGGGCTACATCCTCATATGCATTGATTTAAACACCCATGCATAGAACTTGATATTTGATTATGATTCACTTTAATGGGAAAAGCAAATAAAGACAAATGAGGGAGAAAATCAAGGTTCCTGGGGTGTGTACCACAGTGCTGGAGATCTCACAGGAGACTTCTCCATATGAGATTGCAGGTAGCACTAGAAAACATAGCTACAGATAGCCCAAATTTGGATGAAAATTAAGATCAAACCTTATAAGCATTTACATAGTAAGTGTAATACAAGGCAAAGAGTAATTTGAGAGTGGAAATGTGACATCATGCTTTTTTTTTTGCTTTTTTTTTTTTTTCCTAGAGAAAAATTACAGCATTGAAACTGCTAGCAATTGTATTACAAGTCTAGTAATTTTTAGGATTCTACAGGTCTTGTAGTCAGATAATTTAGACGAAGACATCACTCTTCATTTAAAAAGGAAAAGGTCCTCAGATTTTCTAGTCTCAAAGAATTAGCTTGAAGACATGCCCTAATTCTGGAACAAATGGTTAAGATCCAAGGGAAACACTTCTACATCATTTCTTTGTTTCCTCCCCCACACCTCTTAATGAAGCTGCTAATGACACATGAAGATGTATGAACTCGGGAAGACTGTTGTGTAAGAAAAGATGGCGTTTGGCCCATAATTGTAATTACCACATATGTCATCCCTATTGATGGCAACATAACCAACAGTCTCTTCATCTCCTCCTTAGCTTTTCTAACCCTATCTTCTTTCTTTCCTGTCCGTTTTCCTTCCTGAGAAGAAAATTACACCAAGTCACCCTCAATGGATAAAAATGAAGAAGTTTTGCTTGCTGGATTTCAAACTGGCATGGCAGACCTGCTTCTTTGCTGGCTATTTAGCAAGTAACTGATGCAGTTTCTTCATCTGTAAAATGGCCTCCTTCCTATAACACGTGTGAGTTGCACTGATTGCTGAAAAAGCTGAATATGAAGAGTGGAGCTGACATGTTAGAGAGAGAGGGCAGTCAGTTTGGCAAGAAAAAACAGGGAACCAGGGATTTCTTAAATGTAGCATTAGAAAAATTGAGTGAGCAACAAGCTAGGGAAGGAAGTTGAAAGCAAAGAAAATGGATGAATGCAAGAGATCAGTTTAATGTGGGGACATTTAGAGGGTGGTAGCTAAGTAACAGAGGAGTCTGTATTGATCAGCTCTGAGGCTACAGAGGGTATGCCCACACTGGCAGCTAATAATAAAGGAATCATAGGATCATAAGTCTGTAAGGGACTCAAAAGACCCTGAGGCAAGATCAGCTGCATCTCTGTCACATCTGGAGCATGTTTCCATAATTTGTTTTGAAGACTTCCTTTGATGGAGACTCCACAGCCTCCCTAGACCATCTATCTCCGTGGTTTCCTTATCCTTAGAAAGTTCCTCTTGATGTCACACCTGAATCTTACTTGCTTTATTTTAAAGTACTTTCTTGTTCTCCTGGCCTCAGTGTACATGAAGGAGAAATTATTCTCCTATTTGTGTCAGCCTTGTACACATTTCACTACAATAAAAATACATTCACATCTGGAAACTTTCTCAATCTTTCCTCAAAATGCTATCTTCTGGAATCTTTCCATGTGATCCACACCTTCTTTGAAGCAGAGGGCTCAAAACCAAACAAGGATTTTTTCAAGCCTGTTCCTATGCTGAGACTTGTCTAGCATCCAGTTTACTTATATATCAGAAGATGTTCAGATGGTATTTTAGGGTCAGCATTTTAGGAGGACATCTTGAATATATCAACAGCCTCCTTATCTGGGCCAAGGTTCTCATATCTATTGCTGTTTGAATAGAGATAAGAACCATAGAGCTCAATCCACCAACAGGCTCCCAGGATGATCTTCTCCTGTGTAATCATTGGTTACTCAAAATGCTATGTATAATGTATATCTAGGCTACTCGAACTAGCAATATAGGCAGAAAAATGCATATCACTTAGGATTGAAGAAATTTATATCTCTTGGTGCCCTGCATATTGACATATGGTTAGGGAACAAAGTCAGCATATATCATCCTTAAAGATAGACTTTTAGAAAAAAGCTTGCCTGCCTTTCTTTTCTTTCTTTCTTTTCTTTCTTTTCTTTCTTTCTTTCTTTCTTTCTTTCTTTCTTTCTTTCTTTCTTTCTTTCTTTCTTTCTTTCTTTCTTTCTTTCTTTCTTTCTTTCTTTC
>JANVCC010000012.1:3313303-3406487 GCA_025345505.1 Todiramphus chloris collaris | reverse complement strand
TCTCCTCTCCTCTCCTCTCCTCTCCTCTCCTCTCCTCTTCTTTCTCTGACTGGACTTTGTGAGCACTTAACATGAACATAAGTGCAGAAAGGTGCTGTGTTACTTTCTGCTTTTATGATTCCTACACAGGACTACACAGAACCCTCAAGAACAGGCATATCCAGAGGAGACTGATTCATCCATTCTGCCCATATGTTTCTTTGTTTTTGAGTCACCGAATTGTGATGCTTAAAGTCTTCAATGAAAACCAAGTTCCATGTACATCAGGATCTACTGCAGAGCAATCTCACCTGTACCCACTGTGGCTTTAAAGTACTGCATGCTTCAGGCTAGCAGGTTCTAACCACAATAGACCAGTAAAAAAGCTCTTTCTGTCTGACACGAATTAGGACACTCAGTTAAAAATTCATGGGAAGATTACATAAAACCATATGCTGCCTTTATTTTTCCCCTTTTGCATTAAAAATGTACAGCTGCTCTGCATTAGACATTCCATTAGCCTGCAAGTCTCACAATCTGGACTTTGTAGTTGATGATGGGGGGAGGACTAACAAAGAGGGGAGAGGAAGAAAATGTTTTAGGCACAATATTCAAGGCTTCCTTAAGAAAGACAACATATAAAGTGGATGGAGAGGGTAGGTGTGGGAGTAGAAGATCTGCTGAAGTGGAGATGCAAATATACCTGGTTTTGGAATTATTGGCTTGCCCTCAGAACCTCTGAGTAGCATTAGCAATAATTAAAATGATATAACCTGTTTCCTGTGGTCATTTGGGAAGAAAATAAAAAATCTATATTCCAAATGGACTCAGGAAATGTTTAGACTCCTCTAACAGTGTTAAGTCGCAGAGAGTTTTATGGCCACTCTGTTTCTTCTGCGGGAGACCCTTTAATTTAGTTGGAAGTCTTGAAGGGTCCAGTTTTATTATTAGATAATTGACTGCGTTGGGCAGTTAATTGCTTGGGATTGAATATGTGGCCACTTAATGTACTGGCAAAGTGAATAATTTTGTAATTATCTTTCTATACATTATAATGAGGTGCACTACAAAGGTTCTTGATGATTTTGTGTCAATAAGTGTCCCAGAAAGTTGCGTAGGAAAGCTTGTGAGGATGCTGCTAGGTATAGGTGTACATGGTGTGATGACAAGCTAGGTTAAGCTAGCTATGGAATAGATAATAGTCTACTTCCTTATTCACATACACCAAGCCTGAGCCTGTCTTTGTTCATACGGCAGAAGCAAAGAGGAAAATTGAGAGTTTCTTCTTATTTACATTGTGAACTCATCATTCAGTCATTCCAGGTGGCATGTGCCATCCCCATATGAAAAAAACCACACCAAACTCAGCAGATAATCCAAACAATATTTAAAATATCTTCATCAGACAAAGAAAAAAATTATTTTCTTCATCATTTATGAATTATGAAAGGGATGTTTCATTTCTAACCTAGGCATATTTCAGCATTTCATTTTTATTATTTCACATTAAATACAAAAATGAGATATAGCACCAGAGTCTGTTCTCTCTCTACATGGTTGATCCCCGAAGAGTCATCTTGTATTTTCTGCATACACTTATTTCTTCTTGGTCATATCCTGTATTAAAAATCATAAACATTGCACCTTCTTGGATTGATTATAGTTCTTCACACTTACACCAGATAAGAAAACCGAAGAAATAAATTTTTGGATTCAGTCACAACTAAATTTTTAATACAAGGCATTGTGAAATGTGTGATGCAGTCACCATTGCTAAGATGCATGTTTAATTACCTACTGCCTGAGTGCAGGTACTAGGCAACAGGAACACAGGAGCACATTAAAGTGTATTAATTAAATTATATGCAGTATGTCCATTGTACACAGGACATGTTTTCACCTTGTTTTTATTCCTACATGTCTTTGTTGTCAACATCATCAAGTAGACGGAGTACTTTCAGGGTACATTTTATTCATAAAAAAATATGTTTTTTCCCACATTTTGGGGGGATGAGTAAAATTTCACATTGTGCTTTGTTTCTCTGAGCATGCTGCAGGATGAACATACCCATATAAAGAACATGACAGTGAGTAGCATGAAAGAATCGTCACTTCAGACCATACTCTCTTGAAATTTAAACTGCATATCATGTACCACGTACAGCTGTCTGTATTGTCATCTTGGTCTAGGAAATAATTTATAGATGGATGTATGTAATGCCTATGAATTTGTCTGGTGATTAGTTATTTTGTAGCTTTATACACTCTGGTAGGTTTCTAATAGTTTAAGCAAACCTTTTTTTTTTTTTTTTTTAGTAGTAGTGCTGGAATCAACCACTGAAATAAACACTGTGCATAAAACATCTATTAATAACGCAAATATTTCTAAATTTGCCCTAATAATAGAGCAGAATAAAATGAACCAATCTGTAAGGATAAGACCTTGGTCACAGCCCAGAGCAGATGTCATTGCCAGACATAATCTCTACTCTCCTAGGGAGCACAGCTGATGTGCTGTAAAACCTCCAGCCACAAGATCTATGCAAAAGGACCTGTTTCTGCAGGTTTTAAGGAAACGCCTTGACCTTTTTGTCTTGGGAACACAGCTTTATGTGACTGTGAATCACTCTGAGAGAGCTGTGTGCCAGAGAGACACAGAACAGCTGCCCTCCTTCAGGTCAGTACATTGAATGGGAGAAATGCTGACATGAACTTTGGGTCACCTGAGGTGTTGCAGAGTGCCTCTTTCTGTCAAGCTTGAATTTGGCCATAGTCTTAAAACTGACCCTAATACAGATGGATTTGATAAATACAGGATTTGCAGATTTTTTTTCTTCATGCTACAGGGACACCTTTCCTGTGTTGCCAAGGCTGGTTCCTCCCAGTGAGGATATAACAGTTTACACCTCAGCCTTATGTTTGTAGCAGCATCTTAGTCCCTTCAGAGTGACATAAAATTTCATTCTTTGCCACATATATAACTGAATGCTGTTTAGAGGGCTTCTTAGAAGCCCTTCCAGCAGAGTGGTCTGGGAAATATGATTAATTAGCCCTTCTCTAGCTGACCTCTCCCATGCTGGAGCTTGGCTTGACCACATACAGTTTGACTGGCCTTCTTCAAAGGCAAGACATCCCCAGCAGTGCAGGGCTGGAGGCCTCTTTTCACAGACAACTAGCTTGTGGCTCATGGCCCAGTCAGAAATGTGTGGGGCCAGGGACTGGGAAAGAGGACTGCACAGTGAGCTACAGATGCCTACAGTAAAAATGTTGGGACACACAGTGATGGAAGCATGTGAGGAGGTATCAGATCAACATCATTATCATAGAATCATAGAATTGTCAGGGTTGGAAGGGACATTAAAGATCATCTAGTTCCAACCCCCCTGCCATGTGCAGGGACACCTCCCACTAGAGCAGGTTGCTCAGAGACCCATCCATCCTGGTCTTAAAAACTTCCAAGGATGGGGGTTCCACCACCTCTCTGGGCAACCTGTTCCAGCGTCTCACCACCCTCATGGAGAAGAAATTCTTCCTAATGTCCAACCTGAATGGACCTATCTCTAGTTTTAATCCATTCCCTCTAGTCCTATCACTGCCTGACAGCCTAAAAAGTGCATCTCCAGCTTTCTTGTAGGCCCCCTTCAGATACTGGAAGGCCACAATAAGGTCTTCCTGGAGCCTTCACTTTTCCAAACTGAACAACCCCAACTCTTTCAGTCTGTCCCCATAGGAGAGGTGCTCCAGCCTCTGATCATCCTCATCAGTGCATGAAATTTCATATGCTCCTGTGCTTCTCTTCATACAGACTTAAGCTGGGGTTCTGGAGAGTAATGTTGACCTTTTAATCATTGCAGGTACATAAGATCTGAAGTAACAATTATTGTAATGGGAACTTCACCCATAGACACATTAGTCTCTGTCATGGCCTTGAGATGTCAAAATGGGCAGGGGTGATGTGAAAACTCCCCTGAAACTGTCCATTGTTAACAAAGATTAAAGAAAACTAACATTGTACCAACGTTTTAAAAGGGTAAATGGAACAACCCAGGTAATTATAGTCTTGTCAGAGTGACATTGATCCCAGGCAAAATAATGGAATAGCTGATGTAGCTCCCAAATAGTAAAGACATACAGAAGGGTAATGTAATTAATGCCAATCAATGTAGTTTTCTGAAAAAAAAAAAATTAAAAAAAAAAAAAAAATAGATATATATATCTTGTCAAATCATCCTGATGTCTTTTTTATGAGATTACAAGTTTGGTAGAGAAAGGTAATAGTTTTGATGTAATAGACTTAGACTTCTATAAGGCTTGACTTTGTGCTGCATGACATGTTGATTAAGAAACCAGAATGATACAAGCTTAAACCAGAACTTGTTAAAATGATAAAACCTGTCTGAATATTAGATATTAAAATGTGTTTGTGAATGGGAACATCAAGCAGGGCTGTTTCTAGTGAGCCAAGCACATGTGATTTGTTGAGCCTCAGGTGTTTGGTATTTCTAGGAGCAACATGGAAGAAGATGTACTCATTATTGACAAGTTTTCAGATTTCACAGTCTGAAGGAATGACAAATCATGAATAGGACTGATCACGGATACAGAGCAATGTGGACTGCTTCATAGCAGGGTATGAGACAAAAGTAAAGTCAAATGTGTAGGAACAAAGGCCACAGAGTGATTCTATTTTCAGAGTCAGTGATTCAGAGATATGTTTGAAGGGTGCTGGTTTATCACTAACTGAACAGTAATGATAAAATTAAGTAGCTTTTGGGGGATTTTGAGTAAAACTAACTGTATGACCTTTGTGTTTTACACTGGTGAGACTGCTATCAGAATATTGCATGTGGTATTGACAGGGATGTTAAAAAACTCGGGGGTGATTCAGGCAAAATTTCCAGGAGTGATTAAGCAATTAAGAAACATGCAGATAATGGAAGATTTCAGAATACCATATTTACAGTTTGAGTTAAAGAAGTAGAAAGAAATTTGATTAGGTCCTTACATATACTTCTGCAGAAAATAAACATTATATGAATGGCTCTTCAATCTGTTTAAAAGAGCTGAGAAGATCTTGATGCAGCTTGAACCTAGACAACCCCATCCTTGAAATTAGACACAAATTTTACAAGGGTTGTAGTTAATCCTGCAAATAACTGAGGATTTTAAAATCAAGATGGTCTATCTCCTTAAAAGATAGGATCTAGTTCAAAGACATTATGCAGAAATGCAGAATGGTGATTGAGAAGGTCCTTTAAAATACATGAATTTCTGAGTATCAGTGTGCAGCAATTCTGTGTATTCTTGTCAAAGGCTGCAACAAAATTCAGATTAGCTTCAGTGATGAAAGAGCCATACCCTCCTATATATGCCATTACGTTATCTCATTCTGTTCCTCACACTGAGATTTCTTCTGTGGCCACCTATGCAGTAACACATCCCTGCCTCCATTTCTGCTGGGGGAAAAATTGACAGGTTCAAGAAGGTAGACCTTTGAAACAGCTTATTTTCCAGAAAGACTGGGAAATATAAAGCACTAAATAAAAACACTGTTGGATGCTTTTTGCTTTGGACAAGAGCCTTGCCTTTGATTGCTAGAGCTTCATTTTAACCTCTGATAGCCTTTGGACCCTCCCTTATTCTGTCCTTTATGGCCCAACTTCCATTTCATTTGAGCTGAACTCCCAGTCTTCTGACTGTACCATACAGAAAAGCCAGAGAATAAGAAGTGAACAGAGCTGGTGTATATTATCCATATCTAATAATGTTTCTTTAGCTGTCTACCAAAGACTGTTCTTCAGGGGATACAGACAGAGAAAAAAAAAATGTAACTCCATGTAGTGATGATGACACCTAATGAATCAATTAACAACACATATGCTCCTATTAATAATAAGAACTGTTTTTTGAGAAGATTTCAGCTCATACAGTATACCTAACCCCTGATACATTTCTGGGCTTTAGCAGAAAGGCTTTTAACCTTGTACCTAGAGGAAAACAATCACATGACTGTTGGGAAAGAGCTTCAGAATAAGTTACATGGAGTATTATTCTATAAGAGCATTCTCTACTTCCAGCCTTGATACTTCTCTTTCTGGGAATCTCTGCCCTTATATATGAATCTGAGTTCAGTAATAGCATTTAGTTTTCATGACATCAAGAGATGTACACTTAATCTCCAAAGCATTTTCTGAGCAGTAATTAATTCTCATTCCTGACGTGGTAAGGATGTGTGATAGTTGCCTTCTCACTTAGCAGATTCTTAGAGAGGTTGTGATTTGACAAGTGTCCTCAGTAACCACTGTCAGAGCCGTAACTAATATCGTGGGTTCCGGTTCACTGTCCTTTTCTCTGATCCTTTAATGTCTTAATAATGTCATTCAGAAAAAGAGGTTTGTAAGGACCAAGTATCAAAGTAACTCACTGATGATGAGAAAGTGAAGTCAAGCTCTCTATCGATCTCCTATGCATTTTGTCATTTCATCACATTATCACTAGCTTTATTTGCCTGGTTCATATATCCCTTCAAATATGTCTGGGCTTTGTCTAGAAGAATGCTCATTATTATGGACCAAACATGAACCAGAGACAGTGCTGAAATTAAACAATGTGAGCAGTCACTCTTGAGTTCTCAAGCCCAAATTATGTCCCTGTTTAATTCAGTGAAATAGTTGTAGCTTTTATGTCTGACTTCATCATTTATTAACTTGAGGAATATTTTGGATCCCTTGTGAATTGATACTATAAGAAAATAGGGATCATGATACTAAATAAGCTGGATGTGGAAATAAGAAAGGATGTACTTTTTTTTTTTTTTTGTCTGTGTGTGCTCTTACAAAATATGTTGTCTCTTCTTGGTGCCACTCTGCTTGCCCGTTTTATGACTTTGAGTTTGGATAACAGCATTGTGCATGATAGTATCAAAACACAGGGACAGGTCTGGTAATTTGAGATTCATTTTCCTCCATCTGTGAACAGGAGCAGGCTATTATGAGCTTGGTCCAGGGCTGTCTGTGTGCACCATGCTGCCCATCTGTGGCAGGAAGGGATTTCATGTGGATATTTCTCTTCATTTTTGGTTTGACTATCACAAGCACTCATTTTGGGTGCTAGTCATAGTTGAAAAGAGCAAAGCTGCCTTTATCAGCTTATCCCAAGGGTCTTTCACTAAGCAAGAAGGTCACGACTCAAATTTCATCTCAGCCTATCTTTCTGTAGATGAGGAAGTCTGGAAAATGGAGAGGAACATTTCTAATTCTGGTCCTTGTGTCTCTTTCCTGTTGCTAGAGATGATGCAGCATATTCGATGACCTTTTTCATGAAAGAGAAGCTAAGGCTGATAGGAAGTGATGCAGTCTGATAGAGCCTGCTTGCTTGTTTCCTGCAATGGTGGATGTGAGAAGCTGTCCCTCTGCCATATCTCTTTATCTTTACCATAAACACTGCACAAAATGAGGCAGTTCAGTACCTTAGAACTAAGCTCTTGCTGCTGCCTTCCACTGCTTTTATCTCCAGGGTTCAAGCTCCTGTCCCTCCCACGTTGCTGTTAGATTTCCCAGAAAGTAGAGCCTAGTGTGTAGGGGTAAGGAAGAAGAGGCAATGTTATACAGCTGGTGAAAAGCTCATTGTGTGTCCATACAGTTTCACAAGCTCTTTTGGCTTTCTTTTGTCTTGAGTTGTTCTTCTTAAATCTGCCCATATCCAGGAGTTGAAAGCTGGGGTAAGAATGAAAGAAGCAGTTGATAGAGGTCTCTTCCATTGTCTGTGAGGCTGAAGGCTTGACTTTTGTGCACAAAGATGTAAGATGTTTTTTTCTGGACAAGCAAGTGATGTTTTATTTACCCACTTTCCATGAAATGGATGTATGATAGATATCTAGCCACTTGGACTTGGACTGAGATCATCAATCCACATTGTAGACAACAGACAGTGGGAAGTAACTAATAAAAACTTCTAGTTACAGTGATACTGGAATGGATTTGACCTCTGCATCATCCTACAAACCCCAGACTATCATGGTTCCCTCCTGCAACTATTCTAATGAGGTGAAAAAATGGTTTTAGACATACTTATCAGAGTGTTGTTGAGACATAAATACACTCTAAGTGGGGACTACATAATGTTTTCCTGTTTGTGCATAAAAAATAATGGAGCAGTAAACCAGTGACCCAGAGGTGAAAGCCTGTGTATTCTATATTGCCAATTTATTACACATGCAAAATTTAAGTATATAACTTAATTCCAGTGCAGTTATGGAGCTTTGGTGTGATTCCTCTAATGTGTTTTTCATTAATTTAGCTTCTAAGCACTCCCCTTTCAGCTCGGCGATCTGCCATAGAACAGCCATACGTGTTTCTTACTGTTTCTGGGAGCTTCTTGCTCTGTCATCACCAATGAACAATTATTCCTACACGTGTGTCCTAGAAGAGATAGTGCAGCCAGTCTGGACACTCCAGAGATGTTTCTGCACATCTTCATCACATGTACTCTGACTGAGGCCAAACTGCTTGCACTGCTTGACTCCCTGAGCTATTCCTACAGACATCAGTCATCAGCTCTAATGGCCAGGTGGAAATCAGTCAATGGCTTACTTTTATTTAGATCAGGGTAAAAAGGAAAACAGAAATTAAGCTGCAGTATTTCCTCCTGGCATTATCCAGGCATCAATGTCTGTGCCTAGCTGCAAAGCATACATGCAATAAGGTTAATGGTTACTGAACACATTGGACTTGCAATGCACATGCTGGATGCATTCCCAGGTGAGTAATGTCTGTGCCTGGTGTTTGCTGCAAGGATTTTCTGTGCTGCTTTTGCAGCTTGAGACTATGGAGCATGTGTAATTCCAGCATTTCCAGGGGGAAATGGTTGTTTTCCATGCCTGCGCCACAGAGCTGATCTGTTCAAGCAACATGGAAATGTCTCTAATTTCCAAACCTGAGTCAGGCAACTGGATCCCAAATCTGACTGGGGCTGACATCAGAAATCCAGGACAAATGTAAAAATACTTAAACTTTTTTTTTTTTTTTCCTTTTTTTTTTTCTTTTTTTTTTTTTTTCCAGATGAAAAAACAAGTTACTTCAGACAGACTGTAGCCCTAACAAAGACAATAGCTAGGAGGCTCTGGCCATTACTTTGTTTCCAATAAGCAATATTTTCACTGTGACCCTGGGAACAGGAGGGCATACATCTTTCTCTAAGCCACTGGTTTTTGCTTTTCTACTCTGTTCCCTGACAAATTTGTCACACTGCAGACTGGGAAACATAGACTTGGTAGTACAGTAAGTAAAATTATGCTGCAGCATTTGGATTGAGGCAACTTTGCCTTCAAGGTTTAGGAAAGAGGCATCACAGGTGGACTTGGGAGTGGGTTCACTGGGATAAATGAAAACTGGGTCACCTTGCAGTGGAGGCAAGATATCAGATTTAACACATCAGTGGTCTGTTCTTAAACTACAGTAGTAGAACCAAGTTAATAGCTCTGCAAAAGAGAACCACCTTAAAGGAAAATAAAAATATCCCAAACAACCTATGGTTTGGTAGAGTTTAAACCGTGCCATGTCTCCAGGATATATACTGTATTTATTTATCCAAATTCATTGCATTTCAAACCTTTGGGAACCCTTTCTTCCTTCAAAGGTGGAAGGATAACAGGTGAGGACAGAAACAAGATCTCTCATGAATTAACTATCTACTGGTTTCTTCTGTTTGGGTTTGCAAGGTGTAGACTCTATAATCGTAGACTGTTGGGTAACTTTTCATTGTGGTTGACACAATGTGAGTGCGTGTACCTCAGTGAAAATTATGGCTTCCAGGTATTCAAATTTCACTTTTATGTGGTCCAAATACCATTGCTGTAAACAGTATTACTTTAGTTGTTGTTAATAAAACACTCTAATGTAATCGTTATTTACCTGTCCCATGTCCTCCCAGCAGCATCTCTGGGTAGACATGTCTATGCAATTAGAATTAACACCAACCACTTAAAACTTGAATGCTTAGTTTATTTTCAAATGGGAAGGTCAGCATCATTATCCTTGGTGTATTCAATTACCAAATCCTGAATAATCACACAGCGTGCTTCCTGTCTGCTAATCATGACTTGCTATGCATACATTATGTGCAAATATAACCAAAACAAGAGATGGCATTTCCATATGTTTTGTGCCTGTAATTACTTCTTACAGGTTGCATTTAACTTTCTTAGTGTAATATAAATTCCTTTTATTGGCTTTTTTTTTAAAAAAAAAAACAACAAAAACACAAAGAATAATAAATATTTTTGCAGTGGCATGCAAAAATAGGAACGCATCTGCATGCAATTAGTCCTTCTGCTTCGTTTAGACCCCACAGAATCTGTGAACATAAGTCACAATAGTAGAACAAAGTTGTTAGAGACATTGCATTTGCAAATGTCTCTCACAAAGAGCAGCATGAGTAATTAATGGCTTTGGAATTACTTTGTTGGCTTTGCTTTAGTTTTGCTTAAGGAAGAGACTTCTAATAAACTTGTATTCAACATTTTTTTATTATTGATCTGTTCACTGCTATTGTAAACAAAAATCCTAATTACAAAGCCAGGAAGAATTAACACACAATAAAATACACAGTCACCTAATTAAATGTAAACATCTTTTAATGGGTGAAATTGCATTCTTGTATGGAGAAATTGATCTATAACCAACACTTAGTCAATAAGTGTGTTTCTCAGAGCTCAGACAGTTTTGAGTCAGAGCTGTTAAATATGTGGCTTCTCTGTGCTATATTTAGTGCTTTGGAAGGTTAGAAGCTGGTAATTTTTAATATTCTTGAAAATATCATTTCCTCACACTACCCTCTGGGTATTTGTGCATACATACATGCACACACATGCACAGGCACACTTTATTAAGCTTGGGACTCTGAAGTATACAAGTCTGCTTCATCTTGTGTCTTAGGTTCTTATTCATCTGACATCCTCAGGGCATGAGAACACCCTCCCTATTGTAACACTGTGGTAATATGTCATCTGGATGGAAAATATCATATATTAATATTAGGGCACAGCAATCTCCAGCTTCTAGCTAACCATGACAGCTATTGTGAAGCTGCTATCACACCTGGTTTTATTCTTCATTGATGTGTGGAAAACTTAACAACCCACAAACAAGAGGTAAAACAGCTCCTGTGTTTGGTCAACATGGAGAGGTGCTGAATCACCACACCCCAGTGGTACTCTCTCCCTAAAAGGTCCCTGTTAGCTGGATATTGCTCTGAAGTCATGGAAGAGAGCAGACGCTGCCTGTGGGACATGCAGCACTGAGGCATGGCCTTAGTTCTGACACTGGGTTCCCACCACAGCTGTTGAGATGCCATGTCCCCCCACATACCACTCAACATGTAAGAATAGCTGGTTTTTGAGCTTCTCACAAGAAGTCAATTCACCGTCAAGATGCAGCCATAAATTGGTGAAGTGAAAGGGCTGAGAAACAGGTTGTGCTTAGGGTTGCTCTTCTGATTGCCCATCAGAGACAAACAAACCCTAATGTAAGGACTGAAATGCAGAAACAGGGAGCTTGGAAATGCCCTTACTGACTTGCATCATGGAAGAGCAAGGAAATGGTGATGACACTGTTGTGAATTACAAACTGCAGGCAATGCAGCTGTTACATGTAAAAAAAAAAAAAAACAAAAAAAAAACCACTAGCAATATTATTGTGAGAAATTACTTTCAATAATTCTTATAAGCAGATTTAGATATTTTACCTTTTTAAATGCTTAATAGACTTTGCTCTTAGGTCAAAAAGTTCAACACCACTAAAAGGAAAAAATTCCCTCAAACAAGCAAGAAAAAAAGTATTTCAAATTTTTCAACAGTTGCATTCACTATAGTTTTTATTAAATTCTCCCTCTGCATTATCTAAAGAATTTTATTTATCTTTTCCTGACGTAAGGTTTTGAGCCCAATCTAACAATGATTGAATCTTTCAAGTGAATGTCCTTCAGCAGGAGAATTTCACTAGAGGGGAGTTGAATATATTTTAAATGTACAAATGAGAGTTAGAGGATACCAAGTCACAAATAGCGGAATTAAAAGAACATTAAAGATGATATAGGAAGTCACTCCTTCATGTCATCAATATTTGAGCTGTTTTGAGAGCTGAAAATAGGCAAAACTTAGAAAGTAATGTGGAGTGGAATAGGCCTGATTCCAGGTTTACTTTCTGACAGATTTAGACCAATACAATTGGATGGATTTTGGTGGTACTACTTCTCATTGCAGTAGGGTAATTTAGATGAAAATCAGACTTATTAGATATGGGCTTTTGCATACCAGAGAGTGTGACCATGTTTAGCAACAAGCAACAAGCAACAGATAGTGTTCCTTTTTGTCTTAAACGGGAATCATGCGAAACTCCCACCAGGCAGTATCACTACAGTGTGCAAAGACTTTCATTGAAACTGAGTTTCCAATATGTCAATAACTTTTCAAGCCCACAGTAAGAGACCTCCTACAGCTCTGCAGTCTAAATAACTCCCAGCCTCAAAGAGATTCAGTGAAGAGTTTCGGAAGCTCTTGGGAGAGATTAATTCTAGGGTGGGATTTGCCTCCTCCAGCTTCAGATGTGTCAGTGTAGTTTTCTACACGTGAGCTCCTCAACTAAACTCCTGCAGTTGATGGAGGGGCAAAATAGACACTTTTCAGCTGTGATTTCTCTGACCTGTTTTAGATGTGTACCTTGGGATGGGATGAATCACGCCCCAGAAGCACCTTCCTTTGCTCTAAAGTGAATATCAAAGCACCAGCTCAGATGTGGAGATGTGCTTTGTAGATATCTAAAGATAGATGAATCTTGTCAAAACCCACAAATCTTGGAGTCTTCTGAACATTCCAACTGAATCGAGATTGATAATGTCCTTTAAAACCTATGCTTTAAAATGGTCAGAAACCCTCTCTAAGGAGGGTGATGTGAGTTCCTGTAGCAAATGAAAGCAAACCAGAGCTTTGCTGCTGGAAGACACTCACCTGAGCTGTGATTTTGCAAGCCAATGTGACATGTTAGCAGACAGCAAGTTTGGTCATTGTGCTTTTTTCCCCCAACCTTCTGAACTTGCCAGTAGGGCTCTTCTTAGGGCCTGTCATCCCATTTTTGTTTCCCTTGTCTCAAGACAATTCCCACTTTGTTAAAGATCATTTATCTTGTCAATGATTAAGGACATTTCTTACCCTCCTCATGCCCCTCCTCATCACCTTGCATTGCCAGCTACTGCTTCTGGCTGCTTTCACACTGACTCGTGACAGGGCCATCTAATTCAGTCATGACTGCAAAGCTTCTGCATTAATGTCAGTGACAAAAGATGCTGGTGCAGTGCCTCAAGAAGGTGAAAAATTCCCTGTAGTTACTTCATGGTGATCAGCAAAGCCCTCTTTCTTCTGGTGTCATCTGGTTTCCTCTGGCCCTTGGCTCTACATGGTGTTGGGTATCAATCTGGCCTTGCTCATTTCTCTTCCACAGTGGGGTCAGGCCATTTCTTCTCAGCAGGGGGTTACTCTTGATCCTACATTGTTGTGAAAGGAAGGCAGGATGGGGCTTGCTTACAGCATATGTTTTTCTACCGGCAAGGAAGCATCTGAAGAGAATGAGATCATTGTAGGAATGTCGGATCACACAACTTCCTTTGATGGGGCAAAAAATAAGTAATTCTGCTGCTTTTACAGAGTAGCTTATTTAATTGTAGTTATTTCTTTGGATTGTAATAAATGCTGTATATAGAGTTTAATTTTATAGAAATCTAAGAGTCATGACCCCTGTGCAGATTGTAGATTCCTATCTGCTACCTTTGCCTGGTCAAGGGCATTTCCAGTTATTTACTCAGTTTCACCTCCAGGATTTTCTGGTTGTGAATAGATTAATGACATATGCTCCTTCACCATAGAAGTCTCTTGAGGTGCTAAGCCTCAGTTTCCATATATCTCTTTACAAGCTGCCTTACATCTGTACCTCTTTTTTTTAATAAAGCCTTTGAACATGATTTTCTTTTAGTATACACAATTTGGTGAAACGATGAATATTCATAGGTAACAACAAAAAAAGCTGTTGACCAGATCAAGCTGAAATTTCAGAATTAATTTCTCACCTTCTGCCTACTTTACATCCCAGCACTGTCATGTATTTAAATATAATCCACCAATCTAATGTACTACAGGACTATGTTTATTTGCCCTTGATACCTAACTGAGGGAGGTTGCTTCTGCATATATTTATTGACCTTCAGGGTTTACCTGTTTCTCTGACTTTAAGCACTGGGGCACTCATGATGCATTTTAAGGCACCAAAATGCACCAGCAACATAGCATATACTCCATCTACTCATAACCTCTTTGATCACAGACAGGAGCTGATAACCTTAGTGCTGGTCCTATACATGATAAATTTAAGAGATTAGGTTTTTGAAGTCTTCTGAAACACATGTCTTCATCAGCCCAGTGGCCACAAGCATTCTGCTTGGATATTTTCTTTTGCTTTATTAGAAAGGAAAGATGTTACTGGCTAGGTAAACCTGCTGGAAAAAAAACAGGGACAGATTTTTTTATATGTGCCTGTAATAACAGGACAAGGGGTGATAGTTTTAAAGTAAAAGAGGTAAGATTCAGACAAGATATAAGGAAAAAATGTTTTATGCTGAGAGTGGCAAAACATTAGCACAAGTTGCCTAGAAAGGTGATAGAAACTCCATCCCTGGAAACATTCCAGGTCAGGTTGTCCAGAGCTCTGAGCAACCTAGTCTAGTTGAAGATGTTCCTGCTTAGTGCAGGGGTTTGGACTAGATGACCTTTAAAGGTCCCTTCCAACCCAAAGCACCCTATGACTATATGAAAATGTAGCAGTTTCCTCCAAGGCTTTCCTTTTGCCATTTATTGGGCTACTTTGAGTGTTTTTCTGTTTTTTTTTTCTCTGCCAGTAAATTCCAGGTTTTGAGCTGTTTTCTTGACATACATTTCTGGGGTGGGTGGATGAGCAAAACAGAAGCATGAGTTAGTTTTGCTTCATTTGCTTTTTGTCTTGTATACAACTTTCTTACTTTTGTAATTGAGCCATATTTACTCATTCTGTGGCTCCCATGACACTACAAGGAAGCTGTCGAATTCCCTCAACATTAATTTACTCGTGCAAGGGAAAAAAATGTAGAAGGTTTTCCTGGTTTTTTATGCAAACTGTGCTGTCTTTCTGGTCTGCACCAATTGGAGAGCATTTGCAAATGCTCCTGTCTCAGTCACTGAAAACTGCCTCCCCATATGTTTTACTGATTAAGAAATTCAGTCCACCAAATGGCAGAGTTTGCTCAGCTGGAGTTGACTGTTTGGTTGGGATTAATAAGCAGTGTTCCTCTTCCCATACATCTTCCTGTTTAGCATAAAAGAAAACAAATTACTTTGGGGGTTTCCTGCTTATTTGTTCTTACACAAAAAGTATATTCTGGGAGCTTTTACAGTACGTCTGCCTCCTAGAAATGCAACACGAAAGCAACTTGAAGGCTGTATGCATTGGCTGCTGATGCCTAACAAGATCTGTGCCTGGGCAGTGCGAGAGCCAGCTGGTTAAGCCATGAATGCTGTGGGAGAGAGAAATAGCTGACTGATCTGGGTTATACAAATTCTTACGGGGATTTATTGGTAGATTTTCTTTAACAAAGACAAGAAGTGGCAATTTTAGTGCTTGGATTGATTACTTGGGAAGCTGAAAATCCTTCTAGGAGAGGACAAGCACTGCCCAGGCCAAACAAAGCCATAATTTCTCATGCTGTGTTATATGTGTGCCTATTTCTTTTCCAACTTTTCACATATGGGATCCACTTTATGGAATCTAAAAGTCTGTTGTTCAGACTCTATTCAACTTTGAAACTGTCACTGAGTTTGACAAAAGGGTCACACGAGTTTCTCAAAGAGCAATAAGTGGCCAGAGCTTTTAGGCTGTTGACACTTACAGTTGGACATTAAAAGAGCTTATAGCTCTTGAGCATCCAAAGCCAGCCTGCACTCAATGAAGCTGGAGTGCCTAACACTAATAGGCCTCCTGGCAGGTTACAAACTTTGCAAAACTCTGTCTTCTGGGACCACTGACTTGATCAAGTCCACCAACTCTCACTGGTTCATGATGAAAGTTTTAAAAGATGGTGATTAGATTATGGCTTGATAAATATTTCTGGGGTTTTTTTATACTTTATTCTAGAGTTCATCCTTTTCAGCTTTATGTATTGATCTTTTTATTTTCTGATCTTTGGCACATTGTTACATACATCTGTGTATATGCATGTTCAAATACGTAAGCCATATTTTTCTGTCAGGCCCCACTGTTATATTTCAGGTTACAGATGATTCTTCTTAGTAATTCTTTACTTTATCCTGCTGATAAAATTTCCAAAAAAAATCATTGCATAAATGAAAATTTCTGAGGTTGGCTTCTGCTCACAAGTGGAGTTTTTCACTTTCAAGTTGAAGACCAAATTCTTCTCGGATGTTTTCTCACATGTGGAAGACCAAGGAAAGAAAATAGTGTTCTGTTGTCTAAGTAAGCTAGATCTGCTTTATTTTAATTTTATTTTTCTGAGCAGACTACAGGGACTTGGCTAAATGCTTGGCTAAGTGTGGGGTTTGAGATGAGAAATGAACCCTGAATCCTCACAGGAAAAAAATAGAAGCTGACCTGAAAGAGCATTCTCTTCCTAACATCCAAATACCTTTATACTTTAAAATACTTTATTTTAGGATCTGTGTTTTTCAGTGGAATCTAGTCTCTGACTATATAACCATGTTTGATGGGGATTTAGTGTGATACAAGAGACAACAGCCTGCTAGCCCTTGAAAAGTGTAGATTGCACAGGAAGTGGAGGTGTCTTTCTGACAGACACTTTAACTGGCCCAAATCATTCATGAAAGCATCTTTTTTCAAAAGATGCCTAATGAATGCATTAGTAGACAGCGCTCATTTAACACCACAGCATACAAGGAGCCACACTGGGTAAGGGCAGAAAAGAAGTTGCCATCATGGTACCTGATCTCTGTCATATGTGCAGATGTGGATGCAGGATGGTGCAATTCCCCTGGACCTCCTCCCAGCTCCCAGCAATCTCGTTTATGGGACTGCTTGAGCCAGAGGTTTTATCTTTGTGTTTAATAGCCCTTGATGGATTTTTCTGCAGCTGTCTGCTCCTATTTCTGGTGTGTATTTATGCAAAAGATCAGCAACAGAGAGCAGCCATAGTGTCTCATTATACACCAGCCAGGAGAAACAGAAAATAGCTCTCAACTTCCAAAGTTAGAAGTTTCTAGACTTTTCCATTTCCAGTTCCCATTATAATTCTAGCGTTTAACCAGCCACTTTAGAGCACTCATATTCCTTGCCAAGCAGCCGTGCAAAGCTGCCAAGTTTCATTCTTTTGACTTGAGAAACACTTACGTTTTGTTGTGCCTCTTTATTGAAGGTAGTGTTACATGGGTGTTTCCTAATATCAGCTGTGTTCAGGAATCTCTATTGTACAATCAAAGGATCATTTCCCCTTAAGAGTTACACTGGTCTTTTGAAAGGCTATAATATTTCCCGTTTCATCTGTCTGTAGCCTGTGGCATTTTGCAGAGGGAGAAAAAGCAGCAGTGGTGGAGCCAGGTAGATTCTGATATATGGGCTGTTTGGCAGACACAGCAGGTTTCATGCTGTTGCCCATATGTAGAAGTGAGTGGTGAAGCCCTGCTGATGCTCTGGTGAATGACCTGGAACTATCTTCTGCAGGATATTTCAATAGAGGACACAGGTGAAATGTATGAATGTTTTCAAAGAAGTGCAATACAATCCTCAGACTAGGGCCTTAGGTAATTAAATGAATCCCTGTTTCTCTTCTATTGAGGCAAATTATTTCCCTTTTGGCTAGCAGCTCCCTCTGCTCAAAAGGCATTAGCAGTCTTTCTGCTCTCAGATTTTCAAATTTAGTAACACAGATTAATTAAACATGTTTAATAACCCAGTATGTTGCCTTTGGCACTAAAGCCACAAGAATTTCTTATCCCCATCATCTTGTTTCTTCTGCAGAGCCTGCTGCCCAGTTTTGTTATGTGGTTGGTAGGTCGTGTTGTATATACAATCACTCAAATAGTTCAGATAAAAAGAAAAAGAAGGTAATACTTTTAAATCAACATAATTTAATACACTTTAAATCACAGTCAGGCAAATAGTGGTATTGGCCCAACTCAGTGAACAGAGAGTAGCGGGTATCCAGAAGGACTGAGTGCCTGGGAGTACAAATTCATGTGCCAACTTTTCCGCCAAAGACAAAGTATTGTAGAATGACAACTGTGGAGCAATCATTCTCAGTTTTCTTTTTTCCTGCTTCTGCTTCAAGCCCGAGCATGTGTCTAAAAGCTTACTCATTTTCTCCAAGTTTATGTGTTGGACTGATAAAAGATAAAGTCTCTCCCCTCAAATGTTGACTCTTTCAATGCACATTTTCACTTAACTTCAGAGTTTGTTATTTTTCTCATAATAAATAGATAAACCTGAAGGCAACATGACTGTGAACTATTCATGTGTGGAGTTTGAATAGGAAGTACTGAGCATCATTAACACCAGATGAAGATTAATTTGTGGAAGTTTAAACTGAGGCTACTTTAGAAGTGTAAAATCTTCAGTTCCTGGTGTTATAAGTGACTAACTTGATGCAGGCTCGAATCCTGTTTTAAGGCAATGAGTACACTGAATTATCAACCCCCATTGGAAGCATCTCAGCTGGAGCAGCTAAACCCCAAGGCCCTATAAACAACCAAACACTTCTGCAAATCTTGGCTTTCCTTTGGATCCTTCCTCATAACATCCTTTTCCTTTCTGCTGTATCTATACCACAAATGCATCTTCTCCCTATTTCTATTTGCCTTCAGGGAAAAGACTTTTATCTAGGTTTGTATGATAGGCACCAGTAATGCTGTTTAGTCTCTAGACACTACTGGAATGTACATAAATAAAATCAGGAGGAATTGGAACTACGGACTTACAAAACCAAGCAATTTCAGGAATAAGACAAGTTGTGGAAAGAGGACAGCTACCTAATCCAGATGGAATTCTTTTAAATCATCTGTTATAGCATAAATAAGTGCACTCCCAAGGTCTTCTTCAGCACTGTTTACATTTGTAGTTAGACACCTCACTGTTGTTTCTTTACAGGACTATTTATTTCTCCCCACAGAATTCTAGAAATAGAAGTTGAAAGACCTACATAATTAAAAAAAAAAAAAAAAACCCAAAAAACCAACAAACACAAAAAAAGCACTTACAATGTGTTCTGTTTAACTTGCGAATGTCCTCAGAGCAGTGCTCCAGGTACCTCCATGCTTTCTTCCACTGTTGTCAGTCATGTTTAGGAGAGACTTGACCCTTTAATAGAAATACAGATGCATCACAGCCCTTTAGAATCTGTCCTTCACTGGATGCTAGAGATGTCCCAACCATTAGCCAGCTGTGGGACAGCTGTGACAGGAGCACTGTGTTAGAGTTTCATCATTTTCTTGTGCTCTCTTTCTGCCTGACTTTGTTCATCCTTACATCTTGACATAATTTGTCAATGGCGGGGTTCTTCACTGGAAGGGATCGCTTGTTTTTGCATGTGCACGAGGTGGGACTCAAGTGCATAAACATGAGTATTCCCTGCCTTTGTAGAAGTCCAGCAGTATCTGAGCTTTCCACCTTGGAATGATAGCTGTGACACAGGATCTGTAAGATATCTTATCACCCTCTGGGGTGGCATATGGAAATCAAGCAAGATAATACCCAGGTGACTAAAATCCACCTGCATGGTTTTACCTGGGGACACCAAGAAAATTAGTGATACTTAATAATTGTATCATGGAAATATTGGTAAGGACCTAGTTATAATTCACATTTGGTTTATTTCTCCACAGCTTTTTGTCAGTTTCCACCCTATGTATCATAGCACTTGCTTCCTTCCCCACACAAAGTTGTACTCTCTGGGGATGTGTTTTTTGTTTATGGTAGAGATTACATTTTGATAGGCTATCCCAGACATTTAGACTTGCCCAGGGGCACGAGCTCTCAAAGGAAGTGTCCTTGTCTTCTTTGTTTGAATAAACGGCTGTGATTTTTTACCAAATAGCTTTCTCTGTGTGGGGTCTGACAAGAGAATGGCGCAGTGTTTGATGCTCTCTAAGGAGAAATGACCTGAGTCAAAATGCCAGAGGCAAATACCTCTAAGAGTTGGGAGGACTGCCAGGTGTGATCTGTATTTTGCATGGGGGCATGGTAGTTTCCCCAGCAATTTGTACTTGGACAAAGGCTACTGGATAGAGTCCAGCGCAGGGCCACCAAGATTATTAAGGGAGTGGAGCATCTCCCTTATGAGGAGAAGCTGAGAGAGCTGGGTCTCTTTAGCCTGAAGAAGAGGAGGCTGAGGGGGGATCTCATTAATGTCTATAAATATATAAAGGGCGAGTGTAGGGAGGATGGAGCCAGACTCTTCTCGGTGTTATCCAATGTTAGGACAAGGGGCAATGGGAGTAAGTTGGAAAATAAGAGGTTTAGGATAAACATAAGAAAAAACTTTTTTTACGGTAAGGGTGATAGAACACTGGAACAGGCTGCCCAGGGGGGTTGTGGAGTCACCTTCTCTGGAGGTGTTCAAAACCCACCTGGACACGATCCTGTGTGACTTATTATAGGTGATCCTGCTCTGGCAGGGGGGTTGGACTAGATGATCTTTCTTTGTCCCTTCCAAACCATAACAATCTACAAATCTATGAATCTATGAAAGGATTACCAGTATTGAGGCCTTCAAGCTCAGAAGTGAAGAGTTTGTGGAGAAAAAAAACCCTCTCTTTTTTTTTTTTTTTTTTTTTTTTAATTTCTTTTTGTTGCTGTTACATGTGTGAGTTTTCTAAAACAGGCTTGACAATGGACAAAGAAGGTGAAGGCACTGCAGAGGAATGCAAAGTGGATCCTATCATCAAAGTGGCTGTATAGCAGGAGATAGTTTTTGGCTCTGCCTCTAGCTCAGTAGCCACTGAGTGCATTGATTCAATTTGCAGTGGAGAATGATGCAATTGTTTTACTAGCTCACAAAGATAAATGTCTGTATTTCATCAGAACAAACACATAAATGAGCAGCAGCTCTATAATCTATCCTTCCTGATGGCACTGCAACTGAACACATTTGGCTCTGAAGTTATCAGCTTAGCTAAACTGGCAAGTCTTTCATTTGAACAGAAATAACTTTCAAAAGGAGAGTTTAGTAAACCAACAGAAAGTTTCACATTCTTCTTTCCACCCCCTTCCCCCCCGCCCCTCCACAAATACATATGTAAACTCGATTTTGCTTTCTGGAGCATGGTGCATTTCTTTAGGTTAAGGATGAGCATTATAAGCATACTTGGAGACAAACACATCTGCATGAGTTGGCTTTAAGATGATCCTTTGCTGTAATGCAATCCCAGATGTTGCCATTTCCCCTGTTCACAGTGTGGTGTGTGTTCTCCACGTAAGATGTGGCTTTGGTTGCTCTGTTTTCAAAACACTTCTTGCTAACATAGGCCAGAATGCTGACAGCCATCCATCCAGAGGGTTTTAGGAAGCTGAAGGTTGGTTTATAAAAGTCATGTGTTTAAGTATATGATGTAACGGGGGGTGGACCTTACTATTTTTCATGCACCAATACTCACCAAGACTTTGTTCTCAAATAAGAATGATCCGTATTTTATCTTTGCATGATGAGAAAAAATCCACCCAGATGAATACCAAACCTTTCTGCATGGCTCAACAATCCCCACCAAGATGAGACCATGACACACAAAGAGCTCCAGGGAAATCAGAGTTTGTAGGGAAAATTTTGAGTAAGCACTTACCTCCAGAAATGGGTATCTTGAAGAGGACAGCTTATGAAATCAGTTACATGACTGCAGAACAGCAGAGGAAAGAGAAGGGCAGAACAGGTCTCCTTTCTGAAAAGAGAACCAGGCAAAGCTATCAGAGGTCTGCAGCCCTTGTTGCTCACCAGATAAGTCTGCCCACTCTTCATGCCCAGCATGTCTTCATAATTTGTGTGCTTACTGAATGACAACGGATTTTGCCAAACAAGGCTTGCATGAGAAACGGAGGCTATATTTTACTTCTCTCTTATTACTGCCACTTTTATTAAAGTCTTCAGACAATCACAGTGTCTCTGGCTGTGTGGGCAGCTGTCTTACTTCTCTGACATGCCGTGTCTTTCACTGAAGAGGACTACTATTAAAATAAGAACAATCCTCTTTGCTAAGTATGTGCATATAGCAATGAGGGCACCATAAATGGATTCAATGTGCTTTGAGACAGAGGTCATCAAACTATGCTGTGTGAGTTACTGATACTATGTGAAGTTGTTAGTAAGCTATTTGTTTACAACTGCTGTAGTGTATTTAAAGCATAGAATCATAGAACCACAGAATAGTTTTGGTTGGAAGGGACAATTAAAGGTCATCTAGTCCAATCCCCCTGCACTGAGCAGGGACATCTGAGAAGGTAGCTCAGAGCCCCATCCAACCTCATTTGGAATGTTTCCAGAGATGGGGCATCTACCATCTCTCTGGGCAACCTGAGCCAGTGTTTCACAACCCTAGGCATAAAAGATTGCTTCCTTATTTCTAGTCCAAATCTCCCCTCTTTCAGTTTAAAGTTATTACCCCTTATTCTGTCACAACAGGCCCTGCTATAAAGACCCTCCCCATCTTTCTTATGGGTCTCCTTTAAGTACTGCAAGACTCCCCAGAACCTTCTCCTCTCCAGGCTGAACAACCCCAACTCTTTCAGCCTGGCCTCACAGCAGAGGGGTTCCAGCCCTTGGAGCATTTTTGTGGTGTCCGCTGACACTGCTCCAACAGGTCCCTGTCTCTCCTGTGATGAGGACTCCAGAGCTGGACCCAGCACAGCACAGGGGGTCTCACCAGAGTAGAGCAGAGGGGGAGAATCACGTCCCTCAACCTGCTAGTCACACTTCTCTTGATGCAGCCCAGCATGCATGTTAATAAAGACATGTAACAATCCCCTGCAGTAGAATTTCTTCATTAAACAACAGGTTTTACCCAGGAATAAGTTTGATGGTGATAGGTAAGGCAGGGAGAGCAAGGAGGGATAACTCATAAAGCAAGCTTCCTTTTGAAGATGTGCAAGGTCAAGCTCTGAGAAGACAAAGTCTCTGGGCAACACCATCAGGTCTGCAGAAACACAAGTGCACATAAAGCAGAAATCCATGCACATGCCAGACGTCTGCTTTGTCACTAGTCTTATCAGAAAAGCCAAGGACTTTGTGAAAAATGACTCTTCCCTGGAGCTATATTTTGAAGTGTTTGTCTCCCCTTGGTTTCCAAATCAATCCCACATCAGCACCTAAATAGAAACACAGCGACCATAATGGTCAAAGTCACTGATTTCCAGAGTGAAGCTCATAGCCAGATTTTCAAAGAGTTAAAGAGTAGTAGGGATTTTTGATGTGTATTTGTTGATACATAATAGTGTGTATTTTCAAGCTTAAGGGAAACCAAGTTTGTTTTAAAATCCAATCCCAAGTGGGTGCATGGCTTTAAGATGAAATTTAAAAAACAAAAATTAAAAACAAAAGGTAAAAAAAAAAAAAAAATAAGAGAAAAAAAAGACCTGTTCAGCTAAATTGTGTAAGCACCTTCAGAAATTTCTCTAGACCTGGAGTTCTAAATGCAGGAAATGCTGGAAAAGCTCCAGCAGCACCTCCATCCTCATCCATCCTGTGGATAAGCAGGGACTGTCCTTCCCCACACCTTTTACACTCCAGTCTTTCACTCGATTTTTCATTCGCTTGGGGTGAAGGCTGGTCTGTCATTTCCTATCCTGTTAGATGCCACCTCACACAGCATGGCCTGCAGACAGTGAGGTGGTGTGGGTGCCAAGTGCTAAAATCACTTCAGGAGAAAAGAGCAAGTGAAATGGGGACAGCGGAGAGGGCATCATGAAGGGTAAATCTCTGTCCAGCCGTTAAGGTTAATTATTGAGGGAGAACTCTAAGCCTCGAGAGTTACTTATTAAATTTCCTTCTTTTATAAGATGGGACGGAGGCCTTTTCACTCCAGAAGCACATCTTGACCTTAACTGACAGCATCTGCTTCTGTTTTGACTGTATTGATGAATAAGGCAACAGCAACATGGTGGTGTGTAGAGCCCTGAGGAATATTTATAAGGCACATTAGTATGGCAATGTAAACTAAAACAGCTATTGACAAGCATGAAGTTCAGAAGCTGTGATTTTGCCCATAGCTATGACTGCTCCCCCCTGCCTTGAAAACCCTTGTCAAGACTGATCATTACAACCTAAGGAGGCAAGAACAAGGTGCCATTTCTGTGAAACAAACCCAGTAGTATGAGGAAGGACAGAAAAGGGCTTTGGTAACCTTAATGTTAATTCATTGGGAACGTATGTATTAGAGTTTCATGTCTGGATCTTTTCTCATGGGAGTGTTTGGGAAACAGGTCTCTGGATTTCTGTCAATTCACTACATGTAGGAAATTTCATCTGAATTTAATACGATGTTACATGCTTTCTGTGTGTCCTGGTTTGAGTAAGAACAAAACGAACTCTGTTCAGTAATTTTACTTTTCAGCTCAGTTCTTCTAACTAACTGCACTGTCTGAAGGTAGCAGCCTGTTCTCACAGACAGTGTCTGCTTCCAGCAGTGACAACCCCCCATGTTTAGAGTTACTACCAAGGATTGGTGTGCAGCCCAAGGCCACTGCTGGATCTTGTGTACCACATTGGGGGTGCAGAAAGTGAAAGGCTGCACCTGCAGGGAGGAGCGGACAGGACGGGTGACCCTAAACTGACCAACGAGGCATTCCATCCCATATACATCATATTGGGCACAGAGAGGAGGGATCCAAAGGGTGTCTAGGCTTTTCTCCCTTCTTGGACTTCTTTGCCAGCTTTGTTTAGCTGGGCTCAGGTCTTCTTTTGGTTCCTTCCTCGGAGCACCCAAGGAGGACTCTGTCCGTTCTGCCTTAGATCCCAGTCTGTGTGTTCCTGAACCCGGTACCAGAATCCAGCTCCTGAACACAGCTTCTGTCTGCTGCGGGGCCCAGTCTGGGGCTCTCCCAGTGCCTGCTCCACAGCATCAGCGGTGACGGTGATGGAATTGCCATCAGGGGCATTGGGTTCGATACTGGTTTTGTATATGTTTGTATATATTCAATTTTTATTATTACTAATTTCATCTTCATTAAAGCTGTTCCAGTTTCCTTTTCTAATTGCTAAGTCTCTCTCCCTTATTCCCTCTCTCCTTCCATTGGGAAGGGAGGAGGGTTAACAGAGAGCATCTGTTATAGGTCTAAGGGGCTGCCTTGACCCTAAACGGTGACACTGTGCTTTGATTCTTGTTGGATTTAATAAATGCTTTTCTGGACTATATGGAGAGCTGTAACTCTTGTATGGAATCTTAAAGGATGCTTTAAAAAGTTCTGTAGTAAGGATTTCTTTATGAAAATAGTGGTTAAGGTAATTTCTATAGAAACTGAGTTACACTTCAGTAGATTTTCAATAAGGGAATGTTAGACTTCTAAACAAGACAAATGTACTATTATTGGTCCTCTTATTAAGGAGTCTTTTGTCAGACATACTACAGTCACACATACAACTTAAAAATATTCTAGGACACAAGATTCAAGGAAAAGAGTTAAGTAGGTTTTGTTTCTAGATTAAAATACCTCTTTTTTTTATTGAATAGGGGTTAACAACTGATTTTTCTATTCCTCAGTTTCCCCACCTGTAACATGAAGAGAATACTTAACCACACCACAAGGATGTATTCATAGTCATATTTAGTTACTTCTTCAGTGATTAATAGGAAAATGTATTTTGTTTAAGAAAAAAATTTTGAGTGAGAAATACCATAGCACGTTACAATAAATCTTTATTTGTGTCTCACAAATTCTGCAAGTTAGCAAGTGAGCACATATGCCTAAAAGATTCCCTCTGGTCTGCAGAATGTAGAGTGTCTATTGCTTTGTCAAGCATGACTGAATTTTAGTTTTTTTAAGGTAATTCCCCACTGGCTGTTTGTATATTTTCTTGGTATTTTTTAAAGAAAGAGGATCTCACAATATAAAGAACAAGCTTGAGGGTAAGACTTCTACTTTCACCACCGAGTTCCCTCTGTAGCTTCAG
The DNA here is from genome assembly GCA_025345505.1 of Todiramphus chloris collaris. Lineage (NCBI taxonomy): Eukaryota > Metazoa > Chordata > Aves > Coraciiformes > Alcedinidae > Todiramphus > Todiramphus chloris. Next base: position 3,380,318 of record JANVCC010000012.1, on the reverse strand, counting down.
CTTATCACTTAATCTTTGCATTTTCTTCCTACAAAAAACAAAAAAAAACAACCAAACAAAAAAAAATAGATTGTACTCTTTAGGTACACTGATACAATTTACATATTACAAAAGTATTAACTCCAAAGTGCAAGAAAGCAGGGCTGCCTTTTGCCTTACACTTGGAGCTTCACTCAGACTTCTGGCTTTTCAGATTTAAGGTACCAACTGCACTATTTAATGAAACAATGTGACAACTATAAGAGCACAGAGATTTTTTGTGATTGTTAATAACATCATTTCACATTAATGCGCAGAAAAATAAATGGAAACCCATTGTGCCAGATAATATTCTCATTTTGTGATCACACTCCCTCATTTTCATCCTTCTTCTTCCTGTGTTTATGTAATTTTTTCTCTGATACAGACAGTACATACTGGTTTCAGGACATTTTTTTTAATATTTGCCTATCCAGTGTATAGAGTAACAAAAAGTTGCTTCTAGATTGCTGTTCCTGGTAGCTACTGGAATATGAAGAACAAAAAAATAACAACAAATAAATCTTAGAATTTGAAAAACTATCAGAGGATGACTTTTAAAATTTCTTATCAGAAAATATTTGCTAACAGCTGAGTGAGAAAAGCAGGTTAGAAAAGGAAATTTAATTATTTTTTTTATTATATTAAATTATTAGTTGTCTCAGAAATCCTACTGCTCTCTAACAAAAGATATGGTGTATTCAAGGGCCAGCTTTATCATTCTTATAAAAAAAAGTATGAATCTTTTACTATGCCTGCACAGCTTATGTACCAGCTATACCAACTTGATAGTATAAGACAATTTTGTAAAGAATATATTCACCGACTCCAGAAAAGCACTGTTGCATACAACAGTATATTATGACGCACACACCTACTATGCACAATTATTTCATTAATCTTCTTGAAGATAATAAGCAACCTGGTCTGTCCATTTCTCTGATACTATGTTTGGCAGGAATTATATCTATTTTTATTCTGTATTCAAACACTGCCTCTGAATTACAGCCATAAATTCATGTCCTTTTTGAGGCAAATTCCCATTGCCTTCAATAGGAACTGATCAGGCCACAAGTGAGGAAGGATTAACAAAGGATTTGTCAGAGATTAGTAATAGATCAGTCTATGTTGGCTAGTGGTTTTGAAAGGTTTAAGTTAGCAAGAATGAGAGTGGATGGTGGAAAGTGACATTGATAACATGGGCAGCATGCTGTCTGAGCATATCAACAGTAGCAGATAATGTAATCTCATTTGCTGCATTAACTAACATAGGAAAAGTTGCTGAGAGATACCACCAAGAAGAGAAACACACACACAAAAAAAAGATGTTACAAATGGATTCCACTGAAATTACAGCAATGTTTAGATACACCACCCTATATGGAAACACATCTCTGAAACACAGACACGTATACAGATGTAGTGTCCCCAGAACAGTCCTCAGACTAAGCCAGATTAAGAGATGGAAGGGAATAGACACATAAAGAGGTGGAAGGAAGCAGACACATAAAGGTCGTCTCAAGGTCTAACAAATAGTGAGTTTGAACAGGAGCTCTCTGCCTCATAGACTTGCTCAAACTAAAGGACTTGTAGTCAAGAAAACCAGAAGACCCCACCATTAACATCTACGTTGTCACAAGGACAACAGCATTTCCCTGAGCAGCTTCCTTCCTGAATTGCAATATAGTATGTATTTGTGTGGTGGAGAATTTCTCATTCAATGCCAAGCACTGACATTATTAGTTACTCCACTGAAACTTTTTGCAAGTCTTTAACTATTCTCATTGTTCTATGAGTTTACATAATTTTAGTCTGAATTTAAATAGCTTCTGCTTTCAGACAGTAAACTTTGCTGTCTCTTCTTTAGATAACTTCTCTGACAGGAGATGTATTTCACTCCATACCATGGATATTTCTTTGTGATACAAGTTAACCCTGTAATGAAGGAACAGACCTTTGAAGTTGGCATGGAAACAGGAAGTGCTTATCAAGAATTCTTCCATTGTTCATCTCTTTTCTTTGATACTGGAAAGAATTTGTTGATTTCAGTGTGTCTGAGAAATGTGACAAAGAATAAGGTCTTTTTTAGTCTGTTGTGTGCAGTTTCACTGGTAATTCAGATTGTCATACCTGCTGCCTCCTGAGAGAGTCAACAATTTTGTAGGCCCAGATTCTTCCAAACTAATTTATAAGTAAGTCTTTGTGTCTGGTGTTCATTCTGTCTAAGTCTACCAGAGCATGTAGCTAATTAGTGTATATTATGTTCAATGACAGTTTAGGTCCAAGCGTTCATGTTAAGTCGAAGACATAATTCTCAAAACATGATTATGGAAGATGTCAGAGATGGAATATCTTCAGCAGTGGTCAAAACCTTAATTATGTTTTTTTCCTTCCTTGCTCAAGTTCTTTCAGATGAGTTGATTTTTATCGAAGTACCTTCAGTTTGGTAAAAGGCCTTGGGAACTTTTGTTACAAACATACCAAACACAGGCAGTACTTTCCCTCGTCTCATGGTTCTGTAGATGGTGAAAGCTTGTGGACTTTGCCCAAATGAAAATAAACAGATTGTTTTAGTGAATTTGAACACACAGAAGAAGTTGTCTTTCCTAGAGGTGGCTTACATTTGCATTTGGTTTTTTTTCTCAGAGCTATGGAACATGTTTGACAGACTTTATATGAACCCCCAAAGAAATTGTTTGGTTTGGCTGTTATGATGCTTATTTCTTCCCACATTGGGAGTCTATGAACACTTTACTAGAGGGAATGTGTTCAAGTTTTTTTGTATTCTGTCAGGATAATGAAAGTTGACAAGTATGAAGGGAGATGATAAATCTTGACTTGAGGTCTTTTTCATAGCAGGTGAAGAATAAGCTAGAACTGTTTTTGTGGAGAGGAGCAAATCTCAGTAGTAATTTTTACAAGCATCAGGCAGTGTTGTAGTCATGTGGTTGCCATGAAAAACAGTACAAAAGAATCACATGTCTAATAACTCCTACACCATCATTCTTCAAAAAAGTACCTGTGGTTCAGTGGTTTAAAGATATGCAAGAAGCATGCAAGTGAGTTCTTAGGGTAAAATCCTAAGAAAAGGGTATTATCGAAGTTTCATTCAACCATGTTCTCAGAATTAGCCTCTTGTGGGCTTGATACTTGTAAGAAAGTTGTCATGAATCTTCAGTATCTCCTTTCCTGACTACAGTTACCTCTTCCCTGCCACATCAGGTACCTGTGCTTTCTGCCTGCTCTAGAAATGTCTCTTTACTGTTGTTTCACTGTAAAACCTCTCTTTTCCATTGTCCTTCATCCACCTTTCATCTCTTGACAGCTCCCTTTCACACCTGATGTTCAAACCTCTTGTGGTGTTCAAAGATTCTGCCCACCTCCCCCAAATACCTCAAATATCTGTCCTTCTCCAACCTTTCCCTGAAGACTTTCTATCACTGTGACCATAAGAAATGGATTGCAATCAGAAACAAAGATGGCAGATAGGACCTGCTGATATTTCTGAAGTTGAAGTGACTGACATGCAGAGATTTAGCTTAGATAAACTCCTACTTTTATGACTGTGACCCTCTCCACAAAGCTCCCTTGCATTATCTGCTTGAAAAAGTTATGCTTCTATTTTCCCTGTGCAAAAAAGGCTCTGAAACTGAGACACAGGTTTCTTTATATTTTTCTACCCTCATAGAAAAACCTCTTTTCACCCCATCAGAATATGTCCCTGTGCATATCTGAAGCTAAATAATTTCAACTTTGAGTCTTAGCTTCTCCTTCTGACTGTGACACCAAATGAACAAATTTGCTATATATATGCACAACATATATATTGCTATCAAACTCAAAACCCATTGATTTTTCTTTTTATAGTTCCTCTTTGTGCACCATGTCCCTAAGACCACATTGTGCTTGCAGAACCACCCTCGGGAGACTTCACCAGCTATTGTGCTTTCACATCCCATGTGGAGCTCCCATTGATCTTGATGGGACTTTGGTGTGGGATTGCAGCACAGGATTCACAGGAGGAGAGAGATAAGAGGGTGCCTGATAAGAGTTCACATGTCTGATAAGAGTTCTGCAGCGTAGACAGGAGAGCAGAATTTTCACCTTAATTATCAGTCACCTTCTTTTGTGGTTCAATGAAGGATGCTCCATTTTAATAGAACATCAACCCAGGCACCTAGGAACTGCCTGAAGTCCCACAGAAAATGGCACTGATATCATCTTTAAAGTATGCATCTCCCTTCCTCCGTGAATTTTAAATAAAACACTATGCATCCGGAGCAGCACTCAGCAAGCAAGGGAACATTGAAAAAAACAATGATCAAAGACAGTCCTTGGTGATAATATCCAGCAAACTAGTTTAGTGCTGAGCAACAAGCCAAGGAGAGTCTTTGGAAAGGATTTACTTTTTTAGTACATGCCTTAAAAATAAATTCCAATATTTCAGTTTGTATGACAGCAATGTGGAGGTTTTTTTCGAAAGGCAGTGGTGATAACAATAGGCTTATTAATTCTAAAAACCTAGCTATATAATTATAATAAAACCATTGAGTCTCATTTCTTTTATATAGATGGCAGTATGCAAATAGGGAGCCATCCGCCTTGATAGCAGCAGAAGCTATGAAATCCTTATTTGAAGAATTTCAATCTGGCTTTCCTACAGAATTCAGTACTCAAAAGTTAGAAAAGAAGCTTCCTCCCTCCTCCCCTTTTCTTTCTCAATATAATAATACATTTTAAACTGCTCCAAAATTGCAAAGCTATTTCACAGATTCATAGAGAGGAAATGGCTTGAGGGAACCATTTGCTTTTTATGCCTGGAACATCAAAATAAAATACCAAATGGGAAAATGTATTCTGTTGTATAAAGGATGGGAGCAAGACAGAAAGGGCTTTGTGGTAAAGGGTGATCTGGCTGAAGAGACCAAGTGGGATTGCAGAGCCTAGCAAGGGACCTCAGAGGTTGGCTTAGATATGTTGAGGCTGGTAAGAGACTTCATGGGAACCCACAGCTCTTTGTTTATTTTTCATCTAGAGACATGTCCTTCATAGTCCTCATCACAACAGAAAGGCAGATTACATGGGTTATTAGAGACCACAGCAATGGAAAAATATTAGGTGGTGTCTGTCTCTGCTGTTGTAAAAGAGGGGTTCCTAGGCAAACACTGTCACTTCTTTGTGGTTTTTTTACCCCTTTGGTTTGTTTTTTTTTTTTTTTGTGAGCGATGAGCTCTATGTAAAGCAATAGACCAACAGGAAATGCTCAACTTTGTTCAGCACTTTAAGAGGTTCATTGCTCCAAGTTAAAAAGTAGCTAATAAGATTTTCTCTTAGTGGCTTCATTTGAAATAAGGATATGTTTAGATGTCTCAAGAATGGGGATATTCTCAGGAGAGAGGAAATGAAATCAAAGTGGAAATTAATTTCAGGATCAATGAAAAGTTTGATGAAGCATTCACTGGTCACCTGTTAATCATGCATTAATCAGTGGGGAAGGCTCAGAGTTTGGCTACGTCTTTGATCTCAACGGATGCACAATGGCCAGGTTGAGATTTAAGTGTAAACTAGACTGTTCTTTTGTTATGATTAGTCAGAGACTTCAGTGAAATCTGAATTCTGTTCTTCTCCAGGGTAGAGCACATGTAGTTGAGCACTCTAGGTCTCAACCTGCAGTGACCTTGGGTAAAGTACTTAGTCTCGTTACCTTTATTTGTGCTTCTGTGCAGATTGCAGGAGAATCCTCCCACCTCTGAGCACTGAGAACTGTAGTCAAGGGCAATACGTGACACTGAGTACCATGAATTATATGTAAGTGCCCTCTCCTGGGCCACCTGGAGAGGGTTGCTCAAAAGCTTACAGGATTCTCTTAGTGATCTTCACCTCTTGATAGCCAAAGCCATCCTGGTCAAGAGAAAGAAGTGTTCCCCCTACAGTGTCGTGCCTCTTACCTGCAGATTGTTTTGTTACATTTCCAAAGATCTTGAAATGCCTCTCCTTTGGTTTATCATTTATTCTAAAGGATAAGACTGATTTACTTTATCACAAACTCATGGTGCTTTGGGAATGCAGAACTGAATTCTAGAGGTGAAATCTGAATGGCCACTACAGTGAAAGGGAATTTGGTTTGTACAACCACTTAAGTAGCTCTGAAAAGCTGTGATTGAGTTTTTTCCATGTGGATCCATGTTTAGCAAGGAAAGAAAATACACTTGTATGTAACACAGATTTCAAAACATTCATGGTACTTCTTTTGCCTTTGAAGGCATAAGCATGATCTACACAGGGACAGATTTGCTAGTGTAGCTGTACCTACAAACCTGTTTTATGAGGGTATATGTTTATACTGGCAAGTGATTTTGACCATTCAATTTAGCACTAGATCCCTTAATGCTTGCATTTATTTTTTTTTAATGACAGTGATTGGGGGTGTTATAAATACACCATGGCAATAGGTCTTGGTGGTATAGATTAACAACATCAAAATACACCATTCTTATATATATAAACATATATATATTTATATATATAGAAACATATATAATGTTTCTGTTTAAGCATATTTCTGTGCATACAGCATTATATATAAAGCTTATTTTAATATATATTATTCTGTAAGTGTGCATACGTATTTTTATAAATATATGCGATATAAATATATGCCAGTATAGCTTGTATTTATATATGCATTAGAGAATGACAAGCCTATTGTTCAGTGTCTTCCTCTGCCATTGGAACTCTCTGCTCAATATCCATGTTTTATAAAAAAGTCTAGTTAGAAAGTAGCTTTTTCACTCATGCATCCAGAACTGTCCTTCAGATGTTCTTGAATTTAGGCCGCCAGAGCTTCAAAAGCATCAGGCAGTAGCAATGTGTCCCAGAACAAAATGATTGTCACAGTTTGGTTCCCCTAAACAGAACAGACCTTCTCACACCTCAGAGCTCCAGAAGACAAAGGAAACATGAAAAAGGGCAAATTGTAACTGTTTCCATTCAACAATTGTCATCTTCTAAAGAATTTTTTTTTTCCTAACAAAATGAAAACATTATTACAAAACCTCCAAGTAAATAATTTAAACTAAACAGAAATTGTTTTAAAGAATTGATGTAGTAAGTTATTTAAGCTTCCTGTGAATTTTTTTTTAGAGTACAAGTGAACAGGATAAAAAAATGTGCAAGTCCATGAAACTTCTTGTTTTTCCACAGTGAACTCTAGATCTCATAAGGTAGCCCAGATTAGGTTTTCTGATCCCTCTTCTTAATGACTCATTGAGGAACCTCTCTTCATAAACCTGGACATTATCTATTTGTCAATACTAAAGCACTGAAAAGATTAAGATAGGTATATGCAGTAGGTAAAACACATATGGCTCTGCTCTGGATTCTGAATGTAAAAGTATATTCTCCTAATTTTGGGCTGCAGCACTGAGAAGTAGCTTTTCCCACTGGTGGATTGAACCTGAATTCCAAAAACTTGAATAGTTGTGACAGAAGGTGTCATGTTTTGAGTGAGGGAATTTCTGAGTTTAAAAGAGAAGGGACTGGCAAGAGAAACAGATAAAAGGAGGCAGGACATTTTCTAGGGTGAAGAGATCAAGGGAGAAAGTGATTGAGTTTCAGGACCGTGATATTTGAGTAGATTGGAAAAAAAGGGAATATAGCTCATACATATTTTGCTCCAGATAAATGAGGAAAAGTGGAAATAAAAGACTTGCACTGCAGCTCCTAGCTCCATGTTGTCAGTGGGAGGCTGACCTTGAAATCTGCTACCACATGGTAAAGGGGATCAATATTAACTCTTACATTCAAGATGAAAGGATGTTTTTCAGTTCAGTATCAGTATTTCAAATAGCTGCAGCTCTTCACAAGCATGTATTGGTACCTAATTCCAAGAAGACAGATGTGATGGAGTTAAATAAAGGACCATAAATCGCTTCTAGTTACTTTTCAATTTTTTTCTCCTTCACATACAGGCATTCACATGTAGTCCATCTAAACTACATTCAGATGTGTCCCAAAGTTTAGATGCATTCCAAAAGTGAACTATTTTACAGACATATTTTCACTGGCTTATAGAAGACATGACTATTATTTATAACTTCATGGTCTGGTTCAGAACTAAAACTGGCTTGAGACATTTTTCTACATCCACAAGCTTGCTTAGGTGAAACTCAGTTTAGCAATAGCAAATTAGAATAATAAAACTTATTGCTCTGGGATTCGTCACATATTCAACATCCCAAATGAGTTACCAGATGAAAATCAGTGTCAGTTCATTATTCAGTTCAAGAAACCAAAGAATAACGAGAAAAAAAATGGGTCTATACATCTAGTGTATGTTAGTAAATTTTTATGTAAATTTTGATAAAACTTCTCATCCTTTTTTTCTGCTCTTTCTTTCTCTGACATCCAAAAGAAAACACATCTAGTTACTTTATGAAGAGATGATGTATCAAATTTACAAAATAAACCAGAGACAAATTACCTGTTAGGTATGGCTGGGGAAACTCTATTGGAAACCAGATACCATCACAACTTTCAAGTCTGTATCCAAAATATACTCACTAAGGCAGGTGCAGATTACAGTGCAAGCTAGGAATCACAGGTGGGAGACACCCTTTATCAAGGAAGCAAAGGAGGATAAAGCCAAGGCTTTATCTATTTTTGCATTTCCAAAACTCAGTAATGCCACTGGTTCATGTTCCTACACTGGTTATACCCTCCTCCAGGTTAGCAGGTACAGAAAGATCCAGCTGTACTTTGTCTTCTCAGACTACTCTGGTCATTCTCTTTGCCTGCTTAAAGGTCTGTATCTGTAGAGGAGCAGTTCATAGTCTGTGCTGATTGCAGCTGAACTGTTTTAAAGGCTGTGTCATCACATGAAGGTGAATAGAAAACTCCAAAAGTAGGATGTAGCCGGAATACATATGTGAACGTATTACTGCTTGTTCTGAGCAGATACACGCAGATTGGTTCATTATCCATGTTAACCAGGCAGCCTTTTACATCTAGTCCTGCCACTCTGCAATGTCAAATGTGTAGAAGCAGCAACGCAAGCAGCCCAGGCAGTGTCTGTGTCAGTGCTCCTGCCTCAGTCTGGAAATCTCTTCTTAAAGAAAGTGGATACATGTCTTATTAAGCTGTCTACAGAACCCAGGGTGGAGGAGGAGGAGGAGGAGGAGGCTTATCTGGATGCACTGCAGCTGTCCCCATGCTGGGCTCTGGGTTGCAATCCCTGGACTTTTTGCCTTATTCAGCTGTTGACCTGGCTCTGACCAAATCGCTTGAGTCCTTAGTGCATGGATTTTCTCTCACCACTCTTTAATGCTCAGACCAGGTAAATTAAAGGTCCATCCAGCCTCATATCTCTCTCTGACAGTAGCCACTTGTCAGCGCTTAGGGAGGTGTTTAAAAACAGGGCACAAATGTCATGGTATTTCCTTAAACACTCTTCCAGCCCTTTGCCTGGACAAACTATGAAGTCTTCAGGGCAGAGACAAAACCTTACACTGTGCTTCTACAACAGGACCCCAGTCAATTTTGAGGCCAGTCAGTGCTCATATCCTGTAAGAGAATGATAAAAACTTGCTTGTAACTGGCAACTGGAATTGGGCTCACAGCTACATGTGTGTTGCTGATTCTTTCCAACACGATGGGACATTTGTTTCCATACCATGGAGAGTTTACTGCTCTGTCCCTATCCCAGGGATCAACACACACACTGTTAACAAGGACCCATTGAGGGTCTAGAAGTGTTACAGATGATAAGTGTATAACAGGAAAGTCAATTATCAGCTAGTAGATCCTGGTGTTACCTACCAAGGCACAGAATTATAGCCTGCCACTTGCCTTTTGCAGGTCATCTTTCATGGTGTTACAGACCCACATTAAAATGACTTGTGAGTAACGACAGAGCAGGGCTTAGTGCCTTTTTATCACTCTGCAGTGAAAGGAAGGTCTTCTCTTTAATATTGCAGAAAAAGCTTTGTGATTGAGACTTCAGACTGGCTACAGAAGATTTGCATGGCTAAAAAGAATTGCTTGGTTTATATTTTGACACTATTCAGCTCACTATTTGCATTATTCATGGGCCTGACAAAAACTGCATTATTTTTATTTTTCATTTTACACATACTATAATAAAGGTTTGCCTTGGTCCGTTACCTGGTTGGACTAACCTTTGTAGTATGAATTCTGTATTAAAACATTCTAAGAAACAGGGTTTTCTAGGATGCATTCTAAAAAGCAGGTTAGTGGTGTGGCTTCTGTAGGATATGTATTTAAAGAAGGTAAATAAAAAAAATAAATATGATCACAAAAATGAAGACACTGAGAAATGCATGCTTAGGGAAACCACCCCTTGAAGAAGACAGATTGTCTATGATCTCTAGAGCATTTTCTGTGCTTTTAAAATGATAGAGGGGGGAAAAAAAAAAAAAAAAAAAAAGAGGCAGATTAAAGAGGGCTGGGAACTTTATCTATAGAGTAAAGGACAAGTATCAAGAAGCTCGCATACTCATTGCTACCCCCTTCAGAGATGATTTATTTCAGTGAGATCCATCAGGAATGGTCCAAAATGCATCTATGGAGCACCAGCAGCTAAGCAGTGCTAGAAACTGGGGAGCTAGTGTTGGAGCTCAGTCCCTGGCCCCAGTCAATGTAAGACTGTAGATGTGCCCTATGATAACTGGACAAGACTTGCATTCATCTGGAACATCAGAGTTAGAACCTGGGACATGCTCTGCCTCATTGAACTTAGCAGTGTTAGATTAATGGTTGGATGTGATGATCTTAAAGGTTTTTTCCAGCCTAAACAATCCTATGATTCAATGATTGACTCAGTGGATTTGTACTGACATCTACCAAGTGTGAAAGCGTCATCCAATTTAGTGCACAGCCTACAGCAAGGGCTGCACATCAGGAGTTGGTTACAGCAACTCCAAAGAAGCCAAGAAGTACTACAAAGTGTTTATCTCTGAGTCACAATTTCCTACACATCTGGATCTTTTCTACAGCTAAAGCAACAAATACTCAGCTTTTCATGTGCCACCTGTATGTACCAAGAAGTGTTGAAGGTGATCTCAGGCTTTGTCCAGGCATGCTCTCCTCAGACTGAAGCAAGAAGGAATGAAGCAGTACAGCTGTGTAATAAGTTTAGGATACACCTAATGTTCCAAAAATAGAAGGCAGAAATATTGTCAGGCAGACTTAAAGCAGACATATAAAAAACTGCTTAAGGAAAGAAAACACAAATGTGTGTAATTGGGGTTGATTAAAATGCCTCTATTCTTTTAAAGTTTTTTTTTTTTAATTTAAAAATAATTTTATGAATAACCTAGATCAAATTTATAAAGGAGTACTTTCTTTGCAAGGAAAGTTTGAATTTTTTTTTTTTTAAAATAAAAATCATCAACTCAGAGACCTGTTTACCACCTATCACCAGCTTCATTTGCTGGATTTTTTATTTGTTCATCAATTATAAAGTTATGGATCACAACTGAAAACAGACTTTGAAGAAAAAATCAGCAAATCATGAAGATTTGACAAATCTACAAAAATTTATTAAAAGCAATCCTTTTTGATCTGATGAAAAAATGAAAATTGCTTCATTGGGTAAATTGAATATTTCATCCATCATGTGTGCATAAAAAATATTGAATAAATTTTGAGATAGTGGGTATGCTTGCATCACCTTACAGCACACATAAACAAGGCCTTTTTCACAGAATTCACTGTCTTCTTGATAGGTGCTTGTACAGCAGAGTTGCCAAAGTTAGTCAGATTGCTGTATGACACTTCTTCACAAATTTCAATTTGCAAAGATCTTCGGGATCTTTTGAAATGAAAGGCACTCTAGATATGTAGACTGTTACTACCATTATGTTCACAAAACCAAAATTGCATTATTACACTGCTTAACAGTGTTCTTTTAATCCCATAGAGGTATTATTCTTGTTCCTTGAATAAGCACCAAAATAAGAGTGATATCTTTTTTTTTTTTTTTTTTTTTTTTTTTTTAAATTTCTTTTTCCAAGATGCAGTTATTGGTTAAGTCATCTGGGAAGCATAGGAAGAAAAGAAAAAGAAAATAATCAGTGTAAAGCTAAATCAATTTCATGGTACAGCATTTACAGACTGGTCTTAATTCAGATCAGTATTGGCAATACATTATTTAGGAGGTACTTCCTGAACTCACCATCCTGGGGTATTAAATTTTAAAATCCTATCAATGGGCCATGTAACAGGAATCATGAAGAAAGTGTAGCCATAAGAGAACCAAACTTGTGCATGTAATCTGTCTACAATCAGGAGGAATTTTATTTGTGTGCCTGCTGTTAAATGTCCAATTAGTGAGTCCCTACTGATCTAGATTATGGTAATTCATGTCCAGCACATAGTTTATAGTTCAATCTTGTTAGAGGTCCCAGTCCATGAAGGTATTTTCCCCTTCCTCCGTCTTGGTATTCAAAATATGTGTCCATCTACTGTGATCTGGGAAATGTTGGTCCCCTATTTTCATTATAACACTCTGTTGGAATGAACTGCCTTCAGATGTGGAAAAAATAATGTCATCATTATCAATTAAGCGTATTAACAATGGATTGGTAATTAATTTAATGAAGTTAATGGCTTCCCCTTTGTTCCATTTTGCCCAACTACATGTCAGCATACAATGGACCCTCTGGTTACATGTAAGCAATGGGTGGACACCAACCTTTCCTTAGCCCTGGAAGACACATCCAGATCTTAAACAGCCCTGCAGTGAATAATCAGAATATTTTATGACTGAATGAGAAAGCCTCTTTAGAATGAGCCCAAAGCCAGTTGCCTTTCATCACAATTTTTCTCCTCATCTTGTATCAGACAAGTATCTCTCTAGACTTCAAGGGGGAACAGATGGGTCTATCTGACTGCATCCTCATTTTCTCAAAGCAGCACATTTGCAAGCATTTTATGTCCAAGACCAATAAGATTTGATGACAAGACTAGTTTAGGCTGATGCTTCCTTCATAGAAGGACAGGAGAAGAAGAAAACTCCTGGGCAATGTCAGAAGAGTGGAGGAGGAGTCAAGTCTGCACACAATCATGAACAAGCACTGAGATTTACACATGCTCACAAGGGTTCAAAAGCAAACAGTTATTTCTGTTTCTGTATCCCTTATACACAACAGAGTGAGGAAGAAGATCATCTGCCACAGCCTAATTAAGGAAGATTAGTGAGACTTCTAACTCAGGAAGGATTGAAGAGGGCTTTCAGGCAGTTCAGGAATAGGACTAGATCCAGTCAGTGCAGTGACTTAAAAATCTAAGGAAGCAAAGACAGCAAGGAATTGTATTCTGGTACGGGCTGCACCCTCTTTTGGTATGGAGATGGCACCAGAAAACAGGACTAGAAGTTGTGCTATAATCTGCTCTTGTGCAATCAGTCAGGCCACCTCTAGGAAAATCCCATGGAAAGACCTGAATGACAGTTAGACTGAATTCTTTGCCATTTTCCCAGGTGCTTTCTAAGGTCATCATTTCATACATATGCACAACCCAGGTGACACATCCATCACACCTGATCTTTCTGCACTGAGAGCTGCTCAAAGGTAGGAAAACAGTGTCAAGTAACCCTCTACTGTTAATCCAAGACCTATTATAGTCCTTCTTTTGTGTAATGTGCAAAAATAAACAGTCTAAATTACCATCTTTACCTTGGTCATATGTCAGATCCCTTCTTCCTAGAAAGCACTCTTTGGTAAGTGGTAAGCCTTCAAAATGATTTAAAAAAAAAATTAAAAAAAAAAAAGAAGCAATTCTTTTCATATGCATTGAGACTTGCATTGTGAGAAGACAGGAGAGTCAATTTGCCTTCAGTCATTTAATAGCATACCTCATTGGAGCACTGAAGTGGGTCAGCTAATGTTATCACTGAGCATTGTGATGGGCAGGAAAGTTAGTGCTGTCTTTTTGTCCCACAGGCTTTTAGGAGACAAAAGAAAATTCAGCTGAAGAAATAAAATAATATGCTGATGAAAATATATTTTTTTTTTTTTATATGAGGGTCACTACATCTGGCAGATATTGTGAGGGCTTTTTTTTTTCTTCTTCTTGAGCAGTACAGTGAATTTTGCTTGGAGGAAGCCAACTGAATCGAGGTCAATCTGATTAGAACAAATAAAATAGGCTTTGGGTATGCTGGAAAATAAATTTGCCCTGGCCCTTAGTTGCAAAGGGCACAAAATCTCTCAGGCATGTGCAGGTTAAATCCCGAAGAGCAGAACTACAGCCACTTCCAAGTTATTTAAATACTCCATAGTATTTAAAATTATTTTGGTCTCTGTTTCTGTGGTAGAAGTCTGAAGCCTTCACTGCAGTCACTCAATATTCAGAGCAGCATAACAAGGATCCATAACCTGTTGTGTCTGCAGCATGACAGGATGTAAAACACCATTGCCTGTCCAACTAAAGCAAGGTCAGATTATTAATATACAAATCAATCTGTTGTTGTTTAATGTGACATGCATACATGACTAACATTGTATAAAAGCAGGTGTTGTGTGGAAGTTATCTGAGGTAAAGACAGCCCATCAGGGATGAGATGGCTAGGGCGTTAGCATTTTTGGGGAGGATGGCAGAACAAAACTATTTGATGATTTGATTGACGATTCTGGGAAGAACTAAAGTAAAAAATATAATGAGGTAATGAGTTATTTATTAAAAATACTCCTTCACACTTTCATAGCTCTGTTTATATGACAATTAAGAGCCAGCTAATCCTCCTATGCACTTTGCAAAGTGATTATGTAAGTACTGTCCCCGTTTTGTAGGTGGGGAAACAAAGGCAGAAAAAAAAAATACATTCTCATGGCAACAGAGAGAACTGGTGCAAGAACTGGAGTCTGACTGCAGGAATTTCTCTTCTCCCTTTACTCTTACATGTACAGGATGTTCTCTTAGTGGTGATTTTTGAGCTCTGTGTTTGTTTTATTCTTTCTTCTCCCTGTCTTAAGTGACCTGATTTTATCTTTTTTTTACATGAAGAGAGAGGCCAGCAGCGTCTCTTGTACAGAGGCTTAGAGAAACACTGCAAATGTGGGGCATCTGTGGTTGTAACTCTTCCCTGACCAGGATGCCTCCTTCCAAAAAATGCCCAGCTCCATCTGCCTAGGAAATCCATCTAAGGGGTCTGTCAGAAGCGGAAAATACACGGAAAGGCAAATTGATTATGTGTAAGCTCATCCTACACCAGGGATTTTCTTAAAGGCCTGGAAGCTTTGTAAATTCTCATAAATTAACTCTGTAAATTCAACAGAAATCATAGTATCTTTTCTATCACATCTACAGTCAACATGTTTTCTCTCTCTTCTTTCATGTGACTATTTCACCCTGAAGAAAGGTTTTCATGACCAAAACCCTGCTGCTCTCTGCTCTTTGTAGTAAGGTGTAAACACCATGCTGGCAGCTTTAAAGTTTTGGGTAGTCTTTATTCTACAACTGTGAGGAGTGAGGAAGAGCAAAGGAGGCTGCTATACAATCTTGTCCTCGTGCAAATGAGGAAATTTCACCCAGCCCACACGCTTTTAATTTTCCATAACAACCTGCAGAGAGAGGTTACACTTTGTGTAGGGGTTCACTGACCTGTTTGCATGCACTTTGCCACCTTTTTCGATTACCCTTCACATAGGAAATAATCTAGCTTGATGAAGTGTAAGCTCAAAGGAGTTTTTTGGATATAATGTGCATTATCAACCAGGCCATTTTTGCCAAATACCTTCCCGAATCCCCTTTTGTTTTACCAAGTGTTCTATCAATGACTAGTTTAGCTTAGGAGTCTATTTGCAAAGGCATTGTGGAAGGGAAAGGTGCCAGATACACATTCCCTGACAAAGTGCTTTTGAACTTATCTGTCCTGCAGAGTTTATGGGACAGAGCTCTGGGTTGACTCAGTTTTAAAGATAATGCTGGATCTCTTTTCTTAGAACAAGCATAGGAATGTTTGTGAAGTTGCCATGAGTCCAACCAAGTCTGGGAGCCAAGTGACTCCCAAGTGTCTGTGCTTGGACCTCAATTTGAAGAAAGCCCTGAGAAGAACCTGACAGACCAGCCCTCATGCAGACTACAGAAGCCTCTTTTTTTTTCCGCTGTGTTAGTTTGCTGCTGAAAGAGAAACAGGTAGCTTGGGATTTTCTTGTCTTAAGTAAGGATTTTGATGGATCATCAAAAGTCCTGAGCTTTGAAATGGCCTCTCTGCAGCTAGATCTAATGTTTTCAATAAAATTAATGTAGAGTTGGTGCCACAGTGGTGCAAATGTGGAGGCTAAAACTGTCATACAGATGTAAAACTGGTGTTAAAGCAGAACTCAGTGTGCTTTATACAAGTCATTAGGAAAATCCTTATTTAAGAGGTTACAGTTTTGAATCTTCATTCTACAAATAAAAAAAAATCTTAAAGACCTGGCAACCAAACCTAAGTTTTTTCTTCTAACATTTACTGTGCATTGAAATGAATGATCTGCTCCCCATGCTGCAAGCCAGAGAGGCTAAATGAGCTCTACACTAGTCACACATTTTCATCCTACCTCTGCAGTGTTTCATTCTCCAAGGATTAACTGCTATTGTGATCCAAGTAAGAAAAGGAAGTTTTCTTGAAAACTCTGGTATCTCATCTCAAACTAGCTGTAGGGTAAAACTGTAACTCGGTATAGACTGAAGAACAATTCATGTACCTAGACACAGACATTCACATGAGATGCCACAAGGCATTCCAAAAGATGTACATTACATGGGCAAGAAGCTGTGGGTACCCTATGAGATCTCAAACAGGACTAGGTGCGCCTACTTAGGCAAGTGAGTGACTCTTGGAATTTTACTGTTGAACTCATCAAAGCTAATTGGTTTTTTTCTCAGCATATCAATCCTGTTGTAAATATACAGCATAAAACTAGACTTTGAGATAGAAATTGATTTATTTTAGACTTTTTCTAGTTTTGGAATAATTTCCTTACTCATTATCCTCAGCCACTGTGGGAAAGACAGTGTGGAGTCTGAGTGCGTGCAGTGATGGTTTAGTGAAGCTGATGGAGGGTGTTAACACCCCCAGCCTTCCCAGACTGCTGTCTGGCACCTCATTCATCTGAAGACCTCTGAGCATATAAGGTCTGTGATAAACAAAGGGGGTCTGTATTGTGCCTCTGAGTTTCCAGTCGCTTATTAAAGATGGGATTGTTTAGTATTTTCCTTTAAGGGAGAGATATTTCTCTGTATAGGGAGACTCCTATGTCACCAGACAAGAAAATACAAGGCTTTCATGTTACTTGTTTAAACCATTAAGAACTGATGTTTCGCTGTTTGACATGCCATTGTTTCTTGCTCTTTCTAACCAGTCCTGTTTCTCCATTCCTTGTGGTTAATTATCACTCTCATTCTCTTTCTGGCATGTCTTCTCATGCTCTGTTACTGGATCTGCAGGGGGAAAGTGACTGAGGGAACTAAGCACAGGACCAAGGAGCAGAGGATTAACTGTCCCTGTGGGAAGCTTGAGTTACTAGCTGCCACATATGCACATTTTCACTGCTAACAGCGAAGGCAAAGTTAACAAAGAGCTTGTCATCTAGAGCAAAATACAGGGGAGTAGAAAAGATTTCTACAAGTAATTTGCATTGCCTGCCCATGACAGCACAGTGCATACAGTTCATGTCAAATTATTACTTTTTATTATTCATTATTTGCATTACAGTAGCATCCACATGTACCAGCAGGATTGCAGCAGCACTGCTCCAGCAGAATCTGCTTCAGACTGGGTCAGCACTGCATGTTTTTAACAGTATAACTACATCAGCTGAGAATATAACTGTCCTACTAAAATAACTATATTGTTACAAACCATAGTATTGCATCATAGAAGGCCTGCCTTTTACTTTTGCAGTTTATTTCCTTTCCCACACAGGAAAGAAATGATGCAGGCATAAACATTTTTCTGTCATTTTGAGTATTTATATTTGAATGCAGCTGCAGCAGTTTAATGCTGCTGTAGTTTCAGGCAGCATCAGTCCACAGGTAAACACACATAAGACTGACCCTGCCCCAGAAGGCATCATGTCTCAGGAGGAAACAAGTGGGAAAGGAATCGGGGCATAAATGAGTCATAAATCTGTTGAATGGTGGCTCTGAACAAGCTTCATGTCTTATACCTGGATCTGGGCTGTCATTTGCATGCTACAGGAGAAGACAAACTAGTCGTCACTCTAACTCCACACCAGTGTCAACGCAGGTCTACTGAAATTAATTAGGCTGCACCTGCCTAAAGGTCCAGTTTGTTATGTTGAATTCCCATGACTTAATATTCCAGGGCCTTCTCAGAAAGTATCTGGCCGGCACCTTAGTTTTGCAGCCTAAAGTAACTAAAACAGAAATAAGAAAGAATTCAGCTACTGTTAGATTTTGATACAGTTCCTGCCACATTCTGCCAACAGTCAGGTTGGTTTCAACTTGTGAGAAGAGGTGCTCAGGAAGGTGTGAGAATAAACACTCCTGTAGAATTTTCTTCAAGACTCAATGTGACAAATAATGAAGCAGTCAACTTCTGTTGGCTTTTTCTCCAGGATTTTAATGCAGTGTCTGTGAAGTTGTCTGATGGGCAGCTCTGGAGTTTGCTGCTCCTGCAACTGGGCTGTCAACTTTTTTGTAGAACACATTCTTGACACAAGACTGGTAGGTTGATCTGTGCAGCATGTGGGCTTTGTTAGCATTTCATATATCCATAATGTTTTGTGCTTGAGATAAATGTTGTTACTATCAACCATATTCTCAGGATACCGTCTTTTAGGTTGGCACTGAGGGTATAGCACTTGTTCGCAGTAGGTGTAGAAGCATAGAGAAAGACTGAATAATCCTATCAATTTCCAGTAAAAATGTCAGGTTGGAACCACAATCTCTAAGTTTTGCTGAACTTCTGGTATGTTTTGTTCAAATACAGTTATGAAAGCAGTAAACACTGATGTATAAATTTTTGATGGTTATGTGAAATATTTTTATGGATCTGTATGTTTTAAACAACCTGTCTGTAGATACACATGCACCAAAGTATATGGATTAGCTTGTTTTATCACTTCCTTATTGATTATGATCTCTATAGTCCTAATCAATAAACCCCGTAGATTTTGGAAGCTATCTGATCCAGATTGTAGTCTAAAGCAGAGATATACATGTCAGAGTTAAAGTGATATGTTGACTTGGTAAACTAGCAGCTGTTGACAAATCTGAGTGAGGAAATTTCTGCTATGGATTTAAATCTGGGAAAGCAATGGGTTGAACTATCAACACATGGTATGGCATGGTATTGAGCTGAACTGCTTGAGTAGTGAGATGCTTGCATGTGGTGTTTCAAAATATGTCAGGTATGATAAAGACAAGCTGCTGAAGTATAAGCAGTTACAGGTCTAAAGAAAGGCAAATTGTCAGTGGGAGAACAATTGTCACAATGTCGTAAAAACAAATAACTGGAAAAGAAACTGGGATAATAATCTTCAAGCTAAACTGCTGGAGAACTAGAAGCCTCCTGAGATGTCAATATGTCAGTGCTGCTCAATATTGTGGCTCAGAAAAGTAAAACTTATTTAGAAAAAAGTGAGCATTAGATTTATCACAAGTGTCCCTGGTCATGGGGAAAAGAGAGAAGTGCTGGAACAACTGCTTGTGACTAGTAGATGGACAACAGCATCCTTTATTAGGCAAACTGGAGTGCCAGCAAAGTAGGACTGGAAAACTGTGGGCTAATGTCCCTGGAAAGATTAACATAAGGAGTTCATTCAATATAGATAGGAAACAAATCCATCTATCCTGCTTCCCAGTTAGTGCTCTGTCTCTGGGCAAGAATGACTGTTACTACCTGCTTGTTGATTTTGTCAGCAAAGTGGGCAATTACTGGTGCATTCACGCCATCTGATTTTAAATGTTAGTTAAATGTTAGTTTGTCTGGAAATGTCTGCATTAACTAGGTAGAGGATTTAGGTTCCCCACTTTAGATGTTTTGTGTTGCACGTAATTAGGTGCCTAAAATATTCTGAAGTGTATTATATGAATTCTCACTTACCATGTCTGTCATGGTCACCTTCTGCATATGGCCATCTAGACAGGAAAAAATTGTCTGAAATCTCCACTTAGTACACATTAAATTGCCCTGTTGTGATGCGAGTATAGCCTCATCTGCCTGCAAGGGTCCTTGGTTGGTGTTTTCTCACTAATGCTCAGATAACCATCTCTGTGGACACTGGACACTTTCAAGTCTATGACTACAGAAACCAGCACAGATGACAAGGAAGGAAATATTGTGTGAATACCATTACTTGGGTATGAAGAACACAACCAAACTGATGGACATTTGCAGAGACCCACCTACTATTGTGAAACTTACTTTTTTTTAAAATATATGTTGTGTTTTTACCGGCTTCCCACTTACTGCCCTAACTGCAGGCTGTGATGATACCACAAGCAGTTTTCAATCTCTCTTTTCCAGAATATATGTTATGTCAGTGTCAGGAAGACAGCACAAAACTTACTGCCTATATCCAGATCGTTTCAGGGGTGACCAGCTCCTATAAAAAGGAAAGGAGAGGAAAAGGACTGGAGATGGGCCATTGTTATGTCAAACAGAAGACAGTAACTGATCAGATCACAATATTTCTCTTGTGTTTGATGCCAGCTACCAAGTCTACACTTCTCACAACTGAGTTTTGAACTGTTGTCTACTGATGGGTCTATCTAGAATCATTAGAGTGTGCAAGAGCCCAAATCAAGTACCAGGGTGCTAGGTCACAGAACTTCTTACTTCAAATTTATTTTAATATTAGAAGTACTTATCTTGTCTTTCTCTTCCTTGGATAGTCTGTGCTGTACCACAGGCCAGAACAAATTACCATCTGACACTGATTTAACTCACAGGTTTTTCTGCTGGGTCAGATGATGTACGATGCATATAGGGGGAGACATCAAGTACGTCTGAGTGCTACTTTTAAGAAATATTTTTGAATTTCAGACTAATTTTGGGGCCACATAATTTCCAAAATAAGCTTCTCAGATCCTCTGTATATAATCTGTCTACTGTACAGGCAGGCAGGGATCAGCTACTTACTACAGAGCCTGAAATGCCTGAGGCTCTTGTCTCTACTTATATCCATTAGAGGTAAACCAGGGCTGATTATAGGGAACATTGTACTTCTGATCATGTCAATGAGCATAGCTAGTAAGTGTTCTGAGGGCAGATTCTCATCTCATTTGCATTGGTGCAAATCAAGAGTGATTGAGTTATTCCAGACTGAGAACAGACAAACTGCCCTAATATGATTTTCTGTCTCAATAAAGATATTATTGAATTCAGCCACTGACTCTGTTTTGTCACTGTTTTCCTTTGATTTGATCCTGATATACAGTGTTTATCTTTGGTTCAGAGCAAAGCCCACAGCGTGTGCAAGAAGAAGGTGACTTGGGAAGGAAAGACAGTCAAGTCCCAGTTCTGGGACCACTCATTTGTGAATAGGGCTTGCAGCAATTGCTCCTAAACCAGATTGTGTCTAGCAAGTCACGTTCCTATCTGCTGGCCCTAATCAAACCCGAACTCAGGGGAAAACAGTAGCCTTCAAAGCTTCATGATCACTCATCGCAGAAATGGGTGGAGAGAAAAGCAACCCATTCAGCAGGATGACATTAAGCTGAGAGATAAAAGGCACTCTTAAGAAAAAAAAAAAAAAAGGCCAGCTTGAAAGATGATTTTAAAACAGAAAATTCTTCACATGACTCTTTAAGACGACATAAGCCCCTTTTTGTTTCCGGCCTATTTCAGTCTGTTCCTGGTCAAGAACGCCACAGCTAATAATTGTGTCAGAAAACCTTCCTGCCTGAAAATGATCTCTTCCTAATGGATAGATGATTCCATATGGTTTCATATGTCATAGATGGAGAGAGAACATATTGGACGACTGGCCACAGCTGGCAGTTCATGTTAGTGCCATATGGATAAATGTGCAAGCTCTACTGCACTGTGTATTTCAAGTAAACCATTTATCTAAACAGGTGCTGACCCACTGGGAATGCATTTTTATGGTCAAACCTGCAGCATGCAGTGATACAGACCAACCCATTTTCCCCTTCTTTTTCTGCAATGCAAACACAAGACACTTAGGTATCATTTGACTCCATTCTGCGTTGCATGATGAAACTGCACTGATGTTCATAAAAGTGCACCTGGGAAGACCCTTTGTAAATGAGACTAGAATCTGGCTCTCTGATCTGTATGGATATTAGTAAGACCAGTCTCCAAAATACTGACTGTAAAACAGTCTGTGATATTCACTTCCAATAGATATTGTTACACTGTATTCAGGAGATTTAAATCATCCCATTTATGGAGTATATAAATATAGAATCAGACTTTCATCCTCCTTGAGCTACTGTGCCCCGTCCCTGATTCTTGCTGAAATTCTTGCTCTCCTTTTCTCTCTGTGCCATAATTGCCTCTTTGTCTAAACATGCTTCATTTTGGAATTCCTCTCATTGCATTCCTAATATGTGCGGTTCAAGGTACTTGCTGACTGATTTACGCCGGGCTTGTGTGGCTCCCTTGGAAATGGAGCAGAGTACATTCCATCCACCTCCGTAATAAAACCAGACGGTGCAGGGTGGGAACACTCAAGCCACAGCAGAAATAATCTTCACCTAAGCTTTGACTCAGCTATCTGCCTCTCCCACCAACCCTTCAAATTATCTGTGGTATTAAAACCATGCTTAGAGAGCAAACTTTTGTGAAAAAAAAGTCTCTAATTACTCTGTTAATTCTAGAACTCTGTGTCACTGCCAGCACCAAATACTGGAGTGAGCAAAAATGCTTCATCTGCATTTCTGAGCAAGCTTTTTGGTAAGAGCAGAGGCCTGTTAGTTTGGTCCTAACATCCAGAAAGTTGTAACATTATTAAACTCTTAAATTCTTACAGGATCATAGAGTAGTTTGGGTTGGAAGGGACTTTCAAAGGTCACCTAGTCCTCCTGCATTGACCAGGGACATCTTTAACTAGATTGAGTTGTTTAGAGCCCCATCCAACCTGTCCTTGAATGTCAGATGGGGCATTGACCACCTCTCTGACAGTGTCTTACCACCCTCAGTGTAAAAAAATTTATTCCTTGTATCTAGTCTGATCTACCCTTTTTAAAACCATTATCCCTTGTCCTGTTGCTACAGGCCCTATTAAAAAACCTGTCCCCTATTAAAAAACCTGTCACCATCTTTCTTATAGGCCCCATTTCAGCACTGTAAGGCCACAATAAGATTACCATCTACTTCCATCTACTTCACAAGCAGTATAACTCTCTTGCCTTTATCACAGGAGATAACATTTACACCTAAGTAAATTAGGTTTATTTGGGGTTAAACCAATCTACAGTCCAAAGCTCAGAAAGTAATTTCATTAATGAGATATGAGTTGGATTCCTCATTCACAACTGTACCGATCCCATAGTGTGCAAAGGCCAGAGACTCAGTCTGAGTAGGAAAATCAGGAATTCTGCAATGGCTGGAGGAATAAGCCTGACAGTCACTTAATGTTCATTCCTGCTTAGCAGTTTCATATCACTAACAGTTAACTTGTGGCTCCTTGAGAAGTCAGAAAATAAGAGTAAGCTTCAACCCATCAGAAACAAGATGGTGACACTAATTCTTGTCTCCCATCATCTATTTAACTGTACCCACATGTGAGGCACATTATTTGTGCCTATATATTCTAAACATTAGTTAAGCTTTCATAGCGTAACAGTAATAAGGCAGCTTAAATAAAACAGCAAGTTCTCAGCTGTGTTTGGTGCACACTGTGCTGTGGGTGATTAAAAAGAAAATCAGAAAGTGCGTGATAGAGATTAAGATGATTCTGAATTGCTGTGTATGAGACTGAGCCCCCTTTGTGCCTCTTATCTGCTGTTTGAAGTACCATTACTTAAGCTCAGTGTTAGGGGGTGAAAAAAACCCGAAAAGTCTTTCTGAGAGGATGTGAGAAGCCATTTCAAAAGATGACACCTCTCCAGTAAATAAAGTACCGAAGTTTCAGGTCAGCACTGAAATGGTGGATGAGATGGAGTTGCACCCGAAAGAAAACTTGTTCATCCAGGAGGCTTTCAAATCTTGTCACTGAGATAAAGAAGATCAAAGTGTTTAAACACGTTGATCCACTACTGAGGAAAATTTAGTGCTGGCAACAGAGAGCAGCTGCAGTATAGCTGGTGTGTCTAAACTCACAGTAGGGGACTAATTGCTCCTAGGTTTGCTTTATAAAAACAGGTCTGAAGGAAAGTCATTCTCATTCACAGAATGATGGAGATCTATTGATAAGCAGTAAAATGCCTATCTATGGTAGGAAGCATGGTCAGGAGGGGCAGAGTCACTGGGAGCAGTGTAGGGAAAGGCAATGCATGAGCATCATCTACTTTTATTCAGCTTCTGTTGTGCAAAGAAAGATCCCATCAGTTTGCTCAAGATGACAGCATTAGCTTCAAGCCCTCCTTGAGAGGTATTGAATAATGAAACGAGGAAGAGTAGCACAAAGTCAAATGTTAATGATATTTGTACATTATATTGGCCCGGGGGAATAGCCTGGAGAGTAAGGTTATTGTCATCAGACAATACCAAATTTTCTATAAAAATGTAAATATAATTTTTATACTCTATTTTTATAATATACTATATTGTAATAATTATTAATTGGTCAAGGGGTGGAGAATAAAGAGGCTGGTTATAAAAACTAATCCTGTGAACTATTCTTGGTACTGTCATAACTATAAAGATACTTAGGACAAGTCTGGTGGAGAGGTTGTTATGACATCTCATTATACAGGTTTCTTCTTGCAGTCCCAGTACTCACAGAGGGCGTGTTGTTTTATTAAGGGACTGTGTAGAAAGAAAGTCTGAAGCAAGGGTGAGTGATGGGGCTTTTCCCATGACACAGAAGTTGTTTCTGGCAGAGGTGGGAACTGAATGGAATTTTTGCATTTGGGTGTGACCATTAAGAAGTTTCTTCTGTGTAGCTAAATGCCCTTTTTTTTCTTATTCTAAGGGAAATTAAAAAAAAAAAAAATGTTGTAATTGTGATCCATAGTACCTTCCTCATTAAAGTGTAGCCCTTAGTATCATTGTATGTACTCAGTAAAAAGCAAAGATGGCTCAGCCACCCCAGTCTTTCCAATTGAGAAAGAGAAACGTTTTGCCTCTAGGACAACATTAAATTCTCCTGTGCTGAGTCATAGGGTAAGGTACAATATGCTGATCTAGCTCCAGCTGTTCAGTCCTCATTTGGTGTTTGTAGTTCTTCTGATAACAGCAAATTTCATTATGTGTAGATATATAAGTGTATGTATATTCATGTAGATACCTTTTTATGTATGTGTCCAGCCACATAAGTAAAATGTATGCTTTGACCTTTTTAAAACCAGCTCATTCTTGGGTCTTTCCAGAAATATCTAAATTATTCACCCTGGACTTCCAGGATAGGTAACAGAGAGAGAGAGAACAGCATTCAGAGGCCACAGACCTCTCCTATCACCACAAATGAAAACCTTTTCATAGCTCTACCCTTGATTGCTCCTTTGCAGTGGGGACCCTCATTACAGTCATTCAAATGTCAATATGTTACGTAAAATGCAGGCAATAAATTCTTCCATGGTTTCCAGAGAGGGCATCACAGCATGCCTACATTTGCCCCAGCATGAGGGCCAGCAGGACAGGCTGCTAAGCATGCAGCAATGGAGTAGACGTAGCATGTGGTGAGCTGCAGGGAAAGAATACAGTAATGAATGCGTTGTCTGATGGATTAAATATTTCATTCATTTGAGATGTCCTAGGATATCTGACCTGGCTTCTTTTGTGGATTTGGGAAGGTACAGGTCTTTATTAAGTATTAAGCCCAGAAGATGCCTCAGATAGGTGGTGGCATTTCTCAGGGTAAGAAGCACCCTTGATTAGTCCCACTCTTCTTTTGACCTGTCATGTGTTAGGCTGTGATTATATTGAGCTGGAAGAGAAATGCTATGCCAGAGGCACAGGGGATGGTATCTGAAATCCCTACATGATCCATCTTGAGTGCGTGCCTTTCTTGACACCCTTCCCAGCAGTGCTACACCCCCAGAAAGCGATGAGACAAAAGTGGGAGAACATCCTCCCAGTCCAGAAGCACTGAGCTTCAGGAACAGTGTCCTTGCCCTCTATTCACAAGGTACTGGTGTCACTAATACAACAACCAGTTGCTTTACACCAGTAAATCAAATAAGGGAATGGGTTCAGCAGCACATTTCAGGCACAACATGCCTCCAAGAGATGCAGAGCTATCTAACCCAATATACCTGTTGGTCCACTCTAGCAGCCAGATAACATTTTCAGTTCTGATAAAACAGCTTTTAAAAATATGCTAAAATATTATTTAATATTCATTTCATGTAGATTACTTAATATTCATTTCATGTACCATTAATTTGCTACAATGGTTATACTGGGAGCATTTCGTTTGTACATCTTGTTAATCATTGGTGTATGACATTTTTTATACTTATTCTACTCTTAAGAAATTTGCAAACACAAACGTTTCAGTGGAGTTTTTGTGGAGAATGTGTTAACTGTGGCAAGCGGGGTAAAAACATTGCGAGGAAGTTGCAATTTCTTCTAAATATATTCAATGCAGAATATATCAAAGGTCAGATGTACAAATAACCTACAAAATGATCAGACAGAATGTATAAGGTGAAAAGCAGGAGTGTTTATAGTCTATGAGAAATGGGGTGTCCACATAGCTTAGTCCACAATTGCCAGATTTTATTAGAGTTAGGCTTTCCATTCTTGAGCTCAATAGCTGTGCTCCTTTAAGCTCCTCAATGTCAACTCACCTACCCATCAGCAAAAACACAGGGGCAGCAATCACCCTTCACTGCAAAGTGTTTGAAGGGTTTTGGATTATAGATCATCAATGGATAAAGGGAAAGATTGTTGCTTCCATTTAACAGCTTTAATGAAAAGTGTATTGATGGTGAGATTATATTTTATTGTTGGTCAAGTCCATGCTGAAAGTTGTTACAGCACAACAACTGAGCAACAATTATTATAGAAACATCTGTTGTGAGCTGGGAAATATACTGTGATACTTCTCTATGCAATACAGAAATTCTTTTCTTCTACAAGAGCATTTTAAATATACAGTTCAAGTAAGCCAGGAGAAATGTTTTTACTGATGAAATGAACACAACAGAAAAAAATATTTTTTTCCCACAGAAAAAGGAGTAACTGAAAAATGTCCCAGAAGCCAAAGAAGATTTTTTTTTCTTTTTCACAGTAGACCAGGAAAATATTTTTTTTGAGATGCTACTGCGCAAAAGACATATTTTTATGCTTTGAATTTAGCAGTATGTGTTATGAGAATTTCAAAGCAAATTTTGTGGTAAGATCCAAAGAAAGTTTTTACATGTGCAAGAAAGCTGGCTTTCTAAAATGCTTTTCAAACACTGATCAGATGGGCTTGTTAATTTTAAACTCTGCAAGCACAAGACCAACTTCACTATGAGAGAAAATCTGTTGCATTTTGGTACAATTGCTTAGCCCACCTTAAAGTTCAAGGAATGTAATTCCCACCACAGAAGCAACTCTGTTAAGGTTGCTACACTGCAGGCTGCTGAAAATGTCCTGTTTCTTTATTCCATTTTGCTAATACTGCATATTCTGTCCTCAGGTTTTCCTGGCTTGATAAAATAAATTATTTATCAGGTTTATTACCATGGACAACTGCAATGTTTTGAACAGTGTCATTTCTGAAATGCTGCTTAGCCTTTGTCAAGGCAATATTACAATTATTGACTGAAAGGATAGGTACTCATTTGCACTGAGAAAACATACCTTAAGGTGAGACTCATTGACTATTAACTTATGCTAATAAAAGCTAGACATCTAACTGAGCCTAGGTCGATAGCTCTTTAACATCTAATATGTAGATGTCTAAAGTTATCTGAGATAAATCTGTGATGACAAAGCATATACAAGCAAATGACACTTAGATACAACATGATTAAAAGTCTAACACAAAAGCCAAATTTTTGCACAAAGCACATCCAGTAATCTTGTGACAAGTGAGGAAGAAGAGCTTGGTACACAAAAAGCATTAGAAAGTAAATCTTTGATGAACATTGAAATGAAATTCTACCAGATCTTATCAAGACACATTCCACATCCTTTACTTGGGCTGCCTTTTCCCAGAAATCAAATTTCTCATCTGAAATTATTACACACTAAGAAAATTATCTTAATTCTGAGAAGCCACCACTGTGTAGCCTTTCCAACCTGCTCTATAAACTGCTTAGAGATCAGCCTCACTCTTCTTAAAAACAAACAAACAAAAAAGACCTCAAAAACAATATACCAACAATCCAAACAAAACAAAAACCAGCAGAGTTAAAATAGTGTGAAATTGACCTTAAAACACCATTGGAACAGATTGTGATGTGCAAAACACTCACTTCACTGATAATATTCAAAACTGACTTGATGTATAGACTAAAAAGAAGAGGTGTTTAGGGAAAGAGTGGTTCTCCAGGCTTAACTGTTTCTGTAGATACTCTCCCAGGATGGCTCAGCCCTTGCTCTCCAGCCTCCCTCTAATGGTCCTGCCTTGTTTCCTTTACATCCTAAAGAGGGATGGATAACATGCCTTAACTGTTTCCCAAATGAATCAGTGTCTGGGGATTATGGTCCTTCTAGGCAAATCTCATCTATTGTGAGTTGGTTACGAAGGACCACCTCCTAGATTTCTAAGCTCTGCCTTCCCCACATATTTCTTGCCAAGGACTGATTGTGCAGATGATGATCATGATAACTATAATAATTCCTTTTCTCTGATAACAAGCTGTCAGCATATATGACAATGATGTGTTAGGCTGAAGCCAATAAGTATTTCTACAAGGGGTGATGTTTTGGTATGAAGAGAGGATATGCAAGTCTGGAGTGTGTTTATAGAATTATAGAATCATATAATTATTTATGTTGTGAAAGGCCTTTAAGATCACTGAGTACAACTGTTAAGCAATTACTGCCTAGACCACCACTAAACCATGTCCCTCAGCACCACATCTACACAGCTTTTAAATGCCTTCAGGGATGGTGACATCGTCACTACCCTGGGCAGCTTGTTTCAGGGCTTTACAACCCTTTCAGTGAAGATTTTTTTCCTAAGATCCAAGTTACACCTCCCCTGGCACAACTTGAGGCCATCTTCTCTTGTTCTGTCACTTGTTACTTGGGAAAAGAGACTGACACTCAGCTCACTACAATCACCTTTCAGGTAATAGTAGACAGCAGTAAGATTATGGTGGTGGTTGGGCTTTAGTCATTGCAAAGGAATACGCTGCCTTACAGAAAGATGTCCTTTGACTGCGCTGAACCCAATGACACTCTCTTCTGCCTTCATTTGCTGGCTTCTAGAACTTGCCTATCATCTTCAAATACATCAGTCATGTCTTTCTGTTCTCCATGGGAGAACAAAATAATGAGAGGTTGTCCTGTGAGCTGGGCTTTGTTTGTGAGGATGATTTCCAGATCATTTCTGCACATGCTGTTTCCACTTCCCATCTCACTCTGTGTAGCCACTGTGTCACACAGCAAACCCCCAGTCATCACTTAGAGCAGAGGGTGACAATGGAAAAAGACATGGAGAGAAATGTACAGCAGAGGCAATCAGAAGCAGCAGTGATCAGTTTATGTATGTATATATTTATTTAATCCTGGTTGTAAGTGTCTCCAACTCATCAGGCTGTCCCCACTCAGCCACAGCTCTCTGAAGGAACACTTGACTTCAGTCACATATTGAAGTTCTGCAGACTCCAGCAAGACTTAAACTTGTGTTTAAGGGTAAACATCTGCTAAAAACATTATCTGGGGATGGGATGGGGTGGACTACAGAATGTGTCTGCTTTGCAGGGTCCTCAGATCAGACCCAGAGATGAGGATTAAAATATTCCTGGACAGAAACGCATAAGTAGTCTGAACATCCCAGATGAGGACATGTCCATGATCTACCTGCTTCCATCAGCCTCTCAGTGGCAACGAGGCCATCTATGACCATTTCTTGTGCTATTGAGCATGACAGTAATTACTGACATTTCAGAAGTCATGTTTTCTTGAAAAGTGGACACTCCCATTAGGAATACAATTGGTATCACAGTAATTCAGGGTCATCTCACCTGCTCTGAGTTAGTCTAGGATGGATCAAGCCAGCAGGCCAGCTCTTCTATTTCCAAGGCTGAACACTGCTAAGACCCCTCAGTTGCTTTTTGAATGTATAATACATTCATAAATAATATATCCAAAAAGCCCCCAAGCAAGCAAACCCCAGAACAATCCAACCATCAAAAGTCTGGATTGAAGAGCACAGGTGGCAACGATGTTGCTCTCTCCTTGTGTGTAGTCCCTGATGCAGATGCCTTGTCTTCACAATACTGATAATGAAAGCATTTTAATTTTGGATGTTCTTTAGGGCACAGTGTAATACATCAAAATAAATCATTGCATTGTACACCTGGTACAAATGAAAGCCGATGCACCAAATGTCAAGGTTGTTCGCTTTGATTATTCAATGCTTATTGTCAATTTTGCTAACAGTGTTGAGGAAAGAAATGGTAGTGAAGGGGAAAGTGTTGACTTAATACAAAGATATAAACATATAGATAAAGATTTGTTAAGTTTGTATAGATTCAGAGATGATACTGTTTCAAGTAAGGTGAAATCTCTCTTAGATCTGTGTTTCAGTAGAGAAGATGTAAACCATTGTCCTCCCCTGTTTTCACTTATTAAATGAATTCAATAATCATCATATTTGAAAGGGCATTCATTTCAACTGCTGTGGAGAAAACTTCTGATCAAATCAAGAGCATTAGCTTCAAGGCCACCCTTCTTCCTATGAGACAGGAAGTATCTGTGTGATGAATTAACTATGGGTGAATGCTAAGTCTTTAATGAGAAAAAACATGCTCTGTTGAATTCAGCCTTTCATGTGAAAACTGTTCGGGACCTTACTGAAAAGAATGTGTTAATCAAGGGAAAAGCATAATTACTGTCTTGTCAACAGACACAGCCTGGTGAAAATGAGGCTGAAATTAACTCCAAAAAAACACACACACAAAAAAAGAGTTTTTCTATAAGATTTTCTGAGAGCTCGCTTTACACTGCACAGTGATTTATGACAATTGGAATCTCACTATTTCTACAATTAATATTAGTAGATGCTTCCTATTCAGAGGAATGTTAATCATAATAATGCAAATGGAAGTATTATTGCAGCTATGCCTCAGAGTTCATATTTCATATTGAACCAAAGGTTCAATATTCAGCATCCTTCTCAATGGAGCATTCCCCTTGTATGGATAGATGAATGTGCACCTAAGGTAAAATAACTGAATTAATATAAATCAGAACAAAATGTCTGGCACATAGCTTCCCATTTTCCCATTTTACTATAAGGTCCTGATTGTTCAAGTTTTTTATACCAATAATAAATTATTGCAATGCACTGCTAATTACATCTCATGGAAGTTGTGTATAGTATAAATTTCACTGGTAATGGACTTAGATTAAGTTTCTTATGCTTATTTTTAGCAAGTCAAAGGCAATTCATTTCCAACTAGGCCATGTTTAAAAGTTTCGAGTGAAAAAAAGAGTAATTATTTGCTAATATGTGGAGAATATTGGTGACAAACATTTTGTCCTACATGGGTTTTTTTGTACTAAATATATTAATGAGAAAGGCATAAGGAAGAACACATACTTATTTTGACATATGTTTAAAAAATATAGTGAGTATTTATAACTTCTGCTCTTGCAAATATTTTCTAAATTGTCTTCTTCATGTATTTACCTCCCTCTTGCTCCCTTGCATAATTTCTTAACTCATGATTAGTTTCTTTGTGACTGCTGATGCGCCTGGAAATATTTGTGCCTTTTCCTTTTTCCTTCTTTTTCCTTCCTTCTTTTTCATCTATTTCTTTTTTTTTTTTCATGAGTTTTGATTGATGAGGGTGGTAGGAGGGAAGAGATGATAATTGTTTTTGAAGTTTCTGAGAATAATTCAGATCCAATTCAGAAATATCTATTAATATTTCAGAAAACATATAACTAGCATAAAGTAAGTTCATACAACAAATGCCTTTCCCAGACCTTTTCTCTGCAGCAGAAAGGTGCTTTTTATTTTCATCCAAAAAGAATGTAGCTACTGCATTAAAACTGTTTATCAGGAGGTGACAGTGGAGGAAGTTGTGCATGTGGACAGGGTAAGATGCTACTTTTTGAGGAACAAAAAGGTGCAGTCATAGAGCAGTGACTGGATCTTAAATGTCCATCACATTACATTATTATGTTCTTGATAGTAAAGAAGTCCTTAAGTGGGGTGGACATTTTAAGCTTTGAAGACCTGGCTTCAAATGCAGTAACAACTTCCTGTATAACATCAAGGAAAACAATTTGGTCCAGGTCTTCAGAAACACCTCAACACCCAGATGAGTGAGGAGCTGCCCAAATAACTTTCAACACCAGGTCCAACAGATATTGTTATTTGTCTTAGTCTATATCGTGTTGTCTGGATTAAGCAGTTATGTGTTCTGATTACATGATGCTCACTTTTTCTGGCATCACTTTACAGCTAATTGGTCTCCATCTTTCAAAATGACATTCAGGTCACAATACAGATAAGTACATACTGATATATAAACACAGTTTGTTGTTTGTTGAGTTCTTTTTTAAAGAAGAGATGAAATCACTTTGATGGTGCATTTGATGGGTCATCCAGGAGATACACAGGCAGGTATGGCACAGTAACTTCCAGAAGAGAGGTGTAAATGCAAAAAGAACTGCAACCTCACAATTTGTAACCATGAGTGCTAAAGAAGACGAGCTGACCACCTCCTTATTCTCTCTGTACTGGAGCTTATTCACAAAAATGGGAATAATATCACTTCTCTACCTTGACAATAAGTTTTAAAATACACATATTAAAAATTAGAAGAAGTACAGATATAATGGCGGTGGGGGACCATAAGTATGCCAGAGTCCTGAGAGAGGAGAATGAACAATTTATTCTCACCTCTTCATTTCCAGATCTCCCAGAAAAATATTCTGGTGAGCGACAGTTTCTTCTGTTTTTGTTTTCCCTATTATTGAAGTGAACACCAGCGAGAGAGGATACTCACAAAATTAATTCAGATTGGCTTATATAAGGACCCTGTGATGTTGATTAAAAACCATCCACAGGGCCATTAGCAAAGTGAGATAATAAATGAAGATGCATGGAACCACATGAGTTTTCTAGTGGGGGAACATCAGGGAGCAGTTTTGAGTCCAGTCTTCTTTAAACAACTTCATTTATTAGCCAAAAGATGGGAAAGGAGTACATGTTAATTAAAATCACAGATGATCCAAATTGGGAGGCACTGCATAAATCAGTGAAGATCGAGAGATTAGAAACCTTAGGTAGAAAATGACAAAATGAGATGCAGCTTTGAAAAATGAATGTAGGGGAGAAGTAATCTGTATAAGGACACAATCAGAAGAAAAGAGAGTTGTTCAAGAAGCAGAATTAATGGGAGGAAGCCAAGGGATATGGACCATGGAATAAAGGGCAATGTAGCAGAGCAGCTATTTAAAGGTGACCTTTGCACCTTTTCAGTGAATGGCTTGGATTCAAAATTAGTTTACAATTGGCAAGATTAAAAGGTCAATGTAGTTTTGTACCTCATATGCAGAAACCAGTTGCTAAGGAAAGATGTGGAAGCCCATCTCTATAATAGCCTGCTACCACATCATTTGGAGTTCTTAATTTTTTTTTTTTCCAGTTCTTTAAGACCTTGTGCACCAGAGTGCATATAAAATAGATGCATATCAAGGAAAATGGGTAACCAGGAAAAGCTGCTGGCCCTGGTAAATGTGGCGTTCAGTGAAACTACAGACACACAGTTCCTGTGGTTACTTCTCCACTTCCCCAGTCTCTATGGGACTTTGTCTCCCTGAGACAAGGAAAGGAACTAAGAGAAGGGCTTAGAGGCTAATCAGCTAAACAAGAGGCATAAGAGAAGAGAAGGCTCAGTGCTGTGCCACACTTTTGTTGAACCTCCTGCTTGTGGTGTGACAGGTTTATCACTTATGCATCATTTCTTTTAAATTGGGGCACTTCAATAACACAAACAACTCAGAAAAGACAAAATTTACTGATGTGAGTAGAAACAATAAGAAGCATCTGTGTAAGATCTCAGTCATTTCAGTAGAAGAAAGGTAAAAGATTTAAACAAGGAAATATTTGGATAATCACATAAATAAAAAAAATTCTTTCACCTTCTGAGAACTCTAAAATCACACAAGAGGAAAGGAACAACTACCAAGTCAGTTGGAAATCCTTGAAACTACAATGGAGAATTTGATAAGTTACTCTTTTGGCAAAGGGATGGATGTTTGCCCAGTTAGCCAAGGACAGGTATTTAATTCTAAGTGCTGTATGGAAAGCCCTGGTTTGTATTTAACAAATACATTTCTATGGAATGACTAAGCATACCCTAGTACAGTGCTGATGTGATACTGAACTAGGAACCATGTATGTACAGATGACTGTTTTATGAACCCTGTCTAACTGTTAGCAGCTGTGTTTTATTCATTTAGGATAGCAAAGAAGTTGAAAATCACTAAACAAAACACTGATTTTTTTTTTTCATTTTTTTTTTCATGTCTTTGTCTTTTTACAGGTAGACTGAGAATAACTCATGTCCAGGTTAAAAATATATTCTACAAGAAGTATTTGATGGATTATTCCTAGATATTTCTAAGAAGGCAAATACAAAAAGTGAGTACTAATTCCCAGTGAATGGGATGTTTAAATTACATTTTGTTGTTTAAAATCAAATTGTAATAGTTGAAATGTTTCTTTTGCAGTTTTCTGTAATTGGAGTCAAGGAATTTTACTTATTTCTTTATATTTATATTATTGATCTATGTTTATTTTTAATATCTGACAACAATCTTTGCATTCCAGTCCCAGTCAAGGACTCATTTTTCCTGTGCCAGGCACTCTAGACATTCTCTACATGAAATGACTTACATCTAAGTACAACTCAAGAAGCCACAGATAGTGACAGAAAGATGGAGACCCATGGATGTAATAAACAAGTGCTGGTCAGTATGATAGGCAATGCTAATAGAGTAGCTGCAGCCTAGCCCTTGTCAGTGCTTTCTAGATATTACTGCAGAGAAAGGCAGAGAATAGAAAGGTCATTTTATAGATATTTATGGTGATCAGCATGAAAGAAAATACAAAAGCAGTCATTTGAAAATCCAGCACACGGAGTGTGGAAAATGGTTGTGTAAGTTGATTGGATGCAGCCTAGTTTTCATAGAAATCAGGAAAGGAAATCAATATTCTATGTGGAAAAATGGCCTTTGCATCCAAGGAATATCATCATGGTGAATTTACATTTATGAAAAATTAGAGAAAGGGATTCTGCAGTAATTAAGATGTTCAATGATAAAGTCTGAGATAAGAGATTTACGTAGATAGGTAGGTAGAGGCAAATGGAGTTATTATAAGTGTATTACACAGAACAGATCTGCAAGAATTCAGTGCAACTGGGAAGTGGCATCTGGGAAAGAAGTATGACTTGAAGCTGATACCAAGGTTATGAGTATCTGACCTGGTGGTGGCATTGTCCACAATGATGGAGAAGGAAGGTTGCTTGGAGACTGTGGCTGTGACTCTTCAAATGGAAAGAAAACAAAGTTGGGATTGTTGAGTACACAGAAAAAGACAAGGAAAGGATAGAGAAATAGAACCATAAATGAAAGAATCACAGAATATTCAAAGTTGGTAGAGACCACTGGAGATCATTTAGTCAAACCACCTGCTCAAATCAGACTTTCCTAGAGAAAGTTGCTCAGGTCTGTGTGCAACTGAGTTTTTAATAACCCAGTGAGTGAAGACTCCACTCCTCTAGAAAACTTGTTGCAATGTTTGACCACTCTCAGAACGAATAAGATTTTACTAATGTTCATATGGAATTTCCCATATTTTGGTTTGTACCAATTGCCTCTTGTCCTGTCACAATACACTACTAAGAAAGGTAGGGCTCCACCTTCTTTACCCCACTCATCAGGTTTTACACACATTAATAAAACTGCCAGGTCTCTCATCCTCTTTTCATGTTAGAGATGCTCCAGTCTCTTAAGAACCATCATAGTCCTTCACCCAACTTGCTCCAGTATGACTACATCTCTCTTGTACTGGGGAGCCCAGAAAGGGACCCAGAAACTACATGTGTCCCACCAGGGCTGAACAGAGGGGACTGATCACCTCCCTCAACTTGCTAGCAATACTTTGCCTAATGTAGCCCAAGGAGGCTGTTGACCTTCTTTGCCTCAAGACCATATTGCTGGATCATGGTCAACTTGATGTCTACCAGGACCTCTACCAGGTCCTTTTCTGTCAAGCAGTTTTGAGCTAGTTGTCCCCATTCTGTGGTGGTGCAAGGGATTAATCCTTCCCAGGGCAGGACTTGGAATTTTCTTTTGTTGAACTCTGGGAGGTTTCTGTGGGCTCATTTCTCCTACCTGTCCAGGTACTTCTAAATAGCAGTGCAACCCTCTGGTGTCTCAGCCACTCCTTCCAGTTTTGTATCATCTAAAAACTTGCTGAATGTGCATTCTGTCTCATCCAGGTCATTAATGAAAAGCTTAATGTTATTGGACCCAGTATAAACCTCTGGGGTACATCACCAGTGACTAGCCTCTGGCTGGACTTTATTCCACTGATACTCTGATCCTGGCATCTCAGAAAGCTTTCAGTCCACCTCATTGTCTGTTTACTTAGGACATACTTAATCAGTTTATTAATAAGAACATTTTGGGAGACTGTCAATATATTACTAAAGTCAAGATATGCCACATCCGCTGTTCTCCCCTTATCCACTGATCCACTCATCTCCCTGCACACAGTGATCAGAATGGTTAAGCATTATTTCTCCTTCATAAATCCATGCTGACTACTCCAAATAACCTTCTTATCCTTTGTATGCTTAGAAATTATTTACAGGATTATTTGCTCTATCACCTTCCCAGGGATCAAGGCTGATCAGCCTGTAGTTCTCTTCATACTCCTTTTCACACTGCCTGAAGGTAGGAGTGAAGTTTGCATTCCTCCAGTCCTCAGGAACTTTCTTCTTTTGCTGTAAGTTTCAAAGATAATTGAGAGTGACCTCAGAGGAACATCAACCAGGTCTCTCAGCACTCATGAGTATGTCCTATCCAGTCCCATGGATTTTTGCATATTCAGCCTGTTTCCCTAAACTGATCTTCCTTCATGAAGGATATGTCTTCCTTGCTCCAGACTCCCACCAGTCTCAGACACCTGGAATTGCTGAGGACAAGTCTTACCAGTAAGACCAAGGTGAACAAGACATTGAGTACCTTTTCTGTGTTCTTTGTCACCAGGTCACCTGCCCCACTCAGCAAAGGGACAGCATTATCCCTAGTATCATCATCACCCTAATGTTAATATCGAAGTTATGTTTGTGGGTTACATGAGTTTGAGAGTACTGAAAGAAGAGAAAGGAAACAAAGCATTCAGAGTTAGAAGGAGGAATAATGTAGATTTGTCAAAGGGGAAAAAGACAAACAACATAACCTGGAGAGTAACTGCAGTAGCCAAAGGAGGGCAAAACATCAAAAAAGAGAGACTGAATAGTTAGCTATTTCAGGCAGCTAATAAAATAAGGAGGAAATGTATGAAAATCTAGTTCTTAAGATCTGGAAAAGTAGACTGACTCTTTAGAGATGTTGGCAGTAGTGGATTCAGTGGGATCCAAGATGTGGAAGGTAAACAGAAAGGTTCTACAATGGAGCTGGTGGTTGAGGTCTGCAATGATTCTAGAGTGTGCTGACTTGAGTTAGTCGGAGAGGAGAGGAGAGGAGAGGAGAGGAGAGGAGAGGAGAGGAGAGGAGATCATTAACTGGTGTTTTTGGAAATACTGTCTGTAACTGGAAAGTCTTACGGGTTTGTATTTTGGAAGGACAATGGAGAATGAGAAGTGTTGGAGGGGATGGGATAAAATGGGGAAAATGCAAGATTCAAGAAAGAAGTAAGAAGAAGGTCCTTCTCAGGTTGCATCTCAGATGAAATAGTAATGATGAGGCAATCAGAGGAAAGGATTGAAAAGTGACATGTAAATGGTCATCTTGTTATATTAGGCAGTTTTCTCATGAACAAAACGGGTAAGATCCTGTACATAGAGAGAGGTTGAGACAAACAGAATAGGAGGTTCAAGGACAAAGTCAAAATGGTACAAAGTTTTCAGAAATCATATTTAGGCTAGAAAACTAGGGTGCATTTTAGGCGTGAAATAGACAGAACTGAAGAAGAGGATGAATTATTAGTAGGGAAAGATGATCTGATCAGATTTCCCCCAGGATGCTTCAACAAATGAGAAAAATAGCTGGGTGTGGGATATTTTGATAATGGATACTGAGACTTAAATTAAGAACTGACTAATGCAATCTTCCTGTACATGCAGTGAGAAAATGTTCTATCTCTCTAAAATATTTAATCTGTAGAGGCCATGAATTGCTTGTAGAGAAGTCTATGTCTCTCTTTCCTTGTAGACTACTGTCTAGAGCAATTAGAGACCTGAATTATGCATAGTCATTGTCCAAAGCTGGATGGGATGATTGCAGGAATTAATGTCCCCGTATATCTCATCTGTGATACGGGGTCAAAGTTCCCCTTTGATGTTTATCTTCTCTATTTAGATTTGAAGAGCTTTTCACCTGGAAATTGTGTGTACAGCACCTAGCACTACAAATGAGGGCTGGGGGACATATAGGCTCCTGTACATGTTCACCTCAGCTTCGAAAGTGTTGACATGAATGATGAATGGAGAGAATGAAATGCCTATTAATGATAAAACTAAAAGTGTGGTAGGGGGAGTTCTGAAGCTCATAGCCCTGAATTTAAAGTGATACTTAAATGAAATTGATGCAAAACTATGTTGACTTTCAAGATAGAATGGAAGTGTTTAGTAAACACCAGTGTTTTAACCACCATCACTGTATAGATACTGACATAAATAAGAGGCAGTTCCCAAAGGATAACTGCCTGCAGGTTATGTCCAGGAGTTCGTTCTTTACTCTTTAGGGAGAAACCACTTGCTGCTATAAGGAATTAAATTGCTTCTTCAATAATAACAACAATCACTATGAATTCATGGGGAACCCAGAGCCTGTCTCCTATATATATATATTTTATATGACATATATATATGCATATTTAGCCTCCTCAAATGAAATATACAGTGCATCGGGGTTTGGGTTGCTTCAAAGTATTAGGGCTGGTGTGAGATGAAATGTTGTGTCTGTAGCCAGGATTCAGTAAGTTGAGACCCGAGAAAGATTTCACTGCAACATAACAACAATGCATCAAAGAAAAAGGGAGAAAAAAAAAAAAACAACAGAGGTAAAAAATTGTCAGAAAAATAAGTGTTTTCGAAGTCAGAGTTTCATGGTAAGCGGTAACAGTATAATGAGGTGACAGCTTGCAAGAAACGGAGTGGAATGAGAGAAAGGAGAGAAAATCTCTAAAATAAAATTGCCCAAATTTCTGTGAGTCACTTAAAGTGACAAGCTCTCTTTATTAAGAGATGGGCAAGTTCACAGGACATGTCTAGATTTTTTTTTTTTGCTGAAAGTGTATTTTTACTTGTAAACAATCTGAAGAAGTCTGTTTTCTAAAAAAGAATTGCTACTCAGTTTTTCTTAACATTGATGCATTTAATAATCTTTTTTGCTAACAGGTGATCTGATTAGTGACAAAAGGTGAGAGAGCCAATAACAGACCCCAAGCCAATTATTTCCTGGGGAATTACAGAGTTTTTCCTTAGTTATGTCCAACTGGGCATTGGAATGCCAGCCATGCCAGCTGTGTGGCAATCATATCTCCACTTCAAGCATCTGGTCCATAGCTGCCTCCCAGCTATGTTATGCTGGCTGGTCCAGTTCTGTCTGCTCAATCCAGCTGCCAAAAGACACTGCACAGAGAAAATGAGTATCAACAGTGCAAATAATAGGGGCTGTAATTTTACTGTCATTAAAAGGAACAGAATGCCTTAGGGTAGGTAGAGTATTTCTCAGGGTGCTTTTCAGCCAACATCTTTGCTTTGGAGTAGCCAACCTTGATCTGGAAACAGTCTGATTTTGAGAGTTGTTGCTCACTTGCAGCTCTCAGTGAAAACTGCATTTCATAGCTGATCAGACTACTTTTACTCAGATGAGGCTATTTTTACTCAGATGAGGCTGGCATTAGGTTCCTCAGATTGAAAACACTTGCTATTCATGGTTTTCAATGCCATTCTACTGAAACCTGTGCACTCATTTCCTATCTATATTCCCGTTAAACCGTACAAGGAAACTCTTAGGTATTTTGTGATATTTAAAGACAGTTTATGTGAATAAGTATTTGGGAACAAGTTTTTCCTAAAAACATGCCCTTTGTCCACCTGATTAGAAACTGCTAGATAATCATATAACCATAAAATCATGGAATGGTAGGGGTTGGAAGGGACCTTTGGAGATCATTGAGTCCAACCCCCCCTGCCAAAGCAAGAACACCTAGGGCAGGCCACACAGGAACAGATCCTGGTGGGTTTTGAAAGTCTCTAGACAAGGAGACTCTACAACCTCTCCAGCCTTTCCACGGCTCCATCACCCTCACAGTAAAGAAGTTTTCACTCACATTGAGGTAGAACTTCCTGTATTGCCACTTGTGACCATTACCTCTTGTCCTATAGCAGGGCACTACTGAAAGTAGACTTCTACTTGACACCCACCCTTCAGATATTTGTAAGCATTAATAAGATCCCCTCTCAGTCTTCTCCAGGACAAACAGCCCCAGGTCTCTCAGCCTTTCCTCATAAGAGAGATGTTCCAGTCCCTTCATCATCCTCGTAGCTCTCTGTTGGACTCTCTCTGGTATTTCCCTGTCCCTCTTGAAGTGGGGAGACCAGAACTGAACACAGTACTCCAGACATCATCTCATTAGGGCAGAGTAGAGGGGGAGGAGAACCTCCCTCAACCTGCTGGACACAGTCTTCTTTATACATCCCAGGAAATCATTGGCCCTCTTGGTCGCAAGGGCATGTTGCTGTTCCATGGATAACTTATTGTCCACAGGGACACCAAGGTCTTTCTCCATGGAGCTTCTTTCCAACAGGTCAAGCCCTAACCTGTACTGGTACACTTTGTTATTCCTCCCCAGGTGTAGGACTCTACACTTATCCTTGTTGAACTTCATTAGGTTTGCCTTTGCCCAGCTCTCCAGTCTGTACAGATCTCTCTGGATGGCAGCACAGCCTTCTGGTGTATCAGCCACTCCTGCTGGTTTAGTGTCATCAGCAAACTTGCTGAGGGTATACTCCATCCCTTCATCCAGGTCATTGATGAAGATGTTGAATAAGACTGGACCCAGCACTGACCCCAGGGGAACAGCACTAGGTATAGGTTGCCAGCTGGATTCTGCACCACTGATCACAACCCTCTGAGCTCTACTGTTTAGCCAGTTCTCAACCCATCTCACCATCCACTCTTCTAACCCACACTTCCTCAGCTTACCTACTAGGATGTTATGGGAGACAATGTCAAAAGCCTTGGTAAAGTCAAGGTAGACATCATCCCCTGCACTCCTTGCATCTACCCATTGAGTTGCACTATCATAGAAGGTTATCAGATTAGCAAACATGACTTCCCTTTAGTAAATCTATGCTGACTACTATTGACAACCTTATTTTCTTCCATGTGCTTAGAGATGATCTCTAGAATGAGCTGTTCCATCACCTTTCCAGGGTTGGAGGTGAAGCTGACTGATCTGTAATTTGCCAGGTCTTCCTTCTTGCCCTTTTTGAAGACTAGAGTGACATTGGCTTTCTTCCAGTCCTCAGGAAACTCTCCCATTCTCCATGATCTTTCAAAAATTGTGGAGAGTGGCACAGCAAAAAACATCAGACAGCTCTCTCAGCACTCATGGGTGCATCACTAGGGCCATTAGAACACAAATCGTGAGTGTTCAGTTTACCCAAGTGGTGGAGAGTCTTCTTCCCTCCAAGTTTTCTCTCTTCCAGGGTCTGGGATTCCTGTGATCTAGTCTTAGCAGTGAAGACTGAAGCTAAGAAGGCATTCAACAACTCCATGAAGAAAAGCAGGGCTCATCTGGGATTTGAACCTGGGACCCATTGCACCCTAAGCAAGAATTATACCCTTAGACCAATTAGCGAATCACAGAATGGTTTGGATTTGAAAGGACCTTAAAGATCATCTCGTTCCAACTTCCCCTGTCATGGCAGGGACACCATCCACTAGACCAGGTTGATCAAATCCCTGTCCAGCCTGGTCTTGAATACATCCAGTGTGGGGCATTTGCAAACTCCCTGGACAACCTGTTTCAGTGTCTCACCACCATCACAGAGAAAACTTCTTCCTAATTTCTAATCTGAATCTACACTCTTCCAGTTCAAATCCACTACTCCTTATCACTACAAGCTCTTGTAAAAAGCCCCTCCCCAGCTTTCTTGTAGGCACTCTTCAAATGCTAGAATGCTGCAATAAGGTCTCCCCTGAGCCGCCTTTTCTCCAGGCTGAACAACTCTCTCAGACTGTCCTTGTAGGAGAGGTGTTCCAGCCCTTTCTTCATCTTCGTCTCTCTCTTCTGGACCTGCTTGAACAGGTCCATGTCCTTCTTGTATTGGGATCTCCAGTGCTGGATGCAGTACTCCATGTGGGGTCTTGCAATAGTGAAGCAGAGGGGCAGAATCACCTCCCTCAACCTGCTGGCCTGTTGACTTTCTGGGCTTCACTTGCACATTGATGGCTCATGTTGAGCTTTTCTTCAATCAGCACTTCCAAATATTTCTCCTCAAAATTCTTCTCAATCCACTCAATGCCCAGCCTGTATTTGTACTTGGGGTTGCCCTGACACAGATGTGGGACCTTGCATTTGACCTTGTAGAACTTCATGAAGTTGACATGGGACCACCTCTCAAGACTGTCAAGGTCCCTCTAGATGACATCTCTACCATCCATCTTGGTGACTGCACCACACAGCTTGGTGTCATCTGAAGGTGCACTTGATTCCACTGTCCGTATCGCTGACAAAGATGTTAAACAGCTCTGGTCCCAGTACCAATTCCAGAGGAACGTGACTTGTCACTGATCTCCACTTGGACATCGAGTTGTTGGCCACAACTCTTTGAGTACAACCTTCCAGGCAATTATCTACTGAGTGGTCCATCCATCATATACACGTGTTTCTAATTTAGAGACCAGGATGTCATGTGGGGCAGCGATGAACACTTTGCACAAGTCCAGGTAAATTACATCAGGTAGTCTTCCCTTATCCACCAACGCTGTAACTCTCTAATGTGTCTATCTCTTACAATTTCCTTAAGTTCCCTGTTTTCATACCCTTGATCTTCTTGTCACAGGGTCTAC
The DNA here is from genome assembly GCA_025345505.1 of Todiramphus chloris collaris. Taxonomy (NCBI): domain Eukaryota; kingdom Metazoa; phylum Chordata; class Aves; order Coraciiformes; family Alcedinidae; genus Todiramphus; species Todiramphus chloris. The sequence goes on along the minus strand of JANVCC010000012.1, from coordinate 3,336,760 downwards.
ATGGCATATCTTGATGTTTACACAACAAATCCAAGATAAGCATCTTTACCAACTGTATATTTATACAGCATCTAACATGTTGGACTAGTGATGAACTTAAAGCCTCCAGGTATTACATCTATAGAGATGGTATATAAAAACAGGAAGCCTCTCATACTCATGAGGCATCTTGTTTTAACCCACAATATAGAGATACATTAATTTAAAAGTTTCTCTTTAATCAAATCAATCTGTCATGAAGTGTTAATTAAGCATTAATAGATACTTATTTCTCGGAGGCACCAAATCATAATTTTTCTTGAATAATCCTTGCAGTTTGGCTCAAGATACTAGAGGAAGGATGAAGTAGGCTTGTCTTTGTGACTTCTAGATGCGTTACATACTTATTTATTTATTCATTTGCTTACTTACTTTTGCTGTCCAGTGCCTCAGTCTCTATAATCCTCTCCCCTCTCATTATTTGCAAGAGGAGGAACTGGCAAAACAATAGGAAAGATGCAATTAGCATCTTGGCTGTGGGGTGCAAAAAGAGGTGGGTGTAGAAACGAGCATGAAATCAGAAGTTTAATTTGAGGACTGTTTGTATGTTGCCAGTTTATCTTTTTCTCCCTGTTTAGATTTGCAAGTGAATTACAGATATATTTCTTGGACACACCAGATTTTGGTTTTCTTTTCTGCTTTGCTGCAGAAAGCTATTTTCAGTTTAGGTTTTGCTTCCCCTGTTGTAACATGTAAGAGATGTGATCTCACACCTTCCAAAGAACTGATATATAACAGCAATGACATAAGAAAGATACCATCATTACAGTGTTTGGAAGAAGAGGTAACTTCATAGCAGTGGAACCGCCTTTAGCTGCGGATATGGAGTATCTTGGAGAAATCTTCCCCTGGGGATGCTTATTGCTCATCTCCTTGTAGTTTAACAATACACCAAAATATCATAGCACCTTCCTTCTGAAAACCACGTGGTATTTGGAGAACATAAATGATACAGCCTCTACCCACAGCCTGCACAGTGCAACACCATTTACACATACCACCCACCTCCATGACCAGGCTGATTCCTCTAGATTACTTACACAGTTTTGCTGCTTTCAGGATCTTACCAAGCATCATTCACAGTTTTCTTATGTATCTCTGCATGGTCTCATGATGTATATTATAGACAGATCTAACAGTGTCACTCATGAGGCCAACACAGCTGATACATCAAAAGTGTTACATCACAGTCTATGACACTGGACAGTACAAACACCTCAGTAGCAGCAGTTGCATCCTCGGTTCCCTTTCCATCACCATCTATTTTTTATCAGGGCCTGTAGCGAGTGGACAAAGGGTGATGGCTTTAAACTAAAGGAGGGGACATTCAGACTAAATATAAGGAAAAATTTTTTTTACAATGAGAGTGATGAAACACTGGCACAGGTTACTCAGAAAGGTGGTAGATGTCCCATCCCTGGAAACATTCCAGGTCAGGTTGGACAGGGCTCTGAGCAACCTGGTCTAGTTGAATATGTCCCTGTTCCCTGACAGGGAGTTGGACTAGATGAACTTAGAAGGTTCTTTCCAACACAAAGCATTCTATGATTCTGTACATTTCCCCCTTGCAGCAGATGTGTAGCTCTTACTAGCACTGTAGCATTGTCCCAGCATTGTCCCAGAGGAAGTCTGAACCCCACTGTAACATAGCCAAAGCTCCTCAACACTCCTTACTTTGCAACTCTGACTGAGCAGCATGGCCCATGGTGTCATGTGCCATCCCTGGAGACTCTGTTCAAGCCCTGGTTTGTTGCCCACAGGAATGGTACAGAGCTGACTTCACTGTGGGCTCCAGTGAGAACAATGCATCCAGGGATTTTCATCCCAATTCACTTTTGCTCGTTTGTTTTGGCTGAGGTAAACTCATTTTGTTCATGGTAAAGCTTTCAAACACTCTGCCTGTCCCAGGTTAGACTTGTTTTAATTTAGGAATTCTAATTAGACGTTGACTAATAGAGTGAGGAGGACAGTGGGAAGAGGGAGAGAAATTTGCTTTGGGGTGCTTAAGCATCAGTTTCCAATCTGCAGGAGAGCACAAAATGTTTCCATGTGAAAAAGCAGAGCTTTTTCATCTAATTTTCTTGATCATTTTTCAATTGTGTATGACTCTTGTCCTCAGCTCTGCTGCTGGAGAAGCTTGGTTTTTTGTATGCTTTCTCACTGGGGTTAAGAAACCACCACATACCATAAGGCAAAACAAACAAGAAGGTGTGTAGGGGCATTCATCTCACATTCAACAGGATAACCCAAACCACAAAACTATGGAAAAAAAATGAAAGTGAGTTGTACAATCTGTCTTCACCTGGTGCAGGAAAGCACCCTTGAGTACTGCTGCTGCAAAACTGTTCAGTATGTGTTTAGCTCCTGTGAGGAGTCCTATGAAGTCCTAACATGAAGGACAGGCTTAAATAAGGAAGGCAATTTAAAATATACTTCAACATGTAAGATCCTTCCCCTGACTCCATTTTCTAATAACAGTGTGGTATTACCAATGATAATAATGGGCAATCATAAATCTGGTAAAGGTTTATGTGCCTTTGAAGTGAGCAGCCACCTTTTTTCACTGTATTGCTAAATTATAGTCTAGTTTATTTTTGTGCACTGGATGCCAGGCAGATATGACTCTTACCTGGTCTAGGCAAAGAAGCAAGTTCTTTATTTTATCACATTTAACCTGTTAGCAGAAATGGACAGTCTGACTCAGCTGAAAGTACTATCTTGAACACTTAGTATTAGCAGTATATTAATCTAATGTAGCCTTGCTGGGAAAGATAAGTACATTAGATTTTAATACAGAGATCAGCACCTCTGAATAACAGAAAAGGAAAGTATCAGTACATGGTAGCCTTTCAAAGTATCTTCCAACTCTAGCTGAAACAAGAAATACAAGTGCCCCTGAGAACAGCAGCCCAAGTATAAAGAATCCAAAGACTGGAGAAATGATTTTCAGAGGTGGTCATCTGGGTCAAGGAGGTTTGTTCACCCCTGAATCATGGAAGCAATTTGTTTTCTCCAAGGATTTCTAAATATAAGGTGCTTATGGGGAGGGGAAGGTGGACTCATGCTTAATACAGGCACTCAGATCTACAAAACATCCAGTCCTTTTGGGAAAATAAAAATTAGCTTGTCCAGCCTTGTGGAGAGTTGCTGCCTTGTTCAAGGCAAACACACAAATAACCTGCAATCCTCAGTTTTCATTGTCTGTGCTAGGGAACTGGTGCTTTTAAGTGTAATTACCTGACACTAAGGAGTCATTCTTCTGGCATTCCAAGTGCAGATCGGGAGAAGCTCCCTAAGAGGCTTCTTTAACAGGCAGATGCAGAATATTCTGCTTATTTTTACAGGATCCTAATTTACCCATATTACACCATATGTAAAAATGCTGCAGCTGTGCTTGGGCAGTGCTCAGCTGCAGAATTTGTTCCCAGTTAGAGTCAGCCACACTGTGAAGGATGCTGGTGAAATATCCTTTCTCTCTGTAAAATGTGTGCTCTGCAGTCATAGGTGGTGGCCTTGACGAGGTGAATGGACTTTCTAGCACTTCTTCATGCTCTCTTACAAAGGAGGCCATCCATGACCCTGAGAGTCTGAGGACTGAGTTTCAAGCTGTCATTTATCTGGATGGTGTTTCTGAGTTTCACTTTATTTTCTTAATTCTGTTGGGTTTTTTTTTTTGCATTTTAATGGTGTGACATTTGCCAGGGAAAACATTTGCAGTAATAAATCTCATCAAAATCTCAACCAGAATCTCATCTATTGCTTGACATTAATTTCAATCCTTTCAACTGCAGCTGCCTCCCTGCAGGTTTCATCTTTGTGCTGGGAGACAGGGATTTGCTCATCCTACTCCATCGCTCTTAGAGCAGCCTCTGGGTGTTACATGATGGGAGGGCACAGAGGAAATTTAGTATTTTTGTAGTTAAATGCAGTGGAATCATTTCTGTGTTGCTCCTCCCTTGTTTGAACCTGTTCTGATCTCTTTAACCACTTCCTTACTATTTCCTTGTTGATCTGTTGACACGCTCAACCCCACTATCAGAAGCTCAAAAAATCTGAGACTAAATCCACTGACAGTTGTATCAGTAGTACTGTTTTCCCTGTTTGCAATTGCCCTGTTTATTTAGAGAGTCTACAGTATCCACCTATGATCTAGGTGGCTTTTGGAGAGAGGACATTCTATTTCTGCCTCCCCTTGCACTGACTAGCCATAGTAAAAGCAAAAAGGTGTGTATGCAATGACAAAAGCAAAAAGCATTGTTTTTTTTGTTTGGGCAGGAAAATTATGTAGCTGCAACATTCAGGTCTCCAGGGAAGAAAGCAGGCAGAAGATCTGCTGCAGGAGGTCAAAGAGCTGATACAGTCCTAAAAACCATCCTACCAGGCATTATTCTGTTAACTTGTTTTGTAAACGAACTCAATTAGCAAGCCCATGCCATGAGCATCTTAAAGATGTTAACACAGGTTTGCTGACAATACCTTTTGGCAGTAGTTGGGCACCTCTGGGGCACCTCTAAGAGGAGTATTCTGCTTTCCTTGTTGGCAGACTGGATTCTTCTTCACCAAAATTCATTAGCTGGACCTGACACAGGTTGAAAACAAAGCAGTGGAATATCCCAAAGAGAAAAAAGAAGGCAGCTTGTTTGTTTCCTTGCTCATTTTTTGAAAGCCTGTAGTTACATCCAGGGGGAAAACTGAGTCGTACAACTGGGACACATACTGCTTCATGATGGCATCACTTGCTGAAGTGATAAAATTGCATGACATTTCCTGACACGTGCGTATTCTTAGTAACTGTTGATGAGACAGGATGAGTGGTAGTGCAAATGTTTGCTAACTTGGGGGTGGCTTCTGATACGGAAGGTATGCAGAGATATCTTTGAAGTCTGTAATAGCCAAGAACACATGTAATTAGGATCAGCAGTGGGCATTCATTCTCCAAGGACATCTCAAAGATCAAATAATCAAAAAAGAGGAATACAAATATAAGAACAATGTCATTGTAACTCCAAGTCATCACCATCATGGAGTGATGAAGATCCAAGTGGATGTACGAATTGCAGGAACTCGTGTGTTGGCTGTAGCTTTGCAATGTTCAGCAGCAGGATATGGATCTAGGAATTGACTCTATGCCTCAGTCTGAAAAAAAGGTCTTTTTTTTCCCCGAGATGTTTTTCCATAACGTTGTGGTTTAATCCCAGACATCAACTAAGCACCACGCAGTCACTCACTCCCTCCAAGTGGGATGGGGAGAGAACCGGAAGGGCAAAGGGGAAAAAACTCATGGGTTGATATAAAGACAGTTTAACAGGTAAAGCAAAAGCCATGTGTGCAAGCAAAGCAAAGCAAGGAATTAATTCATCACTTCCAATAGTGAGGTAGCTGTTCAGCCCTCTCCAGGAAAGCAGGGCTCCATCACACATGACAGTTACTTGGGAAGGCAAACACCATCACTCCAAACATCCTCCTCTTCCTACTTCTCTCAACTTTATATGCTTAGCACAATGTCATATGATCTGGAATATCCCTTTGGTCAGTTGGGGTCCCAGTTGTGCCCCCTCCCAACTTCTTATGCACCTCCTGTCCACTTGCTAGTGGGGTAGTGTGAGAAGAAGAGAAGACCTTGACCCTGTATAAATGCTGCTCAGCAATAACAAAATCCAGCACAAATCCAAAACACAGCCCCACAAAAGCTACTATGAAGAAAATTAACTGTACCCCAGCCAAAACCAGTACACATAGTCCTACCAGAGGAACCACACTGGATTTGTCATGTTCATGGCTTTCTGAGACAGACTGGCCTTTCTGGGAAGACACCTGTGTCTTTTTTTAACATTTCTCCTTTGTCCATCTCCTTTATTTTTTCCAGGCTTACATTCCAACTCCATAAGTGCATTTTGAATATTAGGTCTGTTACTCCTCAGTGAAAAGAAATGTATTTAGAAAATAATCCAGAAACCAAGACCAAATATTTTAAAAATCCACTACACTGCACCTCACCAAAGTCTGGACCACTTGTGCCTCCTTTATTTTCTTTATGATCTTTACAATTTTCTTAAGATAAGGTAGCTGCTTTTGGACTAGTAACACTTCTCCTCTCTGTGTCTATCTGTTAAATGAGGATGCTAATAGCAAAAGAGAGATAATTGTGCTTTAATTGGGTTCTGCTTATTCAGAGAAGGAAGGGGCAAAGGATGCCTTTTGGTTCCCATGGCCTTCTAGATAAGTTTCCACATAATGCCAATTAAGAGCAAAATAAAGAGTATGCAAAACAGATGACAACTGCTGCTCTCCAGGAATCATTCTTTTGTAACTAAAACAATGGGGACTTCAAACAAGGGTGCACTTTTTGCTGCTGTAGTTTCCCCTGATTTTTTATTGCATTTTGCATAAGATTTTCTGCCAAATGGATTAAGCCTAGAAAAGTTTAAGATCAATGTGACAGTGGGAGCCTTTGAATGGTATATATATGTGTGTGTGCTTACACTTGCTAAAAGCAGAAAGGAAAGTCAAATTATTTTTTTCCCCCTCCCTAGAAGTTATTTTTATTTTGTTTTTATTTCAAAGGGAGGCATTGTGGACAGGGAGGGGTCAAGGGGATTTTTTTTTTTTCTTCTCTTTTTCTGCTTTTTTTTTTACTTGCTCCTTGTTTGTTAGTTTTGAGAGTAATTATTCACCAGGGCCTTTTCAACTGTCAAATGCAACAAAAGGTAATCCAGCCTCTTCTTTCCCCTGCCCCCACACCCTTCTTTTCCTACAACAAAAGCAGTCTTTGTTGGGGAGAGTCATCATTTCACAAGGATCCTTCTTCATCTCACAAGTTAGAAATGTTCTCCTACTTTATATCAAGACGACCTCTCATGAATGCTGGGAGACTCAGGATGTTGCAGCTGATGCTCTGCCCTGGGTGATGTTACCCATGGACAATTGCCAGCTTGACAAATTAGGCTCTAATAGATGTTCTCAATGCTTTCTTTTCCTTCAAGCAGGATTTCTAACTTACTACATGAGCTGGTTATCAATTTATCTACAAGACATACCCTGGCATTAATCAGTCTCCATTTAAAGGGTGGTCCTTAACCACTGTCTTGGGTTCACAGCTCCATTTGACTGGGATGAGCCCTCTGACTTCACAAACTGTGTTTTCTTTTTTCTTCATGACATGCAGCTCCTTGCTGTTGAGGAAGCACATAGTCGAAAGATCACTGTTCAGTGCCAATGCATTTTGCAGATAGAATTATGCTTCTTATAAATGGATCAATATGTGTCAATCTCCAGCTTTATATAAATATTTGCTGAGATACTAAATTGATCTTGTCCTACATTTGCCATAATTTAAGTCTATGAAGCTATAATCAAGTCTCCTTGATAATAAAAAGAACCCATCAGCAATTATACTCATTCACTTCCCCATATTCAAGGCTATTTCAGTATTTCACTGATAAACTCCTGTTTTCAATCAAATTTGAGCATGAAAATCAACATTGCATACCAGTTAATGATGTTGGAGTGCTTCGTGTGTGGCATTTTGAAGTTATGTCACTGTGGAGACATGAATGATTTCTGAGGGGCTTTTATCTGATATGGAAACTAGTTTTTTACTAAAAATATACCTAAAACCTTCTCTCAAAACTCAAGCTGAGTATTGTCCTTGTGGATTTGAATGTACTTCTAAATTTCTGAAGGTTTCCAGTAGCCAAATTTCACGAAAAGAGAAGCATCTAAAGATGCTTCTGTCATATATTTCTCATCACCATGACCACTTAGCATTTTAGTATGCAATTACTTTATAGCATGTTATATTAGAGACCCTTTGCATTAAATGCTGGACTTCTCATGCCCAAGTACTTTTGCTTTATGTAGAAGAAATGGACAGAAAAGCGCATTTGTTAAGGATTGTTGTTTCTATTTCGCAAGTGGGGAGTGTGGCCTGAGGGAGATTTGTACCCTCAGAGTGTCAAACAATAAGTCTTCTAAGGAAATAAATTATTCTGGTCCACATTTCAACAGGGAATTTTCATTTAGAGATTAGGAAAATAATTTTCACAATGAGTTTAGTCAAACACCGGCACAGGAGGAAACTCCATCCTTGGAGATATTAAAACCTAGTTGGGGTGAGGTTTTGAGCCACTTGATCTAATTCCCCAATTAGATCCAACTTCAAACTTGGACCTGCTGTGAGCAGCAGGTTGGACTAGATGTCCTCCAAAGGTTCCCTCCCACCTAAGTTACTCTACAATTCATTTGAAAGTTACCCTTCCTGTCAGCAGATACGTATGTGTGTATACCTATAGAATCATAGAATCATAGAATTGTCAGGGTTGGAAGGGACCTTAAAGATCATCTAGTTCCAACCCCCCTGCCATGGGCAGGGACACCTCCCACTAGAGCAGGTTGCTCAGAGCCGCATCCAGCCTGGGCTTAAAAACTTCCAAGGATGGGACTTCCACCACCTCTCTGGGCAACCTGTTCCAGTGTCTCACCACCTTCATGGTGAAGAAATTCTTCCTAATGTCTAACCAGAATGGACCTATCTCTAGCTTTAATCCATTCCGTCTAGTCCTACCACTACCCGACAACCTAAAGAGTCCCTTACCAGCTTTCTTATAGGCCCCCTTCAGATACTGGAAGGCCACAAGAAGGTCTGGCCGGAGCCTTCTCTTTTCCAGACTGAACAACCCCAACTCTCTCAGTCTGTCCTCATAGGAGAGGACATATATAAGAACCCAAAATAAGGCATCTCTTCATCAGCAATAATGGGAACAGGTTTGTAGGTAGATGTTGTTAAGGACATTAGATAACAAGTGTCATGGGTTATGCTAACTGGAGGAAAGGGCTAAAATCCCTTTACTTTCCCAGTGACTATGTGCCTTACTGTGAGATAAAGTTCTGTGTCCTTATGTTTTTTCAAGATTGAAATTATTGCTATTTTGACGCATGGCATTTTCAAGTTTAGCCCATTCTCATGGTTTAGCCAAGGCAGGCAGCTAACCCTTACACAACTGCTCACTCACTCACTCCCCACAGCTGGGATGGAGGAGAGAATTAGAAGGGTAAAACTGCAACAGCTCACAGGTTGAGATAAAGACAGTTTAACCGGCAAAGCAAAAGCTACATGCACAAAGTGAAATAAGAAATCCACTCACTGCTTCCTGTCAGCACACCAATGTTTAACCACCCCTGTGAAAGCAGGACTCCATCATGAGTAACTGTTACTTGGGAAGACAAGAATAGCACCAGACCAGATACTATGGAGAAATTTAACTTTATTCCAGCCAAAACCTGTACACTCACCACTAGCTAGTTTGAATTTTTTTCTGAGCTAAGCTTGGCTTCACAGAGCATATCCTAGAATCTGAAACGTGTATCCTTGTCTATAAGTGTTTAACCATTTAGCCTGAGAGTGCTTTACAAATAGACACATTAGGTGGTCCTCTGAATCCACTCCAGTATCTTGACATGTGTGGTTGCACTTATTATTAAAATGGACCTGTGTTGGGAGTGCTGTACAACACACACTTAAGAAAACCATCTTTTTAAGTGAAGAACCAGATGTGCAAATGAAAGCTTTAGGTGGGTCAGAATATTACAGAAATAATGAACATAAATAAGTACAGGGATAACCTCAACAGTTTCTTTCCCATTAAATATTCCTTGGGATTTTTGTAACCAAACCAAATAAAGTTTGGTTGGATACCTCATTTGAAATTCTTTTAAACTCCATGACACTCTTAGAGCTTTCCTAAGTCAGAAAAATGTCTGTTCGGGACTTGCTTTTCCTCACTAAACTGACATTAACATCCTTTGTGGATTGGCATATTGGGTACTGCAGGGTGCACCTGTGCTCTCAACACTTCCATCACTGCTTCAGTATTCATATTTCCTAAGGAGCCCGAAGCACCCAAAACCACTAGTGAAACAAATGCATCATGCTTCTCTGAGGGAAGGCAAATAGAATTAGACCTATTTTACAGATAAGGAAACTGAGGTCATTTTCTAGCTGATGTCTGAAGTTAAACACCACTTTCAACTGAAAAATATTCTAACTACTGACAGCCCCACAGTGCTGGGTTTTTACTTTCACTTTTGATACTCAAAAGTTCGGCTCCAGCCATCCCTCCCTCTATCCCCAGTGGTGGCTGTCACAGTACTTCACACTTAATTGTCAGGAGAGCAGAGGCCCCTGGTAATCATCAGAACACGGTGGATGTGCAGCACCTTCTGAGTCCATTTAATGCCTGGCACTGCACATAAGTTGAAGGTGACTTTTCTCAGGCTTGTCACCCAAATGTGCTGCAGACAAATGAGCTCTGTCTGGAAGAATAAGAAATGCAAAGGGGTCTAAAAGCATCTGCTTGCTTGGTCTACAAAAGGCCTTGCAAACTGTTTTTCTGATACGGTGAACAAATTGGTATTTGGAGGCTGGACTCTAAATCAAAGAAAGCACATAGGAAAGCACCTAATAAGTAGCACTCATTATCAGATTACCACTGGCTTCAGAGCCAGGGGCAGGATCATATACTGTTTCTTTTATCAGTCTCACCAATAGCTGGAGCCAACACTGACATGTGGAGATATCCCTCAGGATTAGTTGCCACCTCCTTGTGGCTGATCATTAAAAATAAAACTAAAACTCCCTGACCATGTATTACCACAGAAAAATCAAGGGAAATAATTTTGACTCCACTTTTTCTACCAGCATGCTGAATGCAGTCCAGAGGTACTGCCCACGGGTGAAGTAATGAATTTTGCACAGCAGTTAGCAACTGAGGGTATCTGTCCTGGTGCTGTGGAGACTTATGTGTATCACATGACATCAGCACAGCCGTCCTGCCCCATACGTGCCTGACCCTGCTTTCGCTTGCCTGAGTGTTGGTTCCCAGCAGCCACTCTGGCACCAGAGATTAGAAAATCAGCTGCACAATAGCAGGTGGAGGGCTTTAATCTGTACTGCTGATAAAAAAAAAAAAAAAGGCAGTTCCTTTCTGATTTTTGCTCCCTTCATGGTCAGTAGTTGTCAGCGCGGAAAGGTGGAAGTGATAAGGGACTGTCATCCCTAGCATGGTGGGTGGTGTCTTCTTTCTCAGAGCAGCTGCATAGCCCTTGGAAGCCAAGCAAGAGGAGAGGAATGTGTTCGGGAGTAAGGATGTAACGCGTAGGAGACCAATGCCAGAGCAGTCCCTTCCAGAAAAATTGTCCTGTGTTTCTTTTTTCATAGAAAATTTAAAACTATTTTTTAATAGGATTTTAATAACCCTTTTCTGAATAGAACAATGAATTTCCATTTATACAATATAGTAAAATAATGAATAGAAGAGTTATAGCCTAGAATCACCCCACATAATCCTATTTGAGGCAGTATTCATCTCATCTAAAATCCTCTAAGTATCTTTTATAAACTTCAGAAAGAAAAATGCATTTTAAATGGCCAGCTCCTCTCACCTTCAGTGAACAAATAAAACAGGGCAGTTAAATTGAGCACAAAAGTGTAACTTTCTGTCTATTTTCTACATAGAAGGGGAGCCTAGAAAACTAGCAAGGGGCAGCTGTCTTGTGAGATGAATCCTATTTCCTCTGTCCCCTGGGCTTCCTCCAGATATAGACACCTCCAGAGGAGATTCATGGGTCTTAATGAGGAAACCACCCTCAGGAGCTTCCATTCTGTCTGCATAGATTAATAGAGGAAAATCCAGGCCAAACTATGTTCTTACCTAGACGCATCAGCCAGGTTGGGTGAGATGAAGCTGAATGCTGCATTGCCCAAAGGCAACGCAGGTGTGAATGTTGCCTTGGCATCTTCATAGAATAAAAACATCATTTAGGTTGGAAAAGACCCTTAAGATCATCAAGTCCAAGCATTCTTTGCCTTCCCCAAGTCAAAGCCCACCACCTTACATTGTGCAGCTGCAAGGCCAGCACTGCAGGAATGCTGTCTCTTGGTTACTGTATGGAAAAATCATTTAAAATTAACCTCAAGGCTTCCTGATGAATGTTGCACATTGGTTGATTGAAAAAAAAATAAAAGCGATGGTTAATGGGTTTATTAATCATAGCAGGACACACAACCTGAGAACGTTACGATAGAGGCCCTATTTCAAATATAAAGAAGGTGAGATCAAAGCTGACTTGTCCTTTCATGTCTGATGACTTTAAGGGGATGTGACCCAAAGAGTGGAGAATTGGTGCAGCTCAGTGTAGATTATCTTAAAAAGGAGACTACAAGCAAACAAAAAGCAGTAAAAATACCAGAATATGATGATATGAAACTTGTGCTTTTTTCAGTGTGCTCTTTAAAAACACAAAGGAATTAAACTGTGTTTTGAAGTCTTGTATTTCATATATTTGTGTGTTCTTCCCAGGAAAGCACATGATCTGGAGGTATTAATCTGATTTTTTTTTTTTTTTTTTCAATTCTGGTGGGTTTACCCTGGCTGGGCATCACATGCCCACCAAGCCCTTCTATCACTCCCCCCAACCCCTGTCAGCATGGCATGCAGGGAGAGAATAAGACAAAAAGAAAAGAGCCGTGGGTTATGATAGATAAAGGTGTTATTCTCTACTTCCTGTCCGCAGGCGATGTCAGGCCGAGTCCAGGAAGAAGGGCTCCAGAACACATAGTTGCTTGGAGGACAAGCTGAATGCTCCCCCATCCTCCTACTGCCCTCTCCCTTTATAGTGGAGCTGATGTCATATGGTATGGAATATCCCACTGGTCAGCTCAGGTCGGCTGTATCCCCTCCCCCATCTTGCCCCCCATCCTCTGGTGCCGTGTGAGCACCGGCAGTCATCACATGGGTGTGTTATCAACACCCTCCAGCTCCCAGTGCTGCAGCGTGAGGGCTGGATGGGGAAACACAGCTCAGACAGACCCACTACATCAGTTTAATTAAATAGTAAAATACTGTCACACTGATCTTTCCAGACTTTGAATAACTTGCATGGGGGTCCTGAATGCTTACAAGACCCATCAAATATTTGGTACCCAAGAAACTCAGCAGATTTCAAAAATCAATTGGTGATTCACAGATGTGGAATTTTCTTGCCTTATTTTTTTCAGCTCTCTGCAGTGCAGACATCCATATGTTGGCTAGTTACCCTGGACTTCATCTATAGTCAATGAGAGGAAAGAGACTTCTGTGGAGCTCTTTAGCTGATGTATTTTATATGTGTACATTAGGATAAGATGAATTTGACCTGTAAACCCCATGTAGACAGCTATACTGCAGACATTTTAATGTGAGTGGAAGATTTGCACCCTTCTCATTATTTGACCTGAGGTCTGATGTTATCCTTGTGTCACATAGATTTGCAGGCTCTGTAGTCTACATTTCTTATGTTGATTACATAACTTCTAACTAAAATAAATACAACTGTCCATCTTCGATGTACAGTTACATTGAAGAGCAAAGCTTGTGCCTTTCTTCTTTATCTCAGCATTGCCCTTTAACCTCACAAGAGGGTCAATACTAATAATTGGCCTTGTTCACCATAAGTTTAAGCCACATTGACTCCTATTTAAGTTTGTGAGAGCTCAAGTCATTCTTTGTTTCCCATGAATGGGCTATGGGGAAGGAGAGAGCTTGAGGAGCTGGAGAGCTGAAGGTCTCACATTTTGATGGTCTGAATAAGAAGAATTGAGAATATTATGGAGAACAACCTACTTCCTGAGGAGGTGGGAGAAAAAATTCCTGAAGTGTTGGCACTTACCAACTATTTTACTGCCCACAAGATTTAAAAGAGGCATTTTTAAATAACATAGCACACCACCTCTTCAGATGGGGAAGCTGAGATGCAGTGTGGGTAAATGATTTTGAGAAAGCATTTTCCTGAATTGGTGTTGAAGCTGCAGATAGCACTGAAAAAATGTCTAACTTCCAGTAACAAAATTGCTCTTTTGCTGTTGATCCCTGTGACCAGCCACAAAACCAACACACATTAAGATTTCCAAAACTGTGTTAAAAAAATATGCAACTAGATGAACTTCTGTAATTCCTTGTAGGTAGTGAAGACTGGATGCGAATTTAAATACTCATTTTGGGGAGTTAGAAGGATGGATGCCAGAGTGTCTGTGATGATCTGAACTGCCTGGTGTTGTGTGTTCATATTTAAAGGGTGGGTTGAGTGTTGCATGCTGGGGGCTGAATGCTATCTTGAGGACCCCTCTCCCCCACAAGTTCAGTATGGATATGATGGCTAGTCCTCCACATCTTGCTAGGAAGTGATTTAGGAAGAAGATTCCTCTATGGGCTGGGCTGCTGCATGCCGTATGCCTCCTCTGTAGTAACAGCAGAAAATGTGGCAGACAAGACGTGGTCCCATGGGCCACGCTGGGCTATCTTGATCTAATGTGCTACATCAATGTCAAGTCCTAGCTTTGTTAAGCATTTACATATACATATATCTATATGGAGTAAAGTCTTAAAAATACACACACATCCCAAAAAACACAAACCTTTTTGGCATTTATACAGATAAGGCCATTTTTATTGGCAAATATTTTGCTTGGCACCAATTCAGCGTATACTAATAGCTTAATAATTTTGGCAGACACACCAATGAAAAATGTTACTGAACCAGACCCAATTATGCGTATAAAATGTAAACAGTTGTGTCTACTGGGGATAACTGCAGTATGTTGTCAAGCCACGGCTGTAAATTACATATGGTAGATTGCTCTAAATTTGTTTTTGACAAACGACCGTCTGATGAGGTTGTTTCAGGGCCACGCAACTGACGGAAGGACATTATCAGCAGTGTAATGCCAGCATGGCTTTTGTTTCAGCTCTCAGTCCAGCTTTCCAAAGTTTGGCAGCTCTGACACAAGTTTCAGGCTGGTTTTCTGCTGTTCACTTTCAGTAGACCATCCCAAATATCCTCATGCTGAATTTATAATAAGTTAATTCCTGATAATTATTTCTTGTTCTCCAAATTAGCCTTCAGTGGAATAGTTATTTAGGCTATTTCTTACTCTGGAAAAAATTCCCTCAGCACTAGCAAAAGCTGAAATTTTATAGTGAATCTTTGAAAGCACAACAAAGCCCTTTCTTACATCCTTTACGCACCCATTTTGCCAAGATGGATATACATATGTTGTTGAAGCTACCATTCAGCCCTCGTAACTGAAAAGCAACTCTGGAACTGGATAAAAATGCTTTCAGGCAGAATTTGAGTTAAGCCATGGTTGCAATTAAAGAATTGTCATTCTGAAAGCAGAGGAGTGGACATTGGAAAAGGGGGGAAAAAATAATATGCTTTTCAGAATGTGGCAATGAGGAGACCCTTCCAGTCAGCACCTGGTGAAACCATCAAGAACACCCTCTCACCAGCTTAAATTAGAGGAACACTGCCACACAGCAGGCTCCTGCTAAAAGCAGGCAGGGAGGAAAAAGCCCTAAAAAGAGCCTTTTCTAATGCATTCAGGTAGAAGAGTGTAAAGTAAATAATGAAGCCGAAGGGCAGCGCACAAGAGCGTGACTTTGCATTCCTTTCACGCCTGCTGCCACATTGCTGAAGGAGAGTGCAGAAAATGAACTGCTGAAGGATGCAGAGCGCTCTGTTCTGACTCCGTTGAAAGCCGGCATCAATGGGGAAAGTAAGTTTGAGCACCAGCCATTTGGAGCATAGCCTACCACCAATCACTGCCCTTATCAGACTTTTCCAGAGAGACTATAAACATGCACACTTCAGTAAATGGCATGTTATAAATATGGGTGACTAACGGCATTGCAGTGAAAAACAAAACAAGCTATTATTTATCACCACCTTTCTATGATCATCATATTCTCATAGAAGTAGGTAGTTATTAGGAGAGTTTATTGACAGGGCTTTGTCAAGCTTCATATGAGTAAGCTCAATTTTTAAATAACAATGGCTTATTTATTCAGCAGTTCCTAAAATCACGTTTTCACCAGAAGCTCCCCCTGCTTTGGAAGTCAATTTACTTCCTTGGTACCACAGCAACATTGCATTAATTGTTTTCTCAGGTATTCACTGGCATAGCTAGAGAAAGCAAAGGAGAATTATTGGTATGGTTAACTGGAAAATACGGTTTTGGTATTGATCCAATTGAATTTTTATTTGTATATAATTATACACTTTGTAAAATACATCTGTAACAAGGAAAGAAAATTGAATGTGGAATAATAAATATATGGCACAGAAAAGACAAAATTAGCTCACTTTGTGTTGATTTCAATGTTTTTTGAGCCAGATAAGATAAGCAAAAATGAAGTTATAGATTTGAACAAATATGGCCTGTCTGAGTGTTATGGATACAGAATGAGTGATTATGATAGGGCATGATTAAACTTCAGGTATTAGAGAACACAGGACTGTGAACAAAATTCTTCAGACATAAGAAGGTGTTTGGTTAGTGAGGTTGACTTTGGTGCAGTCTTCCTCCTCCTCTGTGAAATGACATGTAATGACTTCCGGTGTTCTTTAAATGCACATCTTCCTTGCCTTGATGCACTTTTGCTTCCAAACTAGGCTAATACGAAAAATGAAAAATAATCATACTACAGGGCTTTTCTGAGGTCACATTCTCTGCTTGTTCTTGTTTTCTGAATCTTTACTACATTGTCCAAGAAATCAACCCCAAATGATAAACACATAGGTCAGGACCCATGAATCTGATTTCCTGTGTCAGCTTGGTAATCAATTGGAACTCTCTCTTCATCCCCAGTGTTCAGCCAGGGCCTGAAGCAAGAAACAGGACAGTTATTGCTGCTGAAGAATAGGTCTCACAGAACTTCATCCAACAATGAATGCAGCATTGCCTTGAATATTTCACAGTCTGCATGGAGAGTTGGCAACCTAAACGTGTCTTCTGGGGAATCCCTCTCTCAGTGGGATTCAGTGAGGAAGAAAGACCAAGTCCATCCATAGTTGCCTTCTTGTCATTTAAAGGAATCTGAAATTTGCTAGGGGGTAATTTATTTGTGACTTTACTTATTTTGGATAAGAGAAAGAATTTCTTAAAGTTGAGTGGTTACCTCTAGTGCATACTCATCAGTCATGGTTAGCAGTATCCTGGAACCTGCACTGTTTCATCTAATGTATTCCAGAGGTGTAAAGATGCTATTCCAACTCACAAGGGAGAACTGTTCAGATGAACATAAATTAGAAAATTCTACATGGTGCTAAATGTCATTGATTATAGTATGAATTGCACTGCCTGGAGCAGACCTATGTGTAACTATCAGCAGTGTGGGAAACAGGGAAGGGGTATGACCATAATCACTTTCAATGGTTACTTCAACTATCATGGATTTTATTTGAATAATCCCAGGCTCCTGACTAGATTGAATCTTGGATTTCTTTGTCACTCCTGTTATTCCATCTTCTCTTTTTTGCCTTTGCATAATGGGCTTTACGTAAATACTAGTTGGGTTTTTAATTGCTTCTCATCAGTAGATAGAGAAGTCCTCCTTGTGATTTAAGTTCAGACTCAATGTTCTCGCCTTCAAAGCTCTGCACAACTTTGCAGTTTCCTTGCCTTTCAAAATTTATTCCTTTCATTTCTCTTTCCCTATATAATTCCCATCGTTTTTCCTATTGCCCAACCTTCATTTCCAGTACTGACCTACTCTAAATTTAGATCTTCTTTTCCAGTGGGCAGACACCTTTTCTTTTCTGCTACTTACATGTGTTTATATGTAGCTCCAGGTTCATGAGGAGGCATTAATAATAGATGCCTCTAAAAGGCATATAAACCCTCAATATTCTTAAACTGGGGAACTAGATTGTCATATTCTGTTTTCCCAGGTACCAACAATGCTGAAGCCTAGAAACCCTGAGAGAACTTCTTTTACACTAGGATATAAATCAGATATATTTCAGTTTAACACATACAAGGAATTAATATTTTGGTTTAGCTCTAAAACGTTGAGTAGAAATAGCTGGATGTTACTGGCTAGTTGGTTTAATATTAAAAATAACGTTTATCTGTGTATAGGTAGGTATAAAATATACAGATTAAAAGCAGAAATCGAGTAGAGAAAGGTATCGCAAGTAATAAACATTACTCCTTACTTGACAGACAACCTAATTCATTTCTCTGGGCCTCATATATGATGCAGATATCATTATAGTACTTGTTATTTTCTGGTCTATGGTGAAAGAAAACTTATACTATCCTAGCTTATAAATTGCATTGCTTTCCACCTCTGCCCTCACAGCAAATTCTGGTGGTTATAACCTGCTAAACTGAGACACTTATATGGGGAACAGTGGCAAAGTCCATTAGGGATTTGCAAATACACAAGGACCGTTTAATTGCCCAGTGACCTGATAGCACAATGCAAACACCAATAGACTGTTCACCAGCAGGAATGATTTACAATAAGGCTGAATTGTGTCCCTTTGAAGAAGGTAATATTGTTGACTAGACCTACAGCCACAACGACTGTTACCCTATATACTATACTGACTTAAAAAGATCCGTAGAGATTTTTCATATGAGCTACTCACATGCCTGCCATCATTGGGGGGGTGGGGTGGGGGAAGAAGGAAAAAAAAATATGAGAGAAGAATTTTTACCAAATATAGGAAAAACTATTTTCAACGGAAGAATGCTTATAGTTCTTTAAATTTCATTTAAAAAATCCGGACAAAATTAGTGAGACTTTAATCTTCACCTGAAAAAGAACAAAAGCACACTTTCAAGCTGCTGCATGCAACTGAGTTTGTATCAGAAAGCTGGAGAGCTCACTCAGGAAACAGAGATCTGCCAGTATTCTCACCCATCACACCCAAAAATTCATCTTCTCTAATTATAATCATTTAAAACCTAAGTTTGACTTTAGTTGCCTGTGTCATGACTATATTATTGATCTGCTGAAAGTTCCTGTTCCACTCTGAACAGTCCTGAGTCTGAACATATCTCAAATATAAACACACAACTTCTTCATGTGTAAATAGAGGTATCTGAATCCCACACAGCTACCCTGGAGATGAGGTATATGCAGAAATGTTAAGACATTTTCTGACTTACCCATGATAAGAATTACACTTTAGAAGTATTCTTATGTCAGTATTTGGAGCCCTGGTGTAGGATCAGAGGTATTCCCCAACATCCTTCCTTTCTCCTCCAGATTTGAGTAGGAACTAGGTGGTCTTAAGGAGTAATTTTGCTGCACAGTTTCCTGCTGAAGTCAGTGGGAATTTTTATTAGAAACCTAGCAGATATGCATTCCAATTGCACAAAGTCTGGTCATGCTCAGCTCTGAACAAACTTATAGCAAGATATATGTATGGACTTGAAGAATACAACAGATAAATAGAAAAAGGTTTGGGTTTAGACACGGAGACTATGCAAGGCAGTAGACAGTAGCATCCAGGAAGAAAAGCAAGTTCTCTGGGCTCTCTGGTGACATAGAATCATAGAATGATTTGGGCCAGAAGGGCCAACCCCCCTGCCATGGGCAGGGACACCTTCTGCTAGACGAGGTTGCTCGATGTCCCATACAGCCTGGCCTTGTACACTTCCAGGGAGGAGGTATCCTATCCTTAAGTTCACACTGCACTGCTCATTAACTGGATTAACTGATTGACTGGAGATTGCATCTTTGTCAGAGCAGGCAGACGTGTGAGGAACACTTGAGACTCTCCCAGATTTGGGGTTGGGAAAAATTACTTCCTGGCTGATATTAGCAGGGATGACAAAGCTTTTCTGAAAAAGATGGTGGGTTCTTTAAAGTTCCCATTGAGGCATTTTCATGAGATATTTCCCTCCCTTACAGGGTATTTACAACACTGGCCATGCCCTTAGCCTGCCCTGGTTTTTATCAGAGGCCCAGTGTAGATTTTACCTCTTGTGGTTTTAGGCACTGAAGGTCTTAGCATTGTTATAGTGTCTAGAGGAGTGATTTACGACTTATGCTTGGTGTGTGCGAGTGGATGTTGTGTGGGGAAGGGCTTGACTTTGTTGCTGAATAACTCAGTGTTTGCATTGGAGGCCTTTCTGCCAAATCAGACATCTTCGGCATGAGGTTGCTGCATCTCACATGGGCTACATTGATCCCTCAGAGAAAGACAGATACATCAACTGAGTGCCTTAATTTAGGTGGGTCTTAACATTTGATATAATTGCCTGTGACTGTAGGGGTCTAGACATGAAGGCAGTCCCTTCTGGTGCTCAGGGTGATAATGATGACTTATGAATGGTGCTGTAGCTCTTTCTTACCCAATTCTTTCTGCATTTGCTAAAGAATAAAACAATAGAGTGTGGAATTTCAGTTCTCTTGTGAGTTTAACCAATTACTGTTTTCCTTCCAGCTATATAAATTGTGTGCATTTAATATTTAGTTATCTCCAGACTGTTTACACTAATTTTCATTTATACAATACATCTACTAAGAGAGGTAGAGTGCATTTCTTTTTCTATTTCTCTTTTGAATGAAAGCCTTGAGGGAAGCCCGCAGTTTTTGATCATGCTTCACTTTGATGTAAGCAAATGTTTAAGTTATGCTCTGGCAGAATGTCTGAGACTTGTGTTCATGAATGATGCAGGATTTGTCCTCCTTCCTCAGCAGCTCTATTTATAGCCATGACTGTTTTTATTTTCCATGCAGTCATGAGAGAGAAGGTGAGAAGGAAGAAACCACAAGTCTTTTGTCTAAGCACAGCTAAGTTTGTCCTCGTGCTTTGCTGTATTTTATATTCTTCTATGTTGTGTTTCATCCATCTATCTATAGATCACATAAAGGTCCTTTCCCAGTCCTGGGCTCCAGGGACCCAAATCTCTACTGCTCTGTACTCTACAGGGTCACGTACTCTACGGTGACGTGGCTGCAAAATGCTGCCAGTGGAAAACACTAAGCCTATTTCTGTGTTCTCTTACAGCACATTCACTCCCCTAAACCATGCATTGCCACTCGTTTTGCCTGTGTGTAAATCCAAACCATCCTACATCTGTACCCAGAAGAGACCAAATCACAAATTCTGTTCTGTCCATGTATTTTTTATGCTTGTTTTTCCGTTTTAGAGCTGCTCTTTGTCCTGTTAGTCAACAACCCAAGGCTGTGTTTGGATCAGAATGGTCTGCAGTGTTAAGGGGTGGAATGTTGTGATAAGACTGCACAGGGTGCTAGCAATGGACAATTGTTCTCCAGGGAAGGATGTGCAGCTCTCAGTTGCTGCAGGGTAGCAGGAAAGGAGACAGGATTGCTTCCAAAGTGCACATCTTTTAGTTGGTTCAGTGCATTGTTTATTTGATGGTAAAGCTTCCACTTAGCTCCTAAGGGGAATGAAAATTGTCTATCCCTGTCAGAAATAATGAAATATGGTAGCGTACTAGTAGGGAATTAGCTTCAGTGCATCTGTCTCTTTTGTCAAATAAAATCTCTGAATTTCCGTATCTTTCTGTATTTCAAAATTGCTATAAATTTCTACACTGATGTTATATTGGGCCTCTAGGAGTCTGGGATCTGGCCAAGAGATACCTTTAGAAAGGGTGATATATAATGACAAAAGGCGAGAAAATGTGTTGTGCTTCCTTCACACTCAACAGTCAGTTCCCCTAATGAAGACAGAAAGAGGTGGAGCTGGATGTATCCACAACATGTTTTTTCTTCAGGATAAGAACAGTAGGAAGTAAACTCTGAACATAGATGGTGCTTTCAGGGACAAAAAAGCAAGATCCAAGAAAATGTGGCAATTAGAGGCGTAATTAGAAACAAGTGACTCAGGAATGCAAGTTAGAGAACAACCCAACAATTAAGTTGTATGCAACAGAACAAAAGCTTTGCAAACCCTGCAGAGTTTGTTTTGCCAGGATGCTGGCCTTTTTCTCCAAAGCAACCCTGCCTGATTCTGTGAGAGATCAGACCTGTGCCTGGAGTTAGTAACGGAATTTTTTTTCTGACTCCTTTATATTTCACTATTTCCCTTGCTTTTTGCTTTGGGAATCTGTGTTCCACTAAGGCCAGATCACATTCTGTGGCCAAGGAATCAATATCTCAGATGGATGAGAACTGGAGAGAGTCTCAGAATCTCACAAAGCCTGATGTCTCATCGACAATTTTAGGCAACCCTCAGTGGAAATCCAGCTGCTATGAAGATATTTTGCAGTCTCACATCTTAGGAGTTCGCTACACTAAAAAGAGGCACATATATCCTGAGCACAGAGCATTCCAGCTCTTCACTTTGTTGTCTGTGTTTTAGTACTCTGCATGGTAGTTTGACTTTTGAAGTCTCTCAGTTATCATATTTCCAAATAAAAACTTGTGGCCTAACTTACTGTTTCCCAAACTTTGTGAGGCTGACCTTCAGTAAAATGGAGCCATTTAACCTCTGTTGTAACTTTTTTGAGGCTAATTCCTCACCCCAGTCTCTCTGAACTAGATCCCTACCCTTTTTATGTGTGTGGGGGGGGTTGTGTTGCGTTTTTTTGTTTGTTTGTGTTTTTGTGTTTGTTGTTGTTGGTTGGTTGGTTTTGGTTTTGTTTCGGTTCTTTTAGTTTTTGTTTTGTTGTGGTCTTTTTGGGGGGTGGGGTTTGTGTATTAGTTTGTTTTGTTTTATTTTGTTTTGGTATTTTTGTCTGGTTAGTTGGTTTTTCTTGGTTGGTTTGTTTGGTTTGATTGGTTTCCCATTTTTTTGCTATTCTTCAAACTTGGAAAGTTTTTCCACACTTCATTTTTGCTGCTTGGATATAGTTTAAGCAGTCTATTCCTATTCCAGTAAGCTGCAGTTATATAACATGCACTATTAAATGTTGGCAAATAGGGTTTGGGGTTTTTTACCTATTTGCTATTGACTCACCCAAGGTCAAACATCTGGGCAGTGGTAGAGTGCAATAGGTCACTTATCTGGGTGCAGCTGTCTTTGAAACCCTTCCTCAAAGCTCTGGACGAAAAATGTAGTCAGGTACTGAAAGAATATATAAAAGCACAAAGTGAGTGTAGGGTCAGTGTAGGTCATTTAAATAGGACCTTCTTTAGGAAGAACTGATGACAGACACCTGCTGTAGGGAAAGAATAGAGAGAGGCTTTAAGAAGGACCAAGAAGCAGATCTTGCGTTTCAGAAAGGGGTTTGTTACTTTACAAAAAACTGGTGTTGATAGAGAATTGCTTCTTTACTTAAAGAAATACCACAAAGAAGTTACTGCATTTCCACTACTATGGGGCTTTTTATTTAAGATTCCATACAGCGAGGCTGTCCAATGCACAACATGAAGATCAGACCTGTGTTTCCCTTTCCTTCTTTTCTTCTCCCAAAGGCAGTACTGATGAGTGCTCATCAAGAAATAATAGAGAGCAGAAGTCAAAAGACATAGGTTTCTCAGCAAGCCTTTGAGCCTTGACTGCTTCTGAGATTTGTGTTGCCACATTGCAGCTCTGTGAGAGTCAGCTGTTTCCCCTCCCCTCTCCCCGTAATAAAAACAAAAAAACAAAAAAACAAACAAACAAAAAAAAAAAAAA
>JANVCC010000012.1:3237138-3313203 GCA_025345505.1 Todiramphus chloris collaris | reverse complement strand
AAAAAAAAAAAAAAAAAAAAAAAAAACCAAAAAAAGAAGCAATAAGAAAAATGAGTGAAGAGAGAAATCATATGGGGAGAGAAAAAAGGAGAATGTTACATGGGCACTAGAGACATCAAGATTGTGTACGTCTGTGAAAGCCAGTTCCCTAAGTCTTGCAATTGTAGCTGCCACACCATGAGTGTACTCAACAGAGTTCTACTTGTGTTTCAGTTAACATAATTTTAGAAGCACTTTAAAGTGCTGAAACTCATTGGAAATAAATCTGAAGTAACCCAGTGGACTGATTTTTCTTCCACCAGCTTCCACTTAAAAAATAATATATACCAACATCCTGTAACAGGGGCCTAGATCCTGTTTCCATTTACACTGGTGGAATGAATGCCATATGATTCTACCAGTAAATAGCATTAAAATATTCAAGAGTGTCACTCAGAGAACTAGATAGCAAAAAAGTTTACTCATTTTTTTTTTTGTACATATTTGGATTTTTTAACTTACTGTATCATTGCAGTAAAATGCAATGACGAAAGAAACATGAATACCAAATTAAATTATGTTCACAACCTTCCTAAAGCAACAAAATTTAATTGCATTAAAAAAAAACTAGGACAAATACAAAGGTGAATGAGGGTGCTTTATGTGCTCTGGTTTTCACATATATTCCTGAGGAGATCACCAATCCTCTAATCCCTGTATTCATTTCCATGTCTTGGCAATAATACCTGGTGGTATTTCAATATGGAAGTGTGATGATACTTTGGTAATGTTTTGAAGAAGGCACACGGAGATAGGGATTATTATAACAAATTTTGCAGGACTCACGTAACATGTCTGCTTATCTTTCATTTACTTTACATTAGCTGAACAAATTGCCACCCTCTACAGTTTAATCAACTGCTATGGATCACACTATCAAGCTAAAAATAAATGAAGGTGGATTAATGAAATAATCATGGAATATGTCCAAACACTTAGCTGGTGATTTATTTTTTCAGTGTTTTTCTTTCTATATTGTTGGAAGAGCAGTGCTGCACTATTGAACTTCTACTGTAAAATACCATGGACCATTTATTGCCACTTTCCATCTCCTGTGCTCATTTACTTTTGCTAAATTATAGAAAAATCTTTCAGATGTAAATGGTAGACAATGGCTTTCCAGTTGTATTTGCCGTCACCAGCTGCATGGCTTTGCTCTCCTCCCTGCTCTCCCTGCTCCTGGACATTTCCTTCCCAACCTTTTCCAATGACTGGAGACATCTCAAATGCATAATAAAACTAGTTCAATCATCAGACTGAATTTTATTGTTGTCTTTTTTTACCAGTTTAGAGGACAAACTCTCTTACATAGAAAGCAAGTTTGTCAAGGGGTGCCTTTAATTGCTCCCACAAATCTGCTCATGCAAAATTTCTATGCCATATTTAGATTTTCTGAACACAGCATGCTTTCCACAAGCAAATTCCATTCATAGCCAAATATGGAGGATCTGGTTGCCATCATTACTTAATTGGAAATTATCATGATTCTTTTCAGTGGCTGGCTTGCATCTGAGGACTTGTGTCTTCAATTCATGTGGTAGAGGCTGATACATCACGATGTTGAACTGAGCTGGTCTATTACTGTGTTCAGTCCACACCATGAGAGCTTTCAGGAAGCTACAGAACCATTGAATATTGGATTCTGCATTCTTCTCCAGGAGACACAACATATAGTCATGATCATCTCAAATAATGATTCACCTTACAACAAATAACTACCAGATATGTACAATTGATTGTATCCCATTTTGGCATGGCATATGTAATAAAAGTACAAATCAGAATATGAGGACATGTGATTTTCAACTCTGTCCCTACCTCACTCACATCTGCACAGTACATTAGTGCAGATGCAGTCCAGAGATGCCTAGAGATGAAACACTTCAAAAGATAGAGAGTAAACATGGTAAATTTTCTTTTTTTTTTTTTCAATATCTCTGCAGATTAAATGTTGTGGTCATCTAGATAAATTGTCTCAGATGAGGTTTTTTTTTTAAAAGAAAGTGAAATGTGAACTTGACAGGAAGATGGAGTCCACAGAGTATCAGCTGAAGGATAAAACTGTCTCCTCTTTTCTTTGCCAAAGATTATTAAAAAAAAAAAAAAAGAAAACAAAACAAAGAAGAGTAAATGACTTCTTTTGCTAGGCTGGGAATAGTTACAACACATTTGCACTCCCATAAATGAGATCAAATTTGGCCCTTCTTAATTAATCCTGGGTCATAGTAAGACTTCACAGTTCTTTACTCTGGAAAACTTGAAATAACTTCAAAGAACATATTTTAATTGACAAGTGTATTCATTGCCAGAGAGGGGTATAACATGAAAATGGGATTAACACCCAGCTGTGCTCTAGAGGAAATTTAAGGCACAGACATACTGTAGATCAGATAAAGTCTGCATTAATGCTCACGAATGTGAAATTTCATTGTCTTCACTAATGCTAAGCAGTGCACATCTGCCAATTAAAAGTCTCTTCATTCTGGTGTCCTCTCTGTGGTGGTAGGTCTGTTTGCCGTGACTTACTGTTCCTATTAAATTACTTCAGTTATAGCTGCACATCTTCATAGTCAGCAGAGTATTTGCTTCCTCCCTGAGGGTACTACAAAGCTGGAACAAGCTGACAGTTTCCAGATCACCAATGAATATGCCTCACAAAAAGCAAGAACACTAGAATATTTTGAAGCTTAGTGATGTTACTCAGTGGCTCTGATTCTCCTCTCCATCAAAGCTGCTATGAGAAGCATCTCCTGCCTTCAGTCAAGCTATCATCTCAACAGCCCTCCTGGGCCACCTTCCAACAGCTGTTGCGATAAGTGAAGGATTATTTAGGGCCCATTACAAGCTGCCTGGAATTGCCATTGAGTAAGAAATCTAACCCACACTCCATACAAACAACAAACACATGTCTCGGGGAGGAGGAGGGTTGTACAGAAGTTCTGCAGGTCCAGAGGTTTTCCTTACAGAGAGCTGGTCTTCTAATGCAAAGGTTATGAATTCAGGCTTTCTTAGTCTCAGTGAATTGTATTTTAGTTGTATGAAGGGTACCACAGCATTGTGATATGGGTATGGATCTTCACTAACTGGAAACAGTTTGTATTCTTTTTCCTCTACAATACTGGGCAGTGGCAAAGTGTTTAGGATCTTGGTCCACATCTACCTGGTTTGGAGTACTGAGAAACAGAGATAAGCATTTGCAACTATTGGTGCAGATTTCTGTGCTTTCACTGTATAGTTAACCTAAGAAGTGTAAGAGAATCTACCAGCCTATTCCATTCCCAGTCCAACAAAAGTGAAGCTCAGTTTCAGATGCTTGTTTTTTGTTTGGTTGGTTTTTAATTATTATTTGTTTTACTCTACTTTCCTAAGGTATCTGATCATTAGGAAAATACTTCATTCTATTAATCAGAAATTGCCTTTTTCTTAATCAAATATTCTTCTGAATTAAATAGCACTGATATCCATTCTTTTTTTGACTTGATGCTTGAATCCTTCAGATTTCTGTGGATTTTTATAACCTCTTCATCTCTACCACTTTACAATCTGTATGTATTTATTAGAGATGTTTAATAGACTTAGTTCTTCTTACCTATTCCCTTTAAGCTTTCCTCCACATGCACTCTCTTCAGCATATTGATATACTTTTGGTAACCAACTAGGAATCTATGACACACTCTAAGCCTGCCCATAATAGAGTCACGTAGAGAGAGACACATACTTTCCTGCTGTAAGAGGTACTGATGAAACTGTAAAGACTTTGTGATGCCATCAGGACCATGAATTAAATAGAAGGGGACACTCTGCCTTCCCCATCTGCCCTTCCAGGAACACCTTACATCAAATATAGGAAGCAACACCACCCTTGTTATGATTGCTCATGTCCTGTAGCTTGACTGTGATGTAGGACCATAATACAGGGAATAACTCCATCACAGCTTATTTTTAAAATGATGGGGAGTAGCAGAGCAACTGGGACATCTTCTGAGAACGGAGACCTTGGTATACTCTCCCCTTCAGCCTGAAGGCACTAAAACTCACATTTGTCATAAAAGAAAGTATACCCATCAACAAGCAGTGCAGAAGGTGTGGAGGTGTGATTGTCTTTGGGAGAAAGAAAGATAGGGAATGATTCATGAAGAATAACCATGGCCTGCACTCTGCACAGTGAAGCACATATGCAGGAATAAGCAGTCTTTATTTATAAGAATACATTCTGTTTTACAGGTATGGAAGGTAAAAAGCAGAATTTCAGGCATCCCTTTGCAGGTATTGAGCTATAGAGACATAATGAAACCATTTTAATTGTACAAGTAATAGGGTCTGGATTTATATGCCCTACACTGGGATCACTGGGACTCAATTGATCTGGACTAGATCAACACCTAGTGATTTAGTCCAAGGAAAAAAAAGCCTTTCTGGATGGATTAGTCCAACTTCCACTTACCTCAGGTCTTCTAATATGCCATGACAATCTCAGACTGTCTCCTTCATTTGTTTCTTCTTTTCCTAAAACAAATTCTGGAATATGTGCACCTTCATCCCCACCTTAGTTAAACTAACAGATACAAGTGATTTTTTGTTGATGCTGTTGATGTTTTAAGGCAATAAGAAAGCATCTGTAATACTCTGCTATAATTAAGAAGATATGATCATTACATTAGTACCCTGCTATGACTCTTTGACGTGAATTTCAGTGGCTGAGGTTGTAATGTAAGGGAAGTTTGAAGAACACCACACTGCAGCAGGCATAGATGGATTATCTCCACTGCACAGCCTTTTCCAGCTTCTTCAAGGTCCTATTTCTTATCTCCAGCAATGACTCACAGGGCAGTGACACAAACAGCATGGGCTACATGGACCTTCTACTCCACACAAATCCCCCTCTCTGTTTCATGGCCAGCATCCCCAGTCAAGCGTGACAGAATGCATCTGACCCATTTATCAGCCAGCTCACAAGTGGTTATCAGGGCTTGCCAGCCTCAAGCCATTTCAGCCTTGAAGAAACAAATGTTCCTGATACACAACTCACAGTTCTGTTGTGTATTTCTTCCACCGTGCCAATATCTTCCTTCATCTGGGCAACCTTTATGCCCTCTACAGCTCCAATATCAAATTTTTCTTCTGTTTACGTTTCAGATCCTGGAGCACATTCAATTTCTTAAAGCTCCTGTGCAAATTCACGTCATTTTTGCACCTTTCCTTGTTTTGGAAGCTGATAATCTTGACTTGGAAAAGTAAACTTCATGGTATCTATAAAGACTCTGCACCTATTGAAGGTTTCTCCCAAGCTTCCGTTGGCTAGTGTATGTCTTATTATCCCTCTGTGCCTGCCAAACTAGCAATCTCCTTCAGCCTCTACATAAATTTCTTTCCTTAGATGATGTGAAAATGTTCCATGTCGAGATTTCAGTCCTACAGGTAGGACCTTCAGACAATGTCCTGGGACCAAAATGTCTTCCCCAAAAGAACATGACACATCTGGAGGATCCCCTTAACCAAGTCACCATGTGCAGGTGCTTCCCAGAGTCAAGGTTTGTCTTCAGATGGTCTTTAGAGCTAATCCGATCTGAAATAGCAGTAGTTACTGCACTCTGTGAATCAAGCTGTTTCTGAATTAGGAAGTTGCCTAGTCCTCTACTGTCAAACTGGTAAAACATGTGTCTGACAATTGCTGTCTGAAGTCTCTATTCTAAATGAGGCCTTAAAAGTAATACAGATAAAAAGAAGTGCCCAACAATCTAGCTGTTTTATTTAAAAGACAGTTAAAGAAAGAAAATAGCTTAATAGTCAAATGTATAAGGAGCATGTGAAGTCACCACTGAAATATCCATTCTTGACTTCATTGAAACATCTGCATATTTGAACAGACTTAACTAGGAAGGAAAAAAGCCAAGACATGTGGCAAGGAGAGGGAGGAAGGGATTTTAGTTGTTAAGTCTACAAGCTTGGGATAAAAATGTGCTCTCCAGTGGATAATGCTTCCTCCGTAGTGACAGAAAAGCGTAAACATCTCAAAATTGACACTAGCTTAACTGCAAGACTTAGACTAGATTTGGACCAAGAAACAGAAGATCTCTGTTCAATTTCTGGTTCTGCTGCCAGATGAGGCATCAAATGATTCACCATATAGGTTTGTCCCTCAGTTTTCTTCCTCTTTGCCTCTTCTTCTCCAGCTGTCACTGGAGCTCTGCTTTCTAACACACCATCTGTGGTCATTTCTTAGACTTCTTTACTGAGAAGACATTTTTATTTCTAATATGGACAGCTTTATATAGAAACTTCTATTAATAATGAGTGCACAGTCCTTTAATTATTCTACCTTTCTATTTACATTGGTGTGATATACACACCTAAGAATGACAAGATTGATGAAAACAAACAGTAACTCATAAGTAGAAAGGGTTTATCCAGAAAACAAGCCAGTCTTTTTTATGGTGATAGATAGGCAAGAGAATGGGTTGTTGATCTTCTTGCTCTTTGGCCAGGGCTTGAGCATTTGACCTGCTTTACCCACATGTTCTACCACCTTGTGATTCATGATTAATTCTCTCGATAGATGACACTTTACAGATGTCAAGCAAAGTCACAGCCCTGGCCTTCAGGGAGAGCCCATCTCTATGTCAAGCACCCTGAAGACAAACAGTAGCATAAATGCTGCTGAGGTAGATAGCCTTGATCCTGTGAAGTTTCTGCTGTGTGCTTTTTCATAGAACAGTGTACAAAGCACTCAAGCTTTCATTCACTGGTATGACCCTTCAATAGTTGCTTATTCAGCTTTCATTCAAAAAAGAGCATTATGGGTAATGTATAGGTAATTTAAGATAATGTTGAGAGTTCGTCTTGGAGGGACTTTCACAATCAGGCCACTGAGCTGCTCTGAACAATCATGGCTTTGCATTTCCATCTGATGGATCTGAGGGAAAGGGGGGGCTTGTTTTTTTGTTATTTTCCTTATTTTTCCTCTGAGAAGTTTCTTATTCTCATGGCTGGCTAGTGTTGGCAAGAAAGCCAATTCTGCAAACATGACGGGATTAAAATGTATTGTGTCCTGGTGGATTCCATGTGCTCATGGGCTTCAAAATCAATTGTTCAAAATGCACCTTAGTAAGGTGAATACTTGAAGGCAGAGAGGCAAGAAAGGAGAAAGAGAGAGAGAAAAACATCTGTTTCAGTGTGTAATGAAATCATAGCTGCATGCAGGCATGGGTGAGATCAAGGGATGCTTTTAAAATATTAACAAAATTGCAAAACAATTCCTAGGAGTGCTTTAGGAATATTTGATTTGACAACAACGTTGTTCCAGTTCGCTCTTTGCCAAGAGCCAGGAGAGATAACATTCATGTTCAGTAATCCCCCCCAAATGGCATCTTTCTTTCTTAAACACCCCTTCATTATCGTTTGCATTGTTTGTCGATTTGCAGGGCTTCATGTAATAGCTTGAAATCAGAGATTACAGTCGGGAGGGCAACCTGGCAACATTTCCTGTCTGGCTGGTAGTGCTTTCATTCCTAGACAACCTGCTCTAAATGATATCTGCTCCATTGATGGACTTCTTCTAATGAAAGATCAGTTTTATTTCATTTGCCTTATTTTTTTAGGAAAAAAAAAGAGAGGAAGAGAGAAAATTAAATTGAATGCTGAGGAAAATTACACTGCTCAACAATCTTGGGAGGAAAAGAAGGAAGCAGGGATTTCCTTAAAACACTAATTCAATGTCCGAATTATTGTTACATTCAAGCCTGCCAGCTGTGGGTCTACCAACACCTAGCTCTCCCAAGCTCTCTGCAATGCACATAAGGCAATGATAGAGTGGGTTAAAGAGCAGGATATTGCACTGATTTCATGGCATGCATAATTAACTTACAATCAAAATAAGAAGCACATTTTCTTTTACAAAAGAGTCTGAAAACTACTGTAAATATGGAGGTACCTGTTTCCTTACAGTTTGTCCAGCTGCAGTTTTGTCTCTGTTAATGCTAGCAAATTAAACAATACCAGGGAGTTATTGTTTATGTTGTTGAATAACAGCTACACAACAATTAATAGAAGTTCCCAGCAATGTTTTGACCTGGGCCAACCAATTTCTGAGCATGACTCAGGCATCAGCACGGGCCAGAGACCAGTCCCAAAATGCAGAATAGTGCAGCCACCCTGTTTTGGATCCTCAAGGGGTTTATTATATAGATGAAGGCTTCTCCATGCCAGTTGGCCTCAGTACCAGGGAACAGTCCCAGACTTTTATTTATTGTAATAAAACATTTAATTTACTAGTGCAGATATCTCTTTTGTGTCTCTGATTTCAGTTGAGCTGTTACCAGATTAGACTGGTGAAAAGTCTGGTTGAGGACCAATACATCATTAGTATTCCTAGTTAGCAAGAAATGCAGCCATTGAATTAATTTACAGCTTTTGTTGCTGTTTGCCTGTTTGTTTGTTTGCTTTGGATGTTAAAAAAAAAAAAAAAAAAGTTTAGATACATTAGTTTACAAAATTTCAAATTACTGAGGCCATTTCTCATGCCTTAGTGAAATGTTTTAACTTCAGTCTTAGCCTATATAAAATGCTGCACCAACTGGAAAGATGCTGTAGTTCTCATACCAGTTTATGAAATGCAAACATAGGCCAGAAAAGAGGTGGGAAGTGTCATCTAATGAAGGGATGCGGAGAGGTTAGCTACTGATACTAACATAATTCATATATTGCTTATGCACTCTCATTGAGTGCTTCTCCCTTTGCAGTCCTACAGGAGAAATTGTTGGCTAGACACTGAGCTCAATGCTGGGACCCCAACCATTGTGTCTACCCTGCATTTATCTTGTTTCCAAATTCCTGGAATCAGATATGTAGCCTATACCTTCTCTTCATGAAACAGCAGCTCACTTGGATACTGATTAGCTAATTTGAGCTGAAAAGCAGAAAGCAAGAGAACCACAGGCACACTTGCCTATGGCCAGGATGTCAAGGATGTCTGTCTGTGATCCTAATGCCCCTTCCCTGTGCATTTATCCAGAGATGTCCCATCAAGAGCTGCTCTGCACAGCAGCATAAAATCAGAGGCTTAAAATATTGCCAAGCGCAGCTCTCTGCCTGTTCTGACATTGCTGCATAGAGAAGGTGGAAGGGAAGGTGGAAGGAGGCTCACCTTTGCCATCCTCTTGCAAAACCAGCTTATGCAGGGTTAATAAATTGGATTATAAAGCTGAGCTCTACACTAATGAGGCTCATTGTAGGCACTTTTATTTACCTCTGCTGCCCTCATAGGACCATTAACCTCTAGGAGAAACGGTGATGTGGAAAATCAGACTGGGAGTGAAATATTCCATGGCACAAGTCCAGTCAGATCACCTCTGTCACACCCCTGGTCTCTATTTTTGTCAGTGATGCCACTGCATGCTTTCAGAGCTGCATCTGGTAGGCCCTCAGCAAGGTAAGATGAGTACTTGGTGCAATTTCTTGCTCTTTATTCACCAGCCAAGTAGGTTGCCAAAGCAGCCACTGACTGCTGTTAGAGTGGGCTGTGGAGCAGAGGAGAGATCCTAGACCATGCAGTCCCGCCAGGACTGGTGCCTTTCCAATGTCACTTCATCCCCATGGCTTCTGCGTGTTCCTCTCCCCTCTTCCTCAGAGGCAACTACTTAAGCAACTATCTCTCCAAATCTAGGCCGTGGAGACCTCTGCTTGTTTCCATT
Source organism: Todiramphus chloris collaris (assembly GCA_025345505.1). Classification (NCBI taxonomy): domain Eukaryota; kingdom Metazoa; phylum Chordata; class Aves; order Coraciiformes; family Alcedinidae; genus Todiramphus; species Todiramphus chloris. The sequence continues at coordinate 3,303,475 of JANVCC010000012.1, read as the reverse complement.
AAGCATATAATTACACGGAGAATGTTGTTTGACTCATTGGCTTCAGTCCAAGCCAATGCAAAGACACTAAACAATGACAGGGTAGGAGGTAAAACACATGGGAATACGGTTTTCATTTACAGCTCCTTGCTTTGATACTACACTCATTCCCCCCACATACTTCCTTGAATTATAATTTGTATCCTAACACAAGCTTAGATCAGCTTCTTCTTTGTATTCCTGAATAAGATGAGGTGCATGGGAGGCAAAAATATGCTTAAGATCCTCCAGTCAGGCTAAAGTCCACACTCTCTCCATCCAGATGTTGCCACATATGGCGATGCAGAGGAAATGGCAGTTATGGTACAATCCTAATCAAGATAGTAGGATGATAGGGCCATGGGATCTGCCTTTACACTAAATACATGAGTTTCCTCAGCCCACAGCTTTGGCCATGAGCAAATCATGGCTGCCCTATGCTCACTCCCATTATGCAGCCTTGAACTACGTTGGACACCTGGTCCACAAAAATCAATTTGATTTATTTGCATTTCTAAAATTATTTTATACCATAGGAGAGTCACACAGATACCTGTGTTATGTCAAGGAACATTTATGTCTCCATGACATAAATGACCAGCCACGGAGATATAGGGAAGGTTCTTGGCTTTATTTTTCTGTCTGTGCAAACATTTCTCTGCTTTGGAAGACTGTGAGGTACACAAACCCTGTGGTGCCCAGGACCACTCAAAAGCAGTCACAGGAAAAGCAAGTAAAATCCAGATTTTCCCATCAAAGGGAAAAGGGGAGAAACAGGTTTGAGAGAGGCAGATAATATAGATGTTGGGGGGGTGAATCTTACTTAATTAGATTAATCCCCAGACTATGACCCAATCAACTGACCTACAGATTTGACTTTTCATAAGGTTGTCGTCACCAGGATATCTGTGTGTCTCAATACTATCCCTTAAGAGAGTAAATAATCAAATACTCTTCAGGTTATGTCACAGCACCACACCCCCAGTACATCTGGCGATCTCCAGCTGAGCATCTGAAGATACTGAATCCACCCTCAGATGCGGGAAGAAGCCAAGGAGCACAGATCAGACTCTGTGTTTCCCTAAGACCAAAAAAGATTTTTAAAAGAAACACACATTCCACCTTCTTTCAATTTTAGTTACTGTTTGTGGGGTGCATCTGCCAGCAGCAGGACTTTGTGTGCATGCAGCATAGAGGGGCAAGGGTCGTCCTTACACATCCACGTGCTTCAAGAAAGCTGCGAAAACGTCCCAGCCTTTGGTGTCATTGGCCCGAAATATTTTAATCTATTTTGGGGATGCACTAATTGCCATTGGTCAATCTGCAAAGCATCTGGTGTATGTTCCCCACCTGTAGCATCATTGTGGGTGTTTGCCTCCAGCCTGCTGTGCCTATCAAGGATGGGAAGAGGCGTCTTCTCTTTCATTACCATTCCCATGAATACAGTATTTTGTGAGGTGTTTGTTTACATGAGTCTCCTCTGTTCATTCCCCTCAGGGGAGCCATTAATTTATCTGATTTGCTTTCCATCAATGGGAGTTGACTGAGAGTGTTAAGGGTTAACTGCTCTGTTTAGAGCCAATGGCAGGTGCTGGTATCACTCAAGCTAAATGAAAATATAAATATCTCTTTACCTACCTGAGAAATCAGCTTAAATGAACAGGCACCAGTGTTTAGGTTCAACCTGTTTATGAGCCTAATGACCCAAGGTGGCATTGAACGTGTTTAGTGACAGCTTGAATGTGAGGCTGACCCCGACCCCAGCTACATATAATTATGGAATGAAAATTTCAAAAATGCCTTAATTATAGTAGGCACTATGCTTATAATGCCAGAAAGGAGCCTAATTTTTGAGAAATACCTTCTCCATCAATCCCAGGCCCCCATGAAGGTCCCTTGGGGGATTCTTTCAAATCTGAGCCTCCCAAGGTCACAGGCTACATCTGAAAAAATTGCCAATGTGCTTTCTTACATGTTTCTTCATAGGTTCATTTTGGCTTACTCTGGGAAGGAGATTTCCAAAAGACTCCAATTTCTTAATTTTATTCCTTTTCCTCCTCAACACTGACACTTTTGAAGGCTGAAATACGACACAGTGCAGCCCATACCATAAATGTGAATGTTAAAAGGTTTTGTACAGGAGCTGAGCTTATAAAGCCCCATTTTACTCCCTGAGTGAAATGAATGGAAAATACTTCCATGTAATTTAATGGGCTCTGGATCAGATGCAGTTCACAGAAGTCATTGCTGGTGTAAAACCCAATGCCAGTCATGAGATGATACAACAAATGCACTCCTCAGCCATCAGAAATGGAGAGAGGAAGAAGTGTTTTGTAGAATATCTTAAAATATAGCTTACATGCAGCATGATTTGCAAAACAGAAACCTGCAAGGCTGTAGGGAAGATTCAATTATATTTTTATTAATTATTAATTTCTTCTATATGGGATATCAATAATTGCTACTGAAATAAAAGGGAAATAAAAACGAAAATGCTCACTGCATTTGACTGGCTTTCCTTCAACATTCTTCAGCTTTTCTTGAAAACACCTTGGTAAAGACATGGCAGAGACATTAAAGTATTAAAGGAAATTCCAATTAAAGACAGAGAAACTTGTCTGTAAGCAAGGAGAAACATATGAGCTGTGGACATGAAGCAGAGGGATTTCATCAAGACAGCTTCCAGGAAACAGCAGCAGCTCTTTTATCAGAAATGGAGTGATATTATCTCTCAGAGCTACAAACTGTACTTCTGATCATGGGTGGTAAGGGCGACAGCTGGAAAAGATATATTAGAAGGACTATTAGAAGCCCACCATTCTACTGTTTGAAAACCAGTTAGAAATGCAAATTTTTGGCTTAGGCAAGATACTGCATGCCATGACCTAAAATGGATATGGTTACATCTTCCAGTTTAGATAGTGGGTATGTTTCCTAGCCTGCTTTCCTTTCTGCCCCACTGTATTGCCCTCTTGCCTCAGCCAGTACAGCTACTTGTGAAACCACAATATAAAGCCAAATTGATTTTAATCTAGCTCAATTAAATTTGGGGGACATTAAAAAAAAAGCAAAAGGCAAGGGTTTGGCAGATGAGGGCTCTTTTTCTTTTCATTTCCAGACCATTTCCCTGATCTGCTTATGGTGTGCTTTACAAAAAGCTGCATCAGGATCCTCAGGGAGGCTGCAAGCAGCAGGGTGGCTGAGCCCTAGCAGGAGGGAATGTCTCAAACTGGGTTTGTCATCACAAACGTTTAAATGTGGAACCATTCCTCCACCGAGGTTGACATTTTCTAACCCAGGAGCCTGAAATTTGGTAAAAACAAACTTATGTTTAAAGGGTTGTTGGCAATTGGATTTCCTGCAGATTTCTGTGTCCAACAGATGTAAGCATTGATCCAGATTCACTTGGTCAATAATATGTACAGTGAGACGTTTGGCTTCAGGGGCTTATGACTGAGGATGTTGCTGTCTTCTCTGTCTCCATCTATACTACTACCTTCTTTACGGATATAGTTGTTAGTTAATAAATTAACATTTGTATTCCACTTTGAAAATAATAAGCACTACATATAGGTTTTTATTAGCTCATATCCTGGCAAAATTTGTCTTTCCTATAAATTACTTTTTTTCATTGAATTATCCTTTATGGTTTTTAAAACATACAAAGTGGTTGGACCTCTACTATTCATCATTCTTCTCTGTAAGAGTTTGCCAAGGTAGGAAGGAAATTGGGTCAAGAATTTATCAGAGAAAAGCAGATAAGCATTTTACTTTAGGGTTCTTTTATGTCCCTGATTCTGACAAGACTAATAATCTTTGTAAATCATTAGCATGTCTTGGCCCAGAATCCATCCTGAAACTGTATGATCTCACCTAATAAGTTTCTTGTTAGAATCCTAGACTCTCCCCGCCATCTTCTTAATAGAGATACATGTCTTAAAGATTCTTTATTGAAATGATATGCTTAAAAGCATCAAACAAGACCCTTGGTTGTGAAACAGATAAGAACGGCTATATCTGTTTTTCATAAAATGGGCCCAAAAAGGTTAAAAGCCTTGTCCGGGTTCACACCATAAATTAGTGGTACAGCTAGGCCAAAGAGAAATGAGTGCTGTTTCCCAGACTCTTGCTTCTCCCCAGTTGGCATGTCTCTTGGTCTCAGGAATGATTGCATGGTCCAAAATGAAGATGGTTTACTTGCTACTTAAACCCATGCCCTTGATCTCTTAAATTCTCTTGTCTTTTGACCTTGTGCAAGGTCAGAAATGCAGACAGTACATTACAGAGTTAGTGGCCTCATGATAAGCATCTAGCCTTGGTGTTCTGTTGGTTGTTTTGTTGTTGTTTTCTTTTCATTTTCCAGAAGACAGACTTTGCAGAGATAGAAAATCATCTAATGACTTTAAACAAAATGTTCACGATTCAGAAATAGCCACTGAATAAGACTCTGTTGTGTTTTCCTGAATGTGCTCTGCTATACCTCAGTTAAATGGTGGAGCCTGTTACTGAGACTTGCTTTTTTTATCTTTTACCTCACAAAACATAAGAAAAATTGTGTTTGTTGCATCTGTTTGAAACAAATAGTAATAATTAACATTTATATAGCACTTTCTGCTTTCTAAGCACTGCACAAACACTAACTAAATACTCTTGGTTTAGTGTAAATTAATGTAATCCTACTCTGCTTTACAATCTATTTGCATCTTTTGTTGACTGAAAGCTAGTTCAATTACTTCTAATCTTTGGTCTAACTAGTCATTAAAGGTATGGCTAAGAAGAGCCCTTTACATCTTCAGTTGTCTTCTCCCCTGATTCTTTCCTTTGCTTTTCCCTTTTCTTCCCACAATGTCTTTTTGCTGAATATTCTTTAAGCTGGATTCCTGAGCATGGTATGAAATTTCTCCTTCAGCAGACCAGTGAGCCTGTCTACTCATCTTGTTAAATGATACAAAAACTTGCTCTTCATTATAAGAATGACTTAATAAGTCACTATGTTTCACCACAGAAAGTCATATACAAGACATTTTCCTATCGCAAACTGAACAGTTTATTACTTAATCACCAAATTAGTGATCTTAGTATCAATAATCAAGAATTTAGTTTCTAGTTTGGATGAGACACTTAATCTGTTACCTAGCATTTTATCTACTGAAAGATGTGAAAAATATTTGTCTTTTATGAATACTGGCACAGAATCCAAGAACTCCAAAAACTCCAGCAAATAGGTTTCTTAAGTGCAAACTGTCTCTGACACTTATTTCCTGTGTGACCTTGTTCTGGGTGACCTCTTTTTTGCCTGTCTGTTCTGCCAGTAACATGGGACACATGCAAATGTACTTCCTTCAATGGCTAAATTCTGAAGAAATTACTATTGTGCAACAACATGAATGATAAACTCTACAGTGGAGTTAATTCAACTAAACTTAGACTCCTACACTTCAATGAGTCAATCTAAGGTACTCCTAGAATCAATAAAGAGAAAGAGTTATTTCTAGGTAATAGTTTATTGATGTCTGTAATAGATTTCAAAATTATTTTTTATATATATATATATATTGCCCTGGAAATTAATGTTTTCTTCACTGATTGTAGAAAGAATCAAGTGTGAATTTGGCTGCAGGTGTTTTTAGGATTGGTATTAAATCTTAGGTGAGACAAATTCTACTTACATGGGCAGCATGTTTACCCTAACACAGCAATTTACAATTGAAGTATAAAATCAGAATCTAAATTTTAATTCTTGAGTTTTTATCATGGTGGTAAAAAACCAAAGATTAAATTAAAATAAACATTACTATTATTCTGATGCTTTTAGTCAAGTAGGAAAGCAGAATTTTGCAAGGAAAATATAAATGCAGTGTTTGGTTTTGGTTTTTTTTCACCTGAGTTACAATTTCACTTATTGTTACCTTATTAAGCTCCCTCCTTAACAGATATTGCAGTCCTGCATCATTTACACATCTGGAAGAGTGCATCAAGGTCTATGTTGAAGGTTCATACCCTGTACATGTCCGCACTGAGCTGCAACTCAGCCATCACTTTCCAGGGTGTAGCAGTGTGTCAAGCAGACAGTGATTTGTGGGGATGTTGATGGTGTTCTCTGTAAGAGGGACTGCATCTGTTTAAAATCTGTTTTTAGAGGTGGCATCTTTCCTTGTTATTCCAATGAGGGAGCCCTTTGTTTAAAAAAAAAAAAAACACCAAATAGCTATTATTTTCTATTTCTAATCTACTATTTTTATCTCTCTATTTTTCCCCCATAGGCATTTTTACCTAAGAAAAATATACTGCCTACTGCATAAGCTTGTGTAACTGAAAGTTAAGCTTTGGACACAGTAGGGGTTATACTGATTAATCAATCCCTACCATCTCTCAATGCACTCTGATTATCTCACAGAGAAGTCCTAAAATAAGTCCATAGAAAATCAGAAATCAATTCATGGGCCTTTGCAGTCTTTTTACAGATAAATCATATTTTAATAAACTTAGTGTGAAGTCAGAATCTTTGGAGGATTTTATCAACATAAGAAAAAAGACTTGTTTCTTTCCCTGCTGAAGGAAAGCAAGGACAGATTACCCAGTACCACAACATCCATGACACAAGCAGGGACAATTTTGCACATGATACTGTTGTAAGAAAAGGACAGGTTGGCCTTGCGATTAATCCTGCAGGAGTTTTTGTTGTTAGATACATGAATCTTGTGACCTGGCCAAGATATTTTGTTTTACCTGCAGAAAGAAGGATGGTTTTATTTTTTTCCCTATGCTATTTGTCCTGCCTGTTTAGGTGAGAGCTTCTCTCTGCTGCAGAAAGTTCTCTGTCAAATTGTTCTGCAGACTGTCTGTGTAAAGAGTGTTAATAAATAGGTAGGTACAAAATTAATCTGTCCCTAGCAATGCCTTTTGAGCATATCTTTGAGTATATTCCTTCAAATTCAAGTAAGCATATGTCATCCCCTGTCATTCAATTGCAGTAGTGAAAGCCAATAGAAGCATAAGCTATTCCACAGCCAAGACAAAAAAAAAAAAAAGAAAAAGGAAAAAGGAAAAAAAAAGGAAAAAGAAAAAAAGAGGGAAAAAAAGGAAAAAGAAAAAAAAAGAAAAAGAAAAAACCAAAACTATTTCAGATATTGCAAGTTTTACATTACATCTCTCCTTCAAGTCAAGCTGTCATCCTGTGAGCAGCTCAGACACTGGGCTGCATCCAAAGAATGTAGAACAGGAGATGGGCTCTGAACTGTGTTTCACATACAGGCTACACACCGACGTGATACTTTTACTGAGGGATACAGATACCTGACAAGGTTGATGCTTTAAACTTTATCTACTAACAGTTTTCTCTTTCTTAGTTTTCCTGCAGCAAACACAGCCACTCCTGATAGTATCGATGTTTTTGGAGGGAGGATTAGAGCCTGCAGTGGTTACTGCAGGGAGAACAGGCAGACGTACTTTCTATTAAAGAGTCCCAGCCTTCATTCAGTTCTCTTTTGTGAGAGTAGAAATAATGTATAATAGTGATAAATAAGGTACATCTAAGAGTGGGTATGAGTTCAAAGACTTGTTCTTATGGAAAGGGCTGTGATCTCATCAATTTCTCCATGGAAGAGAAAAGACCTGTACATACCCAGCAGTGAGTATAAAGGAGACAAGTGCTTTTTCACACAACACATAATGACATCGTGGGACTGCCCACAAGACGTTGCAAAGGCCAGAAGTATTTAATGTTAAATGGCATTAAAAAAAAACAACTGTCAGAAGATATGAAGGACTCTCAGATCCATGAAGGACTGTCAAGTCCATCGGTCCAGCTAAAAATTTGCTGAACCCCAGAATTCTGGAAATGTACAGAGGGGAAGGACCAATCTTACTCCTTAAATCACTGTCCTAAACCGCTTTCCCTTTCTGGTCTTCCAAAGTACCCAGTACTGGGAGACAGGATATAGGACTTGATGGTCTCTTGGGCTGACCCACTACAATCACTCTCCTGTGTGTGATTTCAGGAGCTCTTCACAGGATGGTCAACTCTTAGACACAGCTGCATGATACATAACAGGCATGAAGTTGTTAAGTATAATCAGTTATTTGAGAAATTAATGTACAATGCTGCAAAATGTTCTCCTGTGTAACAGGGAGTTCAGCTGGCCTCTCATGCCTCACCAAGATTGATAGTTCTGTTTTGCATATCTATATGAAAACATAAGACTTTGTTTCTTCCTGCTTTTCCGAGAAGCTCAAAGGATTGCAAACATTGTCTGTGTGACTGCATCAAGCCCATACAGGGGTAATAAAGATGCATAGTTTCCTTCTTCAGTTTACTTGGCAGAGAAGTAGGAATACAGAGGGGGTATATATATAGGTGTTGGTATTCCCATATGAAATGGTGGCATAAGGAGGTTGAATGACACAAGGTGATGTCGTGGGAACTTGCTACATGTTCATATGGGCCACTGTTTGTAATAAGCTAGGTCACAGCACACCACAAAGAATTAGATAGAAATCTTACCCAAGAGTGGGTACAAAGCTTACCCACTGAGTGATTGTAATGGGTTGGGTTGAGATGGAGTTAACTTTCCCCATAGCAGCCATCATAGTGCTGTGCTTTGTATTTGTATCTAGAAAGGTGTTGATAACTCACCAGTGTTTTGACTGCTGTTGAGCAGGGCTCACACAGAATCAAGGCTTTCTCTCTAACACTTCCCCCCTCCTCACACAATAGGCCAGGGGGTGGGCAAGTGAGACAGAGTGTCTTGGTGGGCACCTTGTGTCCATCCAGGGTCAGCCCATCTGACCTTGTGAGCCTTGTAACAGTCTTTTCTTATTGTCTAGAAGATGACTAGAAGTTTGTAAAATATATTCTGTTGTTTTTAGAAGACAAAACAGACTTTCTTTTTCTTTTCTGGAGGGGGAAAAAACCTTCCCTAAGCAGATTGAGGATGCCTGTGGCATGGGCTTTCACCTGGGATGTCTGCAACACATTCAAGCTTAGTCCTGTCTGATTCAGATCAAGGACTTAAATCTTGGTCTTCTCTATGCCAGCTAAAAGCCCAAATCAGCAGATGGTGGATGATGGAGGAAGAATGGGAATGCTTTAGTGAAATTCATTCGGTGACTACATGCAATGGAGATGCCACTTCTGCATTTGATGCCACCAGCTTTTTCTCACTCTGGAACTCAGTGATGTACAGGCTGGTTTCACTGACACATCATTCATCCAAACCTTGAGTCTGGCATAGTGGGCCAGAAGAAGTTTGCAGGCTGAACTTAAATCAGTCTACACTGTCAGGCTGGCTTTTCTGTCATTTATTATTTAAATACCTTTAAGCATTATCTATTAATTTGAGGTTCTGAAGAAAATCTACTTCTTCCAAGAATGGGTAAATAGACTAATAAAGAGTATTTCAATACAAAAATAAGATCATTTCCAAAGTAATTCCCATTTTGGGAGAAGCCAGAATAGGATTCTGATGACTGCAGCTGCAAACTACTTACATTAGTCAAAAACTATTTGAGAGGTTTTTTTAACTTCTGGCCCCAAAATCTTCCCCTAATACAGGCTAAGGGCTGCAGTCCATTAGGGAAGACATAGGGATTTGCAAACCAGAAATAATTGAGACAATTGCATTCTAGTTCCCTTCATGCTTTCCCACCATACTTCAAACTCAGCTACTGTTTCAAGCTTTTCTGGGCCTCCAGCTCATTACAGTTTTAGATTTATTCACAAAAAGGTAACAAACCACATATTTTGGACAGGACATTACCAATTGCCTAGCAAGTCTCTTACAAGTAGAAGAAAGGCTTAGTGGTTGAGATGAGGAAAGGGAGTTTTTGTTACTTTCTTCAAACACTGGGTTGAAGCCAAACAATGTTGATTCCACATTCTTTTCTCTTGTGCCTGCTTCTTTCCAAAGCCTTTGCCAAAATTGTGAGAGGATGTTATACCTACAGATTAATTTATTTCCTACAAAGACCTCCTGGGATTTGAACCTCTGTTATAAATCTGAAGTTTAAAGTTTAATAAAAAACATAGGAGTCTTTTAAGTTATATGGAAGAATCTTCCAGAAACCTGGTAAATACCATCACACTGTTTAAGCTGTGGTTGTGTGTTTGCTGAGATCAGATCACTGGAGCCACTGATCACCTGGCAATACAAATTTGATTTCAATCATCCCTAAATACATACTTAAATATCTCCCAAGTACATTAGAATATTCAACACTACCTTGATGAAGGCTGTGTGCTTTAGACCAGGTGTCGAATGGCAGGCAATATCACAGATTGCTGGTCTGTCCCCAATATCTGTTGGTGTTTTGGAGATCAATGTACAACATGGCAAAAGACTCTCTCTCTTGACTGAGTGGGTTTTTCGTCATTTACCATGGGATTTCACTGGTCAGACACAACTGCAATTGTACATGTTCCACAGCCGCTGACTGAAGGTCACTATCAAAACATGAAGGAGCATCTTGCTAGTAATTCCTGAGGTTCGTGCTACTCTTCTCACACAAAGATTTCAAACATGCATCAGACAAGATTTTTTAAATTAAGCATTCTGTTGTACTTACGTGACTTGATTCTCAAAAAATCCAGAGGTCAGTATCAGACTCTGCCTGGAAGATCAAGAGTCTGCTCTCAGTTGTGTTTCTTTCTTTTTCTACAACCTTAAGCAAGTCACTTTGACTTGCTATGCCTCATCTCTTCCTCTGCAAAGTGAAGAAAAGGATACTTGCTCACTTCTTACCAACATTAGGTTTTAGCTAAGGATTCACTTTTTGGAGCCCAAAGGAGAGAAAATAAAATCCAGGTTGCTGCTCTGTATTCTGTGGCTGTGCTCCTTCGAAAAAGGGTAGCAGAAATAAAAAACTGGGGAAAAAAATGCCCTAAGCAATGCAATGAGAAGATCTACTTTCAGAAGACAAAAAGCAGGCCCTGCCAAGTAAGACAATGCTACTTTTGCATAGGCAGTTTTGAGGAAAAAAAGACTGTGGAAGTCACTTTGCTTCCAGCAGCAGAAAGGTGGACCAAATCAACATTTTCATAGAGACAAGATATTTCACTCTTCCAGCTTTCTCATCACACAGTTGCCATAACTATATAGGAAACACATAAAGCTATCGCTACCATTTAAACCCTCACATTTTGACAGAAAATTGGATGATATGACATGCTGCCTTCCAGAACAGGCGCTGTCTATCACCTTGCTGCTAATCTCCGTGATTAGTGACCTGCAATGTAAGTCAGCTACCAAAGACCACCTGTCCCTTTTGCTGTAAGCGCCTCCTAGCATATCGCTTTGTGGTGTCACACTCTCTTGTCTGGATTTTGATTGATGGAAGTTTGTCTTTTGAGCGGTGACTCAGAAAATAAATCATTCCCCTTGCCATTCATTGAGTGCGTTTCTGCAGCACAAAGCCAGTGTGGTTAATCAAAGCTCCAAAGAGCAACAAAAAGCAACAGAATTGAGAATGAGGAGGATAGATATAAAGGATAAAACATAATAAAAAGGATTATTTGGGAGCCAACCAAAGCAAAAGCAACATAAAAAGAGCTGCAAATAAGCATTGTGTTTACTGCACTACTGCACCAGAACTAGAAAGCTGATTTTTTTGTTCCGCTTCTTGACATATATGCAAGGATGCGAGAAGAGTCCCACACCTCTGAAATATATAACTATGTCAAGGAGTCTGATTTTACAGGCTTTAGCATGTGAGTAACCCTGTCTGGGGCCAGTGGGATTTTTCTGTGTTGAGTAAGTAAAGCCTGAAGGATGCTTCTGATGTGAATTGTACTTCAAACCAGCTTGTGGTCCAGCTGGGATTTTACACTCGGAGGGCTGACAAAATAAGAATGGCTATTGCCATTAATTGCCCTGGAGAAAAAAAATAAGGTGAAATTTGATATGTTATGCTGCAGCAGTATGATGAAAGAATCAAGCTGAGCCAGAAACACTCCATTATAGGACAAGAAAGTCCTTTCCAAAGAGAAATGTCTCAGAGCAGAAGGCTTTTGTGCTTTTATGGAGGGAAAAAGAGTGAAGGGATGGGCAGGATAACATTAGAAGCTTTGTTTTTTCATATGATGTCCAGTGAGTTTATGGACGCTTTTAAAATTATGAGAAGCAATCATGAGCTAGAGGCAGAAAGAAACTGGTGGTTATGTATGTAACCGAGTCACGAGTGATTCTTTTTATTTGCTCTGTGCCAGAGAATTCAGGAAAAATGTGAGGTGTTGACGGCATGGGTGAAATTGTAACAGAAGTGAAGTCAAGATACAAGGAGTAACAGATAAAAAAATAATAATCTATCACAGAAGCAATATGTGGCAAATTCCCTAACAACACAACTCCATTGAAGGCAAGGTATCTCAGCCATCTGGGAACTGGGCCATAAAAATGAGATGACAAGAACTGCATGTCCACAGAGAGGTGCTGGAAACTTACTTAAGGCACTTAAATGCAACAGTTCCTTCTTCGAAAAAAAAAATAAAAGAAATCTTCATTATGTGTTTTAGGGGTGACCTTTCTAGTTGAAATGTATCTCCTTACAAGCGGCAAGAGAAAGAGAAAGAAAGGGCTGAGGAGAGTTAAATTTATGAAGACATGAATGAATTGGGAATTGAAGCACTGTTCTAGAGGAATGTATATGTGAATGGCGAAAATTTACAGGGCTATTTTTGATGAACTGTAGGAGGAATTTCAGTTCTTCAGCACCTTTCTTTACAAAAAGAAAAACCTTCATCTGGTGGGAATTCAGTCAATTTCCTGATTTTTTTTGGCCATTTCCGAAGTTGCAAGGTTACTAATGGTAATTACAGACCCTGTATGTACCTTGAGCTCTAACTGTGCAGAAAGGTTTTCTTGGCACATGTACCTCTCTTGCTAGAGGGTTTTTAAATGACTGGCCTTTGGTAGGAATTGCTGCAATACCCATGAGCAGAGAGAAGCCACCTTTCCTTATTTCTTTCTTATATAGTAACCGCTTCTCCCATTTTGCTATCTTCATCCCTTGTGATAATAAACCACAATTTCAGTGTTCATTATAACAGCTCTTACTCAAGCGCTGGTGTGAAGGAGCCTGTTCTAAGGTGTTTTATTAAAAGGCATAACAAACCTGCTCCTTTTGAGGATTTCACACAAACAGAGATGGTATAAAAGAGACAAATCAATTCAGTAACAATTTTAAAAAAAAGAGGCACATTTTTTTCAAGCAAAAAAAAAGTGCCTCTTTTTTTTTTTTTTTTAAGGGAAGAAGTTAGTGAACTGAAAAGCAATTCTATTCCTTCTACTCCAGTGTGAAAGTCCCCATACATTTGATTCAATATATATACCAATATTTGGTACATCTCTTACACGCTATTACTATGTTTAACTGGCTCTCAGCATAACAGCATTTCCTTCACTATTGCTACATTGCACTATTCACTACATTAAGGACTTAGTTTTTGCACCTCTCAGACCCTTAATCTGAAAAGCATTTAACGTGTGTAAATTTTGGCTGGTGAGTAATCCCATTTGCATTCACTGTATTGAACTCACATTGTTCATGAATGAAATTTAAGTTGGTGAGTTTGGTGGGTTTAAACATGTTTAAAATCCAAGTGGTGCTCAGATCTCTGCGGATGACTTAAGTAAAGCTCAATTATAAGACACATGACCCTGCATCCTTCCATTTGTGTTCAATAGTTTTGCTGTGTTTTGCTGACAAATAAGAACTGTGAACTTGGTCTGGTGCCATCACTGGAATAGATTGTGAGAGAATTAAGTAGATTGGTTTTTTGAAGTAGTATTTTAATTTCCGGGAAGAGTGCCACAGAAACTGCGCAAGCCATCAGAACTGGGCTCTGTCATTGCAAAGTTCATTTTGGAGGCTAAAGGGACAAAACACAGAGGGCAGCCTTAGAAAAGTAGAATTCTGGAAATAAGAGTGGGAACCTGTTTTGCTTTGCTTGGCTGAAGGTGTATCTCACAACCATCCTGCAGTTCCTGCTCCCTCCTGCAATCTCTCTTCAACCCCAGAATTTCTTTAGCTATGCTTGGCAAGTGAGGAATTCATATTAAAATGTCTTCAAGCTTCTGCTTAGGCCCTTCCATCCCTCACAGGCCCACAGTTTTGAGAACCACAAACACCATGTTATGCCACATCCCTTTAGACCAACTGCAAAGCTCACAACGCATCAAACCTCAATTATTGCACCATAGTTCTTTTGTGTTGCAACACAAATCCAGAGCACAGCACACAAAGCAAGGCTGTGGGTCTAAGAGGCATGAAGGAGAAAGGTTTTATTAGCATCTTCAGGATTTAGCCTTTCAAAAGAGAAATCCCAACAGAATGTGATTCAGTCCTTGTCAATGTATTCCCACAGGTATTGGTTATGAATAAGACCAGGAATTAATACGTCTTTTCTGACCCTCTTCCTTCCTGTTTTTAAGTACTGCTAGTAAACAGCAATATCCTGGTGTGGCATTTAGAGACTCAGCTTCTGTTCTTTAGCAGTCATGAAGTTCCTGAGAAACTCAGTCTGTAATTACAGATTTCAGTGTTTGGTTTGTGGGTTTTATCAGTACCCCATAAATCAGTTCAGGTATTTAAAAACATATTTTACCATCTTGCTTTAAGTCATTGACTTTTTTATGTGGCTTCTGATGCATTTAATAAACTTAAAGTGAAAAGATGATTTATTAATTATTTTGACAAAATTATTTTTGATGTGTCTTTTATTTCTGATACTAATTTTCTCTGTGTGCAGATATGTATGCTTGCATACCAGTGAATATATAATGGTTTTCCCACAGGCATAAATCCCAGGCCATGCTATTATATGAAGCAGAACACTATCATTTATTTACACTTTCTCAACTCTGCTTAAGTTCTAATACATTTACAGCTGAGTAAAGATGAGACCTCTGAATAGGAAGGCATTTCCATCTGATTTCCATCCAATTTCCATCCATATCTCAGTCCTTCATTCTTCTTTTCTCCTTTTCCCTTCCCACTTGAATTCTTATACTATGTCATTCTTTTGTTCCTTCCTTCTAACATCATGATCTATCAAAACATTTTTAAAACTATACAACAGAAATTTTCCAAAGTCCTCTGGCTGCCCAAATGGTGACATTTCAGCATGGCCTTATTTCCTAGAGATTAGGCAACTGATGCACCAAATACATGCCTTCTGGAGGCGTCTGAATCACTTCCCATGGAAAGAAGACACAGAAAATCATGATCAGCTTCAAATCCCCAAGTGTGTGCCCAGCTCATACAGATGCAGGTTGCTGCATGTATGTGCCTTGTTAGCTGTGGCAATTATTAAATGAGTCACACATAATTGAGACTTTCTTTCCATTGGTAATTGTTCTAAGAAGGTTTTCCTGCAGTCCATTAAGTAACCTCCCTTTTGTTCAGTGCAAGAATGTTTGAAGAAGGTAAATTAGCCTCCAGGTGTCCATAGGCGTGAACCTAGATCCTTTATTTTCTCTTTCAGGTTATTCCAATCTGATCACCACAAAGACGTCATTATTTTAATGTTGAATACTCAGACAAGGGTGCCATGGATGTAAAAGAAAGGAAACCGTATCGATCTCTGACTCGGCGCCGCGACACTGAGCGCCGCTACACCAGCTCTTCAGCTGAGAGTGAGGACAGCAAGGTACCCCAGAAGTCCTACAGCTCCAGCGAGACCCTGAAGGCTTATGATCAAGACTCCAGGTTGACCTACAGCAACCGAGTCAAAGACATGGTGCATCAGGAGGCTGATGAATTCTGTAGAGCAGGTGAGTACATTTCAGCTAGTTAATCATCTGAGAGCTGGGGCTGAGCTGGGGACTACCTTTGAAGAACTCTGAGACTAAAGAGAAGATAGAAGGAAAGAGAGCAGAAAGGAACAACTTCATTTTATTACACAGATGTGGGATGAGTGCAAACCGAAGTCTTAAAGCTGGATACCACTAGCCTGGTATACCACATTTTTTGGTCTTCCTCTTTCTGCCTCTAACAACCTTTTGCCACCTCCCACCATGAGACCAGAGTCCCTGTGCACATGCTGCACAGTATTGACACAGAACTAAAAGTCCCCACCTGTTCAGGAGACCTTTTCACTAAGTCATGTGCCTGCTCTGTCACGGAGGAAGTCAACAAGGATGCCAAGGCAGAAGACAACGAGGGGAGAGTTCCACTATCCACACTATCTGGGCTACAGCAAAACCCAAGAATCCTGGAAGAAAGGAAGTTGCAGATGGGATGAACCACCTTTGTCATTGTATATGGCCTGCAGGCTCTAGGTTTGGGATGGGGATTGCTAGCCTGAGGTCAGTGCAGTTGCATTTTCATTGCTGCTGTTGCTTCCATGAGGTATATTTCTTGCCCCTGCTATAGTCTTATCTTATTTTTTTTTGTAGAGACATGGTGTCTTAGTTCAGAAACCAAGCAGAGCTTCACGTAAATTATTTTTAGAAATCCATCAAGAAAAGCATAAAAAGGCAAAATGTGTCAAATAGAGTAGGCAGCATTCCAGATAATGAACATAAAATAGCTGACCCACGCTGCTCCCAGGGCATCCTCTGCAGCATGGAAAAGCTTATTCTCCAAAGGGAATGCCCATAATTCCACTCATTTAACTGGGGAACTGCTTAATTTCACTCTTCAAACACCACGCACATGTAGTTTTGGTGCAAGACTCATTTTTAAGGCATGCATAAGCAAAATGACTTTCAGAAGTATCCCTGTGCACATGGCTTTGGTGTTTGTAATTCAGGGTAACTGCAACAGGCAGTAATTAACAAAAGTGCCAATAGGTGTTGTAAGTAATACTCTACAATCATAAAAGCAGTCTCCTTCTTAGCAACTCTGAAGTACTTCATCCTAAGGAATCTACAAAGTTATAAAGGAAAGCAAACCTTTGAGGTCATTGAGTTTGCTCACTTCATACAATATATTCACCATGCAGGATAGATGTGAATTAGTACAGGTCAGTGGTTTTCAGCCTGAGAGTCTATGAGGCCATGCAGGTCCACAGACTTCTCCTAAGAAGCCCACAAAAGATAAATGAGAAAGGCCAGTCTATTGACAGGGAGTATAAATTTTCTATACATAAGTTCATACTTCTCTAGGAAAATTTTTGTAGGATACTGAAAAATAGTAAAAAACACTGGTCTAAGTGGCTGAAACTAATTGAGAAGAAGTTAAGATTAACTGTCAGGGAACCAGTTCTACATCTGATATATCACCCACAGATTTTTCGGTTTATAATTTTCTCCCAGTTTATCCTGAGAGTCTCAGAATTGCCCAAGAGAATGTTAACAATAACCCAGACTTTCTGTACCACATTTTCCACTGGCAGAAAGCCATGAATGGACCTCACTTTGTGGTGCTGCTTGGGCTCATGCCAATTGAAACCAAGCCTTATTAGCCTGGTTGACATCAACAAGGCAAAGTGAATTTCTCTCCTGCATTGGTTTGGAAGGCAGAGGAGGGAAACATTTCAAATTGACCAAATAAATTCAGTAAATAAACAAGTCAGCATTTAAATGGTTTCAGCTAGAGTGAGAGTGCCAGCAAACGTGCAAGTCAGCACAGGAAAAAATAGACCAGATCTGAATTAAAAAGTCTCAGATATTTATTATCTTCCTTTTATTGACTTGATTTCTTCCAGCTTAAAAGGCAACAGTGAGCACAGAATATGAAAATCAATGCATCTCCTGCTGTTTATTGCAAATAAATTTGATTTTCAGTTAATTGTAGCAGTCATTTTTCATAATTTATGAGCTGTTGTTACTGGAGAGCACCAGTCACGCTGCACATTGATGTGTCTGATGATGTTGAGTGTGGCGTGTTTCAAGCGAAGGTAGAACCTGCCATCAGTGACTCACACATATAAGCAAAATCAAAAGATGATGTTTTCCGGTACTCCATAAAAGGATGGTTTGAAAAGTATCCTGGCTTTAAACAAGTCAAAACTGGAAGAGAAGAGTGAGGTGTCTGGGGAGATACTGCTTCCTTGTGTTTATAACTTAAAGTCAAGTTCACTTGCTACTTCATGCTATGGAGCAGTAGAGAACATTCTCTCAGACCACTTTGAAATCAAGCTAAATGGATTAATTTGCCACAAGCTTCCATTGTGCTTCCCAAGCAAGGCCCTAGGGTTTGATGGAGATGTGAACCCCAAGCAACCTTATCTGTCCATTCCATCTGAAAGCTTTAATCTTGTTTGGTCTATTAAAAAGGTGTGAAGTTCATGAATGCTTTATATAGTTTGAGTACTATCAGCTGTAGATCCGTAACAAGATGAACCATGGTTATTTCCTCCTGACTTCAAACAGCTCCTTCTCTGAGCTTTATATGGAAACGTTGCCCATTCCTACTATTCATCTGGCATTCAAACATCTCTCTTTTCACTGTGAAATGTGAAGTCAACTGAATGAAGAAGTATAGTAAAATAGTGTCTATTTGGGCCAGGTGATCATTCAATGCATGTATGCTATGATACAAGAGACCTTTACCATGCTCAGGGACAAGTCAGGGTGTTTCCATAAGTATGAAACCAGACTCTGGAAAAACAGAAATCTGACTGTTTCTATTGGATACACATTTTGTACCATGTGATATTTAACATCAACAAATGGAAATGTGAGGAGAACCACATGTTCATGTGGTTTTGAGCAGGGAGAGAATCATAACTGATTTTTGGATGTAACCTTGAGGTTCAGACCTGATGAGCAGATTTCAATAACAAGTAAATATTAACTTCACTGTTCAAAGGTAGATTTGGGCCTGAACTTCCCTAGAGATCATGCATTCAGACTTATCTCATTGAAATACATTTGAGCTGCAAACACTGCTCTGAAACTGTCTGTGTCTTATGTGTAGATTTGGCAGGTTCCACCTCTCTTTTTATTGCAGGGGATTTTCTTATTGAAATAATGGGAGGAAGCCAGATAGACTGAATTTGATCACCAACGTTGGTATTTGGCCATGATCCAGGGCCTGATCCCTCCTACTAGTTATTGATCCTTTATCCTATAGGAGGAGCAGGGGTGCATTGTGTTGTATAAAAGCACAGTGCAGCTAAAGGCATTTGCAGGTGTTCAAAATCTTTTAAAGACATTCAGGGCTGAAAAAATAAAAAGCATGCATTAATAAATAAACATGGATTAAAATGGAGCCACTAATTGGTCTTTCCCGCCTCCTCATGCGAGTTTCCGGACAAAGTGTTACTAATAATTGAAGCCTCATTCACATCAATTTGGTCTGATTTTGAAACTCTGGAGGTAACTAAAGACGAGCTCAAGAGTAATTTTTCAGGTTTTATTTTTAGTCAGCTCAACAATTGCATCTATTTGCAGTCAAATAACCTCTGCTGTGACTGTATCAGAATGAATAGCTAAACTGAGTCAAGGTGTGAGTGGTCAGCACAAGGGGAAAGTGAGATTGCCAAAGGAAATTTAAATCCCTGGTATGTAATTACATGGATTTCAATGAGCAGAACTCACTCAAATTTCCTATTGTATTAGAGCTGCCAGGTGTATGGTAGGACTTTTGATCATTGCACGCCTCATTTTACTTTTCTTGAAAGATCACTTTTTGCATCTGCTAAAGAATTCCATCCTTTCCCTACCCATCTTGGTTTTCAAATTTGATGATTTCATTGAACGTGCCCTGAGATTTTGTCAGGTTCCAGAAGCAGGAATTCAGAGCCTTTCAGTATTGGCATGATGATTTGGTCTCACACTAAGAAAGACCACAAAACAGGGGAACCTTTGGTATATGTTAGGACTCAGAAGCTGCTTCACTTGAAGGCAGAGAATGAATGGTTCTGCCATTGACTTGTGCTAGATGAAACCATTCCCTACTAAAGAGTAACCAGGCTTCTGTGTTTTCTCCCAGGAGCCAACTTCTCTTTGAGAGAGCTGGGTCTTGAAGATGTGACACCCACACACGGGACTTTGTACCGGACTGATATTGGGCTGCCTCACTGTGGGTACTCCATCAGTGCCGGCTCAGATGCTGACACAGAGGCAGATGTGGTAATGTCACCTGAGCACCCCGTGAGGCTCTGGGGACGCAACACCAAGTCTGGACGCAGCTCCTGCTTGTCAAGCCGGGCCAACTCCAACCTCACCCTCACTGACACAGAGCATGAGAATACTGAAACTGGTAAGTGGTGACAGCGCATGCGGTATCAGCCTTGAGCTCTACTAGGAATGCCTCTTCTTATCACTCCACCTTAATCTTCCTTAGGTTTTGTGTTGTGTTTTTTTATCAGACTCAGTGAAAACACTCTTCTAATAGTCCCATGTCATGGCCTTTTGTACTGTCCTACAGAGTGTTTGTTAATAAACTGCTGGAAAAGCTTCTACTTATTTATCACAGCGACAGAGATCATTAAGTGGCTGTAATATTCTCTCTGCTTTTTGTAGCGACCTTTCAGACAAAAAGCATTTAAATCTCCCCTCCCCTGGCCGATGCTGCTCTTATCTTTGCTATAGATTTTGGGGTCAGATAATTTCCTTCTTTTCCTTGCTGGTTCCTTGACAGGAGCCGTTTCATTTATGTAAATCAGCTGACTACTCTCTGAAGGAAAACGATGGTAAAGTATTTTTAGAAGCCTTTTTCTTCACGTGAAATAAAAGCTGAAGGTCACAGATTTTTTTATCTCTGCAACTTTGTGTCCCCAGCTGCGGGGACTCCTGCATGTGTTTTGTAGGTCTGCGAACCTTTTGGTCAGCAGTTCTGCCAAGCAGTGTAGGAAGGAGAGAGGATTTTGATTCAATTGCAGCTTGACCCAGGAGTTCACAGAGCCATATATGCCTTTGCACCTTTAATTCAATTATGGCACAGCCTGCTTCTTAATATAGCCACTGCGTACAAGTCACTGGGAGCTTGAGCTCAATGCAGAAAGCTGATGTGAAATGACTGTATTGCTTGTTCTCTTTATGCTTTTTGCCACAGTATTATAGTGACAAATGTTGATAACTTTTCCTTGGGAAGCCATGACATGGTGAGACATATACCACCCACATGATTTTATGTTTAACTCCAACAAAATTACAGTAGAAGCTTATTAAGTTTCTGCTCAGAGATAATGATATATTAGGCAAAGTTCAAAGAAAAATGGCCTTCTGTTTCAAGGATGTACAGAAGAATCCTTTTAAACTATACTTATAAACTAAGTATATTTTTAGTTTCTTAGTGTAAGATCTTACAGGGTTACACCCGTTAGGACAGGCAGGCACGCTGTGCAAGATTATATTGTTTTCCTTCCAAGCCCAGTGTTTTGATGACAAAACAGAAGGATCATTGGGTCAATTAGAGTTTTACACACTCCCAAAAAACCACTAGAACCATGCTAAAAGCAAATACCTTGCACTTCCATCCCATTCATCTGTATTCAAAGCTCTCTCTTGCCCTTTCCATGGTAGTGTATGAGCAGCTGTGATCCTATCCCATACATTTTTCTTCCAATGCCTACTAAGAAAAGCAAAGTACAAAACTTTAGTCATTTTTAGTCTTTTTTTTTTTTTTTTTTTTTTTAAATCTTAGGAGAGAAGAATTACATTACTTGCTGGAGAATTTTTCACTGATTTCCATAATGCTACCTTTACACGTGCAAACACAACTTTGTACCTACAAATGGAATTATATCAGCAACAACACATTAGCAGCAATACGTGCCTTGAAAGGCTTTACTGAAAGTAATAACAGAGGCAGTAGTACTCATGTCAGGACTGAGACAACCTCCAATTCCTCTTCCCTTAAATGTAATGATACAGTAATCATTTGTTGAACCATCATTTCATAGCAACTAGGAAAGGGATGACAGAAAGGTGGAGTACATACCTGCAGGTTTTTTAAGTACTGTACAAATGTAGAAGCAGTTTCTTTGGGCCCTAGGCATTTGCAGTCTTAGATGCTGAGTGTTTTGAATGATAAAGCTATATCATACTCAAAAATGCAAAGCCTGTGTAGCATAAATAAAATCTAGATATCAATGGTGTCCAGTATATAATCATATTGTTTGACAAAAAAAGAGGTGGTGGAACATGAGGGAAAATATTATGATCCAAACTGTGCTGTTGGGGAGCTTCATCTGGTGCTTAGATTTCCCTGGGAAGATGTCAGAGACACCAGAGAGGTTCAGATCAGAAAAACTGGTCCAGAGCTGAAAGAAAGACGTACCATTTCAGTATAGCGTTTGCAGTTTAATTGGTGGTATAAACATAAGCAAATAAAGGTTGCAAGGGAGAAAGGGAAGATCTAAGGAAGAGTCTTAAATATTCACAAAATTTGGATATTTTCAGTTTGTAATTGCTCAGCACAGATAAAGGTGTGAGAAAATGTTGCACACAAACCTGTCACAGCCTGAAACCTGCTGTTGGTGCAAATGAAGCCTGAGATACTCTAAGAAGCTTTGTCTAGCAAATGCAAAGGTTGCTCTGTGTTTCCTCCCTCTGCACATACGCAGTGTTACTCTGGGCCCTCCACTACTATCACACGGGCTATTTTGAGAAATCCCAGCTCTGTAGGAGAAATGTTTTCAAGAAGACATGAAATTTTGCTAATGGTAGCATAAAGTAACATAATGCTATGACTCAGTTTACAGGATACCTTTATTAGTCAATATTAATTGTTGACAGTATTGATAGAAGTTATAGTCTTTAGCTTAAGTCAATACAGAGTTTTATGAACCTGCCATCAATAGAAGATTTTATGGGCCCATTAAAACAACTTTTCCAATGAAGGTTAACGTCAGCAATTTTTATGCTGTTCATTATTTATCCAAAATAAGTGATCAGAATTTACTTCTGATGTTTGTAAATCCAAAGCTGTCAAAGCACAATTCTACCAAGACATTTATTGTGTTCTTAGAAAATGAGAGGACTGGCTCCCTTGAAAAGCAGGTTTGCTTTCAGGAGTGGTGATGTCTTGAAGGAACAGATACGCTGCTAAGTAAGTGCAGCCACAATCCACCCCTCTGTCTTTGAGGAAACCAGTGAAATGCTCTGGTTCCATAGCATATTACAGTCCATAAATCACTTACACAGGCAGCTGGCATGAAAAGCCATCTGTCGCTTTATCTAAACTGTTCCCAGGCTTTCCAGGAGGTTGAATACTTTTACTAGGTTAAGAGTTTGTTTTCACTGAAGACTTAACTTGTGTTCTAACTCTGCCATTGCCCTGAGCTCAGATCCTGCACATCCAGACAGCCACAATGGCTCACCCTCCATTGGGCAGTGCTTTTCACTCCACCTGGGTGGTCCCTTTGCAGAGTAAAGGGACAGAGAGGACAGCTCATGTTATGCATCTCATCTGGTGATAATAGAATCACTCAGTGCTGTTAATGTAGCAGGCACTTCATGTAATTCAAGGGTTACACTGCAGCATTACCATCTAGGCTAAGATGAAATGAACTCCCATTAACAGTTCAGATTCATGCACAGGAAGGAGTTAGGTTCCTGGAAGTCTAGCAATGAAGTTACGACAACCTTTTTCCTATACTGGTTTGCACTGTTTCTCAGCAATACTGATTCAAGGAAAATAAGTTCCTGAAGTGATCATTTGGATCTGAGCCTGGAGTTAACTGGCATTACCTTAGGTAACCCTGAACAGGCTTTGTACTGGGCCAGCAGTTGTTTAATATAGAGAAGAGCACAATGAAAGAGAAAAAAGTAATAGTCTTCTAGAAATTGACTTTTCAGAAATTCAGTCACATACTAAAAGCAAAATACTTCTTATCATAAGGATATCATGATAAAAATACAATACCACTGAATTATTTGTTGGAAGGCATTGCTGAAAGTCTCTGGTCCAGTCTTCTGCTTAAAGCAGTGCTAACTTTGAGGTCAGATTGTGTTGCTCAGGGCCTTGTTCAGCTACACTTTTGAGTATCAACCAGGATGTAGAGGCCAAAACCTCTATGTCCTGGTTCTGGTTCTGACCATGCTTGTTGGGACCAACACTTCTCCTAAGAGCTAGTCAGAATTTGCACTGCTACAACTTGTGTCCAATGCCGCTTGTCCACTCACTGCATATCTCCAATAACAGTCTGACTCCATCTTTGTATATCCCACACATCTAAAATAGTTAAAAGACAGCAGCTAGGTCTCCCTTTAGCCATATCTTCTCTGAGCTGAGCAAAGTCAACTAGATCTTCCTCTCCTTGTAAACACTTTGCAGACAGTTAAGCATTGGAAGAGATGGTCACAGGAGCCTGAGTAACTCCAGTGCTAAGATTTTTTAAGTGTAAACTAGACAAAGAGCTGCTGAGAATGGTCTAGATTGGGTGCTGCCTAAGTCAGAGTGACTGTACATGCTGGCCTCTTGAGCGTTCCTCTTTCTCCAGTTTCAATAGCTTGTAGCATTGCTGAGCTTTCTTTAACTTCAGGGGCATGCAGGAGTGTTCAGACTGAGCTTTGAGCACTTGAGGTTTTTGTGCCACCTAGAGCACTCCTAACACATATGGACAGTGTTCATGTGTAAGCACCAATGAAGTGGACTCTGAATATTTCCTTTGCATCTATAGGGTACATCTTATCCTAAATCAGCGAAAGCTGCTACGAATATTGCTGGTAGTCCCCAGATAGGTATGAACATGAGACATGAGCAGAAAATGTAGATATTACTGCACAGAATCTGAAAAAAAACATAAGTACATTTTAAGTTTAAGATATTCTAAAGAAGCTGAGGCAAATTAAGGCTTCACTTTAGTTTTAATCCGGGTTTAATGTTAATTCATAGAATTACAGAAACATAGAATAGCAGGTTGGAAGGGACCTCAAGGATCATCTAGTCCAACCTTTTATGGTAAAAAAAGATAAATTAAAAAAAATAATTAAAAAAATCATTAAGTGAGATAGCCCAGCATCCTGCCAAACTGAGTCTTAAAACTATCCAATGTAGAGGAATCTATCACTTCCCTTGGGAGATTATTCCAATGTCTAATTGTTCTCATGGTAAAAAATTTTCTTCTGGAGTCCAATTGGAATCTCCCCTGGAGTAACTTGTACCCACTACCCCTTCTCTTTTCCATGTGACTCCTTGTAAAAAGGGAGTCTCTTGGTAGCCACCTTTTATTTACTGGTACATGGTAATAAGGTCTCCCCTAAGCCTTCTCGAGGCTGGACAAACCCAGTTTTCTCAGCCTTTCTTCAATGGCAGGTCTTCCAATCCCATGATCATCCTCATGGCCCTTCTCTGCACCCTCTCCAGCCTGTCTGCATCTTTTCTGTATAGCGAGACCAAAACTGAACTCAGTACTCAAGGTGTGGTCTGACCAACACTGAATAGAGTGGGTCAATGACTTCATCTCTGCTGGTGCTGCCCTTGTTAATGCAACCCAGCATCCTGTTGACTTTCTTTGCTGCTGCAGCACACTGTTCACTCATGTTCAGCTTGTTGCCCACCAAGACCCCCAGGTCCCTTTCCACAGGGCTGCTCTCCAGCCAGGTGGATCCCAGCCTGAGCTGCGTTCCTAGGTTATGTATTCCCACGTGCAAGACCTTACACTTGTCTCTGCTGAGCTTCATAAAGTTCCTGCCAGAGCACTCCTCCAGCCTGTCCAGGTATTCCTGGAGGGTGGATCTCCCTTCTGGAGTGTCAACTTCCCCACTCATTTTGGTGTCATCAGCAGACCTCATCACAGTGTTCTTGATCCCAACATCCAAATCACTTATGAAGATGTTAAACACCACTGGGCCCAATATTAATCCCTGGGGGACCACACTTGTGACTGGCTGCCAGTTTGAGAAAGAACTATTTACTACCACTGTCAGGGTATGGCCTGTCAACCAGTTCCCCACCCACCACACAGACCAGCTGTCTAGGTTGTACCATGACATTTGCTCTAGGGAGAGGCTGTGGGGGACCATGCCAAAAGCCTTGGAGAAGTCCAGGTAAACAATGTCCATCACTGGCCCTGCACCAACCGAGAGGGTTACTTTGTCATAGAAGGAGAACAGGTTTGTCAGGGACAATTTGCCCCTGGTGAACCCATGTTGTATTTTCCCAATCACAAGCTTTAGTTTACTTGTGGTAGTCCCAAGGAGGATTTGCTCCATTACTTTCACAGGGATTGAAGTAAGGCTAATGGTTCTATAATTACCCAGGTCCTCCTTGGAAACCTTCTTGCAGATGGGGGTGACATTAGCCTTCTTCCAGTCTTCAGGCATGTCTCCTGATCTCCATATCTTCTCAAAGACTATGGACAGTGGCCTCACAATGACACTGGCCAGCTCCTTTAACACCCTTGGGTGGATGGCATTTGGGCCCATCCATTTGTATGGATCAAGCTCCTGTAGTAGTTGACACACCAACTCTTCCTTCACTGATAGCAGATCTGTGTCTGAATCAATCTGCATTTTTGTTCCCATGGCCCAGAATTCCCACCAAGGCACATAGCTGGTTAAATATGTGAAGGAGGGGGAGTGGTTTTCTTCATTAGCAGAACAAGTCAGCAGTGATTAATACTGTGCAGAGTGGAGCTGATGTTTCTCTCTGTCATCATCTCCTCTTAGGAAGAATGTGGGCAGTATCAAGAGGCCAGAAGGACCTCACAGGCAAGATGAGCAACATCAGATGGCTTAAGACAGTTCAACCAAGCTGGAGATGCTCAGTTCTGACATTCTGTGTAAAGAAATATTTACAGCAGAAGTGCTGCTAACGTGTCACATTTTCTTATCTAAAGGACTGAGAGATTAGTAGACATGAACTAAAATTCCAGGTCTAACCACCCCGGAAGCTGCAGGCTCCAGGACCATTGCTGTCAACCTGTGTTGTGCTGCAGAGCCGGGTCCTTCCTTCCATTTTCACAATTCAAAAATATGTAGGAAACATCCTGCAAAAAATTCTGCTTGCATTCCATGTGTGCAAAAAGGGTGAGAATAACATTGCTGGGCTCAAATCTCCCATTTAACAATGAAGTGGATGCAGGTATGATCATCTCTAACACTTCTGTAATGCATCTGTTAGTCACCTTTGCTTAGAAAGAGCAGTTTAATCTCCCTATCCATTTGTCTTTGGCATCACCTCTGAAATCACCAAGCAGTGCCAAAAGTGATATGGTGACTATAGCAATAACAGACACTTACTGATGACAAGATTAACAGCACCAATTCATTTCACTTTGCTGGACCCACATCCTACAGAGAGGAATAATTTTTCTTTTAGTCACTACTGTTCTGGGATGCATTTAAATTAGCTTTAACACTGTCAAGCAAACAACCATCCCAATATCCAAGCCTGTTCTCCAAGCCCTACCAACTTGACCAGAAAGGCAGTAGATACATTACAGTTAACTTTTGCTTTCCCATCAAATAAATTCTCTTTCTGGAAAATTCTCATAGGCATTTGTAAAACTGAAGTGTACTGGCAATCAAGAGCTGGAAAGCTCACATGATAGCTCTGCCTGCTCTACCATCACAGACCCTACTTTTAGCCATTTTAATTGACATAATACATGATTTAAAGAGCATTTCTTGCAGTAACCGCCACACTTTCTGCTCCCACACTGCTTAAGCCATTACTGCTGCTGGAAAGAGTGCTTAAGAAGCTGAATAAGAAATTAGGACTCCATAGAATTGAATGCTTATAGAAGATATTTAGAAACACAGGGGTACATTACAGCGGGAAGTAATTAAAGACAAGTCTTTCAAACAAGGAACACCAAAGAAATTATATCATTTTATTTCTCCTGGGTAGTTTAGAAACCTAATGCACACTTTCACTTATTCAGTAGTGTCTGATACAGAATTCACTGAAGCCTTTGAATACTCCTGTTGCCATCAGCATTGTTAGATCAGGTCCTAGACATATGGTGGTAACTATCTGGTTTTGCAAAATAGTCAGTATGCCAGAGTGGTATAAATCCCAGCACTCTTGGTTAAGTGCATTGCAACATACTTTTTGTCACTAGGTTTCCTGTATACATTTTGGCTTATTAAAGCAGAAAGCTGTACTGATGATCAAGCTACACGCATCAGAATCTCACTGTCTTTTTCCAAATATTTTCTCTTCAGAGCTGTTTTACAATAGCTAGGGGAGCTCTAGTAAAATGGTAATTATTTCTGCATGTATTTCTTGTTCCTTTTTGTTATCCAGAGCTCATCATCTAATGTTGTGTGTACTTGCTATCAAAGGCCTTGCAAGGTTCTCCTAAATAGCTCTGGACTTCTGCAGTGGACTGAGTTTACTCAGTCTTCTTTAGACTCACCTCCCTGTTTCCCAAATCATGTTGACCCAAATCACTGGCCCAAAATACAATTCAATACATGAGTGCAATTAGGAGTGCCAGAATTACTGTGTAATCTTTGCATTACAAAGTATTTGTTAATACCCCTGTTGATAATCCATGGCAACTTTTCTTTTTATTACCATGTTTTGCTGAGTAATTTCCTTTCAGGCTTCATACACTCTATTGTTAATATTGTTACCGTGGTTGCAGCAACATTATCTTTTTTTTTCTGTTTTTCTTTTTCTTTACTTTGAATTAAATAGTGAATTATAAAGTAATTCCAGTAAATGAGCATGTGCTTCAGACATGCTTCTTCTGCAAACCATGTAGGCAAAAATGTGATACTCATACTCCAGAGAACTCAGAAAGGAGATAAAAACAAATAACAAACAAACAAACCACACACACACAAAACCCAACCAAAAAAAAAAAAGAAAAATAACCAATGAATCTGTTATGAGCAAAACTTTATTAAGCTTTCCTTATGCCTTTTGATTACGGGAAGACAAGAATAAATTAGAATTACCCGTTCAAGATCAGGCATCTGCTGGTTGTCATCTTTCACTTGCCTCCTATCAGTTGTAACCTTAATATTAACAAGATGTTTCAGCTTGAAATAAACATTAGCCAGAACCCTTACCACTATAGATCCATCATCAATTGCATAAGTTAGTGAAGAATTACAAAAATGAGTAGCAGATCCAGAAGGGAATTTTCACTAATCCTCTTCCCTGTTTCAGCTCCTCAGAACTCTTACCCTTCTTTCCAGGAAGGATTTGCAAGAAATCACCAATTTTAGCAGTACATGAGGATTGCTTGGATATTGCAACCTCCTGAATTTGCCTTATATTCAGAGACTTGGTGATCACTTGAAATCTGAAGGTCAGGGAAAGGAATGTGCCTTCAGGCTCACCAACCATGAAGATAGTAATATTCCTATGAAGAATATTAGTCCTCAAAAGGAGACTTCAGCTGTATGACCATCCCAAATGTTACATTCTTCACTGAAAAATGTCTCCCTCGAAGGCTGTTACATCTTCCTTACTTGTGATCCAGCTTTCTAACCAAAGACATTCTTGATGATGGATTCCTTGGATTTTCTGTCCTCTTACCTTTTTTGTCCTTTTTGGATATTAGTCGTGAGACACTTCTTGAAAGTGAAAAGGTGAGACATCACCTCACTTCTTCACAAGAGTCTCAGAGAAAGTTTTACCTTGATGGGACAATAAATTGATGGGGTTTAGGGCAACAGACCCTTAATCTCCCTGACATTCAACCAACCCCCCTGTCCACTGGATGTAAAACAGCCTTTCAAATGAGGATATCACTGTATCCCAGGCAGGATTCAACACACTCGAGAGCTGATTGTTCCCTTGGCAGCACTTAGTTCACCCCAGGGACCACAGAGAGACCCAGCAGCACCAGTGCTCTCAATTTAAGAAGTGAAGGTACACAAGATTAATCCAAGTTTAACACTTTGGTTGCTGTGTTAGTGATTAGTATCTTGACTTTTTTCTGCAGTGAAGAAATGCCCACTGATTTCTAGGGGTAATCTATCTCATAACTGGCCTCTTTGCCTCTAGATGAAAAGAAATCTTTCCA
Source organism: Todiramphus chloris collaris (assembly GCA_025345505.1). Classification (NCBI taxonomy): domain Eukaryota; kingdom Metazoa; phylum Chordata; class Aves; order Coraciiformes; family Alcedinidae; genus Todiramphus; species Todiramphus chloris. The sequence goes on along the minus strand of JANVCC010000012.1, from coordinate 3,273,639 downwards.
TTTTCTTTTTTTATTATTTTTATTCCCATATGGTATGTCCCATAGAGAATGTATTTTCTGTATTAATGTAATCTGTGTCTGAAAGGATTCTGACATCAAATCCCTTCACAATGTTATTCTGTTGTAATGAACTGCAGTTCAATATAGGTTAGTGTATAGGTTTCACGTTATTATTATTGTGATGATGGTGAAGCCATTAAGTGGGAATAAAAGGCCCAAATTCTAGAAACTCAGTAATAGCCTGGATATTGGGTAAGAAGGCATTTAAAACCAACATTAATAGGTAATAATTTACTGTTCTTTTCAATTAAGCTGTTAATTTTTGTCCTTTGACACTTAAAATGCCTGTGTCATGGAGACTATTTAAGGAAAATAATTGCATTTATGAATATTGCTGGAAAGTTATCAAGTATTCTTGAAGTAAATATGTGCATTTTTATACTATTTCTGAGTCCTTTAAATATCCTCTTGAGGTGAGAAACAACCAAGGGGGAACACAGCTAGGTTCAGCAGCATAAGACCTATTGCTCTTTTGATAGCAATACTTTGCTTCCATCCTGGTTTTGGTGTGGGATTTATGTGCAATGCTGAGGGGCAATGGCTAATGCCATGGAGTGAGGGTTACGCTCAGGTCACTGAGAGCCATCAGAGCTCATGTGGACATCAGTGTGCAATGGACCTACAGCTTGATGGTTATTTGGAGCAGGATTTTGCTTTTAGGGACAGACACAAGCTCCATCCTAAGCAAAGTATCAAGTCCTTCTGGGATAGATGAAAGAGAAGCAGCATGGAGAAAAGCAAAGGATTAGAGGGAACAATAAATCCCACAAGGAAAGAATGATGGCTGAGGGCTCAAAAAGGTCTGATATCTATCTCTTTGGCCAAAGGTCCTCTGCTCTGGAGAGTAAGCCTGATGGTTAAGCACAGACTAGGGAGATTTCCTTTTGCCTAAGCACAGACCAGGGAGCTTTCCTTTTGCCTTTTCCCCTTTTCCCGCTTCATCCTGTATGTGTAGAAGGTCACACCAAGCAGCAACGAGCAGGAGATGTCAATATGCCATCCCAGCCTTTAAAAGAGGTACAGCACTATTTCCTGGACAGAAGAAAGGGGTACTAGGCTTTCTCCTCAATTTGGTATTTCCAGATGCTCAGATCTATATTTCTGAATTCCTACTTGGACCACTGCACCTGCTAGATCCAGCACATACAGTGTTAGTCCACATGGGTCCGGTCTCCTTCAGTGACACTCAAGGTACCTGGCTTTGCTTTGTTTCTGTGGAAGATGAATCTCCAACCATAAGCAGAACAAAGGGAGAGGAAGTAGAACAAAGGGAGAGGAAAGAGCATGTTATTTTTGTTTTACCCATGCTGAGAGTTGTGCATTGAGCTCCAAATAAATGAAAGCACAGCTTCTGTCATGAGAATTTGTTCATTAAAATCTCATTGCTTTATTTCTCAGAGGCTTTTGATTAACTTTTAGGCAAAAATGCCACTTTATTCAATTTTATTCAGTTGAGGGCAGTGATTGAAAATTAAGCACTGCCCTAATTCTAGAAAGTTTTCAGTGTTTCTTTGAACTGCCCCTACAAACTTTAATTATATGCTCTACAGCAGGTTGTTTTGTTTTGTCCATCCAGCACAGATCATTTTGAAACATGGATATAAAGTGAAAATAATAATTCCTATCTGGTGTTCATGTAGATTAAATGTTTTACAAATGTAACTTTGTAATGGCCCAATCAAAAATATGTCTTTGCCATATATCTAAATTATACAAAGACATTTGGAGAGCAGACACATTACACAACTTAGAGAAAGGCTGATTTTGGGTTGGCACTGGACTTCAGTTCAAGAGATTTTAATCCATGACTCCACTACAGACAGTGCTTCACCTTGGCTGTATAATTTAATTTATCTTTCTTTCTTTATGTGAGTTCCCTGTTACAAAATTAAGGCATTATTTCTCTTTTTCTTCTCCCCCTTTTCAGTTGTGAACCTAAATACTTTCTAATCAAACATATGGATAGCTATAGATAAAGCAACTACACTTGTGTTCTATCTGGTAACATATTAAGTGAATTCTCAGTGCTGAAGTGTTTAAAATATTATGCACTAAATATACTGGGGGGTGAAAAAAAAAGCTGATTTTTGTTGTTGCTACATTTATTTAGAAACCATAGAACTGGGTTGAACAACTGTGAGATGGAGAGTGTCAAGCGAACAATGCAGCCATTCTACCAAAAGCTCTCCTGGATATCACAAGAGCTTCCCAGGCGCTCTAACAGTCATGGGTACCCAGGGTACTTGTTTAAAACAGTGCAAAAGGCTCCAAAATGTGCCATCTTCCCCCTGCTGCAGCACTCAGGGGGTGGCTTTTTTGCCCCCTTGCCTCTCTCTCCATAGGCAAGACCTTTTCAGACCAAGCAGCATGAACTGGCAGCCAGCACAGTCCTCTTCTTGATGCTGTATTTAATGACCCCCCCCCCCCAAAGTGCCACAGGGCTTCCACACCAGCTTCAGTGGTGACAAACTCAGAAACTAACTACTTCATCAAAATGACAGCTTTCTGCTGCATTCAGAAGCATGTGCCTTGATTTCTGCCCTGGTTTGGTTGCTTCATACTAAGGGAAATTAAAACTTTTTTTTTAATTATTAAAGTTAAATGCACATTTCTTCTTTTGATAGATAAACTGTTTAAAAAAAGTGGGAAATTATGGCAGGCTCAACTAAGGCTTAAATTTAGAATAATGTTAAAGTCTTGTAAATCATTCTTAGATCATTTCCAAGAAACTATGTCTTAATTGCCAAAGCCTTAAGGGAAGCCTAAGTATTGAATTGGCTGTGGTTTCTGGGTGAGCACCTAGAGTTAGTTTGTGGAGGTGCCAGATCAGGTACTGACAACAGCTGCTTCTTCTGCAATTGGAAAGGGAGATTTTTTTCACATCAAGTCATTCAAGTATATCAGCTCAGTGAGCATGTACAGAAGTCAGAAATCCACCAGAGGTTGAAAAGGACAGAGGAGAACCTGCATGAATAAAAAGACTATGTATTATAGCACCATCCAAGACACATCTGGGATGACAACTGGTTTAAAAGGTTACCAGCCTGTGTACCTGTCCCCATGCCCTTGCAGGAGTTTTCCATTTCTGTGGTCATAACAGTGCCACTGCTCACAGAGTTCAACTCTGATTTAACCCCCAAAAGTGTGTGATTTAAAGTTTTCCTCAAGGACAGGGTGTCAGCACACAGAGCTGGGTACTCCCATGGGACCACAGCCATCCCACAGAAGAAGATGAGTTCAATACAGGGTAGAGCAGCAGAAATCCCACCAGACAGAAAGTCTTCCTGATTTGGGTCAAATAAGGGCCAGTGGTTGAGGGTGGGGTAACAAAACCACCCAGGAGCTATTTGAGCCAGTGTTGCCAGAGAGGACGGAGCATTGTTGAGCTCTCAGAAATGCACCTCTGTTCTAGTTCCCCAGAGACAGCTAGTGCTGTCTTTGTTAATGCCAACTCATTTTCTGTGCAAGACTTATTTTCCTAATGTATTTCCATCAGGTTCAAGTACTTTTACTGCACTCGGTTTTGAAGGAGTGAGGGTGAAAAGATGACTGCATTCCAGTTTCCATTTAAATGAAGTTTGACGTGAATTCCAAATAAATGAAAAACAACCCCCACCCCCCCAAATTTAAAAAAAATCCAGCAATTATCTACTGAATAATAAATCTGTTTTTCACTATTTTCTCTTCATAAAAAAATGTAAAAAGGAGGAATCTGAATAAATGCATGCTAAACTATATAATTGCTGAAATAAATATGTATAGATATAGGATATTCTTTGATTTAGCATAAAGAAGCAGCAAATTATACCAATCAGGGAGAATCAACCAGTTTTAAAAGAAAATATCTGAAAAGCACACATGCAAAACAAGATTAAAAATGATTATTTAAATCAAGATTCTCTGTTTGCCGGTTTAAACCATGATTACAATTTAAATCAAGCCACCCTGCCACAAATAATTTTGGGACAGTAATTTCTCCATCTTATACAATGTGTGAATTTTATAGTCAACAGAACCTCGTCCCGCTTGTAAGAAACATGGATGTACTGAGCCTCCACCTATAGCCAAGTTCTTCATTTGGTTTAGGTGTTTGAACCAGGTGAATGGTATCCCTCCGATGAAAGAATGGGAATCTGGAAATCCACAAAAAAATCTCAAAGATGCTTTTTCTTTTGAGAGCTCTAGGATGGAAATTAAATTGAAATTCAACATCAACCCCAGCACCAGGCGGCATTGCTGATTCCCCAGCAACACAGGGGCTGGAAAAGCAGCTGTAGCCCCATATTAGAGTATTAAGGGGAATGCCTCCCTCTCTCCTATGTACCACCACTTTGGATAATTACATTCCACTTAACAAAATTCCCTTTGCACCTGCAGTAGGATGGGGTGTTTCCCCTCCATTAAATTGCTCTGTTTTGCTGCTGTGCTCTACTGAGCAGCTGTTAATGTTCCACCCCAGAGGTGTCTGCAGTTCAGTGATGGGTGAAATGATTAAGGCTAGCAAGGCACTTGATCATTTGGAATGAAAGGTGCTACATAAACATACCCCATTAGTTTTATTAATGCTCAACAAAGCAAACTTTTCCTGTAGCTGCTTCTGCTCCTCCTCGGCATTTAATACTTGTTCCCTCTGGGAGACATGGCAGGTAACTAAAGCACATGTGCAATTTGCTGAATGCATTCTTCAGCTTCCCTTAAAGAAGCCTGTTTCCAAGACTGATGATTTGACTCATCATATGTTGGGCAACGGCCATGAAATGAGTGCTGTGCTTGTACAAGTCTGAAAGAGTGTTAATCTCAGGACACTTCTCAGGAAAAGTAAGATGATGACCTTGGGCATTGCAGATTCTTACCCTGGCATCAGGAGAATAGGAAGCTTGGCATGGGATGAGTGTACAAACCAGAACAGGAAAAAGGTTTAGAGGAACATCACCTGATGGAGCTGTAGAGAGAACAGGTAAATCAGGCTTCAGTCTTTGAAGCATGTTTGAAGTTTGCTTGATGAAGAGAGGATTACTTACATGTTTTCAAACTGCTGAGTTCAGCATGGCATTGACACAGGCATCTAGACAAAAGTTGATACAAACATTTATGCAAACAGAATATAGATGTATATATTTGTAAATTATATGCCTGAACCAGACTTGTTGCAACACACAGCAGTGCATGAAACATGCCCTCATTGTCCCCTCTGAAGTTGCAGTGTCCCTCACCCCACTTGAATGTTTTTGTCTGTTTTGTCTCCATCAAGCATGGTCCCCCCCCGAGGAGAGTCCTTGCCAATCGATCTGCATAGGACTCCTTCCACTTTTATGCAGTCTTCTCTCAAATAATGACAAATCTGCTTTATTTGTTCATTTTCTTTCTGTTGGAGCTGTGAATGGAGAAAGCAGAAAGCAGAGATCAACTCACAAAAAACTCTATGGCTTCTCTTAAGGCTGCATGGTATATATTCATAATTCCCTTTGATGGGGGTCATGCATGTTTGTGGAGGGATATCTTCTTTCATGTGAGCTGGTACCTAATAGTCTCTTTCCCATTTGAATCCTGGATTATTAATCCTCTTTCTGATCCTTTTAGACCTTGGGATTTGTGTGACTTTAAGCAGAACCCTGGTGAAACATCAATGGACAGTACTACCTCTTTAGTGTAACTGGAGGAGCTAATTCCTTACTTGGTCAAAAAACAGCAATGTTTTGACAAAAAAAAAAAAAAAAAAAGTTCTGGGGGTGAAAAGGTAGGTATTGGGCCTGTAGGTATTGGAACTCCATATGATGTTTTTCAACGTTTTAGTGGTTATCTAGTGGAAAACTTATACTCACAGCTGGTAACGTGCATGGACATTACAAATAGATAGACTAGTAAAACAATGCAAACAAAAAGCTCTAAGGACAGGGCCTAAACAGGCACAGTACAATGTAGGCAGGTACAATGATCTACAGCTGTACAGGAGTGGAAAGCTATTGAATGCAGCAGGGTGACAGACCAGAGATCTTGGATCTGTAAAGACTCATAAAGTCAGGCTAAGTAGCCTCCCAGCAGCATCTCTTTGAGATGTTCTTGGTGTCTTTCAAGTCAGGCCTGGATGCCTTGCTGGAAGGCAAACAAAATGAGCAGGACAACTGGGTGGAAGCAGCTGTGATATAGAAGAGTTCAGACTAACTTCTCTCTGTAAGCTGCATGACTATGGAGAAGATCAGTTTCCGAAGGTGTACTTGAAAGAAGGGATTAGTGATTTTTCCTAGGGAGGTATTTTATCACTTCAGAACAGAATCTTTTTTTGGAAACTTTTAGGAAGAGCTGCAGTCTGAACTCAGAAGCAAATTCATCCCCCAATCATTTTTCATCTCAGTCAATAACACTGAAGATTTGCATTCTCAGCATCAGATTATGGTTGGCCCCACATGAGCACAAAAGGTAAGAGAAGATATTCAGGAAGTGATCCTAAAGACACCCTGGACCCTAGCATCTCTTATTTCCCCTAAGCAGTACTCCAGTAGATCCATGTACCCATAGACAGAAATAGATCTTTTCTTCTTTAGTGTCGTACTGCAAGTAAAGTTTTACAAACCTTTAATGCTTTCATGAGCCATGCCCTGTTCATCACTGTCCTCCCTGAATTGGATTTGGTTAATTCATTCTTGGCTTTGTCTAAAGTTTTTGCAAATACATTTTCATCCTTCAAGAGAAGAATGCCCAGACCATGGAGAGGTAGGGAGAGGTCAATACCCCTTTTCCACAGCAGATACAGAGAGCTGATAGATTCTGTAGAGGAATCACTCAGATGCTTTCCTGGAGAAACTACTAAAAGAATCTCTCCCAGAGCTGCTTCACAGATTGATGTCTTATCAATGGTGGCATGTGGGGGTTGAGAGGATAGGAGGGACAGATGGTCCATAAGGTTCCTTTGAGGTACAGCCAGACTCAGAGAAGAAAAAGGAAGATTGGTGAATTTCTGGAAGAGCTTATTTCCTCCTTGGACTTGAACAGGGTGTTGAAATTCATCCAACAGACTCTGTAAAGCCTTTTGGATTCTAAGAAGAAGACATATATCTACAGCTTTATTATTGCTTATTCAGCTGTAAAACAAGGGCTGTAAGGAAGGAGGGAGACAATGGGGTTTTCTTCTGTCCTGTGTATATGAGCTCCTCTCCAATTGGAAATTTACTGATATGGATGTTACGAAATAATTATTTCAGCATTGTTTCTTTTGGCATAAGTATCTGATCATTCTGATTCCATGTAGAGAGTTACTCTGAAATGAGTATTTCCAAATAATTTTCTGGGAATAATTATATTGGTACATTTCCAAGTCTAGATAAGCCTATGAATAGGATTCCAGAATAGGATGAAGAAAAGAAATTAAAAATTGACAGATTCTTTACTTGCACGTTTTCTGAAGTATTCAGACATACCTTCCACTTGCAAAAATACTGCCTGAAGGCTGTTTAGTGACTCTGTTTTCTAATACTTTTAAGTAAGAGTGTCACAAATTAGAGGGAATTCAGAAGGTCACTAGCAGGGAGTTTTTTGAAAATATCACTGTGTTAGGAAAGCTGGTATGGGAAGACCAGGAGTTAGGATTTGTTGAGGTCCTATGTAGCTGAGTTAGGAAGCAGTTAGTAATTCTCTTCATCACATGCCACAAAACCTCTGAGATGCCACTCAAAACCATTGAGATCCCATCCCATTTAGGCAGAAGTGAGAACAGGAGAGCTTGATTTTGTCCATCTGTTACTGAAGGGTAGTTGTTGGTGGCTTGTGTACCTGTTGTCCCCATGAATCACATATTCTTCCACACTAGCCCTCATGCCAGGCTTTGCAAAAAAAAAAAAAAAAAAAAAAGCATTAAATTGACCCAGGGTCATTTTTCCTATAGCAATTGCTATTTCTGTGTTGGATTGTTGCAGTGTCTGTTTTACACAGCAACAAGGCAAAAAAAAAAATTAAAAAAAAATCTGTTGCATGACTCAGACTCATCCAGCTTCTTCTCAGCATTTACTGTTTCCTCCACTCAGATTTTGCATTCAGTATCCTTACTCACACAACTCTATTTCCTCCCTCCCTTTCTTCACCTTTGTTTCTTCCTGATGAGCAATTCAGACAGCAAACTGTTCCTCTCCTCCATTCCTACCAGTGACTCCATTCAAAGTCCTGCCCATGTTCTTATTTTCTTGGCAGAGCTATATTCAGTGGATGCATTTGTTTCTCTAGATAGAGAACAAAAATATCTGCAAGCAAACTCATTTCCCTTCCTAACTGCTTCAGAAAGTAGTGCTGGGAAGGGGGAGGAAAGTGCTTTGTCAAGTGTTAGAGGAACAAGAGAGACATCTTCTCCCTCATGACATCCCCCCTTTATTATTATTGGGAAGACTCTTTTAGTCTCTCACTTCCCTGGGGACTAGAAACATCTTGAAAAGATCTTTCATGTAGGAAGATAACAAACTCACTGCAGAGCTGCATCAGAAAAGGAAAAATTACTTGTTAGTAATGATGTTTATCACTATCCTTCCTCCTTTCCCAGTCCTACAAAGGAAGCTATCTCTCATATGAAGGTGAAGTCTTGTGCTCTTTTTCTTCTGTCAAACTACCCGTTGTGCAAATTTGGTGCATGTAAGCTTGGCTGATGGAAGATTTACCCAAAAAGGGGGTTGAAGGAGATGAAAGAATGCTTATGAATTGGCATGAGGACTGATCCTGCAGTGGACCAGAATCAGTGAGGCCTGGGTCAGACGCTGGGGGAACTCATACTTCCACTGGACTGAACTCATCATCAGAGTCTGCTCAGCTTTTCATCCCACCAGGACAGGAAAACACAGTTACCTCGCACTGTCAGTTGCTGCTTTGAAGGAGACTTTGATTTCATCTGCGCTGCATGGATGTTAAAAATCTCACAGTGCTTTAATGGGAAGGCTGACCCAGGTGTTTTGTGCCAAGGTGTCTTTCTCATCAGCAACCTATGGTCAGCAACTGAACCAACCAGCTACCATCCTCAATATCATAAAATAGAATCATAGAATGGCCAGGGATGCAAGGGACCTCCAAATGCCATCTAGTCCATCCCCCCTGCAGTAGGCAGTTAAGAGAAGTAAACCTCTGCTGCAAAATGGCAACGTGTAAGCCTGCAAAGTGATGGTGTGGAAGCCTGCAAAGTATGTGCATGGGCAGCTGCAAACAGTGGTCATTTCCTGGGAAACATTCCCAGCCCTGTTAATTATATCTGCTTGATGTTGCATGCTTGGTTATTGGCAAGACTGGAACTAGAGCCCAGGGATTTGACACCCAGTCCCCTGAGTCTACCCAAAATGCTGCTGCAGTCCTCAGTGAATAGGAATTAATCCAACATTGCTGACTCCATCTCTCTGAAACACTCAATAAATGACTGTGAATACCTCTCACATGGTCAGTCCACTGAATTTATGAGACTGAAAAAAACAGTTTCTGGTTTTGGTAGGTGGTGAATCTAATTTATTAAACTCAGGGGGGAAATACCCATATATCACGTGTCTTTTTCACAGATGCAAAAAGTACTCTAAAGTATCTGTTGATGAAAATAAGAGTATCGTGTTAGCTGCCTAAAGACCAACTACGTGACTATCTTAAAGGAGGTGTCCACCTAGTAATATTTTACCTTATGTCTCGTTCTATGTTGATTGAAATACCATCATATAATCAAACAAGCTGCTTGATAACAAACTGTAGAGAGCAAATTTCTGGAGGATCACAATTCAGTTTTCAGTGTCCCCCGTATGGATTTCTTAATAAACATCAGAGTGCAATGCCTGAAAAGCAGGTATACAACAGACAAATCCAAAGAGGTAAACTTTTCTGGTTTTCACAGAGAGCTTACTTTTCCAAGGGAAAGATGTTTCTGTTGGAAATATACATAAATATATGACTTTTTAATAAGGGCATGTAGATCATTACCCTCTGCAAATTAACCATATCTAATCATATATTTCCTAAAAAATAAAATAGCACATTGCATCTGTTAGTCTTCATTCAAACACAAACCAAATATGCATGAGTACTGCAGTATAAACTGTTCCATCTGTTTCCATGAATGTATAGTCACGCTGGTCACCCCCCCACACACAACAGAAGGGTCTTTCGCTTTTAGCATCTGTCTTCACTGAAGAACTATATTTCTGCTGTGAGTATTCAAGCTGGAGTAAGAGCAGCAATACTGCAAAATAATCTTGAATCCTCGTGCCCATTCATCCATGGTCATCAGATGTATGTGGCTTTAGGATTACTAGGGACAAATCTTTTGGTCTTTAGCACTGCCATAAAATTGATCTTCTCCCTAAATTCTTAAAGAATCATAGAATGGTTTGGGTTGAAAGGGACCTTTAAGGCCATCTTGTACAATCCCCTTGCACGGAGCAGGGACATCTTCAACTAAAGCAGGTTGCTCAGAGCCCCGTTCAACCTCACCTGGAATGTTTCCACATTGACCACATCTCTGGACAACCTGGGCCAAAGTCTCACCACCCTCAGTGTAAAACATTTCTTCTTTATATCTAGCCTGAACCTCCCCTCTTTTAGTTTAAAACCATCACCCCTTGTCCTGTTGCAACAGACCCTGATAAAGACTGTCCCCATCTCTCTTATAGTCTCCATTTAAGTACTGAAAGGAGACAAGAAGGTCTTCCCAGAGCCTTCTCTTCTCCAGGCTGAACAACCCCAGCTGTCTCAGCCTGGCCTCACAGTAGAGGTGTTCCAGCCTTCAGATCATTTTTGTGGTCTCCACTGAGTTTCATCCTATATATACTACTGAGCAGATCACTTCAAATTTATCGCATTGCCATGTTTGAATCAAGTGCTTTTGTGTGTGACCAAGAGGAGATTTACAAGAGAACCTGGAGCTGCAGTGTAGGTTAGTGTTGTGGCAAAGACAAGATACTATTTTTAGAAAACATGAATTTGCAATTCAGTGTGTGACAAGGTTGCCACCATTCTCACTTTGTCTTGCTCTTTCCCTCTGGCCAGCACATCTCAGCCACAGACACCTGCATTATTGCTTTCCAAGAATCTGTTCCTACTAACAGGTCACAAAACAGTCAGATATAGCCTATTCCTGTAGGGAAAGGGGAAATCACAATCCATGGAGACCACTGCATCTATAGCAGGGTCTCTGTTGGTACAACTTCAGCACTGAAAGAAGACAACCTTCTTCCTAGTGTAGTCAGTCACTTGTCACAGTTTCACCTGAATTTCCCTTCTTGCCCTTCAGACTTTCATTTGTCTTCTAGCACAACAACTTGCTTTTTGGGTTTCAGAAAACCAAAGATATGCTTGTGGATTTGGTCTTGTGAGAGCTGTGGTACCTGGTGCCCATGAAATGACTCTGATGTGACAAGAGAACTTCAGAAGAGTAACAGAACAGTCACAACTAGTGCCTAGACCACTTAGTTTTGCTTTGAAAAAAACCCCAAACCTCACAGGTGTCCCAAGTTCAGCTGTGCATAGAAAAGCAGATATATCCAGAGAGTCTCTAATATTTTGCCGAGATAACTTTCTACCCTCCAAAAGCACAGCTCTTTTGCAGATAGATGTTGTCACCCATTTGCTCCAGTTACCATCTTCTTTTACATTTCCAGTAACAAGGCTATTGCAGTCATCATATCTATAACTTATTTCTGGGCAAACAGGATCCTTCTTTTCATGGTTTGGTCTTGGTTCACTCACAGTACATCAAAGCAGAAAGAAACGGCAATTTCATAAAATACAGCCAAATTCACAATTTACATCTAGACAGATACCGTCAGCCATCACAAGGCTACAAAAATCACATCCTGAAACAGCACTAGTGGAGGGTGCACCTCAGGGACTGGTGACCAGCTGGGTTGGGGAGACTGATGAAGAAAGGTGCTGTGGAGAGAGATATGTCCCAGCTGGCCACTAGTGCCAGTGCTGTCATTTTAATTAGCTGTGTGTATATATATACACATATATAATACCCACTGTACATCTTTATCACCAGGATGGGTTCACTAAATATATGTCAACTGAAATTACTTTAGAAAGAGCCTCAGCACTCAGCGTCCCACCTGCTTCTCCACAACAGCTGCCCAGACTCTGTAAAGCACATCAGATGAAAGGCATTGTAGAGCTGCAGCACGATGCTATGATTACATCTAACAGATGAGCAATCAGATCTGAACTGACCGGGAACTGAGCATCTGAGGCAAGAGGAGAATCCTTTGGGAAGACCGTTACCATTAAAGTAATACAATTCAGTATTTGTACCACAGACTCTGAAATTCAACAACAGTCAGCCTAGTACTAGCATCCTTTTAAATATCATCTTTCATTTCTTAGCGAACAGCAATATCCTATAACAACATTCTGACAGGAAAACGAGGGGAGCTGCACAGCAACCAAACAGAAGCTCAGGAGGCAACATGGGCAGGTAGGAGTGTAGAAAGCAAAGTCTTGGTGAATTTCTGAGTGTTCTGAAAAATATCTGAAGTGATAAGCAAAGGGCAAATAACAGACCACCAGGAAGATGTTTGGGGGAAGAAGCTTTCAGCCCGAGGTCACAGTCCTGCTGATACTATGAGCCCATGATGATGTTTGCTTACTTGGGACACAGTGAGCTGAAAGCCAGTCTAGAAATATGCATGGAACAAATCCAAATGGGAAAGTTATCTGAATATCTGTGTGGTGGGCATTTGTTTCATATTTGGGAGAAATGAAAAAAAGGAAAATAAAAAGAGGAAAGAATGAGACGTGCTTTGACCATTAAAGACAGCTTTAGGGAAAAGACAGTGTAGAAATAAGTGAAAACAGCTGCCCAAGAGCCTGTGAAGCTTTGACTTGGTAGTGGGAAGACATTGAAGCTCTCTTTTAAAAATTTATTTTACTCGATAAGGTTATCTTTTTAATATGCAAAAAGAGCAGCAGGCTATCGATTAGCCTTATGTTGCATGCACTGATTTCCTGGACAAGCTCAATATCAATAACTCAAAATCTGGGAATAAACCAATAAACATGGACTGTGTTTGACCTTAACTGTAACCTTCACACTACCTCAGTGGAAAAAGGGAAAAGCAAGCATTGAAGATGATAATGAAAGCTCTTGTTTTAACGCATATTAAAATGTACAGCCATCAAACACTTACTGCTAGATTTTCATTTCATGAGCAAATTGGATGAGACTTAGAAGATCACAGGGTGAAAGGCTGTTTTTGAGATCCAAGTGTCTCACAACTTAATAACCCTTTGTTATGATGGAGGTATGCCATGAATAAAGGTGTTTAAAGGTAGTGGGCTTGGCATCGGGGGACTCACATTCTCTTCCTGCTTCAGACACTTCTTGTGCCAACTTGCACACATCTCTTTTTGTCTCTGGACTTTCATTTCCTTTACAACAATACTGACTCCATGACTTTTTTCTTCATCCCACCCATATTCTGATTAATATGCTCAAATATTTAAAATTTAAATGGAAACCATTGCAAAAAATGGCAATTTGGCTATGGCACAGGAGAGTCTGGGGTTACTGCAAAACCTGTCTGGGTTTCATCTCAGAATGAGGACTGGAGGAGGAAAGCAGGGAAAGGATATGACTGCAGACTCTAAATATATCAGCCAGGTAAACACCAGGGAGGGAGCAGAGGTCTTTAAGCTAAAAGATGATGTTGGCACAAGAACAGATGACTACAGAAAGGCCAAAAATAAATTTAGACAGGAAACTAGAAAATTTTCTAGCTGTTTAGAGAATGAGTTCTGGAATTCCTTCACAGTCAGATTAGACAAGAAAATAACTACTTATAAAACAGTTGTGAGTAGGCTTGTATGGGGCAATGCCTCTTATATTTGAGGGACAGAGATGGTGACCTTGAACATCCCTCTTAATCCCAAGTTCCTCTTTCATTTCTGTGTCATCCAACACCTGCAGTGTCCTGTATAATGTGCCAGGGAGAGTTGTGTCAGACAGGTCACTTCTTCATACCAGCTGCCCCTGTTTTAATATACTTCCCGTTCACAGGGCTAAGAGTCACGGTGGTGGGAACGGATCAAAGATGAGCCATATTTGAAGTCTTTCTTGCCATGCAGGAAAGCAAAGGGATTTTTTAATTGGAGACTATCCCAGACAGAAAGGATATCTCTGCATTCAGCATGGGAATACAGGAATATTCAAAAGTCACTTGAAATTCATCTAACCAAATACTGTTATCCTTTCAGTTTACGTATTTTTGCCTGGCTGTAAATTTGAGACATTCAATGAAGTCAGAAACCTGCTGGGCAAAGCACTGCTCATTTCATCTTAAGGAACAATTCTTGTCCTAAAGAGATTGTCCTAAAGCTTTCCAAAGAAAGGGATTATTGTCCCCACCTCCTGCATGGGGAACTGCGACAAGGGCTTTGTTAGGGCTTTATCTTTCTATAAATGACCTCAGCTTGGGCCCTTACAGGCTTGATCTCACTTTCAGCTTCACTGAAAAGAAGAGCAATTGCATATGAAGCCTGACACTAAAAATGGTAATTTTTTTTTTTTTCAGTAAACACGTTGCTACTCTGTTTCTTAGACATTTTGACTTCTGGACCCAACCTACCACCCCTACTGCAGTGTGTTTCTCCTTGTGTTTGGTGTCTGTCAAAAACCACTTTTGACCTAATCCAGGACTGAGCAAAGTGAAGGATTTTAATGTGCCTCCATTAGGCAGAGCTGCCTGCCCATGCACCATTTAGTTTAAAAACTGAGGCAAAAACATGGCTCTCAGTTTTCCTACCTAATAAGACTCTAATCTGAACACTTACTATTTCTTTTCTTTTTTTCTCTCTTTCAAGCTATCCAGTCTCTATATTTTATCTTCCTTCCCTCATCACTGATGTTGCTTGCTTAATAGAATTAGCTTCACTCCTGACAACCATTTTGTCCAGTAGTGATGGCTTAGTATTTATACATAGCTTTTGCCCTTAAAACGTCTGACACCGGATAAGAGAGCAAAACAATTAAAACATAATATTCTGCTACATGACGATAATTTTCTCTCATTGGTGAACATTAGGAAATGGCATTATTGTAAAGACCCAATTACCTTTTTTATGAGCATTGTATATTTGGAAAGTAATAAAACAGAGTTATAAAACTCAGATGATTAGGAATCTCAGAGATGCTCTGCATTATAAGGGGGGGGGGGGGGGGAGGTGGAATATTCTTTTAATTGCATCTGAGCACAGCCCAACCAACGATTAGTTATTTTCAAAGCAATAAACATTACCTGGGAAACAATAAAAGGAAATGCAGGGAAGTTATTTGATGGATGATTCCCAGAAGACATAAGGCAAAAGAAGGGAATGTAGTTTAGTGGTAAGAATAGCAGTTTAGTAGTCAGAACTCCTGCTGTCTCATCCAAGCTGTGAAGTTGACTTATTAGGTGCTCTGGAGTTCAACATATCATTTTATTCAGTGTTAATTTGGGTCTAATAATACCCAAAGAACTGATATGAAAATAAATATGCAAGTATTTGTCAAGGCTTTGAAAGCTAGGATGAATTAAGTCATTATAAATATAAAGTATGAGTGGCTAAAAAATACGGAAGGTATTTTGTTGAAGTCTGACCATGTAAAATGCTACCACAAGTGAAAATGATAATGGACTAGACAAGCTCCGGTCATCCATAGATCAGAGATCAGCTGCTTAATTTTATCAGGGAAAACGAAAAGATCTTTGATTTCAGTTCCTGGAGAATTTAGTGAAGCCTCATCTCATTTTCAGTGATTTCAATAATGCCATCTTTGGCCCTATAACCTGAATCTGTTTAATACAACACCATGTCCTCCACACCCTACAAACTCCAATTTCTCCTTTGCTAACATGATCTGTCAGCTTTCAGAAAGAACAAGAGAGCAGAAAGCCCAAAAAATGCATACACACAAGTTCCTAAGACACAGCATCCTTGCAAGGGATCCTAGAAAGCCAAAATCAAAACAAGAACTACCCATGATTCATGATGGTCTGGGAATTACACCACAATTATTTTCAAGTTACAGCTAGAACAATGAAAAAGGAAACTTAAAATAAATAAATTAAAAAATAATAATAAAAATCTGCCATTTTACATACCTTTAAAAATAATTCTGTTACCTTATCCTTCAAGGCTAAGAGAAGATGTGACACAATGGTTGTTACTCCATTAGTCATCTCCATTCCTAGAACCGGTTTGGAAGTACTAATGGACACAAATAAGGAAATGAGGCTTTAGACAAATTAATTGAGTGATAAAGACAAATGTATTGAGAAATATTAAAGAGAGCAAGAGGCAGAAGTAGTCAGAGACAAGACCACCCCTTATGCTGGGTTCTTATGTTCTTGTCAAATTTCAAGTCTGCTTTTTCCAACACAACTAGAAAAATGTGGCCTCTGGCTGCCCTTTTTGAGCACATGGAGGCCATTTAAAAGAATTGAGTTGCTGGGTCCCCCCAAGAACACACATTCAAATGTCTTACCATTCACTGGATACCAAAACAAGCGGCTTTAGGGGACTAGTTTCTTTTTCATCCATACAAGTCCCTGTGCAAACCTGGAAACAAAACTATTTTTAGAGTATTTGGAACTGATTGTCCTAATTTCCTCCTCTGTAGCCAGGTTTTGTGTGGATATCAGATTTTGTAAGTATTATTTATACTTTATATAACTCATTTCACAGATACCAGAACTCACATAGCATATGAAAAACATGAGCTGCTTCAGATGGACTTTTTTTTTTCACCAAGTCCAGGCTGTGATCTTCAGGCACAAATACTGTCCATAAAATAATAAGATCATTTAGTTCCATTCCACTGATATGAACAGCCTGCAAGAATATGAGAATGCATGCATGCTTGACTTTCTAGCTATTCTGCTTCTGTGCCAAAACATTTATTTTCCTTAATTATAAGGAATTTTGACCAGGTTTATGCCATAATTTTACCCTCCTTTTGTATGTAGATACCTGATATTGCAATGTTTTATTCCGTAATGCTGATGCAGCTTTCCAAGTACTTGACTTAATGGTGTCTGTATACACTTTGGGATCTCATGCTTGTACAATCGTAGAGGGAGGAAACTTTTGTTAAAGGTCCCTAAGATGTTGTTTGAGGTCATCTGGGTTTGTCTTTTTAGTGTCATCATTTTTCATAAGCATCCACACCATGTAAAACATTTCAATAGTTTTAATGCCAAACACAGAAAACATCCTGGAGCTCTCTGTCCTTCTCCAGCAAAGCCAAGGACCACTGCTCCTCTCTTCTCTCTTCAGTTAAATGCCTGTAGTTAGATGTCATGAATCTGGAGCAAAACCCTGTTGATCTCATTTGCGTATAAGCAAGAGCTTAAAATTCAGCATAGCTGAAGTTGTCTCCAAGATCAGGATCTCAGAGCATAATGTTACAAGATGCCAAAAACCTTTATGGTTCATTTAATCATCAAGAGCGTAGGATATTCAGCATTTTGCCAAGCTGGCCTCTCCAGCTGTGTTATATTGGTTTTGATTGCTCTTCATTCACTCATGTTCATGCCCTGTTTCAATTTGATTTGAACAAAAACCAAGCCTCCAAAGGCACTCTGCTGAGAGCTCCACAATCTACCCAGTTGTGCCTGGAAATGTGGAAAAATATTTTATCTGCAATTTTAAAGCACAGAATCACAATGATTCCTATTCAACCACTGGTTTTGCATGTGGGGCATTGATGGCAGAAAACTTGAAGGGAAAGGAAGTACAGAAAATCAGGGTAAAGTCACTGGAAGAAAGATTATGGGAAACTTAGAAGCAGAGTGGAGGGGAAAGAAGAAAGCATATAGTTTGATATCTTGCTCATTATAGTGAATGATAAAAATCCCACTGGCTTTAATAGCACATGATCAGCTTTCCCATGTGTAAAGTTAATATCGAATAGGAAGCAACCTAATTTCTGAAGGATTCTTCTGGTGCTATCAGCTGGAACCTAAAAAACCCATATAGACTTTTCACTGACGTGTACTTTAACTAGCTGTATATTAGTAAAAATCATGTTCAAAGAGGGTATAAAAAGTTCAGTTAGATATAGAAGCATTCTAGTACAATTTTAACTCCGATATAAATGATTTCTCATATTACAAGAAACCAGAGAATCAAGTCTGAACCTTTTTTACTCTTATGTCAATGGCTCTTGGAATACCTTGTGGTCTGCCAAATTAGCTGAGGATCTCCCCTGAGGAGTGCAGATTGCAAGGGAGAAAAGGAAGGATTCATAGACTTAGACTTGTTTTGCAGACCTTCAGCTTGCATGAGGTTAAACTACCTTTTTTTGAAACAAAATGAAAACAACACGTTTGAATTATTTGCCTTCATAGTCAAAGATACTGTGACTTAGTCCAGATTCAGTCTGCATTCTTAAACCTCTGAGCAATTGTTGGCAAACCCCATCTGAGTGCTGGGATTGCAACTAAACATTTTCACAAACATCTGCTAGGGCTGCCTGATAATTCTTTTTTTTTTTTTTTTTCTTTTTTTTCATGTGTGCGAGGGTTTTAGAGTCAGGAATCTATTTCAAAAGCTTCAGAACAATAGCATTCAAGCCATGGTATCCTATATAGGAGCTGGTAACTCTCATTGCCTAATTGCAAGGAGCGTTAGAGTCTTGGACATCATCCCAGTTCATACTGTTATCAAGTTGATATGGGAGCTGTAAACTAGGCTTATTATATCCACATTCTGTGATCCTCTGCATCTGACATTCCTAGATACAATTTGGAAACAAAAATGCAGGATATTTCTCATGTTCTCCAGTAAAGTCCAGACAACAGTAGATGAAATAAGTTAAGTGAAAATGTACATAACATTTCCCTATATTATTTCAGTGCCTCTTTTTTTTTTTTCCACTGAGAATATA
Source organism: Todiramphus chloris collaris (assembly GCA_025345505.1). NCBI lineage: Eukaryota > Metazoa > Chordata > Aves > Coraciiformes > Alcedinidae > Todiramphus > Todiramphus chloris. The sequence continues at coordinate 3,254,714 of JANVCC010000012.1, read as the reverse complement.
TTATTTTTGACTTTTTAACATCAATTTGAGTGCTGTTTGTCCTAGACACTGTGTCCAACTCCAGAAGCAGCTGCATTTTAATAGATAATGATTTGTCTCTTAGTCTTATTTCTCTTTAAAGAGTTTCTTTTCAGGACATTCAGTCATATGCAAAGGGATTTAATGACCTTGTCTTCAACCTGCTTAGGCTCCAACATGAGTCAGTTTATGACAAGGAATGAAAAAAATTTACTTCTACAGGAGATGGAAAACGTTGCTGGATTCATTCAGTTAAAGTTTTCCTGTGTCTACATGAATGTAATTCCAGTGTGTAACCATAACGAGAAAAGACATTTTTGCAAATGTGTGGCATGGAGTCGGTGTACTCTCAGTATCATCAAGTAATAATGGTTGTTATGACCAAAGTTATGAATTTTTATACACACATGTACTCACGGGCAAATACTCAAAATCCTTTAGAAAGCTTCAATATTTCGAACTCATCAGAGGCTCTTCCCTCATCATTTAGAGTTTTCTAGACTGTTAATTTTAATTTCCTCATTCATTTTGTTTAAATTGTTCATTATCTCATCACTGCCAGAGTAAGTTGAGGCTTGTTGGAAGTGCTCACTATGAAGTTGTCTAACATCTGATGCTTTGAAAGGTTGAAGGCACTTCAACAACTATTAAGAACTGCATTTTCTAAGTTATTTGACATGGCCAAGAAAATCCCACATCCAAATGCCATTGAGAGGGTGATAGAGAAATAAAGAGTGAAAATTAGCTTCAGGTCTATACTGGTTTCAGACAGTTAGTAAATACTGTGCTGCAAATGTCCTGGCATTTGTATAACTTTATGACAACAAGACAGATAAGAATAGTGAAATAGAATTTATTTATGGCCTTTTGTCATTATTACAGAGAAAGTGCTTTTATGATGTCACTGAAAATAGATTTTTTTTTTGTTGTTTTGTATTAGAAAACTCACCTCATCTAGACTATATTGAGAATTTCTCTTATTAGCATATGTCAACTGATAAGTTGGCATGGTGTTTTTCAGTTGTTCTGGAGCTAGGTCCAGACAAGAAATTAAATTGGTTTCACACCACAAGACAAAAGAAAATGAAATATTATTTTAAGCAAAAAAAAAAAAGTGTGAGTTATGGCAAGATCAATGTTTTCCGCTGAGCAGATTTAGGCTGTGTCTGAAGGAGAGCAGAGAAACACACTGTTCCCAGCCCTCTGCTGATGCTGCAAAGCTGAGTCACCTCTGAAAATCCCTGCTCATCCACATACAAACCTCCTTCTCTGCCACAAGACTCATTTTGCTCCACCTCCAGCTTCCAGGTTCCCCAGCTTACATTAAATCTTCCTGCCCTTCAAGACAGTCAGATCCTACATTGCTGTCCCAGCTGCAACAACCTTCCCCCTCCTTACTGCATACAGAGGACTGCACCAGTGTTTCTACGTTTAGCCCCTTTATTCTTCATTAGCCTGTCATTCAACAACCCTGTCGCGTTGTGTAATATCTTTCCTTCTCTCTAGGCATAAAGAGGAATTTAGGTTCCCTTTTGCCTTTTCCCAGGCAGCGAGGGGATTTATTTCTAGCTAGGTCATGAAAAACATATCAGGAATTCTCAGTTATTTCCTTGCTTTGCCCCGGTGTCACAGCATGACCCTGGAAAAATCATTTGCATCCACATTTAAATGCACTAAAGCTACAGACAGCATGGGTGAGGGGCTGCAGAGCTGCTCCCACCTGACATAACCCATGTAGCAATAGGAAAAGGAATGGAGCAAAAACAACCCTTAAATTTCTCCTTTTGCAGAAAGCCTCTCCCTGCTCATCTTTCCGGGGTTCATACAAGATGCCATGCTTGAACAACAGAAAAGTGCTTTGAAATATGTTCAGCCATGGAAATTGATGTGGTTGTTAGTGGTCCTTGAATAGGAATATTTCCCTGTTGTGGTTTCTTTGATCAATAAATTTCAGAGGAGAAAAAAAGGAATAAAAGGCCAAAATGCAATTCAGAAGAGAGAAAATAAATAAACTGCTTTTCCCTGTGCTCATACAAGGTGAGGCAGGCATCTGGTTGATGGGTGCATGAGGCAGGTCCTCTTAGCAAACTCTGGCAGAGGAACCATGTGGGGACAAGTGAATGACTGAACAAGGGCTGTGGCATTTTTTCCGCCTCTGACAACATAACCCAAGGCACAGAAACAGTGGCTATTACTATGCCTTAAAGGCAAACTCACAGCTGTTCCAGCAACCACACAATGACTCCATCACTATCCTCTCAGAAGGGACCCTCACTCCAAGAACATTGAGGTGCTGGATTATGTCCAAAGAAGGGCAACAAAGCTGGCAAAGGGTCTAGAAAACAAGTCTTGTGACAACAGGCTGAGGGAACTGGGGCTGTTCAGCCTGGAAAAAACAAGGCTAGGGGAGATTCTCTCACTCTCAACAACTCCCTGAAAGGAGGTTGGACCCAGGTAGGGGGCAGTCTCCTCTCCCGTGGAACAGGCAATAGGACAAGAAGAAATGGCCTCAAGCTGTGCCTGGAGAGGTTTAGGCTGGACATCAGGCAAAATTTCTTCACAGAAAGGTTTGTAAAGCCCTGGAACATGCTGCCCAGGACAGTGGTGGAGTCCCCATTCCTGGAGGTATTTAAAAGACATGTAGATGTCGTGCTGAGGGACATGGTTTAGTGGTGACCTGTCAGCACTGGGTTGATGATTGGACCTGATGAACTGAAAGGTCTCTTCCAACCAAAACAGTTCTATGATACTATAATTTTTCTTTCTCATTTCTTCCTACCAAGAGTTAATTTGTACATCTGGAAGGTAATCAGGTTTTCTCTCCCATCACACTGACAGCAGACTGGGTTTACATTTCAGTTGCCACTCTTGTCTTCAAAAATTGCTATATGTTTGTGGTTGAGCTATTGCAAATCACTAGTATCAGGTTTTTCAGCAGGGCAGGTTTTGTTAGGTCTGGAGAAGGTAACTTGGATGGATAAAGGTCAGCCCAAAGACCGCAGCAGATGGGAGCATAATGTGAGACCCTGTTTGCATACCAGCACCAAACCAGCTTAATTTGACGTTCTAATACTCAAATGTCTTTGACATAATTTGTCAATATCCAGACCCTTGTTGGCAGTAGGGGAATGACGATTGCTCTTGATTGCAGAGCTGACTAAAAGGCAAGGAAACATTAGAAAAATTAATGTATTAATTGTATTATTCTCAAAATCTAGTTTTTAATATCTGGCAAATGCAGAATATTGTGTCTAGACCTGCTTCCACACATACAGTTCTTATAAGAGCACTATGGACAAAGAATTGTCCTATGCAGACTTGCTTTATATTTCCTTCCATTTATTTATGACAGGCCTTTCTAGCCTTCAATATGTGCCTACACAATATCCATGTCTGCTCTTCAGTTTTCCTAAATGGGATTTATGGTGGGGAGGAGGAGTGGGTGAAGAGGATGTCAGTATTGACAGGGACAGAAAAACAGGTATACAAGTAAGCAGCCATCACGCAAACTTCTGGGCTTATTATGCTCATAATGAAGGCTGCTGGTCTGTGGTATATCGAACAGGACACCCTGCCTTTCTGCAAATGCACAGGAAAGCTTTGCTCTCTCTTACAGCACTATCCAGAGAGCAGCATCTGCTCTGTCTTCAAATTAGGCTGTGTTTGCTGGGGATGAAACTACATCAATCAGAGACAACCCTAGAAAGATTCCCCCCAGAACTCCCACTAGACCTCAACAAAGGTTTGTGCCTTATGGCATGATGGATCAGCCATGACTTTCTCTAGGAATGAGATTCATGGGTCCAACATATTCTGCGTCAGACCAAGGACCTCTGGAAGAAGGGGAGCTATGAAAAAGAAAGGTCTACCTTGATAACACAAAGACCTCCCCTCTTTCCTTTCTCAACTTAGTGGGTCTGGCACACTGCAGGCACCATCAGAAACAAATAAACAAATATCAGTCAGGTCAGAAATGCCTATGATTGCATTTTTGACAGGGATAACATGGCCAGATGGCAAGCTGGTAGGACATGCTTGGTGGAACAGCTTTCTTGTGCCAACAGCATTTTCATGGAAGTCTGGCAAAGAAGCCATTTGATTCATGCACCCCTTCCCACCTCCATGTACATGCAAGGTAGTTTATTCTTGTTTCACAACTAGCTACATAAAGTTTGTGATGATAGCACAATTTTAAAATGGACTTCATACGTTTGAGACGATTCCTGGGGAGCAGCTGACATGTAGTATCTCCTCACCTAGGACTAACTGTTCTATGCTTAAAATCCTTTCTCAGCTGCTCCAGATGGGGATTGTTACTGCTGCATATTCAAATTTTGCAACTTTATATTAAGAATTCAAGTCTGTCATCCCAATTATCCCAAGTACTGAATCAGATACCTTAATACAGAGACCTGTCCTTAACAAGATATTCTGGTTTGAAACTGGATTCATCTCTACAGGAAGTTGTAGTGGAGAGGGTTTTGGTCTCTCCTCCCAAGTAAGAAGCATAGAACCAGAGGAAATGGCCTCAAGTTATGCCAGGGGAGGTTTAGGTCAGACATGAGGAAGAAATTTTTTACTGAAAGGGTTGTCAGGCACTGGAACAGGCTGCCCAGAGAAGTGGTGGAGTCACCATCCCCGGAGGTATTTAGAAGATGTGTAGATGTGGTGTTGAGGGACATGGTTTAGATTTGGAGCTGGCTGTGCAGGGTTAATGGTTGAATTCAATGATCTTAAAGGTCTTTTACAACCTAAATTATGATATGATTCTATGACTATTTAAGGCCTTCTGCAACCTTGTTTACATTTCCAGCTCTTACTCTGATGATCCAGGTCTTGAACCCAAGACAGTGGAACAGCTTTCCCATTACGCTTCTCTCTTTACTCAGAGGCAATTCAAATGGCAATGCTGCTTACATGGGCAAAACATTCCAGTTAAAGTCTCAGTCCTGTCTCTTTACCAGAAATCCAGCTGTGATTTTCTGCTGTATGGATGGATGGGGGATGAACAAAATGTGGATGGAGAAAGCAACACAGATCACTTCTCACATAGTTCAGGATTGGGATGGCTGCAGTGGATGGCATCCAGCAGAATGGGAACACCAACAAACACTTCTAGATGTTTCTTTTCCTTTTTAACATAGACATGAACTAGTTAGTGGTTGTTAATTAAGAAATGATCCCAGCGAAAGCTGCTGCCTCTGCTCTAATAAATCATTAATTAACAGGCCATTTCAGTGGGGCTGTTGTTTCCAAGCATTGTATTTAGCTGTTTGAAACAACCTTCATATACTTAAGAGGGGGAAGTTGTTACAGCTTGGTCATTACCTGATGGTTAATGATGCAGGGTTCTATGAGCTGAGCTGGGAAGTGATGGTTGTGCTCTCTGTGTTTTTTTGTAGATCTGGATGGTTTCAAGAGAGTGTTAGGGGATTTGTGGGGTTACTATGGTGATTGGTGCCCAGTAAAACCACAGATGGATGATAGATGTGTGTTGCAAACAGACATAGACCTTGCTTCTCTCTATACTTTTAATACTCAAAAGATTGCGATATCGCTAGACTATCAATTAGGGTGAAAATACCTTTTGTGCTGCTACCCTAGATTAACAGCCCTTGAAATGTAACCAGCTGAATGCTTTTCACTGCACAATTACCCTGAGCTACAATTTCTTTTTTTTCTGCACTACATTTTGAGTTTCGCTGGTGTTTTAAAAACAGCAACACACTGCTTTGGTTACAAATTTGTTGGACCTTCCTTCTGTTCCCGCCTTTGCTCTTTTGCTTGCTGTTTTGTCTTCTTTCTCAGAAATCAGAGGCTGGATACAGACATGCTGCATCAAAGATTTCAGCCCGTGGGGTAGAGGAATCCTCTCTGCTCTCATTGCAAGGAGAAGCTGTATCATTTTCTGCTTTAACAGCGGTGATGTGACCCTAAATACCAGTCCCTAATTTCCTTGAGTGTTAATTCCATTTCAAATTTGAATCCCCACTTCAGCTCCCATGGGAATGTACTCCATGGATGCAGCATTTCCACTTCCAAAAAGCTATATTTAGGAATTTCATACCAAGCAGATGATAAGTGTATGGATGGATGCATATGTATAGCCCACCTGTAGTCTGTAAATAATTCAAGTGTTAATTGTTGTGCTTGGCACTTCAGTGATGGCTTTTACTTCAGTAATACCTCAAGCCCTCAAGCAATTATCAGGATCCCACTGTGCAGAGTGTGATACACTCAGTTAGAAAGGGCAATCCATAGCCCAAAGAGTTTCCTTTCTAGTTGCAAAAACCAGCCTTCAGAAAAAGCATCATTAAACAAACAAAAAAATAGTGAGATACTTTTTATGCCTTTTCGTCAAGTCCATTAGCCATGATCTACTTCTTCCGATTAAAAGAGTTGTATCTAGTACATTGCTGGGCTGATAGAGAAGTGTTCAGTGTCTTGCACAACAGTGCTAAATTTCTAAAAATGCCAATATCATTAAAAATGTTATGACAAATAAGGATGCTGACCTTTACTGATGGTTGAACTCACAACATTTCTAGGAGCAGCGAAGATCAGTCTGGACCATACCAGTGTTTAAGACCCATGAGGCTCACTTTAGCTTCACTGTTGGTTTTAGGGTGAGGTTTTTTTGAATTCAGACATTGATATGATTAATTGCTTTGTAAAAATGTAGTATCTACCCTTGTCCGTGTAAGAAGAAAGAAAATAGGGTGTTGCAATGAAAACCCATGACAAGTGAAATTCATTCCTGTTTCCGCCATTAACTTCACAGTTGTCCCTCACTGAAGCTTTTCAATGGCACTGTGCCTCAGTTTCCTATCTGGATTGTAAAGTCAGTGTGCAGGCTGCACACTGGATTGTAAAGTCCCTGCTGCAGGAGACTCTGCACAAGCAGAGTTATCCAGACAAAACTCATCAGATACTGTGGGGATGATTTCTTAGAGAACCTTCTGTGTTAGAGCTTTTTCTTCTCTTTCAATCAAGTCTGACATGAAGGTGAAAGAGCCACCATTGACCTTCACCATATTTTCTTTGTTACTCATCAGTCTTTCAAGGTCCTCGCTACACCTTGAAAAACTCTGCTGGAATGTATTCGCCTTTGTCTCATGCGTGGCTCAGGACCTCTTCTCATCCAACACCTCTTTATTCCAAGAGGCCAGATTTCCTGGGCTGTATTCTGGGATTTCTAAATAAAACATGTGGATCTCTGCAGAGCCTTTTACAGTCTTTTCTAGCCTCATGAAACACACACAGAGGCGCTCCCGCTTGTTAGCACTACTGTTACTATCGAATAAAACCTTCATGCCCACATTTATAAAGGCTATCACTGAATTCTCTAATCAACTTTATCCTGTAACACTGCAGCCTTTCCCTGCAGCAGTGAATTATTTATATCTTGTTGTGGGGTGTGTGGGTTTTTTTCATGCTGGACTGCACTGTGGTGTTTTCTTAACTCATGAGTGGTTTACTACTCAAAAAAAAAAAGACTTAAAAGCATAGCATTGTTACAAAGAGAGGATCAAAGTCTTATCCCAGCATCCTGGTTGGTTCACTCCTTTCAAAACACTTGAAAACAGAGACAATATGCTGTCTGTGGTTTGATCCTACCTACTCGGGGGCTTTGTGTACTTTTCTTGTTCAGATATCATGTTTCGTTGATGCCAGCCCAGCATTTTATTTATGATGCTATTCAACCACCTTTCTCTTAACTGTGTGTTTTAATAGGTGCCAACATCAGACAAGCTGAGCTCAGGCATCCTGGTGATGCCAGCAAGTGCAGGAACAAACAAAAAAAAAGGTCTTGGTTTAAATATACATTAAACTATATTATATTCAAGTTCCATTTGAGCACAAAGAGAATTGTTGTCATTGACCGCAGAGGACCACTTTAGGGTCTTTGAGTCACTACATCTTCTTCCTTATTTCTACATGCAAGATGTGTGGGAGGTTGGGTGCAGAGAACTTACTTTTCTTAATGGTGCACAGTCTTTTTCAAACCATATGTTACTTACTTTTCTGAGTCAGAAGAATGAAATTATATTGCACTTAGGAATATTTATTGTGCTTCCCAAATTAACTCAGAATCTGTAGATCAACACTCATATATATAGATGTATGTATACCTCTCTATATATATACAGTTGAGAATATCTTATGGCTAAAAGGTTGTAGCAAGTTAGAGCAGGGGGGAAACGCACAAACACACAGTAGCATAAAATACACCCACCTCCTCTTCAGACCAGGAAAATCACAACGAGATTTTCCCACCAATTTCTGTTCTGTCCCAAGCCACCTTCTTCTGGAGACGTTCTCATTTCCCTCATCCTCCCTCCCATCCTTGTGGCCTTTGCATCCTCACCGCCCAAAATTCAGAGTTCATCATTGCCTGCCTCCACCTGTGTACTTAACAAGGAATGAAGCACACAGATGTGGACCAGCACTATTAGCCCATGGCTTTTTCTTTGTTACTACAGATTCCAGTTCAAGATGCTGTTTCTATTCTGGTTTGCTTTTTAAGTGGAAATCTGCTCTGTCAACATCAAAATAAGGCTTTAAATGAACGTTTGTCATTCAGTCTTGGTTGTAGCAACACCACAAGTGAGGAGTGGGTGAAAAGCCAGAAATCATCACTTAGTCAATGCATATTTAATAGCTCTGTCCTGACCTGCCAACCCATCCCACAGCTGAACCACCTGCTAGAGGTGCATTTCCCAAATCCTGTGATGAATTACTCTGAGCAGTCAATATGTAGTAGAGAATTTTAACTTAAGATAGACACATTTTGGTGAGATTCCCCTTTAAGGATGGAAAGGGGAGGAAGATGAGACCTAAGCAATACCAAGGACAGTAAGACAAGTGGTCACATCCTCATCTGGTGCTGGTGTCTGAGGCTGCACTTCTTATGAGACAAGAACAGTTTGTGCCATTGGAAAATCCAGTCCTATGTCTTTGCAAAACAATTTGGCCACTCTAAGGAAAAGGCACATTGCATCATTTTTGATCTGTGCTTTGTTTCCAAGAGTCACTGCCAATGGACCAGAGGTAGATGAGGAGAACTACTAGAGTAATTTTTCTCCTTTCACCCCAGACAGTACGTGTGATATCTTGGGGAGCACAGCCCTTGGTTCTTAGGGAAGACAAACTGCAGCCTCATTCCACAGAAGAAAACTCCTTGAAGCATCACAGAAAAATAAATAAAAACAGTGTCATGAACCCTGCAGTGAAAAAAAATACACTTCTCTCATCTTCCACTATATGATATAACTGCCATCCTACAGTGAACATTCCTGGCATGCCAGAATACATTGTATAGGAGATGGAGCTTAATGTTAAATTATGCACTGCAAGAAAAGAGGATCAGAGCACTGAAGACAGCAGTAGGCATTATTGGATTTACTTTATTGCCTATTGTATAGATTGGAAGCAACTTAGAAGCACATAATTCCTCCAACAGAGGAAATTTTTCCACCCACAGGTTGAAAATTCTGCTGGAAAACTTGCTTTCATTTCACAAACAAGTGGTTAGAATGTTGTCTTCAGTGCCAAAGGCCAGCACTCAAAGACCTCGAATGTCCTTTAAAAAGTCATGAAATTCACTTAACAGTCATGAGACTTTAACATAACGAGAATACAGATTGCCTCTTTACCTTGTGATTTTTGAGCTTGCCAAGCATGTATTTTCTGGCTTTCTCCTGTAAACCAGCAAAAAACCCCAACATAGTCAGGAAGCAGAGGAAAGTGCCAAAAGTTTACAAAATCATTGCCTGGATTGAGATTTTCATCACAACTGTGAAGTTTACAGCCCTTTCTTAGCTCATGCATTGGTAGCTGGCCTGAAGCAGGAGGAGAGTGACAGGGGTGTATAGAAGAGATGCATTAGCTGCCAGAAGTGACTCTTCTGTGCTACAGCTGGCAAATATGGACATGGTGCTAATTACAAGGTACCCAGCAGAAGTGGAGAAATTAATCCTTTTCATACTGAACTATTAGGAAACCTGTGGGAGAAGAAGGGACAAAATTTGCCTGCCTGCCTACCTCAAAAGTGTGAGCTAATGCCCATGTTGGATATGAAATACTAAATAAGGTTTAAAAACTCAGATTCTGTTAGTAGGAAAAAATAAGTGGTTTTGTGTACACATGTAAGTATACACTTTATTTTTAAGTGTCTGATTGGAAAAGTTATATATTGATTTATATCAAGTAGAGCTTTGCCTTGTCAATGGCTAAGATTACACATGCCCAACTCTCCATATTGTTAGGTCCCCTGAATCCCAATTGCTCTTTTGGATGGTATTTCATATTTGGAATTCCCAGTTTCTCTGCATTAGTGAAGCCAAACTGATCAGTATCATTATATTTTTCTCACATAGCAGGACTCAATTCTGCTTCCTATGAGATGAAACTGATGGCACTAGGTGCAGAGCAGGACCCTGCATTGGGCTGCTTTGCTTCTGCCATGCAACTCAAGATGCCAGAGCAACACACTGTATTCCTATTTACAGCTAGATATAAAATTGAACCTTGACATATACATGAAAACCTTCCTGTTTCTATTAGTTTTGAATCTCACTGTTTGGATCATGTTCTATTATTACAAAAGGTTATGTCTTGCAGACAGGGTATTTATTTGATCCTTGACAGTTTGCATTAACAGTTCAGGCAATACAGGTAGCTTGTAGACTGAAGGGATTGTGAAACCTTAAAGAGAAGACAACCCAACTGCCAAACACTGAGCCAAACTGCTGATGTCTGTTTCTCCTGATCAGTTAACTCGCTTTTATATTGGATTCTGGCTTTGTAGGGGTTTTGCGAACAATGAAGAGAAGCAAATTGCAAGCATGTGTGTTAGACGGTCTGCTAAACTCCCAGCTTCATCATTGCAGTCCGTCAGTTTGCTGCATGACATTTTACTCATTGGCCAATATCAAACCAACAAAATTTGGCTTAATCTTACAGTTTTCAGGAACTTTTTGCTCCATTACTTGTTTGTTTTGCCTAGGAAAACACACTGCATTTCCCATGCTTTCAAGATGAAATATATTGATTGCATCCATGTGATTCCTGATCTGGACAGCAATTCACAGGCTAAACTCAAGTGTCTGGTAATGATGAGCTGTGCATTAAGCCAGAACATAGAAACAAAGCAACAAAAACCCCAACAGAAACTCTGCTCTACAACAGAATCTTAGAGGCTCATGCTGCTTTTGCCATTTAATTTGCTGCAGGCTAATTAGAGCCTCCTACCATGATTTTCACTTTGCAGAGAGGGAGATGGAGACCCTTCAGCACACTCTCCCTTACTACACAAGGGGTTCCTCTCCCGTAGCTGTTTTCCTGCCAGCATGGGGTGCACAGGCTGGCAATTGACCACAGCACTTTTACCCATGGGTATAGTGGTGTTTATGCCTTTTATTTTTCCACATGAGATAAGCTTATTCATTTTGTTAGTACATTAGAAAAATACATTAAATAGAACTGAAGTCGTTGGAGAAGGGATAAAGGAGAGTTTCTATTGTTTGTGGCCCTATAAGATTTCATATCCATGGCAATGAAGGTTCATTTTCTCCCATGGACTTCTATAGGTCTGGAATTTAGTCCTTTAATTTTTCAGAGTTCATGACATCCCTCTGTAATGAAAAGGAGTGCAGTTTCCTATATTGTGACATGTTACAAAGATTGTTCTTATTCCCTTGGGATTTTGGCTCCTTACTCTGGTGAGTGGCAGGTTTAATTTCAAAAAGGCTCATATTTCCAATTTAGAATGAAGGACATACATACAACTGATCACCTAGACACTAATACAGACATGGATTGATCAATGTCACCAGCTTCTACACCTCTGCATATAGAAATAACTGTTTCCAATAAGGGTTGATTTTTTTTAACCTACTTTGTGTTGGACACAAGGAAGAGATCACTAACCAGAAATCTGTGCATGCAGTATACTGAACCAGACTTAGCTTGAGGTGATTTTAATGCACTTGATGAGATTTCTTTCCAATCCTGTTTAATATATATTGCATCAAATACTCCATTCGCTTCTGTTTACTTAATGAGCTTACTAACATTGTTAAAGAAAGTTCTTAAATTGCATGAGTCCTGCTGCTGTCTTCTCTGTTACTATTACACACTTTATCTTGGACTTGATTTGCCCAGATATATATCCCCATCCTTTTCTAGCACTTACACTACAAAATATAAATTACATAATCCAATCTCATAGTCACCAGACATCTCACCTTGCATGCTACAATAAAATAATCCTTTCTGGTGACTCTAACTTTCACCATGGATGCAAATGAAAACTAGTTCCTAAGTAGAAACACCAATTTTTAGAAGAAATTCCTTTAAATCCTGAAAGATGCGTGGAGACGCTGATCACATTTTTGTGGTAGATAAACCTCTGCAATTTTTGTAGCTGCCAATAAGTCTCAAATATGCTGCACTTAAAAAGTGGAATAATCTGTGTGCATGTGTTGGAGGTATGGCAATATAGAGAGTGTTACGCTTTTTTTAAGTCTATGCCAGTAATGGATTAAACCCAGGTTTTATACTTAAATCTGAGAATTAGATGTCTCCGTAACACTTGGCACAGACATCTTATGATTTCTCAAAGACATGTTTGAGTCTAGTCACGGCATTTCCAAATTCTGGCTCTGATCGGATGTGGATAAAATATCCTGTGACTCCAGGCTCCTCACAGACAAACTCAGTGAAGAAATCTGCACTATATTAGATACTGAGAAAAGAGCTTTTATTTCAAATATTTCTTTGAAAACAACTTTATGCATGCTGGAGAAAGAAGCTCTTCCAGGCCACTTCATGTAAAATGGGCAGTGTGTGGATTTAATGTGAATCTGGGAGCCAGGAGAGCCAAACACCCTTCTTGTCTCTGAAAATGGCTCATGAGATGGGTCTATGGTGTTGGTCTGAGGACAGATTCACCACAGGATCTGCACAGACTGCACAAAGGAGACCATTTGGAGTACATCATCCAAAGACTTTTGCTGGCTAGACTGTTTCAAGGAGGGATCTAGTGGGAATATGTATAAGAGTATCCATATCTTCACCATCACTAGTATGATGGCTATGGCATAGCTCTCTTGGGTATGGTATAAAGAGATATTAATTCTTCAGTAACTTGAATAAAGCTGTTTAACTACTCAGTGCCCAAGGAAAGACCACAGGGGGCTAGGAGCAGTGTACCTTCAGCTACCCCAGGTGTATGGAGAAGGGATTAATTCATACTCCTGGTCACCTATGTGAGGCATGCAAACCCAATTCCTAGCAGTGCTGTCCATTCTTTTTAAGATGTTAAGAGACATGAGAAAAAATAATGACAAAATTCTATAAGATCTCTTAGAAGGATGGGGACAGACTTTCTAATAGGGCCTGTAGCAACAGGACAAGGCTAACTTTAAACTAAAAGAGTCAAGATTTAGTCTAGATATAAGGAAGAAATGATTTATGATGAGGGTGGTGAAACATTGTCTCAGGTTGCCCAGAGAGGTGGTCAATGCCCCATCCTGGGAAACATTACAGGCGAGGTTGGTCAGGGCTCTGAGCAACCTGCTCTAGTTGCAGATATCCCTGGTCACTACAGGGAGGTTGGACTAGATGACCCTGAAATGTCCCTTCCAACCCAAAATATTCTATGGTTCTATGATAGAAACATCCCAGTCACAGTAGGGTGTCAGCTGAAATAGATATATTTTTGTTTGGAAGTCCATATATCAGAAATTCTGAATGCTGCCCCTGTGCCCCAGAGAAGGAGCTGCAAGCTGTCCACATCTCTGACAAGCTTGTGTAACATAGGCACCCACCAAACCATCCAAATACCAGCACTTAACATCTCTTTCTGTCTCACCTACTTTGCCTGTGCAACATGTTTTACTTTTATAACTAGAATTTACACTTTCACCTTGCAGCACCCACAAAAGTGCACAAACATCTAAGAAGGAATCATGTTTACTGCAGCAATACTAACTTGTAAATGCCTTTCCTCCCCCTGACTGTCCATCTCCTACAACGAAAGGAAAGACAGCCCTGCTAAGAATCACATGAACCAACACAAATAGCAGCATCTCACACAAAAAATCAGACTCAATCAGCCAGGCAAGGGACCTGGTGGGAGTGACATTCCCACTGTGATGCCAATTACAACATAACCTAACTGCATTGTTATGGAAAATACACTTTCCCCCCCCCCCTCCTTAAAGCTACTTTAGTAATAGGCAATTTCTCTTAACAACAGTGTGAAGGAAGATACTCCAGTGGAAATGGTGTATAGCAATTGACTGTGTCCCCATCACTCTGTCTCAGTTGTTGATAAGGTTAGCAAGAGGATTTGACTGCTGTAAGTATCATTTAAAACAGCAATGTCGCAGTCATTTGAGGAGACAGGAGCACGGTGCAGCCCCAACAAGAGAAGCAGGCAGAGAGTGATGCTGAACATAAATGTTTTCTTGGGCCACCATGACTCTTGTGCACAATACAATATTTGCTTTAAAAAAAAAAAAGGGGGGGGGGGGAGGGAGAGGGGGCGTGTTTGCACTTCCCAGGTGCTAATGCTACAGCCTTGACACATAACGCAGAAATTCAGATTGCTGAATCTCAACCACAATTTTTGCAGTTCTGTTTGTAGCACCACAACAGCACGTCAAAACCCAGCAGCCACTTCTGTCTGCCTAGATCTGCTACTCTTCTATGATTTCTATTGGCTGTTTTGCTCTGTGATGGGATCCTTGGGAATATCCTGTCCTTAGAGAGTATTTTCACTGTTTGACCTGACTAATCAGAACCAGTTTTCAAACTCTATTTTTATTAACTTAAAAAAAACAATGGAAAGTTTCAGACAAAGCTGATGGTAAACAGATGCTATTCAGCTAACAGCACTCGGTTCTCCAGGTACTCAAACACAGGGATGGGTCTGAAAAGAACAAAACATTCCCAGTACTTGTTTTAATGAGTAGGCTTCCTTGCATTTCATCATCTGTTTTCTCAGAGGAAAATGTTAAGAAGGCTTGTGATTAGCCAGAGGCAATTCAATAAAGAAGTGGGGGAGTGAACTGCTGATGCTCCATGTCAAACAGTTCTATTCCCCCTCCCTCCCCATCTTCAACTACCGTCGCAGCTGCAGCCAGCCACTGGATGTACAACCTGGAAACCTAAGATCAAAATAATTGGGAAACAATAACTTTTGTAGCTAAGCAAACCAAGGCAGCTTGCAGAGACTGTCAATCTCCACACTTACAAGCCTCGATCTATTTTCACCACGGTAGGCTGCCAGGTTAATTAAATGGGACCCCTCGTGGTGTAAGGAAGCAAGTCATGCAGCAAGTGTTTGTAGAAATGGGCTTTAAAGCAAACAACATAAGAGAAAAGGGAGAGATTTCCTGTGCACACATGTCTTTGCACATTTCTTGGGAGATGTGTTATGCCTTGGCTGCTGCAGAGATATGGTCCCTTCCTAAGTGGTGGTCTAGTTAACGTGGTGCAGTAAGGCCTCCGTTCCTCACATCTACGATGAGGCCTCAGCTCAAAGTGTTCTGTCATCACTGCTACTCCCTAGCAAAAAGCCTGGTCCACAGAGCTGCTGAACACCCTCAGCTTCCCTGTTATTCAGGATAAACCCTTAAAGGCTTAATTTGTTCTTTTTTTTTGGGTTTTTTTTGTTTGTTTTTTTTGTTTTGTTTTGTTTTGGGTTTTTTTTGTTTGTTATTGTGTTTTCTCCTCTTTTATGACTCCTAAAACTCACTCTCCCTTTAATGTGGAAGCAGCAGCATCCTTCTTCTTTGTGCCTGGAAAAAATGCACGATTACTACAATCAAGACAGCAGTATGACATCCAACAGCTTTATTTTTCACATTATGGCAAGAACGCTGCAGGATTTTCCTAGACTTGATATCAGGAAAAGAAAAATGGTCATTTTCAGCAGTTCACATTTCTTTATCTAGTATCTCCTCACCTTGGCTCCTCTAGGAACTCAGAGCACTAAAGATCCAAAGTCACACAAGTATTTGTCTGTTGTTATTAATCACATCAGTTTTGTTAGCTGCTTGATTCAGGGCAAGCGTTAACACTTACCTAGCTTGTGTCATCTATGTATGATACTTTCTCCCCCAGTCAAGGCACACTCATCCTTTCTTGAGCATTTTTCACACCAGGCTCCTGTAATTAGAAAAAGGCAATAAATAAAAGGCTATTTAGTACATCTTTCAAGTCACATCACCCATTTTTGATATACCTAGAAAAGCTAGGTAAAAGGGCAGTGGATTACCTATTGCATCACTAAAATTGTCCAGACTTTCATACTCGAGGTTAAACTTCAGGAGTGTCTGTCGATGTGGGAGGTGTATCTACAGGCTGAATTGAGAAGATGAGGTGTGAATGAGCCTAATCCACTTTCATTCATCTTTAGTATCACAGAATCACAGAATGTTAAGAGTTGGAAGGGACCTTGAAAGATCATCTAGTCCAACCCCCCCTCCAAGAGCAGGACCACCTATAGAGTAATTCTGGTGGAATTGCTGTTGCCTGGACAGACACTTTTACTCTGAAAAGCTAAACGTGACTTAATAAATCATGATCCCTACAATATTCTTTAATAGTCACTTGTCCATAAAGGGTCATCTTGTTCTTATCATGTTTACAGTGGATTCCCTGTACCCTCCCATAACGTCCATCCTGACACCCCTAGCATAATGTTTTTTCTATATGCTTACTGTGTGTCTGAATATGACTATCCACTCTTCTCTTTTACTGTGCAGAACCATTTTCTACTAGTAAGCAGCCAGTAAACAAAATCCATCATTTCTTCTCATATGGAAAAATAAAGAATTTAATGGAAAATTATGGCTTCTCAATAGGTTTCTGAGAAGTCTTACTCAATTTAGAACAAAAGAAGATCTAATTCTCTGTCGTGTTTTATGTGAGTTCAGAGTTATTTCTGTGAAACCCTTTGGCATAATTCCTGTTCACCCATTTTACACTTTACAAAACAGCTGTAACACTGTATATGTGCTAGAAAGAAAACCTTATCTGTTTTTAATGCTTTATTTCTTTCAGAGTAAGTACGGAGGCTCAGCAAAAATGGCTATCAGAACCCAAGTATCAATGACCATTCTTTATGCTAATCTTTCCATTTCCTGCTATTACCAGTTCCAGGGTCAGCAGTTTAAAAAAAAAATATCATAAATTATTGTAAAATCATCTGTCATTTTATTTTCTCCCCCAAGTCTCTTAAAGAGTGTCTGCAATGAATTACCTCTGTGTCTGAAGTGAATTATTACTCCATCCCACACAAACACACCATCATTACCTGCCCCAAGCAAGGTCTGGAACTATATTGCTCTTGTATGTTAAACAATAGTCAAGCAATGGTGAAATGCAATTGATTATGTGAAACATTAGAAAGCTTTAGTAAATCAGCTTCTCTGAAGTCATCTGGGCTTTAGGTGTAGCTGGTTTTGGTTTAAAAGGTTATTAATTTTCTTTCTTTCTTTTCTTTCTTTCTTTCTTTCTTTCTTTCTTTCTTTCTTTCTTTCTTT